>CM038671.1:566352055-566952055 GCA_021605145.1 Aegilops bicornis | reverse complement strand
AGACAACCTTCAGAGGGATAATCCCTAGTCGAGAATGCACGCTGCACAGAAAAATCACACTAGATGTAGTGTTCGGCTCACCGAACAATTACAGGTCGAGGAGGTCACGTTCCAAGTGGCCCCATTCGGCAGCGGATATCACGCTTTGTTAGGGAGAGAGGCATTCACAATCTTCCAAGCTATACCCCACTACGGGTACATGAAGCTCAAAATGCCCGGACCCAATGGGATAATCACTCTCGCTAGTGATCCAGGTACAGCACTCCGCGCTGAAAATAAGACAACGACCGGCCCTAGAGGCATTGTCCAAGCCCTAGCGGCAGAGAGGAACTAACTACGCGCGCTCCATGGTGGATAGGGACGATGTGATACTCGATAAGAGGTCCAAGTCCACCTCTTTTAAACCAGCAGACGAAATAGTCAAATTTGAGGTCCATCCAACGGACCCCACAAAGACGGCCTCCATTGGGGCACAATTAAGTCCTGATGTCGAAGCCGCACTACGAAAATTCCTTCGGGAAAATTCGGACATTTTGCTCGGCACCCTTCGGACATGCCAGAATCCCACGCAGTCGGCAGAGCACAGCCTAAATATCCTAAAAGGATTCAAGCTACCAAACAAGCTCTTGGCGATTTTCCGAACCCAAAAGACAGGCAATGGGAGAGGAGCTAGCCAAACTCTTAGAAGCTGGATTCATCGGAGATATAAAACATCCGGACTGGCTAGCCAATCTAGTAATGGTACCAAAAAGGACAAATCCTGGCGCCTCAAGGCCGATTTTAAAGACCTTAACAAGGCCTGTCCAAAGGACCCTTTCCCCCTCCCTCGCATCGACCAAATCATCGATGCTACCGCAGGGCCCGATTCATTGTGCTTCCTCAACGCATACTCCGGATACCATCATATCAAGATGGCGGAGAAAGATCAGGTCGCAACGGCATTCATTACTCCATATGGGCCATTCTGCTTCAACACAATGCCCTTCGGACTCAAAAACGCCAAGCAACATATCAGCGCATGATTCAAACATGTCCGGCTACCCAGATAGGCAAAACAAGAGAGGCATACGTAGATGATGTGGTCGCCAAGATCGGACACGCCGAACTCTAGTAGAAGACTTGAGGGTGACATTCGACAACCTCCGAGCATATGACATTAAGCTCAATCCGGAAAATGCGTCTTGGCGCATCAGGTAGGAAAGCTCTTGGGCTTCATCAGATCCGGTAGAGGAATTGAAGCAAACCGGCCAAAATTCGAGCTCTGTCACAATTGGATATTCCAAAAGACCTCAAGCAGATACAAAAACTAACCGGATGCGTAGCGGCCTTAAGTCGCTTCATTTCCCGTTTGGGAGAAAAGGCTCTGCCCCTGTACCGCCTCCGCCGGCGCACCAAACATTTCGAATGGACGGATGCCACGGCCGGACTCGAAGAAATAAAGGCCATATCGGCAACAAATTCGGTTCTGGCCGCCCAACCTTGGGAGAACCTATGTTATTATATATCGCAGCAACACATCAAGTTGTCGGCAATTTTCGTCGTTGAATGAGAAGCGAAGGGCACAAATTCCCTCTTCAAAAACCAGTGTACTACGTATCCACCGTTCTAACTCTATGCAAATCCGGTACCCACATTATCAAAAGATAGCGTGTCACGGTGTTCATGGCATCCCGGAAGCTGCGACACTACTTTCAAGAGTGTTCAATAACGGTGGCCTCAAGTACCTCTCTCAACGATATTATAAACAATCGTGGACGCAGCGGGCAGGATTGCAAAATGGGCTATCGAGCTCTTACCATTTGACATAACCTACAAACCACGGCGAGCTATAAAGTCGCAGGTTACGGCTGACTTCGCCGAATGGACCGAAGCCGAACTCCCTAAAGAGTACGACGCGTACTCAACCGGATCATGCATTTCGACGGATCCAAAATGTTGGCTGGCTTGGGGCTGGCGTCGCCCCGACGCCCCTAACCGGAGACACAATCCAATACGTACTTCAATTAATGTACATGGACTCCAACAACGCAGTCGAATACGAGGCCCTTCTACATGGCCTCCGGATGGCAATCTCCATGGGCATTCAACGCCTAGAGGTGCGCGGGGATTCAAACCTCGCAATATCCCAAGTAAATGGAGACTTTGACACCAAAGATCCCAAAATGGCAGCTTACCGCAACACCGTCCTAAAAATGTCAGCTCGGTTCGAAGGACTCGAATTCCACCATGTAGCCCGGGATAATAACCAAGCAGCAGACGTGTTAGCACGCATCGGGCGCGAACGAGACGCCGTCCTCCAAACATCTTCCCGAACGGCTCTTTAAGCCATCCAGATTATGGGAAGAGGAGTCCGGAAATAACAATCCGGAGCCATTGCATCACCTAACTCAGACCATTACGACACAATCGGGCGGCTCAACCAATGAAATAACACCTTCAGCTCACGAAATAATGGCAGTCATTGCCCGTGCGGAGAACCATTCCTAGCCTACTTAATGCGGCAGGAACTTCCCGAAGACCAAAATGAGGCCCGCTGCATAGTTCGGGCGATCTAAAGCCTACAAGGTCCATGAGGGAGAACTTTATAAGAAAAGCACAACCGAGTCCGTCAAAGGTGTATCTCCGAAGAGGAAGGGCGAAATCTCTGGCTGAAATTCACGCCGGACTCAAGCGGCACCACGCCGCAGCCCGGGCCCTTGTAGGCAAGGCCTTCCAGACAGGATTTTATTGGCCGACAGCCCGGCAGATGCTCAGGACTTAGTCCAACGATGCGTCGGTTGCCGACTCTTTGCTAATCGAGCCACATGCCACCCACCGCCCTCAAAACTATACCCATCACCTGGCCGTTCGCGGTCTGGGGGCTTGACATGGTTGGACCCCTTAAAGGGGGAACCCACAAGCACAAATACTTATTGGTCATGGTGGACAAATTCACCAAATTGAATGAGGCCAAGCTGGTTAAAACGGCAGAATCCGGACTGGTGATAGACTTCATATCCGGGGTAGTACACCGTTTTGGCGTCCCCCACAGCATCATCACTGATAACGGCACGAACTTCACGGCCGACGAGGTTAAACTCTGGTGCAAAAACATGGGAATCAAGCTCGATTACGCTTCAGTCTATCACCCCCAAACTAACGGTCAAGTCGAGCGAGCAAATGGTCTAATCATGAGCGGCATCAAACCCAGACTAGTGCGGTCCCTCAAGGAATCTAACACGACCTTTGGGTAGAGGAGCTCGACTACGTACTGGGGGCTGCGGACCACGCCAAACCGAATCATCGGATTCACACCATTTTTCATGGTATACGGCGCAGAGGCAGTTCTCGCCTGCGATATAATTCATGACTCACCTCGTGCGCATGTACGAAGAAAGAGAAGCCGAGTTGGATCGGCAGGACAGTTTGACGCTTTAGAGGAGGAGCGGACGTGGCAAAGGCTCGTTCCGCATTTTATCGCCAGCAGGCTCGAAGATATCAAAGCAGAGAAGTACGGGCCAAAACTTACAATGTTGGCGAACTTGTTCTACGCTGCAGACAAGAAAAAGGACAAACTTAAGCCCAAGTGGGAAGGTCCCTTCATCATCGACCAAGTCGACCGGGCGGAGCATACCGCCTATGTAACGATCTCGACAACCGACTCGAGCCGAACCCATGGAACGCAGCCCGTCTCCGAAGATTCTACGCCTAACGCCGGACTCCGAGTTCGTCTCACTCCCCCGTCCACCTTTTTATATTTTTTACTGTCTCTTGTCCCCCTCCTTCTTCCCACTTTTTTTTCTCTTTTCAATACCTTTTATAGGCTGATTTGCGCTTTGTTCACACACACTTGATGTGCTCCTGGCACTCATTATACCTGGGGGCTTCTTTAACAGAAGCTTATTCATACGGGCTTCATGCCCAATACATGTGTCATACTTCCGCATGTACCTTTTATTCACCATTGTATGCATCGATATGACTTAAGTTTTGGCCAAGCTGGGTTGCTGGCTCTGTGCTTACCCCTCGTTCCCGATTGTTCGGCTAGGAGGTAAAGGGAGCACCTCTGCGATTACTACTGCCGGGTCAGCCGGATGTGTACCTCAGACCGGGTGAAGCCAAAGCTAGCGTTCTTAAGAGAATATTCGGTCGGTGACTTGAAAGATGATTTATTACTTACTTATTTACCTGCCCCAGATGCTTTTTCTGCTATTTTCACGGTCCGCATTGCACTTTAGGGCATGCCTCCTGTGGAAAGGAACCCTTAACGAAACTATTCTCCCTCAAGATGTTTCTTACTAACCATGTAATATAACATAACTAGTTGGGCACTTATGCGATAAAGCAATTATGACCCCGACGCCTTGTCTCCATGCATGCCCCGGTTCTTTTATAACCGTAAGGGTATTCGGACACACTCCGGACTGTTGGGTCCCGAGGTTGAAGCTTAAACGGTCCGCAAAGACAAACGGTCTACAATCCGGCTAGAAGGCATTTTACATGTCATTTCAAATTACATCGTCAAACCGACTGATTGTACTCCTCCTCAATCACATCTAATAGGCTGTCTAATTTACAGTCCTGTTGGGAATATTTCGCGGCCAGTTCTACTTGGACGTACATCAAGCTCACAGGGATCTCCTTCCCATCAGGCCCCGCAGGTCCGACATCGGCCATGTGGTTTGGGTCAGCCTTCGGGTAACGCGTCTTCTGTTGGGGAACGTAGTAATTTCAAAAAAATTCCTACGCACACGCAAGATCATGGTGATGCATAGCAACGAGAGGGGAGAGTAATGTCCACGTACCCTCGTAGACCGTAAGCGGAAGCGTTAGAACAACGCGGTTGATGTAGTCGTACGTCTTCACGGCCCGACCGATCAAGCATCGAAACTACGGCACCTCCGAGTTCTAGCACACGTTCAGCTCGATGACGTCCCACGAACTCCGATCCAGCCGAGTGTCGAGGGAGAGTTCCACAAGACGACGGCGCAGGACGATCTTGATGTTCTACCGTCGCAGGGCTTCGCCTAAGCACCACTACAATATTATCGAGGAGGACTATGGTGGAGGGGGGCACCGCACACGGCTAATAGATCTCAAGGATCAACTTGTGTTGTTGTGGGGTGCCCCCCTGCCCCCGTATATAAAGGAGCAAGGAAGGGGGTGGCCGGCCTAGGAGGGGGCGCACCAAGGAGGAGTCCTACTCCCACCGGGAGTAGGATTCCCCCCTTCCAAGTAGTAGGAGTAGGAGTCAAGGAAAGGGGAAGAGAAGAGAAGGAAGGAGGGGCGCAGCCTCCCCTAGTCTAATTCAGACTAGGCCTTGGGGGGCGCCCAACCTCTCCTCTCTCTTTCCCCTAAAGCCCAATAAGGCCCATATACTCCCCGGCGAATTCCCGTAACTCTCCTGTACTCCGAAAAATACCCGAATCACTCGGAACCTTTCCGAAGTCTGAATATAGTCGTCCAATATATCGATCTTTACGTCTCGACCATTTCGAGACTCCTCGTCATGTCCCTGATCTCATCCGGGACTCCGAACTCCTTCGGTACATCAAAACTCATAAACTCATAATAAAACTGTCATCGTAACCTTGTTGCGGACCCTACGGGTTCGAGAACTATGTAGACATGACCTAGAACTATTCTCGGTCAATAACCAATAGCGGAACCTGAATGCTCATATTGGCTCCTACATATTCTACGAAAGTCTTTATCGGTCAAACCGCATAACAACATACGTTGTTCCCTTTGTCATCGGTATGTTACTTGCCCGAGATTCGATCGTCGGTATCCAATACCTAGTTCAATCTCACATCGGCAAGTCTCTTTACTCGTTACGTAATGCATCATTCCGTAACTAACTCATTAGCTACATTGCTTGCAAGGCTTATAGTGATGTGCATTACCGATAGGGCCCAGAGATACCTCTCCGACAATCGGAGTGACAAAACCTAATCTCGAAATACGCCAACCCAACATGTACCTTTGGAGACACCTGTAGTACTCCTTTATAATCACCCAGTTACGTTGTGACATTTGGTAGCACCCAAAGTGTTCCTCCGGTAAATGGGAGTTGCATAATCTCATAGTTACAGGAACATATATAAGTCATGAAGAAAGCAATAGCAATGTACTAAATGATCAAGTGCTAGGCTAACGGAATGGGTCATGTCAATCACATCATTCTCCTAACGATGTGATCCCATTAATCAAATGACAACACATGTCTATGGTTAGGAAACATACCAATCTTTGATTAATGAGCTAGTCAAGTAGAGGCATACTAGTGACTATATGTTTGTCTATGTATTCACACATGTATCATGTTTCCGGTTAATACAATTCTAGCATGAATAATAAACATTTATCATGATATGAGGAAATAAATAATAACTTTATTATTGCCTCTAGGGCATATTTCCTTCAGTCTCCCACTTGCACTAGAGTCAATAATCTAGTTCACATCGCCATGTGATTTAACACCAATATTCACATCTGTATGTGATAATACCCATAGTTCACATCATCATGTGATCAACACCCAAAGGGTTACTAGAGTCAATAATCTAGTTCACATCGTTATGTGATTAACAACCAAAGAGTACTAAGGTATGATCATGTTTTGCTCGTGAGAGAAGTTTAGTCAACGGGTCTGTCATATTCAGAGCCGTATGTATTTTGCAAATATTCTATGTCTACAATGCTCTGCACGGAGCTACTCTAGCTAATTGCTCCCACTTTCAATATGTATCCAGATTGAGACTTAGAGTCATCTGGATCGGTATAAAAAGCTTGCATCGATGTAACTCTTTACGACGGGCTCTTTTATCACTTCCATAATCGTGAAATATTTTATTAGTCCTCACTAAGGATGTTCTTGACCAATGTCCAGTGATCTACTCCTAGATCACTATTGTACTCCCTTCCCAAATTCAGAGCAAGGTATACAATAGGTCTGGTACATAGCATAGCATACTTTATAGAACCTATGATCGAGGTATAGGGAATGACTTTCATTCTCTTTTCTATTTTCTGCCGTGGTCGGGATTTGAGTCTTTACTCAATTTCACACCTTTGCAAATACAGACAAGAACTTTTCTTTGACTGTTCCATTTTGAACTACTTCAAAATCTTGACAAGGTATGTACTTACTAAAAAACTTATCAAGCGTCTTGATCTATCTCAATAGATCTTGATGCTCAATATGTAAGTAGTTTCTTCGAGGTCCTTCTTTGAAAAACTCCTTTCAAATACTCCTTTATGCTTTGCAGAATAATTCTACATTATTTCCGATCAACAATATGTCATTCACATATACTTATCGTAAATCTTTGTAGTGCTCCCACTCACTTTCTTGTAAATACAGGCTTCTCCAAAAGTCTCAGATAAAACCATATGCTTTGATCAACTCATCAAAGCATATATTCCAACTCCGAGATGCTTGCACCAGTCCATTGATGGATCATTTGGAGCTTGCACATTTTGTTAGCACCTTTAGGATTAGCAAAACCTTTTGGTTGCATCATATACAACTCTTCTTTAAAAAATCCATTAAGGAATGCAGTTTTGACATCCATTTGCCAGATTTCATAAAATGTGGCAATTGCTAACATGATTCAGACAGACTTAAGCATCGATACGAGTGAGAAAATCTCATCGTATTCAACACCTTGAACTTGTCGAAAACCTTTCGCAACAAGTCGAGCTTAGTAGATTGTAACACTACTATTAGTGTTCGTCTTCCTCTTGAAGATCCATTTATTTAACATGGCTTGCTGATCATCGAGCAAGTCAATCAAAGTCCATACTTTGTTCTCATACATGGATCATATCTCAGATTTTATGGCCTCAAGCCATTTCGCGGAATCTGGGCTCATTATCGCTTCCTCATAGTTCGTAGGTTTATCATGGTCTAGTAACATGACTTTCAGAACAGGATTACCGTACCACTCTGGTGCGGACCGTACTCTGGAAGACCTACGAGGTTCTGTAGTAACTTGATCTGAAGTTTCATGATCATCATCATTAGCTTCCTCACTAATTGGTGTAGGAATCACTGGAACTGATTTCAGTGATGAACTATTTTCCAATTCGGGAGAAGGTACAGTTACCTCATCAAGTTCTACTTTCCTCCCACTCACTTCTTTCGAGAGAAATTCCTTCTCTAGAAAGGATCCATTTTAGCAACGAATATCTTGCCTTTTGATCTATGATAGAAGGTGTACCCAACAGTTTCCTTTGGGTATTCTATGAAGACGCACTTCTCCGATTTGGGTTTGAGCTTATCAGGATGAAACTTTTTCACATAAGCATCGCAACCCCAAACTTTTACGAAACGACAACTTGGGTTTCTTGCCAAACCACAGTTCATAAGGTGTCATCTCAACGGATTTAGATGGTGCCCTATTTAACGTGAATGCAGCTGTCTCTAATGCATAACCCCAAAACGATATTGGTAAATCGGTAAGAGACATCATTGATCGCACCATATCAAATAAAGTGCGGTTACGACGTTCGGACACACCATAACGTTGTGGTGTTCCAGGTGGCGTGAGCTATGAAACTATTCCACATTGTTTTAATTGAAGAACAAACTCGTAACTCAAATATTCATCTCCACGATCAGATCACAGAAACTTTGTTTTCTTGTTACGATGATTTTCCACTTCACTCTGAAATTCTTTGAACCTTTCAACTATTTCAGACTTATGTTTCATCAAGTAGATATACCCATATCTGCTCAAATCATCTGTGAAGGTCAGAAAATAACGATACCCGCCACGAGCCTTAATACTCATTGGACCACATACATCGGTATGTATTATTTCCAACAAGTTTGTTGCTCGTTCCATTGTTCCGAAGAACTGAGTTTTAGTCATCTTGCCCAAAAGGCACGGTTCGCAAGCATCAAATGATTCATAACCAAGTGGTTCCGAAAATCCATATTTATGGAGTTTCTTCATGCGCTTTACACCGATATGACCCAAACGGCAGTGCCACAAATAAGTTGTACTATCATTATTATCTTTGCATATTTTGGCATCAATATTAGAATATGTGTATCACTACGATCGAGATCCAACAAACTATTTTCATTGGGTGTATGACCATCGAAGGTCTTATTCATGTAAACAGAATAACAATTATTCTCTAACTTTAAATGAATAACAATATCGCAATAAACATGATCAAATCATATTCATGCTCAACGCAAACGCCAAATAACATTTATTTAGGTTTAACACTAATCCCAAAAGTATAGAGAGTGTGCGATGATGATCATATCAATCTTGGAACCACTTCCAATACACATCGTCACTTCACCCTCAACTAGTCTTTGTTTATTCTGTAACTCCTGTTTCGAGTTACTAATCTTAGTAACCGAACAAGTATCAAATACTCAGGGGCTACTATAAACACTAGTAAGGCACACATCAATAACCTGTATATCAAATATACCCTTGTTCACTTTGCCATCCTTCTTATCCGCCAAATATTCGTGGCATTTCCGCTCAAAGGACCATTTCCTTTGCAGTGTAAGCACTTTCAGTTTCCAGGCTTTGGTCCAGCTTTGGTCTTCTTCACGGAGTGACAACTTGTTTGCCATTCTACTTGAAGTTTCCCTTTCTTTCCCTTTGCCCTTTTCTTGAAACTAGTGGTCTTGTCAATCATCAACACTTGATGCTCTTTCTTGATTTCTACCTTCGTCGATTTCAACATCACGAAGAGCTCGGGAATCGTTTTCGTCATCCTTTGCATACTATAGTTCGTCACGAAGTTCTAGTAACTCAGTGATGGTGACTAGAGAATTCTGTCAATCACTATCTTATCTGGAAGATTAACTCCCACTTGATTCAAGCGATTGAAGTACCCAGACAATCTGAGCACATGCTCACTAGTTGAGCGATTCTCCTTCATCTTTTAGCTAAAGAACTTGTTGGAGACTTCATATCTCTCAACTCGGGTATTTTCTTGAAATATCAACTTCAATTCCTGGAACATCTCATATGGTCCATGACGTTCAAAACGTCTTTGAAGTCCCGATTCTAAGCCGTTTAAGCATGGTGCACTAAACTATCAAGTAGTCATCATATTGAGCTAGCCAAACGTTCATAACGCCCGCATCCGCTCCTGCAATAGGTGTGTCACCTAGCGGTGCATTAAGGACATAATTTTTACGTGCAGCAATGAGGATAAACCTCATCACGGATCCAATCCGCATTATTGCTACTAACATCTTTCAACACAATTTTCTCTAGGAACATATCAAAATAAACATATGAAAGCAACAACGCAAGCTATTGATCTACACCATAATTTGCAAAATACTACCAGGACTAAGTTCATGATAAATTTAAGTTCAATTAATCATATTACTTAAGAAATCCCACTTAGATAGACATCCCTCTAATCCTCTAAGTGATTACGTGATCCATATCAACTACACCATGTCCGATCGTCACGTGAGATGGAGTAGTTTCAATGGTGAACATCAATATGTTGATCATATCTACTATATGATTCACGCTCGACCTTTGGTCTCCGTGTTCCGAGGTCATATCTGTTATATGCTAGGCTCGTCAAGTTTAACTCGAGTATTCTGCGTGTGCAAAACTGGCTTGCACCCGTTGTAGATGGACGAGAGCTTATCACACCCGATCATCACGTGGTGTCCGGGCACGCATTTAACTTTGCCAACGGTGCATACTCGTGGAGAACACTTCTTGATAATTTTAGTGAGAGATCATCTTAAATTGCTACCGTCAATCAAACCAAGATAAGATGCATAAAGGATAAACATCACATGTAATCAATATAAGTGATATGATATGGCCATCATCATCTTGTGCTTGTGATCTCCATCTCCAGAGCACCGTCATGATCACCATCGTCACCGGCGCGACACCTTGATCTCCATCGTAGCATCGTTGTCATCTCGCCAACTATTGCTTCTACGACTATCGCTACCGCTTAGTGATAAAGTAAAGCAATTACAGGGCGTTTGAATTTCATACAATAAAGCGACAACCATATGGCTCCTGCTAGTTGCCGATAACCCGGTTACAAAACATGATCATCTCATACAATAAAATATAGCATCATGTCTTGACCATATCACATCACAACATGCCCTGCAAAAACAAGTTAGACGTCCTCTACTTTGTTGTTGCAAATTTTACGTGGCTGCTACGGGCTGAGCAAGAACCGTTCTTACCTACGCATCAAAACCACAACGATAGTTTGTCAAGTTGGTGCTGTTTTAACCTTCGCAAGGACCGGGCATAGTTACACTCGGTTCAACTAAAGTGAGAGAGACAGACACCCGCCAGTCACCTTTAAGCACGAGTGCTCGCAACGGTGAAACCAGTCTCGCGTAAGCGTACGCGTAATGTCGGTCCGGGCCGCTTCATCTCACAATACCGCTGAACCAAAGTATGACATGCTGGTAAGCAGCATGACTTGTATCGCCAACAACTCACTTGTGTTCTACTCGTGCATATGACATCTACGCATAAAACCAGGCTCGGATGCCCTTTGTTGGGGAAACGTAGTAATTTCAAAAAATTCCCTACGCATTACGCAAGATCATGGTGATGCATAGCAACGAGAGGGGAGAGTAATGTCCACGCACCCTCGTGAGACCGTGGAGCGGAAGCTTTAGAACAACGCGGTTGATGTAGTCGTACTTCTTCACGGCCCGACCGATCAAGCACCCAAACTACGGCACCTCCGAGTTCTAGCACACGTTCAGCTCGATGACGTCCCACGAACTCCGATCCAGCCGAGTGTCGAGGGAGAGTTCCGTCAGCACGACGGCGTGGTGACGATCTTGATGTTCTACCGTCGCAGGGCTTCGCCTAAGCACCGCTACAATATTATCGAGGAGGACTATGGTGGAGGGGGTGCCTCCCTGCCCCCGTATATAAAGGAGCAAGGGAGGGGGTGGCCGGCCTAGGAGGGGGCGCACCAAGGAGGAGTCCTACTCCCACCGGGAGTAGGATTCCCCCCCTTCCAAGTAGTAGGAGTAGGAGTCAAGGAAAGGGGGAAGAGAAGAGAAGGAAGGAGGGGGCGCAGCCCTCCCCCAAGTCCAATTCGGACTAGGCCTTGGGGGGGCGCCCAACCTCTCCTTTCTCTTTCCCCTAAAGCCCAATAAGGCCCATATACTCCCCGGCGAATTCCTGTAACTCTCCGGTACTCCGAAAAATACCCGAATCACTCGGAACCTTTCCGAAGTCCGAATATAGTCGTCCAATATATCGATCTTTACGTCTCGACCATTTCGAGACTCCTCGTCATATCCCCAATCTCATCCGGGAATCCGAACTCCTTCGGTACATCAAAACTCATAAACTCATAATAAAACTGTCATCGTAACCTTAAGCGTGCGGACCCTACGGGTTCGAGAACTATGTAGACATGACCTAGAACTATTCTCGGTCAATAACCAATAGCGGAACCTGGATGCTCATATTGGCTCCTACATATTCTACGAAGATATTTATCGGTCAAACCGCATAACAACATCGTTGTTCCCTTTGTCATCGGTATGTTACTTGCCCGAGATTCGATCGCTTTATCCAATACCTAGTTCAATCTCAAGCATCGGCAAGTCTCTTTACTGTTACGTAATGCATCATTCCGTAACTAACTCATTAGCTACATTGCTTGCAAGGCTTATAGTGATGTGCATTACCGAGAGGGCCCAGAGATACCTCTCCGACAATCGGAGTGACAAAACCTAATCTCGAAATACGCCAACCCAACATGTACCTTTGGAGACACCTATAGTACTCCTTTATAATCACCCAGTTACGTTGTGACATTTGGAAGCACCCAAAGTGTTCCTCCGGTAAACGGGAGTTGCATAATCTCATAGTTACAGGAACATATATAAGTCATGAAGAAAGCAATAGCAATGTATAAACGATCAAGTGCTAGGCTAACGGAATGGGTCATGTCAATCACATCGTTCTCCTAATGATGTGATCCCATTAATCAAATGACAACACATGTCTATGGTTAGGAAACATAACCATCTTTGATTAATGAGCTAGTCAAGTAGAGGCATACTAGTGACTATATGTTTGTCTATGTATTCACACATGTATCATGTTTCCGGTTAATACAATTCTAGCATGAATAATAAACATTTATCATGATATGAGGAAATAAATAATAACTTTATTATTGCCTCTAGGGCATATTTCCTTCATCTTCACCATGGCCCAGGCCTCCCTGGCACCCTGACGGCAGGCCGATATCTTCCACAAACGGAGGCGTCGCCGTGCTCCCTGAAGCTTCTCAGCAAGCTCACCAAGGCCCTCGGGTAGGGAGACGGATGGCCATAAAGCATGAACGACGCCACTCATCGCCTGCCGAACACGTTCGAGCAATTGCACCAGCTCGGGAAGTTGGTCACCCGTTGACACAGGCATTTCCTCCGCAGGGCGACCTGTGAGCACACCTAAAAGACATATTTCTGTCAATCGACTTCCTCGCCGAATTCTTCTTTTCAAAGGAATTTGTTCAAGCACTTACTATAAATGCCGCGACGAAGCCGCTGATTCTCCTTCACGGAGCCAGACAATTTGGGCCCGAACACCTTTCAGCTCTTCTCCTTGCTGGGTGTGGGCATCTTGGAGCTTGTTTCTCTCTGCTGCACCTTCATAAGCACCCTCTCGCCAGCCTTTAGCTGACGCAGTAGCTGTTGCTTGTCCGGATCTAGTCTGGCGCCCTCTGCAATATTATTGTCAGATTCACGCCGCACTTTGTTAAATAATTATCTTTTCTAAGTACGTCTTACCAGTGGGGGCCTCTGTGGCTCCCCACATGGCGTGATGCAGCCTCAAGTTGGGCCTTGCACTCTTGGAGCTCACAGGGGATGATGGGTATTCTTCTCCGCAAGACCCTGCATAATAATTGATCCTTAAATCAGTTATTTCAACTATTTTAAGTCTCGGGGCTACTGGCATATATAACTATTAAAATTACTTACCCGTATGTCTTTCACATACTGCTCCATGGCTCTGGTTAACCCATCTTGAGCGGCACGGAGGTGCGCGTTCCGCATCAAAGGCATTTAACGCCTGGGGAGAAACACGCCACACGAAGAACTGTCCGGGCGACGCCTTTGTGATTCATGGCGCTCTCCACCTCGCACCGGGTGGCAGACAGCCTGTCGGCATCCTCTGTCGGAGGAGCGTCCGACTCATGCCTTGTATTCGCCTCCCCTCCCGGACCATGCGTTGGAGCATGGCTGGCGGAGGCTTGATTGGCAACCTCTCCGGACACTCTCCGGCGAGCGCTCTTTCTGGAAAAGTTATGAGCATTAATATACCTCCTGGGGATCCTTCCCTTAAAAATAGCGGTGCTCCGTACCGTTGCAGCGACGTTTCGGTTCGCGTCGCACTCCTCTTCCGCCTGCTGGGCCGGACTGACCCTTGTTGGTCGGCCGCTGGTTCGCTTCCCGCCTTAAAGGCACCTCCTGCGATGCACCATCGGTATGGGATGGTCGAATTGAGCGCGGATCAAATGATGGTGTCAAGACCTCGGTCATAGTCACCGGGAGGCCGGAGACAAACCGGGGTAGTCACCGTAATGGCGACTAGGGCATTGTCCATGCTAAGTTGGTGGAACACCCGTCAATCAGCTCCACCTTTATGTCCGGATCCTCTTCGGAGGTCGGATCAAGGGATCATTCGGATCCTCGGGCTGTGGAGTTAGGCTTCAGATGCCCTCCACGTCCCGGCGCTGCTCCTTGCCGAAATCACAGAGTAAGATACTTGACTTTAAAAGTATGGATCGGGTAGATGAACATCCGCTTACCCAGCTCCGAGGGTTATTCATAGAGAATCCATTCAACGGATTCGCAAGTGAGGAATTCCTCCTCCTCTCCCTTGTAGAAGCCGGACATGATCTTTGCGGATCGGCTGCCGAGCCTGGCCCTTGCGGCCATGACGGGTGGCGTCATCTTCCCCGTTGAAATCCCACATAGGGTGGCCCCTATATTGGAGTGGCTGCACCCCTCGTGATAATGCACGTGGCCATGACTCCAATCATGGTCAATCCGGAGTGGGCCAGTAACCTAATCCGGCCCATCAGATAATGGATGCTCCTATCATCTTCCCGTTGAGGGCTCCGCGGGCGCTAACTCAGGCGTTTCTTCAAGGGAGCATTGCTGAACTTCGGGAGGCCGATCCAATCGGATCCGCAGAGGGGCGTCCTCCATGTAGAACCATTCAAGGCCAGTCTTGGACGCCTTCTTCGGGGTGCGGATAGATATCCGGTCCCGGCGATGCGCCATATTTCGGCTCCGCCCACTTGATATATCGACCCCTCATGAGAATGGGGTATGAGACAAAACAATCTCTTCCACAGCGCAAAATGGGGCTCGATGCCCAAGAACAGCTCGCAAAGAGCTACGAAGCCCGCGATGTGCAAAATGGAGGCGGGTGTGAGGTGGTGAAGCTGGAGTCCGTAGAACTCTAGGAGCCCCTGGAGAAACGGATGTATGGGAAATCCGAGTCCCCTTATTAGATAGGGGACAAAGCATACCCGCTCCCCTTTGGAAGGGTTGGGGACGCTCTCCGCCTGCTTTCCGCCCTTGTAGGTGGCTAGTCCGGCTCGAACCGGAACCATGAAAGCTGGGGGAAGATATCCCTCGGTTTGGAGTGCCACTAGCTCGCTGTGTGGAACTGAGCATCTCCCCCAATCTCCTGGCTTAGGGCTGGGAGCGCGAGGGGAGGAGCCACGTCGGCTATCCATGATGGAATGGATCTTTGTCAGAGGCGCTTCGATGAGAACTTGCGGATGGAGGATGGTGTGAGCTGGATCTAGATCCTCGCCTCTCTTATAGGCGGCTCGTTCGCACGGCTAGGGGGTAAAATGTAAAAATACCCCAGCCTTTCGCATTCGTACGACACGTGGAAGAAGGCCATTATTGGGCGTAGAAGCCAAGGAGCGCAACATTTATAAGGAAGCCGGACACTATTCGACGGGAACATAAAGTTCAAGGAGAACCCGCCTTGCAACGCTTAAGACAATATACGCGCGGACTCGTCTGTCATTTGAAGCCCGGTTCGGGGCTACCGAGGAGTCCCGGACTAGGGGTGTCCGGATAGCGAACTATCATCATCGGCCGGACTCCAAGACTATGAAGATACAAGATTGAAGACTTCGTCCCGTGTCCGGATGGGACTTTCCTTGGTGTGGAAGGCAAGCTTGGCGATACGGATATTCAGATCTCCTACCTTTGTAACCGACTTTGTGTAACCCTAGCCCTCTCTGGTGTCTATATAAACCGGACGACTGTAGTACATAGGAAGAAAACAATCATACCATAGGATAGCTTCTAGGGTTTAGCCTCTTTGATCTCGTGGTAGATCCACTCTTGTAACACACATCATCAATATTAATCAAGCAGGACGTAGGGTTTTACCTCCATCAAGAGGGCCCGAACCTGGGTAAAACATCGTGTCCCTTGTCTCCTGTTACCATCCGCCTAGATGCACAGTTCGGGACCCCCTACCCGAGATCCGCCGATTTTGACACCGACACTAGGCATGATCATGTATATAGGCATCACGTCCGTGACAAGTAGACCGACTCCTGCCTGCATCTACTACTATTACTCCACACATCAACCGCTATCCAGCATGCATCTAGAGTATTAAGTTCATAAGAACAGAGTAATGCATTAAGTAAGATGACATGATGTAGAGGGATAAACTCAAGCAATATGATATAAACCCCATCCTTTTATCCTCGATGGCAACAATACAATACGTGTCGTTTCCCCTACTATTGATACGTCTCCAACGTATCTATAATTTTTGATTGCTCCATGCTACTTTATCTATTGTTTTGGACTATAATGGGCTTTATTTTCCACTTTTATATTACTTTTGGGACTAACCTATTAACCGGAGGCCTAGCCCGAATTGTTGTTTTTGCCTTTTCAAGATTTCAAGAAACAAAATATCAAACAGAGTCCAAACGGAATGAAACCTTCGAAACGTGATTTTCTCACGAACGTGATCACGGAGACTTGGACCCTTACGCTAAGGAACATCAGAGGCGGTCACGAGGTGGGGGCGCCTCAGGGCGCCCCTTCCTCGTGGGCCCCTGATGCTCCACCGACGTACTCCTTCCTCCTATATATACCTACATACCCCCAAACGATCAGAACAGGAGCCAAAAACCTAATTCCACCGCCGCAACTTCCTGTATCCACGAGATCCCATCTTGGGGCCTGTTCCGGAGCTCTGCCGGAGCGGGCATCCACCATAGAGGGCTTGTACATCAACACCATAGCCTCTCCGATGAAGTGTGAGTATTTTACTTCAGACCTTCGGGTCTAGAGCTAGTAGCTAGATGGCTTCTTCTCTCTTTTTGGATCTCAATACAATGTTCTCCCCCTCTCTCGTGGAGATCTATTTGATGTAATCTTATTTTTGCGGTGTGTTTGTTGAGACCATGAATTGTGGGTTTATAATCCAGCTTATCTATGAATAATATTTGAATCTTCTCTGAATTCTTTTATGTATGATTGAGTTATCTTTGCAAGTCTCTTCGAATAATCCGTTTAGTTTGGCCAACTAGATTGGTAGTTCTTGCAATGGGAGAAGTGCATGGCTTTGGGTTCAATCTTGCGGTGTCCTTACCCAAAGGATGTAAAGGGTTGCAAGGCACGTATTGTATTGTTGCCATCGAGGATAACAAGATGGGGTATTTATCATATTGCATGAATTTATTCCTCTACATCATGTCATCCTGCTTAAGGCGTTACTAGATTTTTTAACTTAATACTCTAGATGCATGCTGGATAGCGGTCGATGAGTGGAGTAATAGTAGTAGATGCAGAATCGTTTCGATCTACTTGTCACGGACGTGATGCCTATATACATGATCATACCTAGATATACTCATAACTATGCTCAATTCTGTCAATTGCTCAACAGTAATTTGTACACCCACCATATAATACTTATGCTCTTGATAGAAACCACTAGTGAAACATATGGCCCTGGGTCTATTCTCATCATATCAATCTCCATCACTTTTATACTTGCCTTGTTTTTACTTTGCCTTTTACTTTTCACTTTGCATATATATACCAAAAATACCAAAAATATTATCTCTATTAGATCTCACTCTCGTAAGTGACCGTGAAGGGATTGACAACCCCTAATCGCGTTGGTTGCGAGTAGCTGTCGTTTTGTGCAGGTACGAGGGACTTGTGTGTGGCCTCCTACTGGATTGATACCTTGGTTCTCAAAAACTGAGGGAAATACTTACGCTACTGTGCTGCATCATCCTCTCCTCTTCGGGGAAAACCAATGCATGCTCAAGACGTAGCAAGAAGGATTTCTGGCGCCGCTGCCGGGGAGTCTATGCAAAATTCAACATACCAAGTACCCATCACAATCCCTATCTCTCGCATTACATTATTTTCCATTTGCCTCTCGTTTTCCTCTCCCCCACTTCACCCTTGCCGTTTTATTCGCCCTCTCTTTCCCAATTTGCTCCTCTTTTTCCCGTTGCCTTTTCCTCGTCCGTTTGTTTGCTCGTGTGTGTTGGATTGCTTGTTTGTCGCAATGGCTCAAGATGCTACCAAATTGTGTGACTTCACCAATACCAATAATAATGATTTCCTCAGCACTCCGATTGCTCCTCTTGCCAATACTGAATCTTGTGAAATCAATACCGCTTTGTTGAATCTTGTTATGAAAGATCAACTCGCCGGCCTTCCTAGTGAAGATGTCGCTACTCATCTGAATAGCTTCGTCGATTTATGTGATATGCAAAAGAAAGAAGATGTCGATAATGATGTCGTTAAATTGGAGCTATTTCCTTTTTCGCTTAGGGATCGTGCTAAAGCATGGTTTTCATCTTTGCCTAAAAATAGTATTGATTCTTGGAACAAGTGCAAAGATGCTTTTATCTCTAAGTATTTTCCTCCCGCTAAGATTATCTCTCTTAGGAACAATATTATGAATTTTAAGCAACTTGATCATGAACATGTTGCACAAGCTTGGGAGAGAATGAAATTAATGATACGTAATTGTCCTACTCATGGTTTGAATTTGTGGATGATTATACAAAAAAATTATGCCGGATTGAATTTTGTTTCTAGAAATCTTTTAGATTCGGCCACGGGAGGCACTTTTATGGAATCACTTTAGGAGATGCTACTAAACTCCTAGATAATATTATGGTTAATTATTCTCAATGGCATACTGAAAGATCTACTAATAAAAAAGTGCATGCGATAGAAGAAATCAATGTTTTGAGTGGAAAGATGGATGAACTTATGAAATTATTTTCTACTAAGAGTGTTTCTTCTAATCCTAATGATATGCCTTTGTCTACCTTGATTGAGAATAATAATGAATCTATGGATGTGAATTTTGTTGGTAGGAATAATTTTGGTAACAACGCGTATATAGGGAATTTTAATCCTAGGCCTTATCCTAGTAATCCTTCTAATAATTATGGAAATTCCTACAACAACTCTTATGGAAATTTTAATAAGATGCCCTCTGAATTTGATAGTAGTGTTAAAGAGTTTATGAATTCACAAAAGAATTTTAATGCTTTGCTTGAAGAGAAATTGCTTAAAGTTGATGATTTGGCTAGGAACGTTGATAGAATTTCTCTTGAGGTTGGTTCTTTAAAGCTTAGATCTATTCCTCCTAAGCATGATATCAATGAGTCTCTCAAAGCTATGCGAATTTCCATTGATGAGTGCAAAGAAAGAACCGCTAAGATGCGTGCTTCCAAAGATGCCTTTATTAAAGCGTGTTCTTCTAATTCCTATGAAAATCAAGATGAAGATCTAAAAGTTACTGATGTGTCCCCTATTAAATCTTTGTTTTGCAATATGAATCTTGATGAAACTGAATATGATCTTCCTTTACCTAGGAGGCGTTCTAAGAATTCGGAGTTTTTAGATCTTGATGATGAAATTGATAAAAGTGGGATTGAAAGAAATAAAAACCTAGATGTTGCTAAACCCACTATTTTCGATCTCAAGGAATTTAATTATGAAAATTGCTCTTTAATTGATTGTATTTCCTTGTTGCAATCCGTGCTAAATTCTCCTCATGCTTATAGTCAAAATAAGGCCTTTACCGAACACATTGTTGATGCCTTGATGCAATCTTATGAAGAAAAACTTGAGTTGAAAGTTTCTATCCCTAGAAAACTCTATGATGAGTGGGAACCTACTATCAAAATTAAAATTAAAGATCATGAGTTTAATGCTTTGTGTGATTTGGGTGCTAGTGTCTCTACTATTCCCAAAACTTTGTGTGATTTGCTAGATTTCCGTGACTTTGATTATTGCTCTCTAAACTTGCATCTTGCGGATTCCACTATTAAAAAGCCTATGGGAATAATTAATGATGTTCTTATTGTTGCAAATATGAATTATGTGCCCATATATTTTATTGTTCTTGATATAGATTGCAATCGTTCATGTCCTATTATTCTTGGTAGACCTTTCCTTAGAACGATTGGTGCAATTATTGATATGAAGGAAGGAAATATTAGATTCCAATTTCCATTAAAGAAAGGCATGGAACAATTCCCTAGAAAGAAAATAAAATTACCATATGAATCTATTATGAGAGCCACTTATGAATTGCCTACCAAAGATGGCAATACCTAGATCTATCCTCGCTTTTATGCCTAGCTAGGGGCGTTAAACGATAGCGCTTGTTGGGAGGCAACCCAATTTTATTTTTAGTTTTTTGTTTTTGCTTCTGTTTAGGAATAAATAATCCATCTAGACTCTGTTTAGATGTGGTTTTATCTTTTAATTAGTGTTTGTGCCAAGTTAAACCTATTGGATCTTCTTGGATGATAGTTATTTGATCTTGCTGTAATTTCCAGAAACTTTGCGCTCAGTGCCCGAATTGTTAAAAATCACCAGGACGTGATAAAATACTGATTCAAATTGCTTCTGATCAATAAACAAATTGTCTAGGTCTTCTAATTTTGGTAGAATTGTTTGAGTTCCAGAAGTTTGCGTTAGTTACAGATTACTATAGACTGTTCTGTTTTTGACAGATTCTATTTTGCGTGTGTTGTTTGCTTATTTTGATGAATCTATGGCAAGTAAAATAGTTTATGATCCATAGAGAAGTTGGAATACAGTAGGTTTAACACCAATATAAATAAATAATTAGTTCATTACAGTACCTTAAAGTAGTCTTTTGTTTTCTTTCTCTAACAGACCTCACGAGATTTCTATTGAGTTTTGTGTTGTGAAGTTTTCAAGTTTTGGGTGAATTCTTTTGATGGATTATGGAACAAGGAGTGGCAAGAGCCTAAGATTGGGGATGCCCATGGCACCCCAAGATAATCCAAGGACACCAAAAAGTCAAAGCTTGGGGATGCCCCGGAAGGCATCCCCTCTTTCGTCCACTTCCATCGGTAATTTACATGGAGCTATATTTTTATTCACCACATGATATGTGTTTTTGCTTGGAGCGTCTTGTATTATTTGCGTCTTTGCTTGTTAGTTTACCACAATCATCCTTGCTGTACACACCTTTTGAAAGAGCCATACATGAATTGGAATGATAGAATACTCTATGTGCTTCACTTATATCTTTTGAGCTTGATAGTTTTGCTCATAGTGCTTCACTTACATCTTTTTGAGCGTGATAATTTTTGCTCTAGTGCTTCACTTAGATCTTTTAGAGCATGGTGGTGGATTTGTTTTAAAGAAACTTGATCTCTCATGCTTCACTTAGATTATTTTGAGAGTCGTTAATAGCATGGTAATTTTCTTAATGTTAATATACTTGGTATTCTATTCAAGATATCTGAAACTTTATTTTGAGTGCGTTGAATACTAAGATAAGTTTGATGCTTGATAATTGTTTTGAGATATGAAGATGGTGATATTAGAGTCATGCTAGTTGAGTAATTGTGAATTTTAAGAATACTTGTGTTGAAGTTTGTGATTCCCGTAGCATGCACGTATGGTGAACCGTTATGTGATGAACTCGGAGCATGATTTATTTATTGATTGTCTTCCTTATGAGTGGCGGTCGGGGACGAGCGATGGGGCTTTTCCTACCAATCTATCCCCCTAGGAGCATGCGTGTAATACTTTGTTTTGATAACTTCTAGATTTTTGCAATAAGTATATGAGTTCTTTATGACTAATGTTGAGTCCATGGATTATACGCACTTTTTCCCATCCTTCCACCGTTGCTAGCCTCTCTAATACCACGCACCTTTCGCCGGTATCATACACCCACCATATATCTTCCTCAAAACAGCCACCATACCTACCTATCATGGTATTTCCATAGCCATTCCGAGATATATTGCCATGCAACTTTCCACCATTCCGTTTATTATGACACGCTCCATCATTGTCATATTGCTAGCATGATCATGTAGTTGACATCATATTTGTGGCAAAGCCACCTGAGGGAGTCCTGGATTAGGGGGTGTCCGGATAGCCGGACTATAGCCTTTGGCCAGACTCCTGGACTATGAAGATACAAGATTGAAGACTTCGTCACGTGTCCGGATGGGACTTTCCTTGGCGTGGAAGGCAAGCTTGGCGATACGGATATGTAGATCTCCTAGCATTGTAACCGAGTTCATGTAACCCTAACCCTCTTGGTGCCTATATAAACCGGAGGGTTTTAGTCCGTAGGACGAACAACAATCATACCATAGGCTAGCTTCTAGGGTTTAGCCTCTTCGATCTCGTGCTAGATCTACTCTTGTACTACCCATATCATCAATATTAATCAAGCAGGAGTAGGGTTTTACCTCCATCGAGAGGGCCCGAACCTGGGTAAAAACATCATGTCCCTTGTCTCCTGTTACCATCCGCCTAGACGCATAGTTCAGGACCCCCTACCCGAGATCCGCCGGTTTTGACACCAACATTGGTGCTTTCATTGAGAGTTCCTTTGTGTCGTCATATTTAGGCCCGATGGCTCCTCCGATCATCAACGACAATGCGCTCCAGGGTGAGACTTTTCTCCCCGGATATATCTTCGTATTCGGCGGCTTTGCACTGCGGGCCAATTCGCTTGGCCATCTGGAGTACATTGAAAGCTACGCCCCTGGCCACCATGTCAGATTTGGAAGTTTGAACTACACGGCTGACGTCCGCGGAGACTTGATCTTCAATGGGTTCGAGCCACAACCAAGTGCGCCGCACTATCACGAGGGGCATGATCTAGCTCTGCCGCCGAACAGTGTCCTGGAGACCGCACCAGTGTCCGCTCCGACCTTTAGCTCGGAGCCGGCTACGCCGACCGAGGACGGGTGGCTGGACACCGCCTCGGGGGCTAAGATCTCTACGGAGATTGAGCCGTGCACCTACCCCATCCTTTGCGAAGCTCGTAACTCCAAGGTGCCGGACTCCTCTCCGGACTCCGAGCCTTCCGCGCCCCCGCCAATCGAATCCGATTGGGCGCCGATCATAGAATTCACCGCCGCGGACATCTTTCAGCACTCGCCCTTTGGCGACATCCTGAAATCACTAAAGTCTCTCTCTTTATCGGAGAGCCCTGGCCGGATTATGGTCAGGAAGGTTGGGATGTGGACGACGAAGAAATTCAAAGCCCACCCACCACCCACTTCGTAGCCACTGTCTATGATTTAACCGACATGCTCGACTTCGACTCCGAAGACATCGACGGTGTGGACGACGATGCAGGAGACGATCAAGAACCAGCACCCACAGGGCACTGGAAGGCCACCTCGTCATTCGACATATACATGGTGGACATCC
Organism: Aegilops bicornis; assembly: GCA_021605145.1. NCBI lineage: Eukaryota > Viridiplantae > Streptophyta > Magnoliopsida > Poales > Poaceae > Aegilops > Aegilops bicornis. Next base: position 566,928,303 of record CM038671.1, on the reverse strand, counting down.
CAAAAGATGGGAATGGCGATGGAACAGCGGAGAATGACCCCTCCAAGAAACAGCCTAAGCGCCAGCGTCAGCGGCGCCGCTCTAGATCCCACCATAGCAAAAACGGTGATTCCGGCACGGGAGACGATAACACCGGACGGTCAAGACAACCCCTCCAGCGGGACTTCCAAGACAGGAGGATGGAGAAGCCATCCCTCATGAGAGAGCGACAGAAAGAGAGGTAGAGGATGATAATTACATGCCTCCCTCCAAAGATGAGGCAAGCCTCGACGATGATGAATTCGTCGTGCCCGAGGATCCCGTCGAACAAGAGCGTTCCAAACGCAGGCTCATGGCCACGGCAAGCAGCCTCAAGAAAAAGCAGCAACAACTTAGAGCTGATCAAGACCTGCTAGCTGACAGATGGACTGAAGTCCTTGCGGCCGAAGAGTATGAACTCGAGCGCCTCTCCAAAAGCTAGCCAAAACGCAGGCTGCTACCCCGGTTAGAGGAGGAAGCACCCAAACCTACATCACCAGTGCATGACATGGTTGACCGACCACCTCGTGGCCGCGATAGAGAGGCCTCTCGGCCCTCAACTCAAGCCGCACCCCGGCGCCGCTCAAAAAATACCAAGGCGCGGGGAAATGCACCAGACCTGCGAGACATATTGGAGGACAAGGCAAGGCAAACAAGATCGCGTGGGCGCCCTGCGACAAGTGACGATACCCGTCACACCGGATATGGCAACTCCGTCCGGGCCAAACACAGTAGACAAAGCTCATTTGAGCTGCGTCGTGATATAGCCCAATATAGAGACGCCGCACACCCACTATGCTTCACAGATGAAGTGATGGATCATCAAATCCCTGAGGGTTTCAAACCCGTAAACATCGAATCATATGATGGCACAACAGATCCTGCGGTTTGGATCGAGGACTATCTCCTTCACATCCACATGGCCCGCGGTGATGATCTACACGCCATCAAATACCTCCCACTCAAGCTTAAAGGACCAGCCCGGCATTGGCTTAACAGCTTGCCAGAGAGTCAATTGGTTGTTGGGAAGACACGGAAGCCGCATTCCTCGACAATTTCCAGGGCACATATGTGCGACCACCAGACACCGATGACCTAAGCCACATAATTCAGCAGCAAGAGGAATCGGCCAGACAATTCTGGACACGGTTCCTAACCAAGAAAAATCAAATTGTCGATTGTACGAATGCAGAGGCCCTTGCAGCCTTCAAACACAACATCCGCGATGAGTGGCTTGCCCGGCACCTAGGACAGGAAATGCCGAAATCCATGGCAGCCCTCACAACACTCATGACCCGCTTTTGCGCGGGAGAGGACAGCTGGCTAGCTCGCAGTAACAACATGACCAAGAGCCCTGGTAATTCGGATACCAAGGACAGCAATGGCAGGTCGCGTCGCAACAAGCACAAGCGCCGCATTAACGGTGATAATTCTGAGGATACGTCAGTCAATGCCGGATTCAGAGGCTCTAAACCCGGTCAGTGGAAAAAGCCATTTAAAAGAAGTACTCCGGGCCCGTCCAATTTGGACCGAATACTCGATCGCTCGTGCCAGATACACGGCACCCCCGAAAAACTAGCCAATCACACCAACAGGAATTGTTGGGTGTTCAAGTAGGCAGGCAAGTTAAATGCCGAAAATAATGACAAGGGGCTGCATAGCGATGATGAGGAGGAGCCCCGTCACGAACAATAGAGGATGAAGGGCTTCCCCCCACCAGTGCGGACGGTGAACATGATATACGCAACCCACATACCCAAAAGGGAGCGGAAGCGTGCACTAAGGGACTTATATGCGATGGAGCTAGTCGCCCCAAAGTTCAACCTGTGGTCTTCCTGCCCCCGATCATTTTTGATCGAAGGGACCACCCCACTAGCATCCGCCATGGAGGATTCGCCGCATTGGTTCTAGACCCAATCATTGACGGATTTCATTTCACTAGAGTCCTAATGGACGGCGGCAGCCTGAACTCGCTTTATCAAGACACTGCGCAAAATGGGCATAGACCCATCAAGGATTAAACCCACGAAGACGACCTTTAAAGGCGTCATACCAGGTGTAGAGGCCGTGACAGGCTCGATTACACTTGAAGTGGTCTTCGGATCCCGGATAACTTCACAAGCGAGGAGTTAATCTTCGACATAGTCCCGTTCCGCGGCTATCACGCGATCGCTTCGGACGAACCGCATTTGCAAAGTTCAATGCGGTGCCGCACTACGCATATCTCAAGCTCAAGATGCCAGGTCCTCGAGGAGTCATTACGGTCAATGGAAACACCGAACGCCCTCTCCGGACGGAGGAGCATACGGCGGCCCTCGCGTCGGAAGTACAAAGCAGCCTCTTAAGGCAATTCTCGAGCCCGGTGTTAAACGTCCGGACACCGTCAAGCGGCGCCCGAGTAACCTACAACAAGACCGCTGGCACGTTCCGAGCACGCATAGCAATGCGGCCCAAACCCCAGCCCTCGCAAAATTGCGAAACCAAGATTACTGGCGTACATAATTACGCTCTGGAAATACCATGGGCATAGGGGAAGGGGCACGACCACGGCATGCCCAGAATGCGGCTCAACCGCACTAGGGGCTCCCGATTGTGTCATTCTTTTCTTTTCTTCTCTCTTTATTATACTTTCAGGACTCCGTTCTCACGAAGCCCTGTCCGGTAGTAGAATCGCCGAACACACGATGCAACAACCAGGGAAGCAAAAAGCTACGTCGAGTGTCCAGGTGGTCTCTATTACGAGCATTATACCTGTTTTACACACCATCCCGCAACTTACCCCTGGAGGGGGACATGTTAAAAAGTCCTGTCCCTTGCTTATCGCACTATTTGTATCGTTCTGCCCTTACTGCAGCCCTTTTGAATAAACAATACATAGCTTCTGCCTATTATTGAATTCCCCTTTTTTTCTCTGTATATATGTTCATTTATGACATTGTGCAACCGTACACTTTGGTACGGGCAATACACCAGGGGCTTAAGTACCCCACAACATGGTGTGATAAGTCCGAACACTTTCACAAGTGCGGCACCCCGAACTTATAGCATTATATGCATCGGCTCCGAGTCATGTCTTGGGTCAATAGTTGTGTTTGCCCGGCTCCCATGTTTTGGTACCTTACGTTCTGTTATATCGGCTAAGGTAGCGCTGGGAGAACCACTGCGATTGTGCCCCGGTTGAGCTGGGTTAAGCAGCTCAGTGGAGAAAGCTAAAATTGACCGTCATGATAGGGCGAGAGCCGATCGCTGTTCGAGAGGTTTTCGAGTCCCTAAAGACTTATGCCGCTTAGAGAGAGGAGTCGGCATTGTCCGGCCTAGGCGTGGATAGCACCCCGAACTCGGTCTTCCGAATACTAGGGGCTTCATGAAATTTAAAATTATAGAATTCTATGGCTAAGTGAGAGTGTTCAAGCATTATAGTCCGTTGCCTTGTTACGTTGCATTGAGCGCCTCCCTCGAAGGACCCAAGAATGGGAACAAGAGCGCTCAAGTTTATCCCGAACACCCCAGCACTCGTGGCATGGGGGCTGAAGACGACGACTCGCCATCTCTCAAATTTAATACATGGCTGCACAGAAGGTAATATTTTAAATTCAAAAGTGTTGGTTAAGCATATGAACAAGTTTTCAGCGTACATGATAACAAATGCGAGTCTACTCAAATATTACATCTTTGGAACATTCATCCGCTATAAGGCGGGCACCCTTCAGGACGCCCTCATAATACATTTTAGGCTTGCGATGCTCCTTGCGTGGTGGTGGTTCGTCCGTCACAAGCTTCTCAGCGTCCATCTTGCCCCAGTGCACCTTAGCAAGGGCAAGGGCCCTACGGGCACCATCGATGTAGACGGAGTGCTTGACGACGTCAACCCATGGACAAAGGCCCACCAGCCGCCTCACCAGCCAAGTAGCTCCCAGGCATGGCTTCCTTAGGCCACAGCCGAACTATGAGGCCCTTCATGGCCTGTTCGGCCACCTTATGGAGCTCGACCAGCTACTTCAACTGGTCGCTTAAGGGCACCGGGTGTCCGGCCTCAGCATACTGAGACCAGAACACCTTCTCCGTCGAGCTTCCCTCCTCGGCTCGATAGAATGCGGCAGCATCAAACACACTGCGGGGCAGATCTGCGAATGCTCCTGGAGAGCTCCGGATTCGGGTAAGTAATAGATAATTCACTTTCACATGCTTGCTTTGCATATAGAATGCCTTACCCGCCGCTATCTTCTTCGTCGCCTCAATTTCCTGGAGGGCTTTTTGGGCTTCGGCCTTAGCGGCTTTGGCGCTCTCAAGGGCCGAGGCGAGCTCGGACTCTCGAGTCTTTGAGTCATGCTCCAAACTCTCGTGTTTTTCCACGAGAGCCTGGAGCTCTTGCCGCACCTCCGCCACCCGCGCCTCCTGTTTCTCTCGCTCGGTGCGCTCCGCGGCCGCATTGATTTCGGCCTTGGACACCGCTTTCTTCAGGGTCGCCACCTCGTTTGTGGCCCCTGCAGTATTCACGTTATTCCTGTCATCTTTTACAACCACATATTTTAAATACTCCCATAAGGTATTACTTACCTTCCTTGTCCTCGAGCTGCTTCTTGGCAAGTCCGAGCTCATTCTCGGACCGCTCGAGGCTCTGCTTTAATGCATCAACCTCTGCAGTCAGTGTGGTAGAGGTCAGCAGCGCAGCCTGCATTCCCATATTGACATACTTATGTTAGACTCCTGCGTATATCTTTTTAGATCCTCAGTTCGGCTATTTCTTTCCGAACACCAAACCGAGCATCGGGGCTACCGCCTATGCGACAATATTTTTACATATCTTAAATACATACCTCAAAGCCCGTTAGAAGGTGGCACATGCTGACCAGCCCGCTCTTGGCGGACTGAACTTTCTCGGATCACCACACTCATAACAAAGGCGGTGCTCCTCGTCGATGGAAGCGCTGTTAAGCGCCTCCATCAAATCGCCCGGTGCCTCCGGTTGGACGGAGGTCACCGGCGTCACAGTCTTGCCCTTCTTACGAAGGGGTCGCCTGTCGGACTCCGGAACCACTAAAGGTTCTGGTACGGAGTCCGGCACAGGGCCGGACTTGAAGCCCTTCGGGGTTTTATCCCCTTTGCGCTCGGAGTCCAGGAGGTCGCCTTGCGGCACCCCCATGGCCACCTCCTCCTGGCTGGGCCCCTTTTGGGACTCCACCCCGGCGTCATCTGCGGCGGGAGGAGACGAGGCGGTCGGAAGTGAGGTGCTATTCATGTCCGACGAATCCAGGGAGCCGCTCGACGAAGCGTCGACCCCGTCCTTGGGCGGGCTGCATGGTTATACTCGGCATTAGAAGATGTTGTGCGTCAAATGGAACGCCATGAGTTATTCTGGTGTCCGGACACTTATCGTTTCGCCAGGGGCTTGGTCCTTGATGGCCACTCCTCTCCGCCGTCGTCGGCGTTGGTGGTGTAGTCCGGAGGGAGGGTCCTTCCCTTCTTGGACCCTCCGGCGTCCCCAGTTGGGGCGGCCTTCCTTTTCTTCTCTCCCCCCGCTGGGGGAGAGGCCTCTTTTTCCTCCTCCTCGTCTTCGCGGGAGGAGTCCGTCTCGGAGTCATCGGACGATGAGTCCGACAACACCTAGCGCCGGGAACTCCTCCGAGTTCCCGTGGCCTTCTTCTTGGCCTTCTTTTTCGGCACCACGTAAGGTGCCGGAACCAGCAGCCCCATCAATCGGGCGTCCGCTGGGTCTTCTGGAAAGGGAGCCGGACAGTCAACCTGTCCGGACGTCTTCAACCAATTTTGTCAAAGGTGAGGGATTTTTAGATCCCGCATAGAGTCAAACTATGAAAAAAGAGTCACGTAAAGGGTAGAAGAGCTTACCTCGCTGGCTTGATGCTGCGACCTGAATCCGCGATCTTTGGTAGCGGATGCAGGAGCCTCGGCACCCTTGAACAGCACCTTCCAGGCATCTTCGTACATAGTGTCGAAGAGCCGGCTCAAGGTTCGGTGCTGTGCTGGATCAAACTCCCACAAGTTGAAGGCCCGTTGCTGGCATGGCAGGATCTGGCGGATGAACATAACATGGACTACGTTGACAGGCTTGAGCTTCTTGTCCACCAGGTTTCGGACGCAGGTTTGGAGTCCGATCAGCTCTTTCGAATTACCCCATGTCAGGCCCGTCTCTTTCCATGAGGTGAGCCGTGTAGGGAAGCCAGATCGGAATTCGGGCCGCTACCATTTAGAGTCGCTGCTCGGTGATGTAGAACCACCCCGATTGCCACCCCTTTATGGTCTCCACGAAGGAGCCCTCGAGCCATAGGACGTTGGCCATCTTGCCCACCATGGCACCTCCACACTCCGCTTGGCGGCCGCCCACTACCTTCGGCTTGACATTGAAGGTCTTCAGCCACAAGCCGAAGTGGGGCTGGATGCAGAGGAAGGACTCACACACGACGATGAACGCCGAGATGTTGATGATGAAATTCGGGGCCAGATCATGGAAATCTAGGCCGTATTAGAACATGAGCCCCCGGACAAATGGGTGAAGTGGAAACCCTAGTACGCGGAGGAAGTGGGGGAGGAACACCACCCTCTCATGGGGCCTGGGGGTGGGGATGAGCTGCCCCTTGTCGGGGAGCCGATGCGCGATGTCGTCGGACAAGTATCCGGCCTTTCGCAGCTTTTTGATGTGCCCCTCCGTGACGGAGGAGGCCATCCACTTGCCTCCCGCTCCGGACATAGTTGGAGAAGGTTGAGGTGGGATGTGCAGACTTGGGCGCTGGAGCTCGAGTGCGCGGAAATGGATAAGCAAAGGAGGAAGAATGCGTGTGTGAAAAAGTGGATCCTTATCCCCTTATATGGACGGACAAAGCTATGCGTCCCCACCGGCCTGATAAAACTCGCTTATCTCCCAAGCGCTGTAATCAATGGCGCGGTTGGGTTACCCACGACCGTATTGATGAGGATCCCGGAATAAGGGGACATGATCTCTGCTTTGACAAGACGTGCAAGGAAACTGCCTCGCTAAACGCGCTGAGGTGGGACAGTAAAAACGATTCGAATAAAGGCTTGGCCGTGGTGTGATGTCACGCTGCGGAATACGTCAGCAGATTGAACTTGTGTAAATATTATTCTCTCTACGGTGGTATGTGGAACTTATTTTGCAGAGCCGGACACTATCCTTGTGTTCAAAATCTTCTATGAAGTATTCGGAGGAGGAACCCGCCTTGCAATGCCGAAGACAATATACGCGCCGGACTCGTCGTCATTGAAGCCTGGTTCAGGGGCTACTGAGGGAGTCCTGGATTAGGGGTGTCCGGATAGCGGACTATAGCCTTTGGCCGGACTCCTGGACTATGAAGATACAAGATTGAAGACTTCGTCCCGTGTCCGAATGGGACTTTCCTTGGCGTGGAAGGCAAGCTTGGCGATACGGATATGTAGATCTCCTACCATTGTAACCGACTATGTGTAACCCTAACCCTCTTCGGTGCCTTTATAAACCGGAGGGTTTTAGTCCGTACGATGAACAACAATCATACCATAGGCTAGCTTCTAGGGTTTAGCCTCTCTGATCTCGTGGTAGATCTACTCTTGTACTACCCATATCATCAATATTAATCAAGTAGGAGTAGGGTTTTACCTCCATTGAGAGGGCCCAAACCTGGGTAAAAACATCGTGTCCCTTGTCTCCTGTTACCATCCGCCTAGACGCACAGTTCGGGACCCCCTACCCAAGATCCGCCGGTTTTGACACCGACACCACCGTTCATAATTCTTTCATACATGTCACTCATGAATCATTGCATATCCCGGTACACCGCCGGAGGCATTCATATAGATTCATATTTTGTTCTAAGTATCGAGTTGTAATTGTTGAGTTGTAAGAAAAATAAAAGTGTGATGATCATCATTATTGGAGCATTGTCCCAAGTGAGGAAAGGATGATGGAGACTATGATTCCCCCACAAGTCGGGATGAGACTCCGGACGAAAAAAATAAAAAATAATAATAAAAGAGGCCATAAAAAAAGAGAAAAGGCCCAAATAAAAAAAATGAGAGAAAAAGAGAGAAGGGACAATGTTACTATCCTTTTACCACACTTGTGCTTCAAAGTAGCACCATGATCTTCATGATAGAGAGTCTCTCATTTTGTCACTTTCATATACTAGTTGGAATTTTCGTTATAGAACTTGGCTTGTATATTCCAATGATGGGCTTCCTCAAATGCCCTAGATCTTCGTGAGCAAGCGAGTTGGATGCACACCCACTTAGTTTCTTTTGTTGAGCTTTCATATACTTATAGCTCTAGTGCATCCGTTGCATGGCAATCCCTACTCACTCACATTGATATGTATTGATGGGAATCTCCATAGCCCGTTGATATGCCTAGTTGATGTGAGACTATCTTCCCTCTTTTTTGTCTTCTCCACAACCACCGTTCTATTCCACATTTAGTGCTATATCCATGGCTCACGCTCATGTATTGCGTGAAGGTTGAAAAAGTTTTGAAAATGTTAAAGTATGAAACAATTGCTTGGCTTGTCATCGGGGTTGTGCATGATTTAAATACTTTGTGTGGGGAAGATGGAGCATAGCCAGACAATATGATGTTGTAGGGATAACTTTCTTTGGCCATGTTATTTTGAGAAGACATAATTGCTCAGTTAGTATACTTGAAGTATTATTATTTTTATGTCAATATGAACTTTTGTCTTGAATCTTTCGGATCTGAATATTCATAGCATGATTAAGAAGATTTACATTGAAATTATGCCAAAGTATCACTCCGCATCAAAAATTCTCCTTTTATCATTTACCTACTCGAGGACGAGCAGGAATTAAGCTTGGGGATGCCTGATACATCTCCAACGTATCTATAATTTTTGATTGCTCCATGCTACTTTATCTATTCTTTTGGACTATAATGGGCTTTATTTTCCACTTTTATATTACTTTTGGGACTAGCCAATTAACCGGAGGCCCAGCCCAAAATTGCTATTTTTTGCCTTTTTCAGTATTTCGAAGAAACATAATATCAAACGGATTCCAAACGGAATGAAACCTTCGGAAACGTGATTTTCTCACCGAACGTGATCCAGGAGATTTGGACCCTATGCCAAGGAACATCGGAGGCGGTCACGAGGGTGGGGGGCGCCCCCCTAGGGCGCACCCCCTGCCTCGTGGCCCCCCTGATGCTCCACCGACGTACTCCTTCCTCCTATATATACCTACGTACCCCCAAACGATCAGAACATGAGCCAAAAACCTATTTCCACCGCCGCAACTTCCTGTGTCCACGAGATCCCATCTTGGGGCCTGTTCCGGAGCTCCGCCGGAGAGGGCATCCACCATGGAGGGCTTCTACATCAACACCATAGCCTCTCCGATGAAGTGTGAGTAGCTTACTTCAGACCTTCGGGTCCATAGCTAGTAGCTAGATGGCTTATTCTCTATTTTTGGATCTCAATACAATGTTCTCCCCCTCTCTCGTGGAGATCTATTCGACGTAATCTTCTTTTTGCGGTGTGTTTGTTGAGACCGATGAATTGTGGGTTTATGATCCAGCTTATCTATGAATAATATTTGAATCTTCTCTGAATTATTTTATGTATGATTGAGTTATCTTTGCAAGTCTCTTCAAATTATCCATTTGGTTTGGCCAAGTAGATTGGTAGTTCTTGCAATGGGAGAAGTGCATGCTTTGGGTTCAATCTTGTGGTGTCCTTACCCAGTGACAGAAAGGGTTGCAAGGCACGTATTGTATTGTTGCCATCGAGGATAACAAGATGGGGTATTTATCATATTGCATGAATTTATTCCTCTACATCATGTCATCTTGCTTACATGCGTTACTTTGTTTTTAACTTAATACTCTAGATGCATGTTGGATAGCGGTCGATGAGTGGAGTAATAGTAGTAGATGCAGAATCGTTTCGATCTACTTGTCACGGACGTGATGCCTATATACATGATCATACCTAGATATACTCATAACTATGCTCAATTCTGTCAATTGCTCAACAGTAATTTGTTCACCCACCGTAGAATACTTATGCTCCTGAGAGAAGCCACTAGTGAAACCTATGGCCCCCGGGCCTATTCTCATCATATCAATGTCCATCACTTTTATACTTGCCTTGTTTTTACTTTGCCTTTTACTTTTCACTTTGCATCTATATACCAAAAATACCAAAAATATTATCTCTATCAGATCTCACTCTCGTAAGTGACCGTGAAGGGATTGACAACCCCTAATCGCGTTGGTTGTGAGTAGCTATCGTTTTGTGCAGGTACGAGGGACTTGTGCGTGGCCTCCTACTGGATTGATACCTTGGTTCTCAAAAACTGAGGGAAATACTTAAGCTATTGTGCTGCATCATCCTCTCCTCTTCGGGGAAAACCAACACAAGCTCAAGATGTAGCAGCTATCACTAGGATCGAGCACCGCATGATTGAACCCAAAGCTAAGCACTTCTCCCATTGCAAGAAATATCAATCTAGTAGGCCAAACCAAACTGATAATTCGAAGCGACTTGCAAAGATAACCAATCTTACATAATAGAATTCAGAGAAGATTCAAATAATGTTCATAGATAATCTTGATCATAAACCCACAATTCATCGGATCTCGGCAAACAAACCACAAAAAGAGTTACATCGAATAGATCTCCAAGAAGATCGAGGAGAACTTTGTATTGAGATGCAAAGAGAGAGAAGAAGCCATCTAGCTAAGAACTATGGACCCGAAGGTCTGTGGTAAACTACTCACACATCATCGGAGAGTGTCATGGTTTTGTCACGGCAGATGTCCTCATGAAAGGACTTAGTCGTGGAGCCGTCGCTATGGGTTAGCTTAAAGGGGTTAAAGCGGACAAGGGACGCAAGAGAGTTTTATACTAGTTCGGTCCCTTACGATGAAGGTAAAAGCCTACGTCTAGTTGTGATGGAATTGCTAGGGTTTCGATGACCAGGGAGCGAATACGCTTTGTCCGAGTCTCGAGTTGTTGCCTGTCTTTTCTGAACCGCCGCCGGGTCATCCCCTTATATACATGGGTTGACGCCCGTCGGTTTACAGAATCCCGAGACCGGCTCATAAACTTGTCTGGCTCGGTCTCTGCTCTTTCTACCTTACAACTCAAGTCTACATATAAATACCGGTTTATGTCTACAGGCCAAACCGGCTTTGGGCCATGGGCCTTCATAAAGCGTCTCCATCTATCTTCATGGGCTTCAAATACAATGAACTACTCATGGGGGTTAACCCGGCCTTTCCTGTCCGGTTTACGCCCAGTGGTAATATCCCCAACATTAGGCCCCAGACTGATTTGAACTACTTCATGTCAGTCCTGAATACTTAAGAAAATGTCTTCTTCCATATCTTCACATAATCTGTAAACCGTCGTGACGTCACTCTCCAGAATAATGGTAAACTGCCATGACATCATCTGCTATTTAAAACTGCATATAATCCATCCTCATTAATGAGCCTCCGACAATCGAGGCGACAGCTCCGCCTCATATCCAAATTTCGGGCTCCTTGATTTTCGCGCATGACGCTTATCTTTGTGCCTTTGTAAATAGGGCCAGGGGGTCTTTCCATTCCCCCTCGTATCTCTTCATTTCATCCTCTTCCTTGTGCTGCCCGACCTTTGGAGCTCTGCCGCCACTGTCGACCGTCGCTTCTGCCTCAACTCCTGCCGCTGCATTACCCTGAACGTACCAGAGAATCGCGGTGCTTCTCCACTCTTCCTTCAGCATCAGTAAGCTCTTTTTTCTTCCGCCATAGATCTGTCTCTAGGGTTTCAGTGTTCATCGGTGTTCGTCATTGTGTAATAGCTCTTTGATTCAAACCTGGATATTTATTCTGTATAGTGATAGTCGTAGCCTTTCTTTCCATCCATGCATCCTGCTTAAGTAGAAGATCCCATCTGAACCTCCATCAACTGTTTCGGTACTAATATTTTGGTCTGACTATATTTTCCTTTTCTGACATGCGGTAAATCCAAAATTACAATGCCAACTTGTGAAACATGTTTTTCCTTCACTTATGCATCTTTGGACTTATATCTTCAATATCAGATTAGGCGGTTTAACTCCTTAGGAAAAGCACGACCCGGTAGACACCATTAGTCCCCTTGTTGAACCACCAATGTAGTTCACCATTATACTGTCTCCATCAATAAACTCTGGTTTATGAACAGCCAACTCCGGTTTAATAATATGCTTGCACCCTTATATTGCTGTATAATTGTCCACTGTAAATCTTAAACCGACAACAATAATGTTTCAGATTCTCATTACCATGGCCAAGCAAGTGTATGAATGCAATTGGGCTCCTTCTCGAGTGACTAAAGAACAGTTAAACAACTGCGTTAAAACGGGCGTTTTAGCGAATAAAGATGTTATCCACTTGAGGGTCCCTGGCCCAGAAAGTCCTCCTACACCCAAGGATGGAGAGGTAGTTGTGTTTGCTGATCACACTACAAAAAAAGACACATCCATGACATTTTGGGCCGAACGAATTTTTTTCCTGTCATACATATGACACTTCTATGACGATAATTGTGACAAAACCCGGTATCATCATAGATGTGGTGGGCTCCTACTTCTATGACAAAAAATCATGACAGAAAATGGGCTTTTCGTCACTGGCGGGCCGGAGACGCAGCTGCATGACATTCTTTGGGCCGTCCATGACGGAAAAAACCGTGGTAGAAGCGAGGGGAGGAAAATTTCGGGGAGTTCCCGGTTACGGTGGGATGTCGGGGGCCGAGCGATGCACGTTTCTCTCGTACACGTAAGCGCGTGTGTGCGAGGCGTTGGCTCTAACTGAACCCGAGCGAGGCGTTGGGCTCTAACTGAACCAAAGCGATTGCACTACAGGCTGCGCATTACTGAACCCGATCGATCGATGGCTGTTAACTGAACCCGATCGAGCGATTCCTTCGCTAATGCTGCTAACTGAAGCCGATCGATGCTGCCTATAGGATGAGCAGTGAGCGTTGTGGGTGGGGGGGGGGGTTGGATGAACAGTGAGCGGTGGCGTTGCCTCTGGATGAATAGGACCCCGTGGTGTGGTGGAGGGCTGGATGAACAGTAGATGGTGGAGCGGTTCCCGTGGAGGGGTGGTTGAACAGGACCCCGTGGTGTGGAGGGCTGGATGAACAGTAGACAGTGGAGGGGTGTCCGTGGAGGGGTGGTTGAACAGGACCCCATGGTGTGGAGGGCTGGATGAGCGATGAGCGGTGGAGGGGTGGTTGAACAAGAGCCGGTGGAGTAGCGCGAGATGGAGGCCGGATGAACAGGAGCCCGTGGAGGCTGGCGGAGGTCGCATTTCAGGTAGCCCGTGGATGGTGGAGGAGGTCGGCGGTGGAGATGAACAGTATCCCGTGGAGTCCTGCTTATGCACGCCACACCCCTCCCGATGAACAGGACCCCCGTTTCGACCGTAGGAGGTCCGTTTCGTCCATTTTGCGGTACGCCACACCCCTCCCGATCAACAGGACCCCCGTTTCGATCGCAGGAGGTCCGTTTCGTCCATTTTGTGGTACGCCACACCCCTCCCGATCAACAGGACCCCCGTTTCGACCATAGGAGGTCCGTTTCGTCCGTTTTGCGGTACACCAGACCCCTCCCGATGAACATGATACCATTTCGAATGTGGCCGGTCGAACACAAGGCCGCTTTCTCCGCCAGCGGTACGCCAGCCTCGCTTCCATCGCCTGCTCTGGCCCAAGCCCTCCCGATGAACACGACCACGCATTCCGTTCCGACCCAGCCGGTTGGCTCCCACGCGTTCCTTTGCCTCCCGATGAACACGACGCATTCCGTTGCCTCCCCATGAACACGACGCATTCTGTTGCGTCCCCATGAACACGACAACGACGTTGTTTCTCCGTTCCGACCCAGCCATGTACACGAGCCCTGGCCGTACATATGCGCGAGTAGGCGTTCAAGACCCCGCCCGTATGTACACATACGTGGCCGTATTTTCTTTCTTGCACCCTGGCCACTGTAACGTGTACATGCTACATGTGCGCCTCTACTACGACACGTACGCGCCTCTACTACGACACATGCGCGCCTCTACATCCACCAGTATATATGTACGTACAGGTTCGCGACTAGAATGACAACGCTACGTACACTTCGACCACGTGGGTCCGGACTGTCAGGCACTTCCTTGCCTGCGAAGATGTAGCTGGTGGGTCCCAGCAGTCAGGGGGGCGAATCTATTTTTTCCCGGACGCACTTCCTTGCGTGTGAAGATGTAGCTGGTGGGTCCAAGCAGTTAGGGGGGCGAATCATTTTTTTCGGACGCATTTCCTTGCGTGCGAAGATGTAGCTCGTGGGTCCCAGCAGTTAGGGGGCGAATCATTTTTTTCGCGAAATACGGTGGCCCGTCCGGTGGGTCCCCGCTGTCAGGTGGAGGAATAATTATTTTGCGCGTAATAAGGAGGCACTTCCTTGCGGCTGCCATGGACCCAAATTGTCACCTCTCCACGCATGATCCATGTCCGATGGAAGTCGTTCCGTGACCACGTTGACCATGCCGCACCGAGAGCACCAGGCCGGTGGACGACGGCGAGGCCTAGGAAGGGGACGACACATAGCCGGGGAAGACGCGTCAGTGGATGCACACGCGGAGAGGAGTATGAGGGTTCACTGGTTCGGCTGCGCTACCGTCGCCGCATAATAACAGGGGGTGTGGGTGAGTGGAGGGATGGCCTGGCCAGCGGTGGGAGTAGTAGGGGGCGGTGAGGCCTCCGGCAAAGACAACCGCCACGGAGGCAGGAGGAAGCGGCACGACCGGGCGCTGCTTTGGGCGGCCGGAGCAAGAAGACCAGAGGTTGAAGAAGCACGGCGGCCGTTGGATGGACATCGACGGCCATCGCAGCTAGAATCGTTTATTATTGACTAAGTTGACAAAGCCCTTGGTACGTCAACTTAGTAGGCCCACATGTCGCCTTCGAAACGGTAAGGCCCCGGATGTCGGGGAGGAATCATTTTTTGGGCGGGTGAAGCTAGAATATCCGAGATTGAAGAAGAAGGACGACATCCGTTGGATGGACATCCAACGGCCACTGCTGCTAGAACCGTGTGTTGACTATAAGTTGACAAAGCCTCGCATACGCGTCAACTCTGTTTTTTTAGGGGACGCGTCAACTTAGTAAGGCTAGAAGTGTGTGGTAGAGAACTTATAGCCCATTTGAGATATGTAAGAATGTGTAGCCCATTTTTTAATTCTAATGGAATTTACTACAACCCATTTACAGTTTGTTAAAAGTACAGCCCATTTCAACCAACCGCTCAAAACATCATTCAATAAAATTTCCCACATTTTGATGGGATCCGAAATATTTTTATCCCAAAATTTCTAGTCAGATTAAATACAATTTCAATATAAATTTATATTACGTAAAAATCCAACAAAACATTGCGCCGCAACAATTAATGAAATTAAAATTTTCAATATCCAAAAATAATATTTTATAAAGTAATCACGTGTTTGGTGCATTTTTATAGTTACCGCCCAATTTTTATAATTACATCCCATTTATTATTTCTTAAAGCCCATTTTCTTGTTAAGCCTAATGCATCCCTCCTAGGAAAGATTTGCAGCCAACAAGGAAAATAACAACTTGACCTTGCCTGGGTATTCCTAAAAAAGTTTAGCTGGGCTAGCCATTTTCAGCTTGAAAAAATTAATATCTGGGCTGGATATCCGGCCCGGCTAGACAGGCCACACTCGCCAGCCGATTAATACTGCAGCGATGTTTTCGTTGTTGTTCAGAGGAGAAAAATTAATATCTGGGCTAAACATTGAAAAACTACGTAATGCTCACACCTCAAAAACACAAATACGCCGAGCTGCTTGGTCCCACCGTCGGCCGCTTCTTGTGCAATTATCTTGTTTATTGACTACTACATAGGTTGACAATGGTGTGGGACCGTGATGTCGTGAAACCAGGAGGAAGCAAAATAAATTATAGTTATATATATATATATATATATATATATATATATATATATATATATATAATAAGGAGGCACTTATGTGACGTGAGGCTATGGACCTGGTGGGTCCCCATTGTCATCCTCTCCAAGTAAAGTCATCTCCTCGCCCGCGCGCGCTTTCCGCCCGAAACAGTCAGTGCCGCCCGCCCCGCTTCCCGGTGCAGGCGATTGCTCCGCCTTCAAACGACACAAGTGCCTTCCATCCGTCCATCTTCCGCCCACATTAATGATACGCGGTTGCCGAGGCGGCTACTCCGGCGCCACACGTCCGCCTCCTCCGCCTACCACCATTGCTATATAAACTGCTGCGCGACCATAGCCGCAGTGATCCGCATCCGTTCCCTTTCTCCTGTCCACACCACTACTGCTCACCATGGCTTCCTCGCGCTCCAGTGCTCTTTGGGACGGGCGGAATACTGAACACAAGGAGATGGCAGCCATTGCTGCCGACCGGCTGGCCGGCAGGCAGCCGGAGGACGACGACGTCCCAATGGAGAACATGGTAGTCGACGATCCGGCGCCAACCCCCACCTCCGCGCCATCCTTGCCGGTGCATTGCACCATGACCATCGGCGAGGCCCGTGCCCAATATATGGATAGGGTGAGGCAGATGCGTGAGGAGCAGTTCCGAGAGGCACAGGCCGACGCCGCGTACAACCACCGACTCCTCCAGGAGCACCTGCAGGCGGAGGAGCAGATCGCCGCAGAGCGGGCGGAGCAGGAGGCGCTGCTCGACTCTTACCGCTCCGCCCGCAAGGGCCGCCTCGAGCGCTGGCGGTACTGCATGCGGGTGGCGGAGGCTGCGGCCGCCTACAAAGAGGATAGCAAAGAGGGCAATGAAGCGGGCGAGGCGTTGTTTGGTGAGACCGAGGACGAGGTAGAGGACAATTCCGGCTCCGATGAGTCCCCGCTCCGCCAAGGCCCCGTGGCACCAACAACGAGGCAGAGGACACCGCCGAGTCCGCCGAGGCCCCGCCCCGCCAACAACGAGGCAGAGGACATCGCCGGCTCAGCCGAGGCCCCACCCTGCCGGCAACGTGGGGGAGGATTTCCATCGCTCCACTGAGGCGCCGCCCGCCGGCAACGAGACAAAGGACATCGCCGGCTCCGCCGAGGCCCCGCCCCGCTGCCAAAGAGGCCGCGCCAAACAGAAAACGAGGAAGAGTAGAACACGGTAGGTCGCCGCCATTCGGGTCCAAGTAAGGCCACCGCTGCTACCCTCTGGTTGAAGCCAAGCTGGGCGGGTTGACCATTGACGGCCGGTTAGCTTCTTGGCAGCGACGTGGAGTCGAAGAGCTGCGCTGGAGAAGAACACTGCTTCTACTTAACTGGTGGTGCAGTTTGCTAACTGACACGTGGGCCCAACAGGCCACATGTCAGTTACGCAACTGCACCTGCAGTTAAGTCACTGAAGCTTCTGTTCGGCTCAATGGGACACATGTGGTGTATGAATGAATTTATTTTGATTAGTTTGAATTCCCGTATCACTTGCATTGGATGAACATGCAAAACAATACGCACTAGCATTATTCCCAGAGTGATCACCTTGTTTGTAGCAGTTTCACATGTACTCCCTCCGGTCCTTTCTAGTCTGCATACAAGTTTTGTCTGCTGTCAAAGTATCTCTACTTTGACCAATCTTATAAAAAAAAGTATGCACTTTCACAATGTGCGAAGTAAAAAGGAACAGAAGGAGTACAAAGAGTTTGAGCAGCTTTTTAGCGTTTCTTTACATTGCCATCAAACACACAGGCATGGCTATTCATAGAGAACATTCAAAACAATCGATGATTATGCATCTCAGCGACTCACATGTCAGAGGAAATATTTACTTCACAACTAAAGAATAAACAAAAAATTGATCGACGCTGCTGACAGCAAAGGGCGTCCAATTCGAAAATATCAAATGCATGTCTTGCTAAAATCAATGAGCAAAATTTGACAAGGTTGTCCCATTCCAAAATATCAAATGCCTACGATTGTGGAATGGGCAGGCTAAATAAACCAGTTGTTCTTTTTGTGCAGTTCCACCAAAATCAACCAAATTCGCGCGTAGCTTGTATGATTTCGCCCTTATATGTTGCAACACCTTGAACTTGTCGGCACCTCCTTTCTTGTGGTGGAAATGAATGATTCGATGTATTCATGAACATTTTGTGCAGGTCCCATTGAAATCAAGCTAAGCACCCCAGTTTGCACAAATACAAAAAATGATTAGTATAAAGCAAACTGTCCTATGAATTGACAGTTTCAACAGGCACATACATGGTCCATGTAGAGCACACTTTCAGAAAAATGGAACTCACCAGAAAGAATTCTAGAACAACATTGTACTCGCGCATTACAACAAAAAAATGGAGATTTGTCAGTCCTTCTGAGCTGAAGTTAGTTTGGTCTTGTGGGGAGTAATGTAACCATCCTTCAACGTCTCATTCTGATGAGAAGACAGACAGGGCTTCTTCATCCTGGCATAATCGGAACTAGTCACTTCACGTACTCCATATTCTTCTTCAGAGGAAGATGATCCTGTTGTGCAAAGACAAGAGGACTACTAAATGCTAGCATCCCCGTTTGCTCGAAGAAAAGGAAAGGAAATATTTAAAACAACACAGATGAAGCACTTCTCAAGGACAATACCACTTTTTCATGACAGTATCTAAACAGTAGCACAAGACCAATAGAGATGACAAAGCTCAATCATATGGATGAAATTAGTGGGCGAGTACCAACCTTTATCAGGAGGCTTATTGTGTAGAGCATACAGATGAAGCACTTCTCCGGAACCATCTGTTGCTATCTACGGTGGTGGCCATGCTTACTATATACTCCGCGATTAGTTTAATGTTTCCAACATCTTCTTGTGCGATTCCACTAAAATATATGGTATCTTCAAAGAAGATCCTGTTTGCACAAGTAGAAATAATTACATATTACATTAAGAGTGGCATCAAATCGGTGGCAAAACAATTGCTTGTTCCAGCCATAGCAATAAATTAAGATGCAAAACTATATCATTACTTGTGTCATCACAGTTCCCAAAGGTTTCATTACTGACCGGAGTTGATTTTTGTTTTTCTTCCGCTTGTTCTTCCCCTTCATCACTTGGTTCAATAACGGACAAGCTTCGCCTTCAATGTAAGATTTGGCATGTCAATTAGGGAGCACAAGTATAGTACTAAACTTAATTTTCTGATGAAAGTGGCAAAATACAGGCCAGCAGTTGTTAAATATCCTTATCTTACCTCAATGGGGTTTTACCGTGCACATACATATTGGAAGTCTTGTCTCCATTTGTGCAGTTCACTAAAATCAAGCAACATTATCGTACAAGTAGCACAACATATGAAAGCACACTACAGAATCATGTGAAAGAAGGCTAGTACTGACCTCTCATGATGCCGAATTCAAACAACTCACAAGAAGAAGATCTGAACCAAATTTTCCTTAACGGATAGGAAGTAAGATCTCCTCTTGTGCAGTTCCACTAAGATCAAGCAATGAAGCAACGTTGTCGGTGTGACATTTTGGTTGAACTGCACAAAACACTCTTAAAACAAAAGTGTTTTGTGCAGTGCAACAAAAGGTCACAATGGCAACGAGGTGAAGTAGATAACCCTGCTTACACAGAGGTGCAAAGGAAACAATTAGTGGTCAATAACGGTGGATGACACAGAAGCCAACAAAAAGAAGCATCTACCTTATCTAAATGGGAAAGGAAGCAAGACAGTAGCATTTCTCAAATGGTGGCATTGATTAATATTAACATAGAGATTATATTAACAATCAAATTCGTTAAACATGTAATTTGCTTTTAACTGTGGCATTGCATCAATTTTCCAGCGGCATTATTAGAGGGTGTTTGTTTACAGGGACATTTTGGTGTGGGGACTAAAAAAACTCCGTGTCAGTCCCATCTAAACCAAACAGGAGGAACTTTTAGGGACTAAAATTGGGCATTTGGGATTAAAGAAAGAAGACCCCGAGGGAGTCTTTTTGGGACTTTTTCCAACAGTTGCCCCTGCCACACATTGCACCTTGTCTCTATTAGTTCATTACTAGGGGTAACATGGTCTTTTAGCATGCCATTTAATAACCTCTAGTCCATGTTTAGTCCCTGGAACCAAGCAGGTAGGGACTAGGGAGTTTTTAACCAAACAGGGCCGTAGATTAACAACAGCTAATGAGTTGCACGGGGTAGTGGATGCACCAGCACCATGTGCATCTACCGATGTACTGTGGTCATGCACAGTCTGTTGCAACAAAGAACAAACAACCAAGGAGCATATTTGTGTTGGTCCCAGTTTTGTTATCTTTAGACACCTTTCCCTATGTGAGCGCAACAAATCTAGTCCTGCTCAAACTCTACAGCCTTGTCCCTTCCTTTCCTTTTTGAACTAGTACTTTCACCCCTTCCTTTCCTCTTTGAACCACGTCCTAGATTTATGTGATACAACTTTCCCCACTACTTTCCCCCATTCCTTTCCTCTTTGAACCACATCCTAGATTAATGCTATACAACTTTCCCCTTCATTTCCTCTTTGAACCACGCCCTAGATTCATGCTATATACAACTTTTCCCACTACTTTCCCCCGCTCCTTTCCTCTTTGAACCACGTCCTAGATTCATGGTATACATGCAGCTAGAGCAATGCATGTGGAGTAAGTAAATTATACCTTAAGGTTCTTGGGGCGTGGTTCGGTGGGCGACGGGATGACGGCGAAGAAGAAGGGGTTGGAGGCCCTCCCGCACCGCCGCTGGGTGTAAAGTGAACAACTATGCTGGTAGTCCCTCGCCGATGGCGACAACGTTAAGCCTCCTTCCCTTCCCGGCGGACGGATCCTGCCGGCTCTTTGAGCAGTAGTGAGGGGAGAGAGAGGCCAACGAAGTCTTGTTTAGATCTAGAGAGGGCGAGAGAGTGTGAAGAGAGCAACTACAAGCACTGAGGCTCCAGCGGGAGAGGGCGAGAGAGTGTGAAGAGAGCAACTACAAGCGCTGAGGCTCCAGCGTGTATATATACACTGGAGAGAGAGTGTGAAGCGTGCAAACCCTAGAAAACATGTTGACCAGTCAAAGAATCCTCCTGGCACAAATTATGTGCAAGTGTAGTTATCGAACCCGAGACCTCAAGTTGGATGAGAGAATAGGCTAACCAGCTACACAACCCTCCCGTTATGTTCAATGAGATCTCAAGCATGTCGTGTTTTTTGTGTGTGTGGGAGTCATTGGGATTTCAATCATAATCGTGTCATGTGGCTTTGGTGGTAAGACTATCCACAGTGGTGCAGAAATAATGCAGCCTTAGTCACCTTACCTCTCTCCACATAGTACGTTGGGTCCCACTAGTCAGAGGGTGAAACAAACAAATTAATAAGAAAAATTAAAAGCGCCAGCGGTGTATCTTACCTCACACATCTCGCTACTGTTCGGCAACACTATCCAATTGATCCCTCTGTTCGCTTACGTACTATTTTAAGTGAATCCTTATTATAACATGCACACAAATTTTGGGCACTTGTATTCGACTTAAGTCAGTTTTGTCAGATTTCGGGTTCCGGCAGACCCTTGAGGTTCGAACACTGGGGTGCGCGCGGAGATCCAACCCTCCACCGTCTCGTACCTCGCCGAATCACAGGGACCTAAACTACTCACGGAACAGCAGAAGAGACACAAGATTTATACTAGTTCGGGCCACCGTTGTGGTGTAATACCCTACTCTAGTTTGTGGCGTGGTGGATTGCCTCTTGGGCTGATGAGGAACAGTACAGGGAAGAACAGGCTCGCGAAGGTCTGTTCTTGGTGGGTGTGATGAACTGCTAGGTGGTGTTCCGTCGCTCTAGCTTGAGGATCGGGTCTCTGTCTTTCTCTGGATGCCGATCGTTTCGATCCCCCTACTCTGAGTGTGGCTACTCCTATTTATAGGCGAAGGCCCTGGGCCTCTTCCCAAATATTGAGCGGGAAGGGCGCCAACAATTGGCCATTTTGAAGGGGAACAGCGGGTACACTTATCCAGACTAAAGTTGGTCCTCGCCGCCAAAGGCTTCCGTGATGACGCCTGCTTGGGCTCCACGATGACTCCCTTCCAGCCGTTGGGGATGGTCTTGGTCTTGTTGCACCGAAACGGATGCCTTTGCTTGAGGCTCTCTCCTGCGCTTGCTCCCTTTGCATCAAAGAAGAAAGGAGGACGCTGCGCGGGCTGGCGCCCGACTGGCGCCCTTGGTCGTTATGGCTTGCGTCATGGGCACCTCGCGAGGTACCCTGCCTTGAACTCTCCGCCTCCTCATGAGCCAACCTAACGAGGGCGTGCCTGAGGAAGCTCCTGGTCATCCGCCCCGCGAGGCTTGGCCCCTCGTGAGGGTCTTGCGCTTGTGTTGATGAAGATGGGCTGTCCTGGGCCTCCTTTGAGCCACGCCGCAGGCCGCAGGCAGGAAAGTCTGGGGACCCCCGTTCCCAGAACGCCGACAGTAGCCCCCGGGCCCACGGCGCGCCCGAACTTGGCCGAGCAGAGAGGCGAAAGGGCAAGTGCGAAGCGTCGCGGGCCCTAACAGCCTGCGGCCTTGGGCGCCGCGTGGCGGTTGATTAGACGCGTGCGCACTGCTTCCCCATGATGCCTCATTAACCACCCGGATTCGACGAGTCTCTGCATGATGAGTTGGGCATGATGACTGGTGATCATGGAGGCCGACGGTTGGCCTTCGCCGACCATAAGTACGGAACGACGCGCGCCCTTCCAGTCTATCCTTCTGCTTCTCCTCCTCCTCCTTTCGTCTGGTTGCCATGGCTCCGATCCGCCGGTTCTCCAAGGAAGAGAAGGGAAAGGCTCCTCAAGAGGATCCTGACCTGCTCCCCCAAAGAACCGGCTTGCTCTCTGGTGTCAGGGCAGGAGCGCTCGCCAGGAGGCGCCCATGCCCTGGTGCGTGCGGCCGCCACCAGAGTTTCCTCTTCCCTTGTACGCGCAAATTGGTGGCCCTGAAGGAGGCGACGCCGGGCGCCACGAGCAGCGCCGTCGACGACGCCGGCGGGTCACGAAGGTGTACGTCTTCCCCCTGGACTCCACACCGAGGGCTCCTGCCGGGAGTTTGTGCTTCGCGTCGCCGTGCCTCCTAAGTCTTGGATTAGTCTTCCTTCTTTCTTCGCCTCCGTCGTCCGGCAGGGGGAACCCCTAGGACTCTGGCTGCAGCACGCCGGCTGCGGCACCCTCGCGACCGTGGCAGAGATCGCAGTAGTTGCCCCGGGCGAGGTCTTCATGACTCGAGGCCGGGACGAGGTCGCTCGGGTCTGCAGGACGAGGGGCGCCCTCACGATCCACCTGGAGTATGACGGTGCTTCGGTGGTGTCCTTCAAGGTCTTCGACGCGGAGGGTCGCAAGCTGGAGTGCTGCCCCGGGAGAGGTGGTCGGGGTCCTGCTGTGGTCAGACAGAGGCCGACCGCCCGCTCCCTTGATAGCTCCTCAGGCGACGAAGGCGCCGGAGGATCCAGCGACTCCGCCGAGCTCTTCGCGACGCCGGAGACGAGCGACGACAACTACGAGCCCCCGAGCCTGCGCCGCTCCCGGAGTAGGGCGGGCTCGTCAGGTCGTCGCCGCCCCTGATTTGGATGGGGTTGGCTCTGGACTGGGTGGCCCACTGTTGATGATGGCGTCTGCCGTGGTGGTCCCTGTAGATAGGACTCCTTAGGATTCGCATCTTTTGTTCCTGCGAGGAGCCAAGAATGTACCCCGCGGGGGCTTGTAAGATGTTTGTAGCTTCGTTTGTCAATATGATCCTTATTGTGAGGCAGTGCCAGATGCTCATTCCGTTCTAGCTCAGTTCTTTCCTTTCAGACCTCGTGAGGGCTTGGTGCTCTGCGCCGACAGGTCCCAGTCCCAAGGCGGCTTCACTGGCCGGTATGCTGTGTCGCGATGCCGTGGTCAAGGCCAGGAGGTGAGCGGCCTGGGGTCCGGTAAGAGCCTCTGAGTCGCGATGCTCAGGGGGTCCCCCTTGGCGCTCAAGCAGCCATCATTCGGTGAGAAAGGAGAGCGATGTTGCGTACACGGGGTTGCATTGAGTGTGGGGATGATGTTGCAACAACTAGTGTGTCCGGAGGGTGACTTATCTCGAGGGTCAGGACAATGCTTCCTGATGCGGCGCTAGGTCTGTGCCTTGGCCGGCATGAGTTTGCGTGGCGAGGTCGTTTCGCGCTCCTTGGAGGGACCCTGCAGGTTCACCACAAAAGGAACAAGAGCTCGCCGCGACGATCGTTAGTTCTGTCGTTAGTTGCTTTGGAGAGGCGCGAGAGGCCTCGCGAGGTGTTTTGGGGCACCCGTGAGCCAGCGCGGGACTCACGGGGCCCTACCTCAAGGCGGGTTGCGCCTGGCTCTGGGCCTTATCTTGAGTGTGTTCCTGCAAATTTGGCCAGATGCCGGTGCTCTACGTCTTCGGGTCCCGGCTCTCGGGCTGGTCTCAGCCGTCGCTGGCAAGCCAGGTCGCGATGCCATGGACAAGACCAGAGGGTGAGGGCCGGAGAGCCGGTAGGAGCCCTGAGTCGCGATGCTCAGGCACCCCCTTTAACGTGCAAGCTGGGTTAGATGACGAAACTCTACGTCCTCGGGTCCCGGCTCTCGGGCTGGTCTCAGCCGTCAGCCGGCAAGCCAGTCGCGATGCCATGGACAATACCGGAGGGTGAGGGCCGGAGAGCCGGTAGGAGCCTGAGTCGCGATGCTCGTGCACCCCCTTTAACGCGCAAGCTGGGTTAGATGACGAAACTTCACGCCCTCGGTCCCGGCTCGGCTGGTCTCAGCCTGCCGCTGGCAAGCCAGGTCGCGATGCCATGGACAAGACCAGAGGGTGAGGGCCGGAGAGCCAATAGGAGCCCTGAGTCGCGATGCTCAGGCACCCCCCCTTTAACGTGCAAGATTCCGCCACCCAGGAAAAGGCTCCAAATAACAAGCATGGTGGAGCGAGAGCATAATCCTAAGGAAAACGCAAGAAGGATACATGTCGCTGTGACAGGCCCGAGCGGCTTGGGGATGATGCAGCCCGAGGGGCGCCCCCAACAGGATAAGCTAACGACATGAAAGGGGTACATGCCGCAGGGACGGACCCACGCGGCCTGGGAATAATGCAGCCCTGAAGGCGCTCCCAGCCTGAAATGAAACTTAAAGATGTCACCTGGTGATGTTGGGGATGAAGGGTTGTTGATGCAGCAGACTCGGTGGGCTGCGGGAGCCGATCCTCACGAGCCCCTGTGCCTGTGGGCCTCGGGAGGCTCCGGAGGCGCCGACGGCTCCTCGGGGCCATCTCCATCTCCGCCAGTGGCTGCGGCGTGCGACCTCTTGAGCCTCGGGATGGTCCCCATGAGACGTGCGCGCAAGAGCCGCGTTTGGCAGGCCATAAGGCATGCGACGTAGCTGGGGCGGACCTGCAACGCCCCACTCGCGAGGGCCAGAGGCGCTCTTGAGATGCGGCTCGGCCGAGCCTCGGTATGTCGACGCAGACGCGCAGCCCACCATCCTCGCCTGTATGGGGGGCCACGGCGGGCGGCGGCTGCCCCTTATGACCCTTGACTCTGTAGCTCTTGAATGGCCTTTGCCGACGAACTCCCGAGGGTTCGGCCTCCTTGCCTTGCTCCTCGCTATGGAAACGTGCTTCAAACACGCCCATGTGGTGCCCAAGCGCCTCCCTCGAGACCTTGGCGAGGTCGGCGGCCCTCCGTGGAGAGCCCCGAGCCCCGCCTGAGGAGCGCGCCGGGCACGCTTTCTATGCGACGGAAGGAGGCTCCCCCTGGCCCGGCGCGGGCCCTGAGGGGCCTGTCTCTTGAGGAGCCGGGCCGGTCGATGTCTTCTTCTTCTTGGGTGCGGCCTCGGGAGGCCTCCCGCTGCTTTAGTCTGGGTCTTCCAAATGATGCGGCTGAAAAGCTTCGCCCAAAGTGAGCACTGCGTCTCTCTCTTCACGTGGCACCGTGATGACTCCGCCGCTCCCGGCATCTTGAGGACGTTGTAGCCATGGTGGAGTTACGGCCATGAATTTGGCCAATGCTGGGTACCCAAGGATGGCGTTGTACGGCAGGCGAATGTGGGCGACGTCGAAGTCGATGAGCTCGGTGTGGTAGTTGTCGCGAGCCCCGAAGGTGACAGGAAGGCGGACCTGCCCGATCGGGACCGTGGAGCCGTTGGTGACTCCAGAGAAGGGCTTGGTTGGCTGAAGCTGACTGTAAGGCACTTGAAGATTGTTGAATGTCTCCACGGACAGGACGTTGAGCCCTGCTCCACCGTCGATGAGGGTCTTGGTGATTAGCACATTGCTGATGATTGGGGAACAAAGCATCGGGAGAACTCCGGCTGTGGCTGCGCACTTGAGCTGATCCGCTGAGCTGAACGTGATGGCGCACGCCGACCACCTGAGAGGGCGCGTGGACTCGAGCTTGCGGAGGACTGCACTCACTTCGTGGGCGAACTGCTTGAAGATGCGCCGAGAGGCTGGGGCTTGAGCTCCGCCCAGGATGCAGGCGATCGCGCGCGCTTCCTGGAAGCCCCCAGCCCCCTCGTCCTGATGACGGTCTTCAATTCTCCTTGGCAGCGGCGGCAATAGAGGGAGGCCTGCGTTCCCCTGCGGGCGATCCTCGCGAGGCTGATCCCTCGAGCGTCCCTCGTGAGGTTGGTCTTGCCAGCGGTCCTCGCGAGGTTGGTCGCGCCACCCTTGGCGCGGGCCGCGGTCTTCCCAGCGTCCTGCATTCCTTCCTCCTCCTCGTCAGAGCCGTGGCCGCTGTGCTCGGGCATCTGCCGACCCTTCCTTCAGCAGACGGCCCGGAGCTCTTGACATTCATTGGTGTTGTGGAGTGTGGAGGTCGTGGTACATGCAGTACCGGCTGCCCTTGGAGGACTCGGGCTGATCTACGCCTCGCTTGGTCCGGTTCGGCTGCGAGCACGGCAGCCCCTTGCGCTTCACGCCCTTGGCCTTGGACTTCTTTTCTTCGGGATCCGCGGCGAGCAGCTCGAGGAGGGAGAGGCGCCTCCTCAGCCTGGCGCGCACTTGGTCGCCAAGTTGAACAGCTCCAAGGAGGTGCACAGATCTTCATGCATCGCCAGGCTCCTCCTTCATCATGACATCAAGACACGCCGTCGGAGAAGGCAGAGATGATGGCCTCCTCCGCTACCACAGGGATCTTGAGGCGTAGCGTTGTTGAAGCGCTGGATGTACTTTTGCAGGGTTTCCCCTGGCTGCTGCTTGATTCGACGCATGTCGCTCACGGTGGGTGGCCGGTCGCGAGTACCTTGGATGTTGGCGATGAAGCGGGTACGCATCTCGGCCCATGAAGAGATCGTGCCTGGGGCCAGATTCAGGAGCCAGGTGCGGGCCCCGTCCTTGAGTGCCATGGGAAACCAGTTCGCCATGACCTTTTCATCCCTGTTGGCAGCCTCGATGCCCAGCTCGTAGATCTGGAGGAACTCCGTAGGGTCAGCTGTGCCGTAAAAGCCAGGAGGCAGGTCTGTCATGAACTAGTCGGGCCACGCTACGCTGCAGCTGAGAGGTCAAGTCGCGGCAGCTTCGCCGTGGCCGCTGAGGGGGCCTCGAGACGAGAGAGCTTGGTCTTGCGGGCCTCCTGCGCTTGGTGGCAGCAGCAGGTCTTGACGTGCTGCAGTGGGGAGGGCTCGGGCAACTTCTTGTGGGCGAGGAACTTCTTGACAGCTCTCTGTTGTTGCCATGGGCGCTGGCGGAACGGTTCCGCCCGAGGGCGCGCCTTTGGGGCTGTGGCGCCCGTCTTGAGGAGGAGGCAGTGAGGCACCGGGAGCTTTATCGCCAGCGAAGCGGGTGCAGCGCAGCGAGACGGACGGTGCGGGGTCGCCTCCTGCAGCGCAGACGAGCTCGGCGACTCGGTCGAGCCATTCTTCGTAGACGTCATCGACGGGGCGGTAGCGCAGGAGCTCGTTTGCCGCGATGAGTGCAGCCCGGGCCTCCATGGCGCAAGCGCGCGTGACGCAGAACCGGGCGGGTGAAAGCGTGGCGGTGCGGCCATCCCGCCTCATGGACGGGTGCTTTGGACGACGCTTGTTGCTCGTTCCCGGGCCGGTGGCGGCGTGACGGCAGTGACGGTGAACGATGAGGCGCCCGCCGACGGAGCCGTCTGGGTGACATGGGAGGCGAGGGCGACTTCGGCGCCGGGCGCCTCGACGGGCGCCGACATGGTTGCGGTGGTCGGGGAAGAACGAGGCGATTTAAAGCAGATTCCGGCGCACTTCTACCCGGGCGCGCCAAATGTCGGATTTCGGGTTCCGGCAGACCCTTGAGGTTCGAACACTGGGGTGCACACGGAGATCCAGCCCTCCACCGTCTCGTACCTCGCCGAACCGCAGGGACCTAAACTACTCACGGAAAAGCACAAGAGACACAACATTTATACTAGTTCGGGCCACCGTTGTGGTGTAATACCCTACTCTAGTTTGTGGCGTGGTGGATTGCCTCTTGGGCTGATGAGGAATAGTACAGGCAAGAACAGCCTCGCGAAGGTCTGTTCTTGGTGGGTGTGATGAACTGCTAGGTGGTGTTCCGTCGCTCTAGCTTGAGGATCGGGTCTCTGTCTTTCTCTGGATGCCGATCGTTTCGATCCCCCTACTCTGAGTGTGGCTACTCCTATTTATAGGCGAAGGCCCTGGGCCCCTTCCCAAATATTGAGCGGGAAGGGCGCCAACAATTGGCCATATTGAAGGGGAACAGCGGGTACACTTATCCTGACTAAAGTTGGTCCTCGCCGCCAAAGGCTCGTGATGACGCCTGCTTGGGCTCCACGATGACTCCTTCCAGCCATTGGGGCTGGTCTTGGTCTTGTTGCACCAAAACATATGCCTTTGCTTGATGCTCGCCGCGCTTGCTCCCTTTGCACCAAAGAGGAAAGGAGGACGCTGGCTGGCCGGCGCTCGATCGGCGCCTCGATCGGGCGCCTTTGGTCGTCATGGCTTGCGTCATGGGCACCTCGCGAGGTACCCTGCCTTGAACTCTCCGCCTCCTCATGAGCCAACCCGACGAGGCCGTGCACGAGGAAGCTCCCCGGTCGTCGCTCATGAGGCTTGGCCCCTCGTGAGGGTCTTGCGCTTGTGTTGATGAAGATGGGCTGTCCTGGGCCTCCTTTGAGCCATGCTGCAGGCCGCAGGCAGGCAAGTCTGGGGACCCCCGTTCCCAGAACGCCGACAAGTTTGCCACCGTATCTTGTGTACTTACTATTCCCTCCGTTTAGGTGTAATAAGTCATGTTAGAAGGTGCAACGGGACCAAGGTGCGTGCGTGCGTGTGCGTGTGTGTGTGTGTGTGTGTGTGTGTTTAACAGCATGTGTGTGTTAGAGAGAGCGACAGATCGACCTACTCCATAGAGAGATGTTGTGTAGTGTACGATTTTAGCCGCGAGAGTTGGTGCATCCTCTCGTTTTCGGGCGTGTCCGGTAGGGACATGCGGACAACTGCCATGCCCGCCCCTGACCAACTTGGCCCACCCAAAGCCCCTCCATCGCCCGCGCGTGCTTCCCGCCCGAAACGGTCAACGCCGCTCCAAACAATCGGTGCCGCATTCATGCCCGGGCAGAGCGGATGCGACCTCTCACTGGCGCAAGAGTGATGGTTGCTTCGTCATTCAACTTATCGCTGGGTCTATGTGATTTGACGGCTCATTGCTCTTTATTACCGAGGTGGTAGGATCTTGGATGTCCCACGCCTAAAAGGAGGTACTACTACTAGATTACAATTTTCTCCATTCTTATAGCGGAGGCGTGCAAGAGCAGTGAAAACACACAGGCTCAGTGATTACATGGCCCACCTCACACTATCACCGTGCGACACTTAACTCTTTACATAGTACTCCCTCCGTTCCTAAATATTACTAGATGAGTCCCCGCGCGTTGCCGCAGAACAACGGTATATCTCTCTGCGCAAAATTATCGATTTCATAGAACTAAAAAAAACCCTATAACCGCATGACAAATGTGGTAGCCAAACTAAATAAACTCCCATCATCATTTAGATCATCCCACGTAAGGAAAAAAGATCATCGAACTCCTACTGCATAATGGGATTATATTTTTCTTTTTGACATGTTAATGGGACTTAAAAGCTCACTTACATGCATGCTACTGGTGCATGCTTGCATTCAGACATGTTGATGTGATTTAAAACCCACTCACATGCATGTGGCTTAGTGCGGAGCCTCTCAACGTCAAGATCAGATGGCTATTATGGACTGATTTACTTCATCTAACGGCTATATCAATTTTGTTGATGTGGCTCAAGGAGAAGATAGAGAATTCCTAGTAGTGGGGGCTAGCTATTACTAGTAGATAAGTCTTTGTAGAGATTCCACTACATACGGAACAAAATGAATGAATCTACACTTAAAATGCATCTATATACATCCATATGTGGTTCATTGTGAAATCTCTACAAAGACTTATATTTAGGAACGGAGGAAGTACTAGTATAGTACGTACTGTAATTTATCGTGAGATAAATTTGTACAATGCTATGAAGCTTCTAGCTCGTTACATGTATCTTGCGTCCAAGGTTGCCAGTTGCAACATTTCATTAAATACAAAGGAGACTAACATGCATGCTATTGCATCTCAATGATTGATGAGATCATAGCAAATATGTACTCCCTCTGTTCCAAAATAAGTGTCTCAACTTTGTGCAAACTTTAGTACAAAGTTATACTACTACTAAAGTTGACACTTATTTTGGAACAGAGATAGCTAAAAAACGATCCATGCAGTCCCTAGCCCTTGAACCGTGAACCCTGACCAGGCTTCAATTTGCTGGCAACGTTCGAGCTTCCTAATAAATGTAGTTTGCAACCTTTTAACCATCAGATCATTTTGTGCAGTTTAACCAAAATCGAGATGAGCATCCCTGTGGCAAAGAAATTGAAGAAGCGTGATTAGAATAATATTACTGGGACTAGTTGATGAGACATAAACTCATCACAAATACAGTACGTTGAAGCCAGTAGAGGTATGTGCGGGGCAAAGAAGTAGAGAAATATCCACAGGGAATGATGTGGGCAGCTGGAGCAGTGGTGCAAGCCGACTATAAAGGGAGTTGTACCTGAGGGCATTAGCTCAACCTTGAGGAGGGCGACGGGAGGCGGCAACTGCCCACGTCGCGGCAGTGAGCAAGGGATGAAGGCAACCTCACCAGTTTTGTGAGAGAGAACGGCGGGGACCCCTGATCGGGACGTGCCGACAGTGGGTTTTCGCCGTCGGCGACGACCACCACATCTACACTAAGCATCCACCCCTTCCCCAAGCGGAAGTGATCCACCGGGATGTTAGAGATGTGGCCACAGTCGTTTTGTGCGAGAGAGTGTGAAGAGAGCAACCCCAGCAATCAACCGTGTAGGCTGGCCCGTCCTGACTATGTATATAGTGGAGCAGTTTCTTTTTCTCTCCATATGAACCTATCATATTATGTGACGCGGTAAATCAAGAAGAAAAACTTTATTTATAAATGACGTGGCACCTACTACTCGTTCTCCTATAATCTTGCGCTTGGCATCTCTAAAATATTAACCTTGCGATTGGCTCTTCGCCTGTTCGGGAAGTCGAGCAATAATGGTAGTGCAATATATATCGTTCTGGCTATATGAGACTGAATGAATTGCTGCACATCCACCACGTGGGCAAGGGTCGAGGGGCGAGGGAGAGTGCTACATACGGAGCAAAATGAGTGACTCTACACTCTAAAATACGTCTATATACATCAGTGTTTCAAGTATGTACTAGTAGTTCATATTGAAATCTACTAAAGGACATATATATTCCAAACAATATGATATAATCTCTATAACCAAGGTAGTAGGGACGAGGAGTAAATGGAGGGACTAGTAAATTTTTCTCCTCGTCCTGCGAGCCACCGCGCGCATGGGCGAGGGAGCGGGCATAAGGCGGAGCAAGCTTTCACCTCATCCTGCGAGCCACCGCGCCCGTGGGCGGGGGAGACGGCGTACTAAGCAAGCTTCTCCTCGTTCGGCGAGTTGACGGGACACATCAAAAGTACTCCAGTGTATAGAGCCTTGCCTCTAAGGTAGGCCCCACATGGTTTGCCTCTTTTTTTAACATAACACGTCAAGTCACAATTTGTTTGTTCACCCGTGGTAGACGATCCTCCCTCCACCAAGTGGACAACCAGTACACGTGCCAAATTACCACGTGGGCTGCCTTTTTCGTACAGAAATGAGCTCCATCGTGTACCCGTGCGGGTGTGGTTGGGAAAGAGACGGGAGTACATGCGCCGTGCATGCACCTCTTCTCCTCGTGCATGTCCCCCACCTGCGTGGGTGTGTATGAGAGATACAAACCGCGTTCGTGAGTGTTTTTTGTTTTGGGGTGGGGGTGGGGTGGGGGGTTGATTTCGTGAATTATTTGTGGGAATATGTGTCGATGACATCTCAAACAAAATTTTGCATGCAATATGTGTGAAATGGAGGCCTATCCATATCATACATAGAGGGTCGGGCAATCCACGAGAAGAGAGGGAGGGGTCATAGCTATCGATAGAGTCGAAGAGAGGATCAAGTGGGTGGGTGCAAGATCGATGAATAGAGCCGTCGAAATTGTGTGTGTGCAAGTCAAAGTTATAGGGCGACTGGCCTACCGGAATGTTAGAGGGCACATGTCAAGTTTGTGTGTGGCAGGGAGACATGACTAGAGCTCTCGATGTATCGGTGTGTGTGTGTGGGGGGGGGGAGGGGGGTGGGGGGAGGGGTAGGCAGAGGCCTAACTATAGAGGTAGAACGACTCGTATATGTGTTGAGAAGGAGAGACCCAACTATGTCTTGAGGGAGATCGGTCGACATCCATACATAACTGAAGGACGGGAAATATGATGGGACAGAGAGAGAGAGGAGAGAGAGAGGGAGGGAGAGGGGTAGAGGGGTAGAGTGCTGGATGGGTGATGGAGTTGCTTCTTGAAGATGGTGGGAGAGGCCTACTAGACAAACTGAGGGTGGAACCGCAATGTTATCAATAAGAGTGGGGATGTGTTTCTGTGTGTGCCTGTGCATGATAGATCTGTCGGGACGCATCCATGGATGATGAAGGGGAACCATGTGTTTGGTAAGCAAACCTAACTAGATCGGTAGATCAATTTTTGTTTGTCGGAGGAAGGGAGAGGCACAACTAATGAGGTAGATCGATTGACCGGTGGGTAAAAACGAGTTATAAGGACCTAGCTAGCTATATGTATAGCGAGAGATCGGTCGGTGTACGTCCATTTGTGAGAGGCAAATAAGGCCCAGCGATACGGATAGACAGAGAGAATGGAGCTAGGAGGTGGTGCGAGAGGCCCAACTACTAGCTAGATATGGGGAGGAGTGTGCGGTTGTGAGATCGATGAAAAGTGGGGCGAGAGTTTACACGTGTGTCTGACCGTATGAGAGACACGAGGCAAGGACACATAAAGGAGGAGATTGAAGGTGTGTGTGTATGTTGTAGGCAGGCATCACTGGAGAGGTTTATCGATCAGTGTGTGTCAGAAAGGAGTTGTGGAGACTCTGGGAGAACAACCTAAAGAAAAAATGAATGTTCCTGTGGATAGAATGCCGAGGGAGGGGAGGGCGAGGAGGGCGTGTGCATGCACGAGAGAAAGTTAGTGGTAGCTACAAAGGTTAGAGGATTGTGTGGGTGTAAGAGACTAACAAAGATCATAATTTGATATGAAAGCGGATTCATATATTTGAATAGGAGATCATAGTGTTTTAAACTTTGCATGCATGAATATAGCGGGGATACACGTGCTATGCACATGTTATACCATAATGTGATAATGCATAACGTTTGCAACTCACAGCTAAATGCCGAACAATCTAAACCATACTATACATCAAACAATCTCACATTTTATTTGAATTTGTGATAATGTGTGGCGTTTGCAGCTTACAACTAAATATCGAACAATCTAAACAATACTATATATCGAACATTCTCACATTTTATTTGAATTTGTGGTAATGTGTGGTGTTTGCAACTCACATCTAAATACTTGTAGTCGTAGGGGGCGGGGCACCATACATAATGCGATAAACACATTATACATATGAGACATGGTTTATATTATGAAGATCTAGATAGAGCTAGAAATGTAATGTGATTTGAAATCAAAATAAAGTGGATTCAAAAAATCTAGTTTGAGTTCATATAGTACACATAGTTCATATGTAACACGAGACTAATCATGTGGTGTCTGTGAAGATAATACACAAACGATGGTTTAACTTGACAATAATGATGATTGTAGATCTTATTAAAACAGAGAAACGAATTCAATGGTTTGACTTCACATCAATCATTACTGTAGATCTTATTCAAATAGAGAAACGAATTCAAATTTAGTTCATATTGAAGCGGTAGTATATACATTTGAATGCACTAAAACGTTCATTTGAGTAGTAGGTTGCATGCATTATACATGCAGCAAAATATTTTAATTGAACATAACATGAATTCAAAGTTTTGAATGACATTTGTAGTGCGCATTGATTTGGTACAGTACACGTTAGGCTTGTCCAGAAATTTCAACCCGCCTTTGTTAGCCCGAAATATTTAAGATATATCTTTGTCTCACAGTTCGGACAACTCCCTCCATCTCAACCCGCGCCTTGCTATTCCAAAATTACAATGCGCGCGAAAACTCCCACCTCCTATGAAATCCCGACACGTGAAATGCCCGTGGTACCCCTGAACCGAAAGAACCGCCTCAAATCGGTGGGGGTACTTTCGCAACTTACCCCACATTTCGGACAAGCGCGTCTCTAAGCCATGGTTCCCCACTGCCATCCCATCTGCCCACCCATTCGTACACCGAGGCCGCGAAAACCCGCGATGAAACCCCACAACCTTCTCTGTCCGCCACCCAGCCGAAGCCTCTTCCCCGACGACGTCGTCCACATCAACACCTCGACGTCCCTCATCCACCGTACCGGATGAGAATCCGTCATCGATCTCATCGTCCCGCCGGTTCAGCCACCCCGTCCTCCACCTCCAAGGAGCTGCCCCGACGTTCCCCTCATCTTTCGCGCCACCTCCATTCCCACAACGCCGTCTTCACCTGCACCACCAAAAGAGCATCATCATCACCGTTTCCTTGGATGAAGCTGCGGCCTAATCGGCGCCACCAAAGAGGTTGTACACTAATCACCGCATTTTCTTCTTGATTCGATCTCACGGTGCT
The DNA here is from genome assembly GCA_021605145.1 of Aegilops bicornis. Classification (NCBI taxonomy): domain Eukaryota; kingdom Viridiplantae; phylum Streptophyta; class Magnoliopsida; order Poales; family Poaceae; genus Aegilops; species Aegilops bicornis. The sequence continues at coordinate 566,893,117 of CM038671.1, read as the reverse complement.
GCCGGCGCTCGGTCCCGAGCCGACACGGCGCGGCTCCGTCCACGGGCGGCGCCGCCGCCACTTCCTCCATGGCGTCGCTTCCTCGGGCGGCGACGCCCACATCAAGAGGAGCTGCCGCTGCTTTAGCTCTCGCCGCTGCTTGCTCGCTTGCTCTCGGCCCCGCCTCGGTTCCGCTCTTGCTATTGCTCTTGCTCGCTGTTGCCGCTCGCTCTTGCTCTTGCTTGCGATCTTGCTCAGATTTAGCTACACTTTAGTCGACTGAATTGACTTTTGGGTCAGTCGTTTTTCAGGGGGTGGGGGGGGGGGTGATAACCCACAAGTATAGGGGATCACAACAGTTTTCGAGGGTAGAGTATTCAACCCAAATTTATTGATTCGACACAGGGGGAGCCAAAGAATATTCTCAAGTATTAGCAGCTGAGTTGTCAATTCAACCACACCAGGAAACTTAGTATCTGCGGAAAAGTGTTTAGTAGCAAAGTAATATGATAGTGGTGGTATCGGTAACAAAAGTAAAGACAGCAAAAGTAATGTTTTTGGTATTTTTGTAGTGATTGTAACAAGAGCAAATGAAAAGTAAATAAGCGAGAACCAAAGATATGGAAAGCTCGTAGGCACCGAATCAGTGATGGATAATTATGCCGGATGCGGTTCGTCATGTAACAGTCATAACATAGGGTGACACAGAACTAACTCCAATTCATCAATGTAATGTAGGCATGTATTTCGAATATACTCATACGTGCTTATGGAAAAGAACTTGCATGACATCTTTTGTCCTACCCTCTCGTGGCAGTGGGGTCCTATTGGAAACCAAGGGATATTAAGGCCTCCTTTTAATAGAGAACCGGAACAAAGCATTAGCACATAGTGAATACATGAACTCCTCAAACTATGGTCATCACCGAGAAGTATCCCGATTATTGTCACTTGGGGTTGTCGGATCATAACACATAATAGGTGACTATAGACTTGCAAGATAGGATCAAGAACACACATATATTCATGAAAACATAATAGGTTCAGATCTGAATTCATGGCACTCGGGCCCTAGTGACAAGCATTAAGCATAGAAAAGTCATAGCAACATCAATCTCAGAACATAGTGGATACTAGGGATCAAACCCTAACAAAACTAACTCGATTACATGATAAATCTCATCCAACCCATCACCATCCAACAAGCCTACTATGGAATTACTCACGCACGACGGTGAGCATCATGAAATTGGTGATGGAGGATGGTTGATGATGACGACGACGAAGAATCCCCCTCTCCGGAGCCCCGAACGGACTCCAGATCAGCCCTCCCGAGAGAGATTAGGGCTTGGCGGCGGCTCCATATCGTAAAACGCGATGATTCCTTCTCTCTGATTTTTTTCTCCCCGAAAGTAAATAAATAGAGTTGGAGTTGGTATCAGAAGGTTTCCAGGGGGCCCACGAGGTAGGGGGCGCGCCTGTGGGCGCCCCACCTCGTGGGGATGTGGTGTGGGCCCCTGGTCTTCATCTTTGTCGAGGATTTTTATTATTTATTCTAAGATATTTCATGGAGTTTCAGGTCATTCCGACAACTTTTTTTTCTGCACATCAAACAACATCATGGCAATTCTGCTGACAACAGCGTCAGTGCGGGTTAGTTCCATTCAACTCACACAAGTTAGAGTCCAAAACAAGGGCAAAAGTGTTTGGAAAAGTAGATACGATGTAGACGTATCAACTCCCCAAGCTGAAACCCTTGCTTGTCCTCAAGCAATTCAGTTGACAAACTGAAAGAGAAAAATAAAAACTTTTACAATCTCTATTTGCTCTTGTTGTTGTACCTATGTCAAGCCACAATTCAGGTTTTCAGCAAAGATCATAACTAACCACATTTGCAATAATTCTCAGGTCTCATGTTTACTCATATCAATAACATAATCAGCTAGCAAGCCATAATAATAAATCTCGGATGACAACACTTTCTCAAAATAATCATAATATGATATAACAAGATGGTATCTCGCTAGCCCTTTCTTAGACCGCACAACATAAATGCATAGCACCTTCAAAGATCAAGGACTGACTAGACATTGTAATTCATGGTAAAAGAGATCCAATCATAGTCATACCCGATATAAATTAACAGTAATGAATGCAAATGACAGTTGTGCTCTCCAGCTAGTGCTTTTAGTAAGAAGGTGATGACTCAACATAAAAGTAAATAGATAGGCCCTTCGCAGAGGGAAGCAGGGATTTGTAGAGGTGCCAGAGCTCGGTTTTGAAATAGAGCTAAATTATATTTTGAGCGGCATACTTTCATTGTCAACATAACAACTAAGAGATGACGATATCTTGCATGCTAAACAAATTATAGGCGGTTCCCAAACAGAATGGTAAAGTTTATACTCCCCCTCCTCCACAAGCAACGAGTGCATCCAACATTCAACGGGTCCCAGGGGGAGTTTTGTTTGCAATTATTTTAATTTAGTTTGCATAAAGCATGGGACTGGGCATCCCGGTGACCAGCCATTTTCTCGTGAGTGAGGAGCGGAGTCCACTCCTTTTGAGAATAACCCGCCTAACAAAAAAATAAGGGCAGCCCTAGTTGATATATGAGCTATTCGAGCATGCAAAACAGAATGTTTATTTGAAGGTTTAGAGTTTGGCACATACAAATTTACTTGGAACGGCATGTAGATACCGACATAGGAAGGTATAGTGGACTCATGTGGAATAACTTTGGGGTTTAAGGATTGGATGCACAAGCAGTATTCCCGCTTAGTACAAGTGAAGGCTAGCAAAAGACCTGGAAGCGACCAACTAGAGAGCGACAACAGTCATGAACATGCATTAAAATTAATAAACATTGAATACAAGCATGAGTAAGATATAATCCACCATGAACATAAATATCATGAAGGCTATGTTGATTTGTTTCAACTACATGCGTGAACATGTGCCAAGTCAAGTCACTTAAATCATTCAAAGGAGGACACCACCCCATCATACCACATCATAACCATTTTAATAGCACGTTGGCACACAAGGTAAACCATTATAACTCATAGCTAATCAAGCATGGCACGAGCAAGTATGATCTCTAATTGTCATTGCAAACATGTTTATTCATAATAAGCTGAATCACGAACGATGAACTCATCATATTTACAAAAACAGAAGACGTCGAGTTCATACCAGCTTTTCCCATCTCAGTCAATCCATCATATATCATCATAATTGCCTTTCACTTGCACGATCGAACGGTGTGAATAATAATAAGAGTGCACGTGCATTGGACTAAGCTGGAATCAGCGAGCATTCAATAAATAGGACAAGACAAGGCAATATGGGATCTTGGTTAAATCAACAATGATGCATATAAGAGCCACTTCAACAATTTAATCATGGTCTTCTCCTACTGACCCCCAAAGAAAAGAAAGGAAATAAAAACTATTTACACGGGAAAGCTCCCAACAAGCAAAAGAAGAACGGGAACTATTTTTGGGTTTTCTTTTTAATTACTACTACTACAGCAGGAAAAGTAAACTACTACTAATTTTTTGTTTTTCTTAAGGTTTATTAAACACACAAGAAGAAAGCAGGAAAAAGAAAATAAACTATCATGGATATTACAGTGGAAGAGTATGAGCACCGACATCTAGCAATGAGTGTGTGCGAACATGAATGTAATGTCAGTGGTAAATACGTACTCCCCCAAGCTTAGGATTTTGGCCTAAGTTGGTCTATTGCCAGGGATAGCCTGGCGGATACCCGTAGGTGTAGCCGGGTCGCATCATGCGATGAAGAATAGTTGGGATCATAATGTGATGAAGAGGACTCGATCGCCATCGGGTCGGCAACCGCCTCAGGATCCCAAGAATAAACAGACTTTCGTGGAGGCTCATCTTGTGGTTCCGGTTCGGTTGGTGCAGGAGTCCGATAGGCTTGAACGGCCGCCCACGGAACAATGTGAGTACCTGCAGACAAGTTAAACAAAGAGGGAGGAGGCAAAGTAATAGTTGCAGGGTGATGTTTATCAAAGTACAATTTATATTTGAGCTCCCCTTCACGACTCTTAACAAGAAAGTCATGCGCTAGCATACTCTTATAATCTAAATAAGCACGGGGCAACGCTGTTTCTTCTTTCTCCTCATGCATAATAGGTATTTCAAAATATTCAGCTAGGCGTGAAGCATAAATGCCTCCAAAGATGGGGCCCTTATTATGGTTCAGACTTAACCGTCTAGCAACAATTCCACCCATACTAACAGAGTTATTGTGGTATAAACCATGGAACAAAATAATAATATCAGGAACACTAAGGTTTGCACAGTTTCCGCGACCAATCAAGCAACGGCTAGCAAATAAGGCAAAGTAGCGTAAAACAGGAAAATGTATGCTAGTAATTCTTGCACCAGAAACCTTCCTGGTTTCTCCCACAGTGATAGTGTTAATAAAAGCTTCCACTTCATTACGGTGTGGTTCATCTAAGGTACCCTCAAAGGTATTTTGCAAACCTCGCAAAATTCAGCTAATGGCATCTCCTTAACAACGTCATATAAATGAAACTCTACTGTTGGAGGTGATTTCTTAGGGAAAAATTAGAAGTTCTGCACAAAAGTATTTGTGAGTAAGAGATACCGATGACGTTGGTCGCGGAGGAAGTCGGTGAGGCCAGCATTCTCAATCAATAAATAGAAATCCTCATAAATCCCGACTCTCCTCAAGAAGTCATCGGAAGTCCATTCACATGGACGGACCTCCGCGGTACGAGCTAAATTAAATTTGGGCTTCTGCTCTTCTTCCTTTTGTTTTTCCTTCGAGCTTCGGCTCGACGAGCCCCTCAAAAGTCTCTTCATTATTTCTGAAATAATCTGAAATTTTTAGTAACTTCAAACAAAAGTGAACCAACTTCAATAAAATTGATAGCAACTACTCCTACAAGTGCCTAAAGCCTATATCAAGCATTAGAACTACTTGGAACCATATAAAGTTGACATGCAAGCTCAAGAACATGGTCACCTATGCAGCACAAATTTGCAAAGAATAAAGCACTAGAACAAAAACTAATTGGACCAATGGAGGAGTCACATACCAGGGAACAATCTCCCCAAGCAGTTTTTGCGAGAGGTGCTTTGAGCAAGGAGATCGAAAATCACAGCAAAAGTGGCTGGAACACGAGCTTGAGTTGGTTTTTCGGGTTTGTGTGAGGCAGAGGAAGAAGATGGGTGCAGGGATAAGTGGAGGAGGGCCACCGTGGGCCCACAAAGTAGGGGGGCTTGCCCAAGGGGTAGGGCATGCCCTCCACCCTCGTGGCCAGGTGGCAGCTCCCCCCGCGGTAATTTTTGCACAGTAAATCATCAAATATTCCCGAAAAAATCATATTAAATTGGCATGGCACTCTGAGGACTTTTATTTTCAGGATATTTTTATATTGCACGGATAAATCAGGAGACAGACAGAAAAATACTATTTTACTTTATTTCTACTAAATGACAGAAAATATAAAGAGGGTACAGAAGGTTGTGCTTCTAGTTTCATCCATCTCATGCTCATCAAAAAGAATCCACTAACAAGGTTGATCAAGTCTTGTTAACAAACTCATTCCGATAATCATGGAACCGGAGAAATTTTGAATAACACTATGTTACCCAACGGGGATATGGACATCCCCAATAATAAGTATATCATATTTCTTCTTGGCAGTAGGGAGAGGAAATTCAAAACCTCCAAATATAATCGATGGAATTTTTCCAATAGAGTTGATACTATGAACTTGAGGCTGTTTCCTCGGAAAGTGTACCGTGTGCTCATTACCATTAACGTGAAAGGTGACATTGCCTTTTTTGCAATCAATAACAGCCCCTGCAGTATTAAGGAAAGGTCTTCCAAGAATAATAGACATACTATCATCCTCGGGAATATCAACAATAACAAAGTCTGTTAAAATAGTAACGTTTGCAACCACAACAGGCACATCCTCAGAAATGCCGGCAGGTATAGTAGTTGATTTATCAGCCATTTGCAAAGATATTTCAGTAGGTGTCAACTTATTCAAGTCAAGTCTACGATATAAAGAGAGAGGCATAACACTAACACCGGCTCCAAGATCACATAAAGCAGTTTTAACATAATTTCTCTTAATGGAGCATGGTATAGTAGGTACTCCTGGATCTCCAAGTTACTTTGGTATTCCACCCTTAAAAGTATAATTAGCAAGAATGGTGGAAAATTCAGCATCCGGAATCTTTCTTTTATTTGTAACAATATCTTTAATATATTTGGAATAAGGATTCATTTTGAGCATATCACCAATCGTGACACGCAAAAAGATAGGTCTAACCATTTCAGCAAAGCGCTCAAAATCCTCATCATCCTTTTTCTTGGATGGTTTCGGAGGAAAAGGCATGGGTTTCTGAACCCATGGTTCCCTTTCTTTACCATGATTCCTAGCATCAAAGTCTCTCTTATCGTAACATTGATTCTTTGATTGTGGGTTATCAAGATCAACAGCAGGTTCAACTTCTACATCATTATCATTACTAGGTTGAGCATCATCATGAACATCTTCATTAACATTTTCACTAGGTTCATGTTCATTACTAGATTGTGTTTCAAAGATCGACAAAGAGAGATATCATTTGGATTATCGGTGGTTCAGCAATAGGTTCACTAGAAGTTTGCAAAGTCCTATCATTTTTCTTTTTCTTCGTTTTAGAAGAACTAGGTACATCAATATTATTTCTCCGAGAATCTTGCTCGATTCTCTTAGGGTGGCCTTCGTGATACAAAGGTTCCTGAGTCATTCTACCAGTTCTAGTAGCCACTCTAACAAAGATAATCATTTTTCTTACTATTCATTTAATCAAGCACTTCTTTCCGAGCTTTAAGTACTTGTTCTACTTGAGTGGTAACCATAGAAGCATGTTTGCTAACAAGTTTAAGTTCACCTCTAATATTGGCCATATAATCACCCAAGCGTTTAATCATATAAGCATCTTGTTTTAGTTGTCTACCAAATTAAGCATTAAAGTCATCTTGCTTAAACATAAAGTTATCAGACTCATCCAAGCACCGACTAGCAATTTTAGTAGGAGGGACTTCAGCTTTATCATATCTGTAGAGAGAATTTACCTTTACTACCTGTGTCGGGATATCGGGATCAGGAAGTTCTTCAGTGAATAAAGAATTGAGATCATACACTTCTTCAACATGCGGTAAATTAAGACCATGTATTTCTTCAATAGGAGGTAAATTCTTAACATCTTCAGCTTTAATACCTTTTTCTTTCATAGATTTCTTTGCCTCTTGCATATCTTCAAGACTAAGAAATAGAACACCTCTCTTCTTTGGAGTTGGTTTAGGAATAGGTTCAGTAATTGGCTCAGGAGCTGGCTCGGGAGTTGGCTCAGAAGGTGCCCAATTATTTTCATTTGTCAACATATTATTCAATAAAATTTCAGCTTCATCCGGTGTTCTTTCCCTGAAAAGAGAACCAGCACAACTATCCAGGTAATCTCTGGAAGCATCGGTTAGTCCATTGTAAAAGATATCAAGTATTTCAGGTTTCTTAAGCGGATGATCATGCAAAGCATTAAGTAACTTGAGAAGCCTCCCCCAAGCTTGTGGAGACTCTCTTTATTAATTTGCACGAAGTTGTATATTTCCCTCAAATCAGCTTGTTTCTTATGAGCAGGGAAATATTTAGCAGAGAAGTAATAAATCAAATCCTGGGGACTACGCACACAACCAGGATCAAGAGAATTAAACCATATCTTAGCATCACCCTTTAATGAGAACGGAAATATTTTGAGTATATAAAAGTAGCGCGATCTCTCATCGTTAGTAAACAGGGCGGCTATATCATTTAACTTAGTAAGATGTGCCACAACAGTTTCAGATTCATAGCCATAAAAAGGATCAGATTCAACCAAAGTAATTATATCTAGATCAACAGAAAATTCATAATCCTTATCGGGAACACAGATAGGTGAAGTTGCAAAAGCAGGGTCGGGTTTCATTCTGTCTCTAAGAGATACTTTACTCCATTTAACTAGCAGCCTCTTAAGTTCGTATCTATCCTGGCAAGCAAAAATAGTTGCAGAAGATTCCGCATCAAAAAGATAACCCTCAGGAATAGCAGGCATATCTTCATCATCACTTTCATCAATATTATCAATTTCAATAATTACTCTCTCTCTAGACCTAGCAATTTGTTCATCTAGAAATTAACCAAGGGGCATAGTAGTATCAAGCATAGAAGTAGTTTCATCATAAGTATCATGCATAGCAGAAGTGGCATCATCAATAACATGCGACATGTCGGAACGAATAGCAGAAGCAGGTTTAGGTGTCGCTAGCTTACTCATAACAGAAGGTGAATCAAGTGTAGAGCTAGATGGCAGTTCGTTACCTTCCCTCGTAGTTGAGGAATAAATTGTTGTCTTAGCGTCTTTCAAGTTCTTCATAGTGTCCAGCAGATATAAATCCCAAGTGACTCAAAGAATAGAGCTATGCTCCCCGGCAACGGCGCCAGAAAAAGGTCTTGATAAGCCACAAGTATAGGGGATCGCAACAATTTTCGAGGGTAGAGTATTCAACCCAAATTTATGGATTCGACACAGGGGGAGCCAAAGAATATTCTCAAGTATTAGCAGCTGAGTTTTCAATTCAACCACACCTGGAAACTTAGTATCTGCAACAAAGTGTTTAGTAGCAAAGTAATATGATAGTGGTGGTAACGGTAACAAAAGTAAAGACAAAGAAAAGTAATGTTTTTGGTATTTTGTAGTGATTGTAACAGAAATGGAAAAGTAAATAAGCGAGAACCAGTATATGGAAAGCTCATAGGCACCGGATCGTTGATGGATAATTATGCCGGATGCGGTTCGTCATGTAACGATCATAACATAGGGTGACACGTAACTAGCTCCAATTCATCAATGTAATGTAGGCATGTATTCGAATATAGTCATACGTGCTTATGGAAAAGAACTTGCATGACATCTTTTGTCCTACCCTCCCGTGGCAGCGGGGTCCTATTGTAAACTAAGGGATATTAAGGCCTCCTTTTAATAGAGAACCGGAACAAAGCATTAGCACATAGTGAATACATGAACTGCTCAAACTATGGTCATCACCGAGAAGTATCCTGATTATTGTCACTTCGGGGTTGTTGGATCATAACAGATAATAGGTGACTATAGACTTGCAAGATAGGATCAAGAACACACATATATTCATGAAAACATAATAGGTTCAGATCTGAATTCATGGCACTCGGGCCCTAGTGACAAGCATTAAGCATAGCAAAGTCATAGCAACATCAATCTCAGAACATAGTGGATACTAGGGATCAAACCCTAACAAAACTATCTCGATTACATGATAAATCTCATCCAACGCATCACCATCCAGCAAGCCTACGATGGAATTACTCACGCACGGCGGTGAGCATCATCAAATTAGTGATGGAGGATGGTTGATGACGACGACGGCGAAGAATCCCCCTCTCCGGAGCCCCGAACGGACTCCAGATCAGCCCTCCCGAGAGAGATTAGGGCTTGGCGGCTGCTCTGTATCGTAAAATGCGATGATTTCTTCTCTCTGATTTTTCTCTCCCCGAAAGCCAATAAATAGAGTTGGAGTTGGCGTCAGAAGGTTTCCAGGGGGCCCACGAGGTAGGGGGGGCGCCCCCCCACCCTCGTGGATAGGGTGTGGGCCCCCTGGTCTTCATCTTTGGCGAGGATTTTTTATTATTTATTCTAATATATTTCGTGGAGTTTCAGGTCATTCCGAGAACTTTTGTTTTCTGCACATAAAACAACATCATGGCAATTCTGCTGAAAACATCGTCAGTCCGGGTTAGTTCCATTCAAATCACACAAGTTAGAGTCCAAAACAAGGGCAAAAGTGTTTGCAAAAGTAGATACGATGGAGACGTATCAGGGGGCTCGCCTTGGTGAAGGAAGAACCAGCTGCAGCGGGGAGGGGTCCTCACCGGAGAGGTACCCCACTATCTATCTTAGGGTTCAGGATGGGGGCGATGGTCGCCGGCGGTGGCGGGGCGTTGGCAGGGCAGTGGTGTGGGGATCGCCGGAGAAAAAGCTAGGCACGGGGGGGGGGGGGGCGAGAGGGATGGCCGGGGCGGCGGCGGACCCGCGGTGGGAAGTGTTTTGGGGGTGGGCGGTGCACCGCCGGTCGCGGCGGGGCTGCTGTTTGGCCGACGGTGGTCAAGGCTCAGGGGGTGGAGGTTGAAGATGAACCGCATGCCCTTGATTTCAGATCCAACGGCTGCAAAACCGATCGACCAGAGATGAAAAAGTCGGTCGACCGACATGTAGCCTCACCTTGCTAGTGTGTTCGGCCCGACAAAGAAAATTCAGTTTCGACAAAGAAAATTCAGTTTCGGCGCTTAAGTTGAGTTTCGACAGTTAAGTTCAGTTTCGACGGTTAAGTTCAGAGATGAGCGGCTGATGTATTTTACATCTAGCACTTTGTGGTTATGTATTTTACGTCATGTATTGGAGATGCTATTAGAATTCCACTCAGGTCAACGTTGTTCGTTGTCTCTCGTGTCCTCGCTTCAAATTTCGCCAGTACAACTCATCGGAGCTGCTCCAACGATTTAAACCCTCCATCACAAATGAGCGATACCTCGGGCTCCATCTCCAGACGCCTAAGATCTTCTTCCTCCTCCGACAAAGAAAGTCAGCCGAGCATCCTCACCGGCCAACCCAATCACGCTGAGATCGACATGGCTTCGCCAAAGAGGTTGTACACTTGTTGCATCTCTTTTTTTACTCTATATGTTATATATATTGTCCACTGAGCACACGGATTTGTTCCTTTAGTGTCTCCTTGAAAGAAAAAGTGTAGGAATTTTAATTTTCACTTGTCCTCCTTTTCAAATTCCTATTCACGAAGCATAAGACTAAGAGATAGTAGCATAATAGCATTATAACCGTACATTTTCTTGTGCTTTGACTTAATCTCACCATGCTTCTTTGCATCCTGTGATCTTCCAATTGTTCTGAATCAAACACGCAGATCGGCAGAAATCATGTGTTTTTAAATTCTCTGTTTTGCACGTGCATTCCTATCCTATTCCTATCTATTTCCTATCCCTGCATTGTTGGAATCCACCAATTCAAACGAGCCCTTACAGAATTACTTCTCTTACAGATAGTTGTCAAAGAAAACCTTGCGTGGTTTGTCCCGCTCCTGCTGCACCGTCGTCCACCCCAGCTCAGCTACTCCAACGATGAATGGGTCCAGCTCATCGTGGATCCGCCTCGGACTGTCTTTTCGCCACCGAGATCTTCTTCACTACTACCGCAGCCATGAAAACCGCATTACCATCATCAACCGAGCAGATGACCTCGAGGACTACACGGGTCCGCAAGAGAGGTCGCACTCTTTCGTGTCTGCTTACATTATGCATCGCTTAATATTAAATGCTACTTTATAATCCTGTTCACCGATTAGACTCTGAGTCAGCTCCAAACTAATAGTCAAACTTGAGTTTTTAAATGGTTGTGGGGTACATATCGGGGCCGCTATCAATAGTATCTATCTACTATCTGGTTAATCTCCGTGTCTACTATGAGTTTCATGTTGGGTGGGAAACAAACAAAGAAAGAAGCCATTATCTCAGATTTTTTTACTGAAGCCATTATCCGCCTGCTATTATTGGTTTTGGGTCTATCCACGTTGCTACCATCACTCTGGATTTCTGCATGCACTCCTTACATAATCTCACTATGTTTTATTCCTATGCATGACCGTTATTGTAAACAATGGAACTGAACATGTAGAGCAAAAGAGACAAGCCTTGCGTGGTAATAAAATTTCATGTAGACGTCGCTCCATGGTAGGCGCAAAGGCAGGCCCCCTCCATGCATTTTGGATTGTAATCGAGAGGAAGATATCTGTTCTGAGGGGGATTCAGAAGGAGAAGACAACTCCTATTTACCCCCTGAGGTCTTCGCTCTAACTTGGCATGTTGATGTTGGTTATATCATGCATATGGTGTCTTGCATTGCTTACTTTATACATCAAATATGTCATCTCGCTTAGTTTAGACATCCTTTGTGCGTAATGCCATCTGTTTAGTTTATTCATCGTTTATGTGAATTATGCAACACCATCTTGTTTAGCCAGGCATCATATATGTGAATTTTGCAATGCCATCCTGCTTAGCCAGTCATCTTATATGTAAATTATATCAGGCCATCCTTTTTGTTTGCTACATATTACATTTGTCAACAATGTTAGTACATTCAACGGCTCTTTGTGTGCATCAGCCATTTGACACAGTGATGGCAAATTCTGGAGTGAAAACAAGGTCTTCAGAGCAGACTATGCTATCTGACGAAGCGCATATCTCGCTGGTTACGGATAGCTCCTCAGAGGAGGATTCAGAGACAGATGACCAGTCCTAATCCCCCCCAGGTGTATGCTCTAACTTGGCAAGGTTATGTTGCTCATATCGGGCGTACGGTGTCTCGCATTGCTATATCATTTGATTAGTTTAGACATGCTTTGTGTGAATGCCACCTGTTCAGTGTCTAATTACCATATATGTGAATTATGCATTGCCATCTTGTTGCAAGACATTATATATGTGAATTATACAATGCTATCTTGTTGCAAAGGCATTATATATGTGAATTATGCAATGCCATGCTGTTTAGCCAATCATCTGTATGTGAATTATATCATGCTACCATTTTTTTTGTATTATGTGTTCCATTTGTCGACAACGTTTGTATATTCAACTACTCTTCCTGTGCATCAGCCATTTGAAGCGGTGATGGAAGTATCTGGATTGAAAATAAGGTATTCAAAGGCAGCATAATGCTACCTGGCCAAGCGTACATCTTGTCGGTTACAGAGAGAGATCCTCAGAGGATGATTCGTAGACCGATGACCAGTCCTATTTCCTCGAGGTCTATGCTCAAACTTGGCAGGGTTATATTACCCATCTCATGCATGTTGTCTTGCATTTCTTAGTTTTTACATCATATATGGATTGCCATCTGCTTACTTGCTTACTATATAAATCATATATTTGAATTATATCATGCCATCATGTTTACATAGTACATACACATCATCTATCTGAATTATGGCATGGCAACCCATTTAATAAAGACATCATATAGTTATATCATGTCATCCTGTTTTGTGTTTACAGTCATCATATTTTGAATTATGGCATTCTATCCGTGAATGTATGTGAATTATGGCATGCCAACCTATTTAATAAACACATTATAAAGATGTCATGTCATCCTATTTACATAGTCTCATATTTTGAACTATGTCTTTCCATCTTTTTTAGTTAGCCATCATAGTGTGAAATTGTGTCATGCTATCTTGTTTAGTTAGCCATCATATATGTGAAATTGTGTCATGCTATCCTGTTTGGTTAGACAACATAAATATGAATTATTCCATGCCCTCGCTTTATTCCCCACTATCCATTGCACCCGCTCATCATACAATGTCTATACTTTCAATTACTTTTCTTGTTTATCAGCCATTTGAATTGGAGAGCGTGATGGCAGTATCTAAGGGAGTAACAACACGATCTTCAGGAAAGATAGTGCTACCAGTTGATGCAGATAGAACCACTGTTGTACTTGCCCAAGGACCAGATCCACCACATATAACCCAGACTCTCGCAGATTGTACCCCTACCCAGTTGGACAGAGAACCAGCTACACCCCTTCTAACCCCAACCCCGGCAGATAGTAACCCAGTTCCAGTTGACACAGCACCATCTCCACCACAGAGCACCCAAACACGAGCAGTTAGTAAGGGAACTGCATTGCCCAAAGCACGAGGACCACCACTCCGAATCCCAACTCAACGCTTAAAGGAGAAGAAGATTTGTTCTCGTGTCAGGTTTTGTAGCTATGGTTCATACTCCTTTGCTCTTGCATTCTTGTATTTACTCATACCAACTATTTTCAAATTTGAAGGATGGAATTGAAACTCCAATGGCGCAACAGGTATGTTTTAAACCTGTTTTTTAACTGGTTTGCTGTTGTAACCTGCTCTATGTTGATTTCAGTTTCAATTGAATAAACAGTTATGTTCTCATGTCATGCACATTACAAGTGTTGTTATTGCTCTATAGTTACCCACACTTATATTCTGTCTATTCTGCTTTGTCTTGAGCACATATTATTTGAACTGTCTCTCTATCTTGATTTGGCAACAAAAACAAGAATGATATAGACCATAAAGTTACCATGGTACATAGATATATGTTTGTTTCATGCTGTTATCCTGTCCACTTTACTACTGAACTCATTTACCAAAATGAGTTTCATATACAACATGGTAAACATGTGATGTGTCTGCTTGTTTCTCTTTTAGAATGCGAACAAAATATTGGAGAACAGTACCACGTTACCCAATGGTAAAGGAAGTAATGCAGATAAGGTTCGAGATAGTGAGACATCCCTGTTGGTCTCCAAGAAATCTGATAAAAACTATCTTGGCGATAGTGAGGGAACCCAAAAGTCCTGTCTTGATGTAGTGTTCGAGTTACTGGCCGCCATCTGGCCGCACAAGCTCTTCGAACTCGCTGCCTGAATCAGTTCATCTTCTTGAGTCTCAACTTCAAGTTGAAATACATTGATCAGATGAGCTGCGACAGGAAGCTGAAGGATTGAGGAAGTCCCTGTAGAATTCACATGCATATTTTCTGGTGCAACAACAAGTGCTGGAGGATTTAAGCGCCAAACAAGAGAAAGTTAATAAGCTTGCTAAGCATCTTGCCAGCATTATGGGTACCCAGGATATTGTTTCTTGAGATCTTCTGAAGTGGTTTCAGTTCTGGATTTGTTTCGCTGCGGCGTTTATTTGCGTTGGTCGCCAACTTCGACAACCACTGTATATGATATGCTGCTTTGTTCCCTATATTTGCACTGGTGGCGAACTTTGATGCCCAGTGGATGTAATATGTGTAATATCCATGATAGCCTAGCGTTAGTTGCTTGCTTGTTTATTTCCTTGTTGTCTTGTTTATTTGTTTGCTTGTAGCCATGGCAGTTCTTTTTCCGCGGTTAGCTAGTGGCTGCAATAACCTATTTTTTAAAACTAGGCCACAATAACCATGGGCTAATATTTACTGTAGTGACACTGGACCTCCTACTGGCCATAGAAACAGTGGGCCTTCTACCGTATCATCAATGGGCCTTATACGGGCCGTATGATCGATTAGCCAAAAATGGGCCAAACAGACCGCATTATGGCCGTAATCGGGCTAGAGTTGGAATCGTCCGTTCATGGGCCGACCATAACGGGCCATCGTTAATAGGCCGTATTTGATGACGCTATGAAAACGGCCAATGTATTAACGGACCACAAACAGGTTGACTGTAACCACGGGCTGAATTTGACCCCCAAGCAGAAATGACAGTAACGGGTCGTAAGTAAACGAATGCTGGAAATGAGCCCAAGAATAAATGGGCTCTGAGAAGGCCGAAAGATAACATGGGTTGAAAACGGCCCAACGGAATAACGGGCCGTTAATGGGCATAAAGTGATACACTGTTCATTACGGGCCAGTTTCACCACGGGCCGTTAATGGGTGTAAAGTGATACATCGTTTCATTACAGCCGCTTTCACCACGGGCTGTTAATAGGCCAAGAGTTACATAGGGCCTCATATGGGCCGAAAGACGTCATGGGCCATACATGGGCCAAAAGGGAAAACGGGCTGGAATCATATTGGGTGGCCCAGATGACGCTACTGGGCCTAATTCGGATAGGGCGTAACGGGCCTTGGGTTAGCGGGCTGTAAATGGGCTATATGCGTAATGTGCCGTTAATGAGCTTTCCATGGGCCGGCCCGCCACCTTTTGACCAAGTCAAACGGGCCGTCCAATGAGTGGATGACATCTGTCCCAACGATGAGCCGACACGTGTTTCCTCCAGCCAATGATGATTTTACACGTGGAAAATCCCCATTGGTTGGGGCTTTTAATGGGTGGTCAGATCCAAAACCCGACCCGATAGCTTAACGACGTTCCGTTACAGTGGATGCCACGTGTCGGTCACCCTTGACGAAAGCACTTCTGTGACGCGTGATTTATCGTCATGGAAGTGGACACTTCCGTGATGATAATTTTGGTAATGTCATGGAACACTTCTACGACAGCACATGTATGACTATCTTGATTTTGTCATAAATTTGTCATGGATGTACATGCATGACAAAAAATGCGACATACTGTGACAAACACATATCATCACGGAAGTGTATTTTTTTGTAGTGTCACCTAGGCCGGGGTTTCAGCCCTCCCGGTTCAAAAAATTTCCGGGATGTATTGGCCAGCTTTCAACTGCGCCCTCAAGACATCGGTCCAAACTCTGTGACCAACATCTGCCACTTCCAAGTTTTTTGTGAGGTTTATCTGCAAGAGGAACCTACAGTAGAATTTTTTACGGATTTCTTTCACTTAAACCGTCACACAGAATTCACAGATGGACCCAACACTGAATTAGGCGGAATGGCGGTTCAGAAAAGGAAGGAAGTTACTTTTCCTCATCCCAAGCTTCACAGTCACCCTAAGGAGTGGAACCAGACCTAGTTTTACTGCAAGGATACATCTCCAACTGATGAAAACCCTCTGCCGGGTTACCGTCCTAAATGCCTTAGCAACACACATCCCTTTCCTCCCAGGTTGACTGCCAAAGAAAGGGCCAAGTATGCTCCTCAGCTATCAAAGCATAGAGCCTTTATGGCAAACGGTTTGACTGGAATAAATTTTGCTCGTTGTTGGATAAGCTGGAGTATTCTGCCCTTAAGCCGGCGCCCTGGTTTGATGTGTGAGTACACGGGGAGTATGAAGGATGCTCAACAACACATTGACATTCAGCTTACACACACGGAAGTTACTTAGGCTGTAAAAAAGATGCTGAACGAACCAGAGGCTGTCTGTGCCCAAACCGGATTACTCCCTTTCTGCACTTTCAACAAACCGCCCGCTGTAAGAATCATATGATATTTTCATCTTAATTTGCTTTATCCAAGTATTCTCTGAGAGTGATTATTTTCTTGACAGGGTGACGATCCGTTTTGGAATAAGAAACCTCAAGGAAAACCGGCCAAGCCACAAGACAAGCCGACCCAGCCACAACGCCCAAAGACCAAGGTTGTTAAGAAACCTGCCAAGAAAATGACCAGAGCATCCTCCGAGCTACCAGCTGATGATGATGTGGGTAACCCGGAATTAGAGGTAGAACTTGACTCTCTTGGTTTATTTTTCGTACATCTCATTGATAATGATTATTGTCAGGACGACGCTGAAGGCAGCCAAGCCGATGCCGTAGAGGTAATCGTTCTTTCCTCTGATTCAAATCCTTTGCCAACACTAAAAATCCGTCGAGCAAACCCGAAAGTAAATTTTTCTCATCCTCTTGCTTACTTGGATCCGAACTTTCTTGTGAAGACACAAAGAAGACGAGGCTCGGCCAAGACAACCCTAAGCATAGCGGCTAGGTAGTTACCTCCGCCGGTTTACCGAACACTCTGGTTCGGAAACGCCGACCAGAGGTCTCTTAACCCCTTGACACTTCACGCCCCAAAGCGAGTTGTTTTCGTCAACCTCTTAACCCGTCTGACTCAAATTATCAGGGTACTTCTCACTCGTCTTCTGGCGAGTCGTCGGCCACCAAACTTCCACCCCTCAAAACGGTTCTTGGGTGAGCTATACACTTGTTTTATCCTTGACGTGCATTTTAAACACTATACTGACCCTCATGTTTTACTTTTCTCAGTGCTAAGCCCAGATCAAGCAAGAAGGCTCGGTTGAATAAACCGGCTGATGAGGACGTGGCTGTTGAACTGGAGAAAACTCCAGATCCTGAAGAGACCAACATTGATGCCATACTGCATGACCCACCGCCTCAAGACCATGACTTTGTTGCTGAGCAGGTAGAAGTTGACACCACAAGCCATGCTGACCAGCCAACCAGCCTTGTCCGAACTGACGACAAACCGGCAAGTCCGGTTAAAAATACTAACAAACCGCCAACCACAGTAACAGCTGCTGATGACAAAGATGTTGACGTTATGATTACCGACACTGGCCATGCCGCTCCTAGCAATCATGTCGCTTTGTCAAATCACACTGCCAAAGATGAACTCTCTGCAATTGGCAAAGGAAAATGGAACGCCGATTTGTCAAATTATGCCCATCTGAATGCTCAAGACCTTCACTCCGGCTTTTTGAACCGTCTATATACCAGCCATGACTATGAAGCCGGTTTGGTGAATTTGATGAAGGAACGATATGAGGTAACTCTATAAGTGTTCCTCTCTTATATTATATGCAATTGCAGTTTATCAACTTCCAGTAGCCTCCAAGTGACGGTTTAAGATACCAATCTAAACCGGGACTTTAGTAACAATTTCATGTTTGCAACAATGCATCTTAACTTCACTGATATAGCCCCCAAGGGCCGGTTGAACTTTTATAAAGATGAACCGGGACTTTGTAGAAGATTTCCCATATCAGCAATTATGAGCAAACACACATTAGCCCCCAAGTGCCAAGTTTAATACTTGTATTGTGCTTGGGACTTGTAAACATTCCTGATAAAGAGCAAATATGCATTAGCCCCCAAGTACCAAGGGCATAACTTGTTATGTGCTTGGTACTTCAAATATGTACTGTCAACTCATTATATATTTGTCTCTGTATAGGCTGAACTGAGCAAGAAAGAAAGCCAAACTGCTGATCTGCAGGAGAACCTCAAATTCCAGCAAGCTGAAACCTCCAAAGCCAAGGAAGAGTTAACCAGCGCTCTAGGCGCTATGGAGAAACTTCAAGAGGGCTTCAACAAGGAGCGAGCGGACTGGGAGATTGAAAAATCCGTGTTGATAAAAAGGGCTGAGAACGCAGAAGCAGCTCTTAAACCGGTGGTTGATGAACTGACTAGTGTAAAGCGGCAGATTCATGCCATGACTGCTGCCGTGTTCGTTAAACATCCTTGAGTTACACTTTCAACATATCATTTCATGCATTGCCGGTTTACTAATGCTTGTAATGATGCAGGAACTCGTATTAGCCATCTTGGCTCTGATGTACAGAAGAAGTTGAAAGCAGCCTATACTCTGATAGAGCAGCTGTATACCGGTCTTGTGACGGATCATCTATACCGCTTCACACAATAATCTTCCTCCCACTTTCATCAAGGATACCTTAGAAAGGTTATCTATGCTTCTGCCAGGTAGACGAGCTAAAAAGTCCGCCATCAGAACGGGCGCTTTGGTCATTTAACCTCAGCAAAAGCGTGGGTACCGACTTTGATCCAAAGGGAAGCGGCCCAAGGCTATCCCAGCTTAAAGGAAGATGGAACAGAATTTGGCAATGATGATCTTAGAATCATAAACCGGGAAGTACGCCCATTGGCTTGTCAACTGGTTGAAGAGGCATATCTTTCATACTATCAGGCGAGTTATGATGATAAGAACAGACGGGTTGTGACACCAATTCCAGAAGCACAAAATCTTATCCCACAAATTCGTAAGCACACTTATGCCCCTGACATTGAACCATCCACGCTGATAAGCGATGAAGTTGTATTCCAAGCCCTAACTGGGATTGACTGGGCAACTGTTGATTTCCAGCCACTGGGTAGAGAGGAAGGAGTTGAACCGGTGCGAGATGATCCGCAACCGTCAGGTCAAGGTGGTGACCAACCATGAACCGGAGGCCGGTTTAGTCTTCTACATGCTGCAAATGTATTTGAGAAAACAATTATCCTTTTGTGCACTGAAACGCCTTGTAATAGGCTAGTAAAAATATTTGGTCCGGTATGCCTTCGTGCATTTTTATCTATGACCGATGCTTGCTTAATCCGACAAGCTTAAGATATTGTATTCATAATCCATAGCCATTTATTCAAGCTGTTCCTGCAGTTAATAAGCTTAAAGCGCCCTGGCGGTTTACCCCCGGGCGGGTCATGATACCCATATATATATATGACCAAGGTTTATAACCAAGGTTGTAAAAGATAACCAAATATGGAGATATATAATACCTGTGACCTTTAGGCATAATGTTGGCTGACCAACATTGTAGTGAGGTTCATAACCCTACTCTGGAGGATAAGTAACTCCTGGTATATGATGTTGGTTTACAATAAAACCGTTCCGGGTTGTGATAAACACCGGTTTATTCCATACAGGTGACTTTGAGTCAAAGCCAGACCGGGCTGATAGTCTCCGGATTATATTTTGATCGTGTACTGAAGACTTGTAGTTGACAGTCTAAACGGGTTGACAAACACCAGTTTGAAAACATCATAAATCTTATGAAAACAAAGAAAACTTAGCAAAGGCAAATAAAAACCGTTGTAGTCGAGTCTTTTCACGGGTTGCCAGGCCCCAAATTCGAGGCTTTTCATGGGCTGCCAGGGCACTGAGTTAAACCATTTTTGCAACGCCTTTTAAGATGGTCCTCAATCCTTAACCAATCATCATTTTAACTTGAAAAGTTCAGGGTCTTCATTTTAGAGTAACTTGTCAAAGTTCGAAGGGTCATACCAGGTTTACCTGGGTGGTGTGACTTACTTAAATAGGCAGGTTAACCCGGGGTTTTAGGTGTATACACGAGGCTTCCAAGCCATGGCTTGATAGCCCATTACAAGTGTAGATTCTAAGTTCATTGCGATAGCAAAGAATCCCCAAGTAATGTTTTGAGCTGTGCTCAGTGGTTGCCTATGTTGGAGTTGTTGTTTTACAACACTCTCTTTGGCCCCAGATTGATTTGGCTTTGAGCCGATCAAAAGGTGTGACTATGGTTCGGGTACAACCAAGCCCCCAAGTGATGCTGTGGTATTGCGCCGATCAAGAGGTGTAGCTATGGTTCGGATACGACCAAAGCCCCAAGTGATGTAATATAAAGCTTTGAGAAGCTAAATCAAGGGGTAAACCGGACGCCGCTTTATAAACAAAAGCTCCATGTAACCACACATGATGTAAGAAAACAATGGATACCCCGCTTTAGCTGAGGTTCCGGTTTATCATATTGATCATAATATATACATTGTCATAATATGTACATAAGCAGAGCCTATAACTCAAGTATAGTAGGGCCGAAGATGAGCAATATTCCACGGCCGGTTGGTCTCCTCGTCCGATTTACGTGAGTCTTTGAGCTCTCGAACATCGATTAGGTAGTACGACCCGTTGTGTAGATTTTTGCTGACCACAAAGGGTCCTTCCCAAGGGGGGATAGCTTGTGCATATCCTTCTGATCCTGGATGAGTCGAAGCACCAAATCTCCTTCTTGAAAGGTTCTAGTTCTAACCCGGCGGCTATGATAACAATGCAGATCTTGCTGATAAATCGCCGAACGGGCTGCCGCCATGTCACGCTCCTCATCTAACAGGTCCAGAGCTTCCTGCCGTGCCTTCTCGTTGTAAGCTTCAACATATGCCGCTACACGAGGTGAGTCATGACGGATGTCACTAGGAAGAACCGCTTCCGCTCCATAAACCATGAAGAACGGTGTGTATCCTGTCAATCTGTTGGGTGTGGTATTGATGCTCCATAACACGGAAGGTAGCTCCTCAACCCAACAACCCGGCGTCCGTTGCAAAGAAACCATAAGCCGGGGTTTGATGCCTCTCAAGATCTCTTGATTGGCCCTCTCCACTTGACCATTGGACTGGGGGTGAGCAACTGATGATACGTCAAGCCGGATGTGCTCATGTTGACAGAACTCCTGCATGGCACCCTTTGACAGGTTGGTACCATTGTCTGTTATAATGCTGTGTCGAAAGCCAAACCGGAAGATCACCTTTTTGATGAATTGAACCGTCGTGGCTGCATCACACTTACTAACTGGTTCTGCCTCCACCCACTTCGTGAACTTATCAACCGCCACCAAAATGTGGGTCTTCTTGTCCTTGGACCTCTTGAACGGCCCAACCATATCCAGCCCCCAAGTCACAAACGGCCAGGTAATTGGAATCATCCTCAATTCTTGAGCCGGTACATGAGCGCGCCTTGAGAATTTGTGACAGCCATCACATCTTTTGACCAAGTCCTCGGCATCAGCATGAGCTATCAACCAATAGAAACCGTGAATAAGCGCCTTGGCCACCAAAGATTTTGAATCGGCATGGTGACCACAATCTCCTTCATGGATCTCTCGCAAAATTTCATGGCTTTCCTCAGGAGACACACAACGTTGAAACGCCCCTGTCACACTGCAATGACGTAACTCTCCATTGATGATATTAATGGACTTGGACCGCCGGATTATCTGTCTAGCCAAAGCTTCATCTTCTGGTAACTCGCCCTGGTTCATATACGCCAGATATGGAATTGTCCAATCCGCGATAACATGAAGAGCCGCCACCAACTGAGCTTCCGGATCAGGAACAGCCAAATCATCTTCACCAGGGAGCTTGACGGACGGATTGTGCAGAACATCCAGGAAGACATTAGGTGGAACCGGTTTACGTTGGGAACCCAGGCGGCTTAAAGCATCCGCCGCTTCATTCTTCCGCCGGTCCACATGATCCACCTGATAACCTTTAAAGTGACCTGCAACAATATCCTCCTCACGACGATATGTTGCCATGAGTGGGTCCTTGGAATCCCAAGTGCCGAACACTTGCTGAGCCACCAGATCCGAGTCATTGAAGCACTTAACTCGGCTTAGGTTCATCTCCTTAGCCATCCGAAGACCATGGAGTAAAGCCTCATATTCAGCTGCATTGTTAGTGCAAGGGAACATTAAACGGAGAACATAACAAAACTTATCACCTCGTGGGGAAGTTAATACGACTCCAGCCCCCGAGCCCTCCAATTGCCTGGACCCATCAAAATGAATAGTCCAATAAGTATGACCCCGCTTCTCTTCTGGCGCTTGTAATTCTGTCCAATCATTGATGAAATCCCCAAGTGCTTGAGATTTGATCGTCGTTCGGGGTATGTATTTCAACCCGTGAGGTCCAAGCTCGATAGCCCACTTAGCAATCCGCCGCTTGCTTTCCCCTGCTCGGATTATATCCCCCAAAGGAGCAGAGCTGACCACCGTGATGGGATGACCTTGGAAATACTGCTTAAGCTTCCGGCTTGCCATAAAAACCCCATACACCAATTTTTGCCAATGTGGGTACCTCTGCTTAGACTCGATAAGCACCTCACTGATATAGTAAATCGGCCGCTGAACCGGATATTCCTTTCCTGCCTCTTTACGCTCCACCACAATAGCCACACTAACAGCCCGAGTGTTAGCTGCCACATATAGCAACAATGGCACTTTGTCAACTGGAGCAGCAAGAACCGGCGGATTAGCCAGCTGCCGCTTTAAGTCCTCAAACGCTTCATTAGCAGCGTCACTCCAGACGAAGTTATCCGTTTTCTTCAGCATCTGATATAAAGGGATGGTCTTCTCGCCAAGGCGACTGATAAACCGGCTCAACGCGGCAATCCGGCCTGCCAAGCGTTGAACATCATCGATACACTTTGGTTTGGCCAAGGAGGTGATGGCTTTGATTTTTTCCGGATTAGGTTCAATGCCCCTGTTAGACACCACAAAAGCCAAAAGCTTGCCTGCAGGTACACCAAAGACGTACTTGGCCGGATTAAGCATCATTTTGTAAACCCATAGGTTATCGAAGGTTTCCTTCAAGTCATCAATCAATGTCTCCTTCTTCCTTGATTTCACCACTATATCATCCACATAGGCGTGAACATTGCGGCCGATCTGTTTATGAAGACAATTCTACACACACCGTGGATAAGTTGCCTGGGCACTCTTGAGCCCAAAGGGCATGGACACATAGCAGAAGGCTCCAAAGGGAGTTATGAAGGCCCTCTTCTCCTGGTCCTTAACTGCCATTTTGATCTGATGATAACCAGAATATGCGTCCAAAAATCTTAAACGCTCGCAACCCGCCGTAGCATCAATAATTTGATCAATACGGGGGAGGGAAAATGGATCTGCTGGACAAGCTTTGTTGAGATCTGTGTAGTCCACACACATACGCCAAGTGCCGTTCTTCTTAAGGACCAGCACCGGATTAGCCAACCACTCAGCATGGAATACTTCAACAATAAATCCAGCCGCCAAGAGTCTGGCCACTTCTTCTCCAATAGCCTTGTGTCTTTGTTCATTGAACCGGCGGAGAAACTGCTTGACCGGTTTATACTTGGGATCAACATTAAGAGTGTGCTCAGCGAGTTCTCTCGGTACACCTAGCATGTCAGAAGGCTTCCACGCAAAGATGTCCCGATTCTCACGGATGAACTCGATGAGCGCACTTTCCTATTTCGGATCCAAGTTAGCACTGATGCTAAACTACTTGGACGAATCGCCAGGCACGAAGTCAACAAGCTTAGTTTCATCAGCCGATTTAAACTTCAGGGCCGGATCATGCTCTCTAGTTGGTTTCTTCAATGAAGTCATGTCTGCCGGATCAACATTGTCTTTGTAAAACTTCAACTCTTCTGTTACACAAACCGACTCAGCATAAGCCGCATCACCTTCTTCACATTCCAGAGCGATCTTGCGGCTCCCATGCACGATTATAGTTCCCTTGTGACCTGGCATTTTGAGCTGTAGATAGACATAACAAGGCCATGCCATAAACTTAGCATAAGCTGGCCGTCCAAACAGGGCATGATACAGGCTTTTGATTTTCACCACTTCAAAAGTCAAGGTTTCTTATCGCGAGTCATGCTCGTCTCCAAAAGCCATCTCCAGAGCTATTTTACCAACAGGATACGCCGATTTACCAGGTACTACGCCATGGAACACCGTATTGGACGGTTTAAGATTTTTATTTGTTAAACCCATGCGGCGGAAAGTTTCATAATAAAGGATATTGATACTACTCCCTCCATCCATGAGTACCTTAGTGAACTTAAAACCTCCCACCTGAAGTGCTACCACCAGTGCCAGATGACCCGGATTGTCAACCCAGGGCGGATGATCCTCTCTACTCCACACAATCGGCTGCTCGGACCAGCGTAAGTAACGGGGCACCGCCGGTTCAACGGCATTCACTGCCCTTTTATGAAGCTTCTGATCGCGCTTGTCCAGGCTAGTGCTGAAGTCATGATACTGTCCGCTATTCAACTGCTTCGGGTTGCTCTAGTAACCCGACTGCTGCTGCTGTTGTTGCTGATTCCCTTGATTGTTATAACCACCTTGATTGCCCTGATTGCCTTGATTGCCATGCCCACTCTGGTTACCGTGAAAACCTGAACCGGAACTGCCTCCACCATAACCCGACCCATGAGACCCGTGGCCCGAACCGCCGCCCGGTCCATGATCATACCGGAAAGAATTAGAATTTTTGAACTCTTGCATGATGTAGCAACCTTTCCAGAGGTGTGTGGACGGAATCTCCTTTGTCCCATGTTTTGGGCAAGGCTGGTTCAACAGATAAGACAGGCGGTCCGGGTTAGGACTTGGTCCTCCACCGCGCTGGGGCGGTTTACCCTTACGCCGTTGGCCCTTGTCCTGCGTGCTGGTGTTAGCCACAAAGTCTAAGCCATGGCCCACTTTACGCTTGCCTCCGTTTCCATGACCCACCGGGTTGTGGTGCTGCCCCTTGGCATTGCCGCTCCTTTTTCCCTTCCCTGTCTTATCATCGCCAGACTCGGGATCCTTGGTACTATCAGAATCAGCATACTTCACCAGAGCAGCCATGACGACTCCCATGTCATTACAAGGACGTTTGAGCCGTCCCAACTTCAACTTCAGGGGTTGAAACCAGCAATTGCCTTCCAATGTTAAAACTGCGGTATCAGCGTTGATGCGGTCCGATGAATGCAAAATTTCCGAAACCCAGCACACCCAACGGGTCGTTGACTCTCCTTTCTCCTGGACACAGGCAGCTAAGTCCGCAATTGACATGGGCTGCTTGCATGTATCCTTGAAATTCTGGATAAACTGGGCTCTTAACTCGGCCCATGACCTGATAGAATTAGCCGGTAAGCTCTTTAGCCAAGTGCGGGCCGTCCCTTCAAGCATCATGGTGAAGTATTTCACACATGCCGCATCATCCACATCCAGCATCTCCATGGCCATCTCATAGCTATCGACCCATGTCTCAGGGGATAAATCGGCAGTGTAATTCGGTACATTGCGCGGGCCTTTGAAATCCTTGGGCAGGCGCACATTGCGCAATGCTGGGACGAGACACGGCACTCCCAAAGAACTAGAAGTAACCCCTGGTTCTACCGATGTGGTTGGATGAACCGGAGCAAGCTGACGGGCTTCATGCAGCGCCGCTAACTTCGCCTCTCTGCATGCCCGAGCCCGGTCCACCACCTCCTGAGAATCACCCGCCGGGTTATTGCCACAGGGCAGATCACGGTTCCGCCCGTTGCTTGACACTGCCGGTTCATCCATACGCCTGCTGTAACTCCGGCTTGGACGAGGAGTGGAATGAATCCGATCGCGACTATATGAATAAGCATCCTGTTGAACCAAGGCTGTCTGAAGAAGCTCCTTAACTCGACGCGTCTCGACCGCTGCCGGAGAATCGCCTTCGATCGGGATGGCCGCCAGCCGTGAAGCGGCAGCGACAATGTTGTCCATCGGGTTAGAATAATGACCCGGTGGCGTTGGGACATGCGGTGTTACAATGTTGTCCTAACGAGGCGGATCCACCACACGTGGCTGAACCGGCGGCCCTGCTCCAGGTGCCTCCGCCCGGTTTACCACCGGCGGATTACTGGTCCCTGCTCCTGGGGTGTTAAAGAGGTTTCTAGTGTCAGAAACCGGTGGCAGGCGAGATCGGTGTCTCCTCTTCAGGACTTCGTTTGACGCACTCTGGTCCAGCATAATCCGGTACGCCTGTGCATCCAAAGCGGCCCGCTCCATGGCCATCCTGGTATCCTCACCTGCCAAATCGGCCTTGGTCTGGGTGATCTGATCTTTCACCTTCGTGATTTCCGCATTATATGCATCCCGATCCACCGGGTTAACCTCCGCCATCAGCATTGCCAACGCGTCAAATAAATCAGATAGAACTCGAGCTACCGGTCGACAGGCCTCCTGCCGCCTTGCCGCCGCTTGCCGATTCGGAATTCATCGCCGCTGTGGTCGAAGAGTGGGGCGCCGGTTGCGAACCGGCCATGAAGATCGCAAACCGATTTGGCAGATAAAAAGGGTCTGGAATACTGTCGCCATCGGAACAGCCCCCAATCCGGCCATCTTGTAACTGATATAGCGACTCGGTCTCTCCAGTTGATGACTCGTCGCCGGAATAAACGATGGTTTCACCACCAGATTCCGATCTATCCTCAGATTCTCCTCCATGGATGACTCCCACGAAGGCACGCTTCATGACAGGCTTGACCCGGGCAAATCTCGCACGCTGAGCCGTTTCGACGAGGTCGGTGCAGATGTCCGGCTCAGGGCCCGGTTCGACGATCTTGCGAATGAAAACGTGTATTTGACCAAAGGGGACCCGGTACCCGTACTCGATTGAGCCGGCCTCGGGGCCCCAGCCTGCATCGTCAATGTAGAGCTTGCCGCGATGACTCTTGGTCATCCGGCCCACAGCTTAACCCTTGAGTCCTTCGAATCTTCCCTCCAAGAACTTGAAACCATCATGCGATAGCCCCACGGTGGGCGCCAACTGTCGTGGTTTTGTCACGGTAGATGTCCTCATGAAAGGACTTATTCGTGGAGCCATCGCTACGGTTAGCTTAAAGGGGTTAAAGCGGACAAGGGACGCAAGAGAGTTTTATATTAGTTCGTCCCCTTACGATGAAGGTAAAAGCCTACGTCTAGTTGTGATGGAATTGCTGGGGTTTCGATGACCAGGGAGCGAATATGCTTTGCCTGAGTCTCGAGTTGTTGTCTGTCTTTTCTGAACCGCCGCCGGGTATACATGGGTTGACGCCCGTCGGTTTACAGAATCCCGAGACCGGCTCATAGACCGGCTCATAAACGTGTCTGGCTCGGTCTCTGCTCTATCTACCTTACAACACAAGTCTACATATAAATACCGGTTTATGTCTACAGGCCAAACTGGCTTTGGGCCCTGGGCCTTCATAAAGCGTCTCCGTCTATCTTCATGGACTTCAAATACAATGAACTACTCATGGGGTTAACCCGGCCTTTCCTGGCCAGTTTACGCCCAGTGGTAATATCCCCAACAGAGAGGCTATGGTGTTGACGTAGAAGCCCTTCGTGATCGATTCCCCCTCCGACAGAGTGCCGGAAAAGGCCCCAAGATGGGATCTCACGGGTACAGAAGGTTGCGGCGGTGGAATTAGGTTTTCATGGTGCTCCTGGATGGTTTCGGGGTACGTATTTATATATAGGAGGAAGAAGTAGGTCGGTGGAACCACGGGGGGCCCATGAGGGTGGAGGGCGCGCCCAGGGAGGGTAGGCGCGCCCCCTTGCCTCGTGGCCTCCTCGTTGATTACTTGACGTCCACTCCAAGTCCTCTGGATCACGTTTGTTCCAAAAATAACTCTCCCGAAGGTTTCATTCTGTTTGGACTCCGTTTGATATTCCTTTTCTACGAAACACTGAAATAGGCAAAAAAACAACAATTTGCACTGGGCCTTGGGTTAATAGGTTAGTCCCAAAAATAATATAAAAGTGTATAAATAAGCCAATTAAACATCCAAAACAGAATATATAATAGCATGGAGAAATAAAAAATTATAGATACGTTGGAGACGTATCAGTTGTCTAGATATGCAACTAGGTGAGCAACCTATATGATGCAACAACAACAAGCACACAAGCAAGCAAAGGATGCAACACAATATAAGATTGCACAAGTAAAGGTACGAGATAACCAAGAGTGGAGCCAGTGAAGACGAGGATGTGTTACCGAAATTCCTTCCCTTTGAGAGGAAGTACGTCTCCGTTGGAGCAGTGTGGAGGCACAATGCTCCCCAAGAAGCCACTAGGGCCACCGTATTCTCCTCACGCCCTCACACAATGTGAGATGCCGTGGTTCCACTATTGGTGCCCTTGGAGGTGGCGACCGGACATTTACAAACAAGGTTAAGGCAATCTCCACAACTTAATTGGAGGCTCCCAACGACACCACGAAGCTTCACCACAATGGAATATGGCTCCGCTGTGACCTCAACCGTCTAGGGTGCTCAAACACCCAAGAGTAACAAGATCCGCAAGGGATTAGTGGGGGGTATCAAATTTCTCTTGGTGGAAGTGTAGATCGGGGCCTTCTCAACCAATCCATAGAAATCAACAAGTTTGATTGGGTAGGGAGAGAGATTGGGCGAAAATGGAGCTTAGAGCAACAATGGAGCTTGGGGGTGGAAGAGGTAGTCAACTCGGAGAAGAAGACTCCCCTTATATAGTGATAGAACAAATCCAACCATTATCCACTTACTCAGCCTGCAATGTGCGGTACTACCGCACCTGACATGCGGTACTACCGCAAGGGCTTGCGGTACTACCGCAAGGGCCTGTGGTAGTGTCGTATGTGCGGCAGGAGCTAGACCAGCCCTGATGCATTGAAGCAAAGAGCGATAGAATAGCCGGAGCGGTACTACCGCTCCCCCTTGTGGAACTACCGCAAGGCAGGGTTTGTCTGGGTTGGGAAGGCACGGACGAATAAAAATACATCCGTGGCTACTTCCGCTGAGAATCGATCTGTGCAAAAATCCGATGCGGTACTACTGCAAACCCAGAGCGGTACTACCGCGTAGGGCGCGGATGTAAAAAATTACATCCGTCCCTACTTCCGCTCGTGCTGCTGTGCCCGGCCTGAGGCCACGGTACTACCGCACCCGTGGAGTGGTACTACCACAAGGGCCTACAGTACTACCGCGTCCCTGGCCGGTACTACCGTGGGCACTACTAGGAAAAGGGCTATAGCTAATATGGGCATTAATGGCGCACGATGCATGTGGTGCGCCACTGCTATATAGCAGTAATGGTGCACCTGATGTGTGGTGCGCCATTACTAGTTTAGAAAAAAAAATAAAAAAAATTGTTAGCAGTGGCGCACCAGGGGATAGTGCGCCATTACTAGTTGACATAGTAATGGCGCACCTTCACAAAGTGCGCCATTACTATGTGTATGACTTGGTCAAACCTTGGTCAAACTTAGTAATGGCGCACTTTGCATAGGTGCGCCATTACTATGTCAAACTTAGTAATGGCGCACCTACACAAAGTGCGCCATTACTAACTTTGACCAAGGTTTGACCAAGTCATACACATAGTAATGGCGCACTTTGTGAAGGTGCGCCAGTACTATGTCAACTAGTAATGGCGCACTATCCTCAGTGCGCCATTACAAACTTTCTTTCCACCCCCCCCGTGGACCGTCCTTTCAGTCTAATTGTTGGGAAAATTTACAAATATGAATTTTGACTTTATTTGCAGAATCTCTCTGGAATTTAGTAAAATGGGCATAACTTTTGCATACGAACTCGGATTAAAAAGTTTTTTATATGTAAAATCATCTACTCGAAAAGTTACGTCCGAATTGAACTGGGGGAACCTTGTTCAAGATTTTCAGAATCCCCAAAAAGCTAAAAGAACGAAAGATACAGGGCTTTTAAGATCTAGAGGGGGGAAAATGGAAAAGTTTCAAACTTACTAGTGGCGCACCATTTGCTAGGTGCGCCACTAGTAACAGAAAAAAATTGGTTTTGAATTTTTTTTGGATTTTTTTTTCAAAATATGATACGTAATATGACCGGGAAGTTTGAAATATTTTTTCGAAATTTCGTCACACTCATGAACATCAACAAAGTCCTAGACATCAACATGGTTTAATAGGATTGATATGATAGATATATCAATAAGTGCCTGTGAAGTGAGCTGGTGCTCAGGTTGGATAGAACTGCGAAGTTAAGCGTGCTCGGGGTGGACTAGTGTGAGGATGGGTGACCTTCCGGGAAGTTTGACCATGGAGTGCGATTTGACTTGAGATTAAGCATATTGACTCGAGATTAAGCCATAGTGACCCGAGATTAAGAAAAAAATGGGATACAAATGGCGCACCAGAGGTGCACCATTACTATTTGTTACTAATGGCGTGATAATAGTGGCGCACCTATAGTGCGCCATTAATGGCCAAAACAGGTGCGCCACTAATTAGCCTTTTCCTAGTAGTGGGGCCTCAGCGGTACTACTGCTCCCATGAGCAGTACTATCGCATGCCACTGCACAAACAACACTAGGAGTCCTTCATATTGCAGAGACATGGACAAACGGTGGTTGCTCCAAAGAGACAAAGAAAAGGTGGTGCAAAAGGAACAGACGTGAACATGATGATTCCACCCCAAACCTTTCCAAAGCGGACCCCCTCTTAATAGTACGGCTTTCCTACGACTCAAATCCACCGAAAAGAAACGTAGGGAAAACTCAGTCTTCACTAGACTCCGAGGGGCAACGAATCGTCTTGTGCCTAAACATGAGATATCTTAAATGCTCAATGCACACGATTAGTCCTCAAAAGCATTGTCATCAATCACCAAAACCACTTAGGGATAAATATGCCCTTACAATCTCCCCCTTTTTTGTGGATTGATGAAAATACGGGATTCGCACATTGGGAAATAAAATGAAACATAGGCAAACCCAACATCTATAAAATATAGACGGGCTCCCCCTAGATGTGTGATCTCTAGTGAAATGCTTTGGACCGCACGACACACATACTAGGACCAACACTCCCCCTATATTTTATAGACGAGGCATATCTTGCATCAATATAACTAACACTAAGAAAGGAGGCAAGGTAATAAATATGAGCATAAAGTAAAGGGCACAAGATAGTATAGGCTCACGGGCTATTACGCATGAAAGACAATAAAAAACGCTAGAGTGCATATGTCTTACACCATATGATAGAGAACCTGGTCTCACGAGCACAACCCAAACCAAAGAAAACGAGGTTCAACAGAACGAAAGCAAAGCGACAAAGCGAAACAAAACGACACAAGACTCGCAAATCCTACACTTTCTCCCCATTTGGTATCGATACACCAAAAAGGCAGAGAGGACACATACGACACAGGTGGTAGATCAAGCTGAAGCAATCACTCGTCACGCTCCTCGCCGGTCTCGGCAACGGGAATGGTCTCCTCCTCAGATTCAGTCCACTGGTAGCCCTGCTTCACCATCCGTTCAACCTCTAGGGTGATGTGCCTCTCAGACCCGCTTGATACCTGCTCGCCGAACGTCCTCAAGATCCTCTTGCCGCATCCGTGACTCTCCTTCTGAGCAACATGTGACCTGTACTGTCCCTTGGCCTACATGCAGAACAGAGCCTTCATCTTGTTCTTCAGCCTCTTAGCCCAAGAGGGCTGAGAAGATGAAGGCGAGTATCCATCAGAGCTGTCCTCGTCCATCTTAGCAGCCTTTGCCTCAGCACGGGTAGTGGTGTTAGCCCACTGGCCTTTGATGCGGAGCTTGATGGGCTCATGACGAATCTAGTTGGGGGCAACAAAGTCTTCATTGGGATAGAGCTGCTCTCAAGTCCTCGAGATCAAGTGAAACAAGTAAGGTCCATAGATGGGAACCTTGCGGTTGAACACCGCAAACTGCAGATCACACCACATGATATGTGAGACATCAAGTGTTTGCGTCTGAGCGAGACGCGCCTCCTCACAGATGAGCATCATGTCCATGAGATAAGCATGTACCTTACTCTTGTCACCAATGCACGGAAAGAGAGTGTTGCAGAAGATCCGGTGCATGATGTCAAGGAACGGATTCAGAACCCACGCCGTCTTGCCACTGGGAAGCTTCTTCTCAACAAAGTAGGGTTGAAGCTTGTTTTTGTTGGCTGACTCGGGGTTGGCATGAGGGCGAACACCAACGGGCTTGTTGAGCCCCTCATGATGAACCTGTAGCAGCTCCATGAACTCCTTCCACTTAGCAGTCATCCTCTATCCATTGGTCATCCATGTCATGGTATGTTCCCGATCAGTATGGAAGTGGACCGAAGCAAAGAACTGAGCCACAATCTCAGGGTCAAAGTCCAGGTGGAAAGTGATCAAGTCCTCAATGCCAAATTGCTCCACTAGGTCCAAAGCCTCACCAAAATATGCCCGGTGTTTATCCTTCCTCATATGATCCATGTCAATCCAGTGCACGTCCATGTAGATGTTCTGCTTGGCCTTGATCACATCTAGAAAGATAAGATTCTGCTGCTTGGTCCAGAACAAATCATTCCCTTTGAAATTCTCACGGGGCTTCACATAGGGATTGAGCTACCTGTGAGTGACAAACCTACACAGTGGTATCTCATCCATGCCCATTGATGGCTCCCTGGTCTTGGTGGCGGTGGTCTTGGTTCTGCGTTGGGGGGCATTGGAGCCCTCTGGAGCCTCCTCTTGGTTAACCAGGCGCTTCGAGCCCGTGTCACGGCTGGGATTCGAATGACAGACATTAGAACCGGAGCCACCACCTATGACAAAGACCACAACCAAAACAAGCGAAACACGTAGAAATAAGATTGGGTGGTCTCTACAAGGAAGTTTCGAAGCCAACAGTAGTACCGCACCACTAAGCGGAAGTAAAATTTTACTGCTGCTCTAGCCGCGGTAGTACCGCGCCAGGATGGCACGGTAGTACCGCGCCTAGAGCGGAAGTAAAACTTTACTTCCGCACCTCGAGCGGTAGTACCGCTCCAAAGGAGCGGTAGTACCGCATGAGGCGGATGCAGCTAGAGCGGTAGTATCGTATGGGAGGTGTGGTAGTACCACTTAGAGTCAGATCCAGTACAAACAGATCTAGGCACATCTGCAACATTGGAGCGGTACTACGATTGATCGAAAATATCGTGTGGCAACATACCAAATAGAATCTCTACTTCACTACTACTCTCCTATATCCTACTCTTGCAAAGATTTGGCCTAAAATCTCAAGAACAACATGCATCTCCCCAAAACCTAGAGGCAAAACAACGAAGCAAAGAGAGAGGGATTTGGGGAGAAACCTTGTTCCATGGCAAGAGGGCGGGGTGGGGATCGATCCCATTGGTCGGAATGCGAGGAGAGTGGCCGGAGGTGGAGATCCGGCGAGATCCTCCGGCGCCGTTCTTGGGTAGGAGAGAGAGAGAGAGAGACAAAGTGGGGAAACAGAGTTGAATGGGTATGGGGGAGTTGGAACTCCCCCTGCCCGCTCTTGACCCCCACCCGCTCGCGATGGCACGGTAGTACCGCCTGGGCGGAAGTACCGCACGCGGGGTGGTAGTACCGCTCCTCCAGCAGCAGTAAAAAATTACTGCCGTGTTGGTCGCGGTAGTACCGTGCTCATCTCCTCCGGTAGTACTCTGGCTCGCCACGGTAGTACTATAGACCCAAGAAAGTGCATGTTTCGACAAAGATGAAAAACACGGCCTTTGCACAGCAGCCTTCAGGCGACCGGACACGCAAACACACACACAAACAAGGCAACTCAAGCACACACACGGCTGAACAAGAAGTAAAAAAGTCAACAAGGAACAAACACTAACCAAAACCTCTCTAGAGGAGAGGACGGTGGCCGAAGCCACCTATGTTTGAGTCAATTGGTATGGCACCACGAAGAATTATCCTTGGGGCCATGACCAAAACTCGTCTTTGAAGCACAAGTACCATAAAAAATGGTAAATGTGAAAGAGTTGATCAATTTATGCATAATTGGGGGAGGGAGAGTTCATTGAGAGAACAACACTCCCCCTATGTCCATGCCTACACCTAAACAAGGCATCAAGATGAGTATGGTGGGGTGTGCAAGGGTTCAAGCCACATTGCTCGAATCAATGATATTTAGCTCATGCCTTAACTCGCGAAATCTTGCCTCATCCAAGGGCTTCGTGAAGATATCTGCAAGGTTATCATGAGTGTTGACATAGTTGAGCTCGATCTCCCTCTCCTAATATCATCCCGGATGAAGTGATACCAAATCCCTATATGCTTCATCTTGAAGTGTTGCACAGGGTTGAGAGAAATATTGATGGCACTTTCATTGTCACACCAAAGAGGCACTTTGTCACAAATGACACCGTAATCCTTTATAGTTTGCCTCATCCATAGAAGTTGTGCACAACAACTGCCGGTGGCCACATACTCCGCTTCGGTGGACGAGAGAGACACACAACTTTGCTTCTTAGAAGACCAACTAACCTAAGAGCAACCAAGGAATTGGCACCCTCCGGAAGTTGACTTCCTATCCACTTTATCTCCCGCCCAATCGGAGTCCGAATAGCCCACAAAGTTGAAGTTAGCTCCTCTTGGGTACCATAAGACAAAGTTTGGGGTATGAGCCAAATATCGAAAGATTCGCTTGACCACCACAAAGTGTCTTTCCTTAGGTGCGGATTGAAACTGTGCACAAATTCCCACACTCAACATGATATCCGGTCTAGATGCACAAAGGTAAAGCAAGGAGCCAATCATGGAGAGATATACCTTTTGATCCACCACTTTACCATTGGGATCTATATCAAGTTGGCATTTGACGGGCATTGGAGTGGAAACCGTCTTGACATCACTTAGCTTGAATCTCTTGAGCATGTCTTGAGTGTATTTGGCTTGGTTGATGAAGGTTCCTTCTCTTCTCTGCTTGACTTTGAACCCGAGAAAGAACTTCAACTCTCCCATCATGGACATCTTGAACTTTGAGGTCATGAGAGCAACAAACTCCTCATTGAAAGCTTTGTTTGGGGAACCAAAGATAATATCATCAACATATAGTTGGCACACAAACAACTCCCATTTGACCTTCTTAGTAAAAAGAGTGGGGTCGATTTTCCCAATTTCAAACCCACGATCTTGCAACAACTCGGTAAGGTGGTCATACCATGCACGTGGGGCTTGTTTAAGGCCATAGATGTGGCACCCCGACTCAGGTTTACCTTGTATTGCCAGCCAAGAGACCATGTCTTCTGGCAACACACAACATCTTGGTACAGAATACAACCGCTTTATTGATACTAGCGGAACATGGTTCATATTACAACGAGTTGCGAGGCCAAGCGACACACACGGTGCGGCTGAACAATATGTACATTATTTAGTGAACATAAAGGGGCCTCGATCATGACATGTCGGGACACCGATCCTAAGTCACACCGATCTAGCATGTAACACATCATATCACTTTGCGGCCTCACGCACGGTATTCCCATGGGTGTCGCCTTACCATGGCCCGGGACCGTTTGCGCCTTTTGGCTCACGTATATGATAGTGTTGCTAGCATCCATATGACAGAGAACCCGGGCCGACATGACTAGTCGTGAACCCAAAGTGGCACTAACCTATGGGGACATGCATACATGAATCAACATCGAGCATGTCGATTGACGTGTGAATCCGGGCTGTAGGTGGGCTATGAGGACTCCGGTAACCCGGCTGTAGCAGGTTAGGCAGGACTCCGGATGTCACCGCGTGACATTTCCGGAGGGACGTATACGAGGAATGAAGTGAATCACATGCCGGCCAGCCTAAGTGTTCCGAGCGGTAGTCTTTGGGCTAGCAGGACTCTGGTGAACCGGGCTGTAGCAGACTACCATGGCTTAGTGGAAGCACTAGACTACATTTCCCCATAAGAGAGGCTACCAAAGATAAACAACTAGGTTGTCGGATCCCACACATAGCAATACAAGTTACACGTATGCATAACATGCAAGTATGTGCTGTACAACATGGCATCACAACATAACGCAAACTCATATAGGTAAAGGCTCAGAAGAGCCACAAAGCATTTAAATACAAAAAGGGGTCACAAGACCCATCATTCAGAGCATACAAGCAACAAGCGGAAGCATTACATGTCCGAAAGTACGTATAACTACAAAAGAAAAAGGCTGAGAAGCCTGACTATCTACAAGACCCTCCCAAGGGTACAAGATCGTAGCTGAGGTAACAAGCTACTCGTCGAAGTCCAAGCGGAGCTACTTGTAAGACCGAAATCTCCGTTGCAAAAACATAAATAAAGCAACGTGAGTACAAAGGTACTCAAAGAAGACTTACATCAGTTCCTATTATACATGCATTTGTATCAAGAGGGTAATGTGGGGTTTAGTTGCAAAGAAGCCAGCTTTGACTCTATGGCTATCCCGTTCTCGACTACCGTAACTTCTTCGAGGTGATATGGCGCACACGAGTCCACTAGTCACCACACAATACACTACTATGGATTCATTCCCGTCTCCATACAAGAAGGCCATCCATAGCACTCACACTTGTCTTGAGCATTTTATAGTATCCACTTCAAGTTGTCTATGTACCACGTAAGCATCCAAGATGTCCATAACCGAGGACACGGCTATTCGAATAGATCATGATAACCCTGCAGGGGTGTACTTCTTCACACACGCTCTCACCACTTATCACCATGTACACGTCATGTACCTCGGCAACCTTCAAGCGGAAGCCTGGCAAGGGTGTCGGCCACGACCTGACTAACTACACAAGACTCTAGTCCAGGTTTATCGCCTATTCGGGTTCCATCCGCAAGGAGATCCGGCCGGGGTGTCGCTCACGGCCTCAAATGATGTGAGCAGGGTTCCCAAGCCCACCATCCGGGTGCCACTTGGTACACCGTGCCACCTGTGCCTAGTCTGTCTCGAGCCCACCCTGCCGGGTGCCACTCGGTAGAAAAATAGCACTACCTACAAACACCAGAAACTAGTTGCGACTCCTGGACAGAGATCAAGTTGGTTAATAAGTCGAGAGGGGTCGAGTTACCGGAACCCAATGTGTGGTAGTATCGAGTCATTGGACAACATACATAGAACTCAGTGCTTAAGGATGGTTCCAGTGAGACAACCCACCATGTACTCCTACATGGCCTCTCACCGCTACCTTTACCAAATCATGTTCACACCCTTCACTCTCAGCATCAGAACATATCGTAACACTCCAATTCATTCCCAATGAATCAGACACGACACAACTCTAAGCAATAGCAGGCATAGCATGGTAGGAACACAACATGGCTCAATCAACTCCTACACATGCTAGTGGGTTTCAACTATTTACTGTGGCAATGACAGGTCATGCAGAGGAATGGGTTCGACTACCGCAGCACAAAGTAGCAGATGAATTGTTGTTGTCCTAATGGTAATAACTGAGAGCAGGAGCGAGAGAGTAGGATTTTATCAGAATGAACAAGGGGGTTTGCTTGCCTGATAGATCAACAGGGGGGTACTGCTTCACAGACAGGTACTCTGGAACGTCTTCGGAGCAGGACCTATCGAGAAGGAACGGTGCCGGCAATCAATACACAAGCATATGCAACAATATGATGCATGAACATGGCATGTAGATGTGATGCTGTTGAGCTAATGCAGCTAGAGTTCATTTTGTTGAAGTCCATTTGAACCAAAAATTCAAATGCAACTCCAAGTTAAGCTCTTATATATGCCATTATAGTGTTTCACTTATACAGCAGGCATAAGTTGGTTTTTCATGCATGAAACTTGTACAGATGGATAGATTGCATTTTTCTGATAATTTTTCATATATAAATTATTTCAATCTGAGCTACGGTTGAATTTATATGAATTTTTGAAGTTTTGAAAATTTTCTGGAATTTCCTGATTAAATTAAATCCAGAAAATAAATAATGGCGTCAGCATGATGTCATGCCTGCGTTAGCAGGTCAACGGTGCTGACCAGGTCAAACCTGACGTGTGGGGTCCACACGTAAGTGACAAGGGGTTAGACAGAGGGTTATTTGCTTACTTAAAAGGATTAGGGGGCGCGGGGCCCACTGGTCAGTGTCAGTGGTTAGTAAAATGGTGATTAGCCTTAAGCTAATCACCTGACCGGTCGAACCCGCATGTCGCCGGGCCAGGTCGTCGGGCGGCGACCTTCGGACGCGGGCGGGCGTCCGCGATTCAAAGGCCACGGGCGGCGGCCGAGCACTGGCGTAGCCGTGCTCCGCGCATCTGTGGGAGCAGCGAAGGTCATGGGCGGGCGTGAGCTTCGCGGAGCGCAGCCGGGCGGCCGAGCTCGGCTTCAGCGAAAGGCTGGCTACGATGCACGAGGAGGCAGGAGAGGAGGGGGAACCGACGTGGGGGGCTCACAGGGGACCGGAAGAGA
Organism: Aegilops bicornis; assembly: GCA_021605145.1. Classification (NCBI taxonomy): domain Eukaryota; kingdom Viridiplantae; phylum Streptophyta; class Magnoliopsida; order Poales; family Poaceae; genus Aegilops; species Aegilops bicornis. The sequence continues at coordinate 566,854,095 of CM038671.1, read as the reverse complement.
CGACGGCGAGCTCGGGGAAGACGCTGACGGCGGCGAGCGGCGACGGAGATCCACGGCGGCCGGAGGCGAAGAAGGCATCGGCGACGGCTCCACGGGGCGTCCGGCGATGCACACCTTGGCAGAGAGGCTACAGGGCGAGGAGGTGGAGCTCCTGGGCGCGTCGGAGGAGCGAGGGGGAGGCGGTGGCTACAGTGGTGCTCGTCGGCAGCGGCGGTGGCGCTCGGACGTTCGCGGGGAAGGGCGAGAGAGAGGAGGGGAGGCCAGGGGAGAGAGACAGAGCGGTGCGGGGCGGCGCGTGGCGTCGTCCGGAGGCCTGAGCGTCAAGGGGGAGGGCACGCAGCAGTTGCCGCTTATCTGGGCATGGCAGGCGACCACGCGCCCAGTCCCTCTGGCGCGAGGAGGGGGACGACTGGCGCTGGTCAGTCGGCTAGGCCAGCCCGTTGGGCCGCTGGGCTGCACAGGGAGGAAAGTGCAGGTGGGTTTCTTCCCTTTTGTTTAATTTTTCTATTTTTTGACATTTGTTTGGTTTAATAAAAATACCAAACCATTTTACTAACTTATGCCAATTTTTATAGGAGCTAGTTATATTATTCCTAGAGCTCCTTAATAAATGGCATAATTTTTGGTATATATATATAACAATATTTATCCAACGCAAATAATTACTGCATTAATTCCAAATGCCCAAAATAATTACTTATGGACTCCTAAAAATATTGGTTTGATTTTTTATCTCTGTCCAATATTTTCAGAGAGCAACATGAGCATTTTCTTGGACCCTTTTGGAGCAATTTTTATTTGGGTCATTTCCAGAAATGATTCTGAGGGTTCCACAAAACCCCATTTCAAATTTAAATGAAATTTAAACATGATGCACAAATGACTAGCTAGCTTAGGTCATACCAGAACTAGGGATGTGACATGACAACTACGCGGCAGCGGAACGATGACGAAGCAGGACTCCATAGCACAGCGACACCGATGTGGACACGACCTAGACTTGGTCAGCACTCGTTTCCAATGAGACTTTCCTAAAAGCTGGCATGATACGCCAGGTCAGTACATTGAATGTACTTGCAACCTCACAACAATCATAAACATAATGACAAACAATATCGTGACAATTAACCAATTGAACCATTGATGCAAAATCATACAATATTAGGAATGCAGTGATCATGATCTCGTGACTTAAGTCCCTCGGACTTGCTTACCAAACGGCGATCGTTCTGGGATCACCAACGGACCAACATCTTGGTCGTTAATTGGGTTACCTTGTAACCAAACGGTGATCTTACTTGGATCACAAACTGACCAACAACTTGGCCTCCAGCAGCAAGATGATTTCTCAACCATCCTCTCTCCAACAGTGCAAAGTTATTATCTTAGTGTGCAAAATTAATTAAACGTTGACCCATGGTGTGACCTACTTTCGAGATTGTCCGTAACCCTGGACTCAGCTATCGATAGATTTAATACACTCTGCAAAGGTAGCGCACTGTACCCACACTACGGAACCCATGTTCTCGCACTCCCATTCGGGTGGACCAACGGCATTCCGACATAACCCCTTCATTGCCATAACACTCTCCCGGCCACTCCGACTCACTCCCCATTGGGGTAAGTCCTGGGTGGCCCCGTGCCTACCAAAGACACCAACGGTCACCGTCGTGGCAAAACATAAACGGTCCCAAAGGGGACAAGGTACCATAACAACAACGGGCACACAAGGTTATGTCTGCTTACCGGGCCAGGGTAACACACGCCCTAACCTTCCCTCGTTGGAGGCACCGACCAGAGGCATGACAACGGACCGAATAAAGGCCCTACCACAAAGGCAAATGTGGTTGCACTGGGAAACTCTCGATTCAGTGGCACCATGAACCGATCAATGATGTGTTCAAGTTGAATTATTGTCAGGTTCAACTTAAAGTGAAAGTAACCGGTGTCATGATATGCCATGCAAATGCAACACTAATATATGCACCACATATCATCAGAAATAGCTGGGTCATCTTCATCAACTACTAAGCATAGATATCAATAACTCATAACACCTTTCTGGTTACGTTTGTTTAGAAAATGTTACCATGCCAATAGCTTAACATAATTCTTTTTTCACTCAAGAAAATATTAAGCCAACTAATTCTTTTTCATAAACATATTACTTCTTCATAATCAAATATTACTTCTAATGACTTAAGCTAACTTAGTTAGTTGTCAACTTCTGTAGACTAAACATATCAACTTAAACAAGCATCCACATATTTTAGTGAATTAAATGCATGGATTAAATCATTTGTTCAAGTTGGAAAATCACAAATATTGCAAAGACACCATGAAAATGTTGTTGTGGCTTGCCTTAGTGCAGATGAGGGTCACACTCCTCTTGGTGATCCTCAAGACAAGCTTCACCTTCTGAAAACAATTATAAACACAAAAAAAAGAAAACATCAAGAATTACTCTGAAATTCACAAGAAAGTCTAGAAAGAAGTGAAAAATCTCATTTTTGGTGAGCAGCTAGATCTTTTCATTAAGAACACTATGGAAAAAGAATCAATTCATTTGGATTTATAGTTAAAAAGTTGTGGCTGTTTGGAGCTCTATGGAATAATTTGAATTTGATTTAAATAAAACAGAACTGGGGGCGACGTCGGCGTAAACCCTGGGGCACCTCCACTGCACCGCCAGCGCCGAGTGGTCGACAGCGGGCCCCCTAGTCAAGTGAGAGGGAGGGGGAGAGGGAAACAGAGCATGGCAGAGCTGCGCCGGAGCACATGCCGGTGAGGAGGGCATCTTGGCCTGAGCTAGAGGGGTAGATCGAAGGAGAAGATAGAGGCGCACCTGCCCGTACCGGTAGATTAGCTAGAGGTGGTCGGACGGCGTCGGAACGGGCCTCTCCAGCGGCGACAGAGAGTGGAGGTCACCGGAGTTGGGGACGACGGCGACCAGAGGCTGCACCAGTGGCCCCAACCGGGTCGGACGACACTACTGAAGCACGGTGGAGGCTCTGGAAGAGTAGCCCGAGCCTGGGAGGGGCTGGAGCTGTGGGGACGACCCGAGGGTTTCGCGTGGGGCGAGCTCGAGTTCGGGGACGGCAGCCCGAGGCCTGCGCGGCCGGGCTACGGCTTCCTACTGGCTTGTGGAGGGTGTGAGAGGAGCTGGTGATGCTCGAGAGGGTTGGGGAGGGCTGTATTTATAGCCGAGCGAGGTGAGGGGTTCGGGCTCCGCCTGAGGACACCTGGACACGGCGCTCGATGACGAACAACGTCAGTGAGCGAGGGGGAAGGCGACGCATCTCACGCGGGCACTGTGAGCGGGCGGAGACGAGCACAAGAACGAGATGGTGGCGACGAACACAGGGCGCGACACACTGTTGGGTTGGCCGGACCACGCCCATGCTCGCTACGCCGACCTTCGGCGTCGGCGAGCGCCAGGAGGGAGTTAAGGGAGTAGACACGGGGATGGTGGCGAGGTTTGGCGAGGTGCGACAGGCGGGGAAGCGAGCACGCGCCGAACAGAGCGCTTGGCGGCACTCAGAGCGCGGCGACAAGCGGGTTGGCACCATGCACACACGTGGTCACCGCGTGCACTGCGGCATAGAGCCACGGCTGGACCCAATTTCATGTCTGGCGTGTAGTCCTTACTATTTTGGGTTGAGCCAATGCTTTGAGTCGAGCTCAGGTGCAGTAAGTTGGAGTTTCACTACAAGGTAAGTTTCTGGACAATAACTTTGAGAGTTAACTATGGTCAAATTACTAAGAGTTGGGAGCTGAGCTTTGGAGGTTAGCAATCATCTAGGAAGGTAGTGATGCACAAGAAAATTCAGCAGCATTGGAGCAAGTAAAATGGTTGTTGCTGTAGAAACTACCACTTCTGTCCAGAACAAAAAATATTTTCTGTAGCAAAAATATTCAAAAGTGATGCGATATTTTTGCATAGGAAGGTGCCCTAGGGTTCAAAGAATATTTGGGAATTTTCTCAGATTTTTGTGGGCAAGAAAAAATGGGTTTGCTTTGGAGCACAAGTGTCTGGTTAGGGTTTTAGAGGGGAAAATGAATTTTTTTCATTTAAGAAAATATTCATAATATTATTTTGAGGTTGATGAGAGAAGAAATGATGGCTAGAGAGAGAAAGGAGTCACTTGGGTGAAAGTCAAGGTGATGCCCAAGTGTTTAAGTCCAACTGAAGAGATTCAAAACTCCAAATTCAAATCAAAACCAAATAAAAATCAGAAAAAGAAGAGAGGGCAAAACCAGGTTGTCAAAATAGAGTGCCTTATCGAGTTGGTACACATGATCGGGGAAATAGGGATCCTCGAACCCGCGGGGGGGGGGGTTGTTTGACATACACCAACTCATTAATAGGACCATTAAGAAAAGCACTCTTCACATCCATTTGTTGCAACTTAAAGTTATGATGAGAAGCATAAGCAATCAACAACCGAATGGATTCAAGGCGAGCAACGGGAGCAAAGGTTTCACCATAGGTGATACCCTCGACTTGGGAGTAGCCTTGTGCTACCAACCAAGCCTTGTTGCGAACGATAATCCCATGGGCATTTCACTTGTTCTTGAATTTCCACTTGGTTCCAATGACATTATGATTCCCCGTTGGCCTTGGCACCAATCTCCACACCTTGTTGTGCTAGAATTTGTTGAGTTCTTCATGCATGGCATTAAGCCAATCCAGATCCTCGAGCGCCTCATAGACCTTTTGGGGTTCAACAAAAGAAACAAATGTGTGATGTTCACAATAGTTTGCTAATCGTCTACGAGTGCTTACCCCCTTTCCTATGCTTCCAAGCACATTCGTCATGAGATGACCCTTGGTAGTGAGCTTGGATGCAATCTTGGAGACACAACGCTCCAATACCTCCTCAAGAGTGAGTTGAGGAGCGGTAACTTGATCATCTTGAGCGTCTTCTTGAGCTTGTTCTTGATTTTGAGCTTGCTCTTGATCTTGAACTTGCTCGGAGGTGAGAACTTGACCTTGAGCATCACTTGGTGGTTCAACACCATCTTGAGGTTGATCTTGCCCTTGATCTTGTTCATGAGGTTGAGGGCCTTCACTTTGTTCTCCGGAAGCGTGTGGGTCTTGGGTTGGTGATGGTTCCACTTGAGTGGAACATTGTCCTTCTCCTTCGGCCACAAGGGATTCCTCAATGGGTAGGATAAAACCAACACCCATTCTTATTATGGCTTGGGGATGAATTTCATCACCTACATCAGAAGTAGCACTTTGCTCCACATGGGAGCTGTTATTCTCATCAAACTCCACGTTACACGTCTCCTCAATAAGTCTCGTGGACTTATTGAGGACACGGTAAGCATGAGAGTTTGTAGCATAACCAATAAATATGCCCTCATGAGCTCTAGCCTCAAATTTAGACAAACGAACGCCTTTCTTGAGAGTGAAACACTTACACCCGAACACCCGAAAGTACTTGAGGTTGGGCTTGTTACCGTTGAGTATCTCATATGGAGTTTTGTTCAAGCCTTTGTGGAGATAGAGCCGATTGGATGCATGATACGCGGTGTTGATGGCTTTGGCCCAAAAGTTGTATGGAGACTTGAACTCCGCCATCATGGTCCTTGTCGCATCCATCAACGTCTGATTCTTCATCTCCGCTACACCATTTTATTGAGGGGTGTAAGGTGCGGAATATTGATGCTTGATCCCCTCATCACTAAGAAACTCATACAAGGTGTAGTTCTTGAACTCGGTGTCGTTGTCACTACGTATTGTCAAGATCTTTGCATTGTGTTGGCGTTGAGCATCATTTGCAAAGTCAATGACGGTTTGTTGGGTCTCACTCTTCCTCTTGAATAAGTACACCCAAGTGTATGTTGAATAATCATCCACAATCACCAAGCAATACTTTCTACCCCCAGGACTATCAAAGGATCGAGGCCCAAAGAGACCCAAGTGAAGGAGCTCCAAAGGCCTCTTTGAGTAAATGATAGTCGTGGGAGGGTGAGCCTTCTCATGTAATTTTCCTTCAATACAAGCACTACAAACACGATCTTTGGCAAAACTAACATTAATTAGTCCACGGACATGGTCCCCCTTGAGAATACTGTCGGGTTTCGGGTTCCGGCAGACCCTTGAGGTTCGAACACTGGGGTGCGCGCGGAGATCCAACCTCCCACCATCTCGCACCTCGCCGAATCACAGGAACCTAAACTACTAAAAAGAACAGCACAAGAGACACAGGATTTATACTAGTTCGGGCCATCGCTAGGTGTAATACCCTACTCTAGTTTGTGGTGTGGTGGATTGCCTCTTGGGCTGATGAGGAATAAGACAGGGAAGAACAGCCTCGCGAGGGTCTGTTCTTGGTGGGTGTGATGAACTGCTAGGTGGTGTCTCGTCGCTCTAGCTTGAGGATCAGGTCTCTATCTCTCTCTCTGGATTCCAAATGCCAGATGCCCTACTCTGAGTGTGGCTACTCCTATTTATAGGCGAAGGCCCTGGGCCTCTTCCCAAATATTGAGCGGGAAGGGCGCCAACAATTGGCCGTTTTGAAGGGGAACAACGGGTACACTTATCCTGACTAAAGTTGGTCCTCGCTTTGCCAAAGGCTGTGGTGATGACTCTCGCTTGGCTCCACGATGACTCCCTTCCAGCCGTTGGGGCTGGTCTTGGTCTTGTTGCACCGAAGCGGATGCCTTTGCTTGATGCTCTCGCTGCGCTTGCTCCCTTTGCACCAAAGAGGAAAGGAGGATGCTGGCTGGCGCCGTACCGGGCGCCCTTGGTCGTCATGGCTTGCGTCATGGGCACCTCGCGAGGTACCCTGCCTTGAACTCTCTGCCTCCACATGAGCCAGCCTGATGAGGCCGTGCCTGAGGAAGCTCCTGGTCGTCCGTCCCGCGAGGCCTGGCCCCTCGCGAGGGTCTTGAGCTTGCGTTGATGAAGATGGGCCGTCCTGGGCCTCCTTTGAGCCACGCCGCTGGCCGCAGGCAGGCAAGTCTGGGGACCCCCGTTCCCAGAACGCCGACAGTAGCCCCCGGGCCCACGGCGCGCTTGAACTTGGCCGTGCAGAGAGGCGAAAGGGCAAGTGCGAAGCGTCGCGGGCCCTAACAGCCTGCGGCCTTGGGCGCCGCATGGCGGTTGATTGGACGCGTGCGCACTGCTCCCCCATGATGCCTCGGTAACCGCCCGGATTAGATGAGTCCTTGCATGCAGAGTTGGGCATGATGACCGGTGATCGTGGAGGCCGACGGTTGGCCTTCGCCGGCCATAAGTACGGAACGGCGCGCGCCCTTCCAGTCTATCCTTCTGCTTCTCCTCCTCGTTTGCCCGTCGCCATGGCTCCGATCCGCCGGTTCTCCAGTGGAAGAGAAGGGAAAGGCTCCTCAAGAGGATCCCGACCTGCTCCCCCAAAGAAGCGGCTTGCCTTCCGGTGTCGTGGCAGGAGCGCCGCCAGAGGCGCCCATGCCCCGGTGCGCTGCAGCCGCCACTGTGGTTTCCTCTTCCCTTTACGCACAAATTGGTGGCCTGAAGCGAGGCGACGCCGGGCGCCACGAGCAGCGCCCGACGCCCGGACGCGGGTCACGGCGGTGCGCCTTCCCCGGAGTCCACGCCGAGGGCTCCCGCCGGAGTTTGTGCGCCGCCGCACCTCCTAAGTCTTGGATTTGTCTTCCTTCTTTCTTCGCCTCCGTCGTGGGGAGCCCTGGGACTCTGGCTGCAGACGCCGGGTTGCGGCACCTCGCGACCGGGGCAGAGGTCGTTGTAGTTGCCCCGGGCGAGGTCTTCATGACTCGAGGCTGGGACGAGGTCGCCCGGGTCTGCAGGGCGAGTGGCACCCTCACGATCCACCTGGAGTACGATGGTGCTTCGGTGGTGTCCTTCAAGGTCTTCGACGCGGAGGGTCGCCGGCTGGAGTGCTGTCCCGGAGAGGTGGTCGGGGTCCTGCTGTGGTGAGACAGAGGCCGACCGCCCGCTCCCTTGACAGCCTCCCGAGGCGATCAAGGCGCCGGAGGATCCAAAGGACTCCGCCGAGCTCTTCGCGACGCCGGAGACGAGCGACGACAACCACGAGCCCCGAGCCTCGCGCCGATCTCGGAGCAGGGCGGGCTCGCCAGTCGCCACCGCCTCGATCCGGATGGGGTTGGCTCCTGACCGGGTAGCCCATCGCTGATGATGGCGCCCGCCGTGGTGGTCCCTGTAGATAGGACTCCTTAGGATTCGCGTCTTTTGTTCCTGCGAGGAGCCAAGAATGTACCCCGCGGGGGCTTGTAAGATGTTTGTAGCTTTGTTTGTCAATATGATCCGTATCGTGAGGCAGTGCGAGATGCTCATTCCGTTCTAGCTCAGTTTCTTCCTTTCGGACCTCGTGAGGGCTTGATGCTCTGCGCCGGCTGTGTCCCAGTCAAGGCGGCTTCACCGTCGCTGGTATGCCAGTGTCGTGATGCCGTGGTCAAGGCCAGGGAGGTGAGCGGCCCGAGGTCCGTAAGAGCCTCTGAGTCGCGATGCTCGGGGTCCCCTTGGCGCCAAGCAGCCGTCATTCGGTGAGAAAGGAGAGCGACGTTGCTAAGACGGGGTCGCATTGATTGTGGGGATGGTGTTGCGATGACTAGTGTGTCCGGAGGGTGACTTATCTTCGAGGGTCGTGACAAGGCTTCCCAGTGCGGCGCTAGGTCCGTGCCTTGGCCGGCTAGAGATTGCGTGGCGAGGTCGTTTCGTGCTCCTTGAAGGGACCCTACAGGGTCACCACAAAAGGAACAAGAGCTCGCCGTGGCGATCGTTAGTCCTGCTGTTAGTTGCTTTGGAGAGGCGTGAGAGGCCTCGCGAGGTGTGTTGGGGCACCCGTGAGCCAGCGCGGGACTCACGAGGCCCTACCTCAAGGCGGGTTGCGCCTGGCTCTGGGTCTTATCTTCGAGTGTGTTCCTGCAAATTTGGCCAGATGCCGGTGCTCTACGTCTTCGGGTCCGGCTCTTGGGCTGGTCTCGGCCGTCATTTGGCAAGCTGTGTCGCGATGCCATGGGCAAGACCACAGGGTGAGGGCCGGACAGCCGGTAGAAGCCCCGAGTCGCGATGCTCGTGCACCCCTTTAACACGCAAGCTAGGTTAGATGACGCAACTCACGTCCTCGGGTCCCGGCTCGGGCTGGTCTCGGCCGTCGGCGGCAAGCCAGGTCGCGATGCCATGGACAAGACCAGAGGGTGAGGGTCGGAGAGCAGGTAGGAGCCTTTGAGTCGCGATGCTCAGGCACCCCCTTTAACGCTGCAAGCCGGGTTAGATGACAAAACTCACGCCCTCGGGTCCCGGCTCGGGCTGGTCTCAGCCTGTCAGGCAAGCCAGGTCGCGATGCCATGGACAAGACCAGAGGGTGAGGGCCGGAGAGCCAAGAGGAGCCCCGAGTCGCGATGCTCGCACGCCTTTAACGCGCAAGATTCCGCCACCTGTGAAAAGGCACCAAATAACAAGCATGGTGGAGCGAGAGGATAATCCTAAGGAAAAGTAGGAAGGATACATGCCGCCGGACTGGCCCGAGCGGCTTGGGGATGATGCAGCCCGAGGGCGCCCAACAGGATAGGCTAACGACATGAAATAAATGGGATACATGCCGCAGGACGGACCCACGCTGCCCGGGAATAATGCAGCTCAAGGCGCCCCACCGGAAATAAAACTTAAAGATGTCACCCGGTGATGTTGGGGACGAAGGGTTGTTGATGTAGCAGACTCGGTGGGCTGCGGAGCCGATCCTCACGAGCCCCTGTGCCTGTGGGCCTCGGGAGGCTCTGGAGGCGCCGGCGGCTCCTTAGGGGCCATCTCCATCTCCGCCAGGCTGCAGCTGCGTGCACGACCTCTTGAGCCTCCAGGATGGTCCTCATGAGACGCAGTGCGTAGCTGCTGCTGCTTGGTGCCATAAGGCATGCGTGCGTGGCTGTGGGGCGGACCTCGCAACGTCCCCACTCATGAGGGCCGAGGCTCTCTTGAGATGCGGCTCGGTTGAGCCCTGGTATGTCGATGCAGACGCTGCAGCCCACCATCCTCGCTGGATGGGGGCCACAACAGGTGGCGGCGGCTGCCCCTCATGACCCTTGACCTCTGTAGCTCCCGAATGGCCTTTGCCGACGAACTCTCGAGGGTTACGCCCTCCCGGTCTTGCTCCTGCTATGGAAATGTGCTTCAAACACGCCTACACGAGGTGCCCAAGCGACTCCCTCGAGACCTTGGCGACGTCGGCGGCCCTCCAGGGGAGAGCCCCCGAGCCCTGCCTGAGGAGGGCGCCGGACGCGGTTTCCTATGCGATGGAAGGAGGCTCCCCCTGGCCCGATGTGAGCCCTAAGGGGCCTGTCTCTTGAAGAGCTGGGCCGGTCGATGTCTTCTTCTTCTTGGGTGCAGCCTCGGGAGGCCTCCTGCTGCTGTGGGTGCAGGTCTTCCAAAGGCAATGCGGCCCGAAAGGCTCGATCCAGGGGCACATCTGCGTCTCTCTCTTCACTGTGGCACCGTGATGACCCCGCCGCTTCTCGGCATCTTGAGGACGTTGTAGCCATGGTGGGTTACGGCCATGAATTTGGCCAACGCTGGGTACCCGAGGATGACGTTGTACGGCAGGCGAATGTGGGCGACGTCGAAGTCGATGAGCTCGGTGTGGTAGTTGTGGCGAGCCCCGAAGGTGACAGGAAGGCGGACCTGCCTGATCGGGACCGTGGAGCCATCGGTGACTCCGGAGAAAGGCTTGGTTGGCTGAAGCTGACTGTAAGGCAATTGAAGATTGTTGAATGTCTCCACGGATAGGACGTTGACCCCTGCTCCACCGTCGATGAGGGTCTTGGTGACTAGCACATTGCTGATGAATGGGGAACAAAGCATCGGGAGAACTCCAGCTGTGGCTGCGCATTTGAGCTGATCCGCTGAGCTGAACGTGATGGCGCACGCTGACCACCTAAGAGGGCGCGTGGACTCGAGCTTGGGGAGGACTACATTCACTTCGCGGGCGAACTGCTTGAAGATGCGCCGAGAGGCCGGGGCTTGAGCTCCGCCCAGGATGCAGGCGATCGCACGCGCTTCCTGGAAGCCCGCAGCCCCCTCGTCCTGATGACGGTCTTCGATTCTCCTTGGCGGCGGCAGCGGAGGGAGGCTCGCTGCTCCTGGGCGATCCTCGCGAGGCTGATCCCTCCAGCCTCCCTCGCGAGGTGGGTCTTGCCAGCGGTCCTCGCGAGGTTGGTCGCGCCACCATTGGCGCGGGCCGCGGTCTTCCCAGCGTCCTGCATTCCTTCCTCCTCCTCGGCCGTAGCCCTGGTCGCTGCACTCGGGGCGTCTGCCGACCCTTCCTTCGCGTACGGCCCGGAGCTCTTGACATTCATTGGTGCTATGGGTGTGGAGGTCGTGGTACACACAGTACCGGCTGCCCTTGGAGGACTCAGGCTGATCTCTGCCTCGCTTGGTGTCTGGTTCGGCCGCGAGTACGGCAGCCCCCTTGCGCTTCACGTACTTGGCCTTGGACTTCTTCTCTTCGGGATCCGCGGCAGGCAGCTCGAGGAGGAGAGGCGCCCTCCTCAGCCACAGCACACTTGGTCGCCAAGTTGAACAGCTCCAGTGGAGGTGCATAGATCTTCATGCATCGCCAGACTCCTCCTTCATCTTGACGTCAAGACGCCCGTCGGAGAAGGCAGAGATGATGGCCTCCTCCGCTACTCCTGGGATCTTGAGGCGTAGCGTTGTTGAAGCGCTGGATCTAGTTTTGCAGAGTTTCTCGGCTGCCGCTTGATTCGGGCGATGTCGCCACGGCGGGTGGCCGGTCGCGAGTACTCGGAAGTTGGCGGCGAAGCGGGTGCGCATCTCGGGCCAAGAAGAGATCGTGCTCGGGCGAGATTCAGAGCCAAAAGGGCCCCGCCCTGAGCGCCATGGGAAACCAATTCGCCATGACCTTTTCATCCCCGTTGGCAGCCTCGATGTCCAGCTCGTAGAGCAGGAGGAACTCCGTAGGGTCAGCTGTGCCATCGTAGCGAGGAGGCAGGTCTGGCTTGAACTTGGCAGGCCACGCGACGCTGCGCAGCTCGGAGGTGAAGGTGCGGCAGCCCGCCGTGGCCGTGGGGGGCCTCGGACGACAGAGGGCTTGGTCTTGTGGGCCTCCCTGCGCCGCTGCTGGGGGCAGCGCAGGGTCTTGACGTGCTGGAGCGGGGAGCGCTCGGGCAGCTTCTTGCGGGCGAGGACCTTCTTGGCAGCTCTGCTCTTGCCGCTGCTGGCGCTGGCGGAACGGGTTCCGCCAGGCCGCGCGCTTTGGGCGCCCGTCTTGAGGAGGAGGCGGCCGAGGCGCCCGGAGTTTATCGCTGGGCGGGTGCGGTGGCAGCGAGACGGACGGGCGCTGGGTCGCCTCGCAGCATGGACGAGCTTCGGCGACTCGGTCCGAGCCATTCTTCGTAGACGTCGTTGACGGGGCGGTAGCGCAGGAGCTCGTTAGCCACAATGAGCGCAGCTCGGGCCTCCATGGCCGCGCGTGGCGCGCGTGACGCGCGTGACGAAGAACCAGCATGGGTGAGCGAAGGCGTGGCGCTGCGGCCGTCCCGCCTCATTGACGGGTGCTGGGACGACGCTTGCTGCTCGTTCCCCGCCGGGCCAGTGGCGGCGTTGACGACAGGTGACGGGGAACGACGAGGGCGCCCGCTGACAGGAGACGTCTGGGCGACATGGGAGGCGAGGGCGGCTCGGTGCTTTCAGCGCGCCCGACGGGCGCCGAACATGGTTGCGATGGTCGGGGAAGAGTGAGGCGACGAAAGGCAGATTCCGGCGCACCCCTACCTGGCGCGCCAAATGTCGGGTTTCGGGTTCCGGCAGACCCTTGAGGTTCGAACACTGGGGTGCGCGCGGAGATCCAACCTCCCACCGTCTCGCACCTCGCCGAATCGCGGGAACCTAAACTACAAAAAAGAACAGCACAAGAGACACATGATTTATACTAGTTCGGGCCACCGTTGTGGTGTAATACCCTACTCTAGTTTGTGGTGTGGTGGATTGCCTCTTGGGATGATGAGGAACAGTACAGGGAAGAACAACCTCGCGAGGGTCTGTTCTTGGTGGGTGTGATGAACTGCTAGGTGGTGTCCCGTCGCTCTAGCTTGAGGATCAGGTCTCTATCTCTCTCTCTCTAGATTCCAAATGCCAGATGCCCTACTCTGATTGTGGCTACTCCTATTTATAGGCGAAGGCCCTGGGCCTCTTCCCAAATATTGAGCGGGAAGGGCGCCAGCAATTGGCCGTTTTGAAGGGGAACAGTGGGTACACTTATCCTGACTAAAGTTGGTCCTCGCCTGCCAAAGGCTCTGGTGATGACGCCTGCTTGGGCTCCACGATGACTCCCTTCCAGCCATTGGGGCTGGTCTTGGTCTTGTTGCACCAAAACGGATGCCTTTGCTTGATGCTCTCGCCTGCGCTTGCTCCCTTTGCACCAAAGAGGAAAGGAGGGCTGGCTGGCTGGGCGCCCTTGGTCGTCATGGCTTGCGTCATGGGCACCTCGCGAGGTACCCTGCCTTGAACTCTCCGCCTCCTCATGAGCCAGCCGACGAGGCCGTGCCTAAGGAAGCTCCTCGTCGCCCACCATGAGGCTCTGGCCCCTCGCGAGGGTCTTGAGCTTGCGTTGATGAAGATGGGCCGTCCTGGGCCTCCTTTGAGCCACGCCGCAGGCAGGCAAGTCTGGGGACCCCTTTTCCTAGAACGCCGACAAATACTTTGCAAAGATCTCATATTGACATGGGCTAAACGGCGATGCCAAAGCCATCCCACGTCAACTTTAGCCATTAGGCATGTCGTGGTCTTAGTGGGTCGCTCCAAAAAGTAAATCACGTAGAGACCGTTCTCGACATGCCCAACAAACACTACAGGAATCAGGAACTTTGCCGTCAGCCAGCTGACGGCAAGACGTCCGGCTAAACAGGCTACGACAAAGGCTTCTTTGTCGTCTGCTGGCGGATGGCAAAGATACAAAGGTCTTTGCCGTCTGCCAGCTGACGGCAAAGAGCCTGGACGGCGCACGTGTGAGCTTAGGTCCATTAAGGGGTTAATGGCGTGCATTGCAGTCGGCTACAGGAATCAGGAACTTTGCCGTCAGCCAGCGGACGGCAAAGAATCTATATATCCCCTATTTTTTCTGTTTTTTCTTGAATTCATTCAATCTGACAGAATTTCACATATATATATGTATACACACATATGAAAATACTTTCGACAAGCATACCAACACATATACATAATGTGGAGGATATAACTACTAAGTGTAAACTGCCCAGGAGGGGCCGGTTCACGGTCAATCATATTGAAGCCCAGGAAGACAAAGAAGATGGTGCTTTACTGATAAGGCTTAGAGGCCCAGAGCCCAGAGGCGGATTAGGGCCCATGGTAGTAAACCGCTACGATTGTATAACTTGTGTTGTAAGATAGGAAAGGGGATACTGAGGCGAACACTTGTATGAGCCATCCTCGGGACTCTGTAGACCGGCCGGGCGTCAACCTATGTATATAAAGGGACGACCCGGCGACGGTTTGAGGGCAGACAACAACAACTTGAGACTCAGGCAAAGCGTATTCGCTCCCTGGTCATCGAAACCCAATCAATTCCATCACAACTATACGTAGGCTTTTACCTTCATCGAAGGGGCCGAACTAGTATAAAAACTCATGTGTCCCTTGTCCAGTTTAACCCCTCCAAGCTAACCCGTCGCGATGGCTCCACGGCTAAGTCCTTTCAAGAGGACATCTGACGTGACAATTCCACGACAGTTGGCGCCCACCATGGGGCTATCGCACGATGGTTTCGAGTGCTTGAAGGGTAGCTTTGAAGGACTCAAGGGGTACGCGGTTGGCCGGATGACCAAGAGTCGTCGCGGCAAGCTCTACATGGACGACGAAGGATGGGGCCCCGAGGCCGGCTCAATCGAGTACGGGTACCGGGTCCCCTTTGGCGGAATTCATGTATTCATCGGCAAGATTGGCGAACTGGGCCATGAGCCGGACATCTGCACATACCTCGTCGAGACGGCTCAGCGTGCGAGTCCTGCCCGGGTTAAGCCCGCCATGAAGCGTGCGTTCATAGGATGTGTCCATGGGATCGGATCTGAATCGGTGTCTGAAGGCGAGACGGCTGTTTATTCCGACGGCGAGTCATCCATCGGAGAAACTGAGTCCCTATATCAAGTTCATGATGGCGTGTTCGGAGGATATTCCGATGGCAACAGTATTCCGGACCTCGTTGAACTGCCAAGTCGAGTTGTTGTTTACATGGCCGGAACACAGCCCACTTTGCAATCTTCGTCTACAACGGCAATGAATTCCGGATCAGCGGCCGCAGCAGGAGGCTCGGTTCGCTGACCGGCTCAAGTTCTCTCCGGATTGATGGATGCCTGGGCGGCCTTGTTAACCACGACAGTTACCCCGGAGACGCAGGATCAGCACAATGCGGATGTTGCGAAGCTGAAGGACCAGATAGCACATGCTAAGGAGGACCTGGCGGCTGAGGATGCTAGGATGGCTGAAGAACGGGCCGCTTTGGATGCCCAGTCACAGCAGATACATGCATAGAATTACCGGCTCATGTTGGATCAGAATGCATCAAACGATGTAATGCGAAGGAAGTACCGATCGCGCATGTAGCCGGTCTTCGAAGGATTAAATCTCTTTAATACGCCGAGGGCTGGGACGAGTAATCCGACAGCTGCAAACCGGACCGACGCGCCTAGGGCAGCGCCGGATCAACCACGGATAATGGAACCACCTCGACGAACGGATAACCCGCCGCAATATGTACCAACACCACCGGGTCACTTTTCGAGCCCTTTGGATAATATGATTGCTGCGGCATCTCGCCTGGTAGCTACTCCGATGGAGGGCGATTCACTGGCGGCGATTGAGACACGGCGGGCCAGGGATCTTCTTCAAACTGCCCTGGTGCAGCAACAGGCTTATTCTTATAGCCGATATAGAATTCATTCGACCCCTCGTCCGAGCAAAAGCTATAGCAGGCACATGGATGAACCGGAAGTGTCTAGCAGTGCTCGGCACCGTAATGTCCCTCAGGGACCCAATCCGGCGCGTGGTGAGGTAAACGCTCAGGACGTGGTGGATAATGGCAGAGCACGAAGGGAGGCCGCTTTGGCAGCACAGCATGCGGGTCGTTATCAACCCGCCCCGATTCAGCCAACAAGGCGTCACAGACCGAGGCACCGGCTTGCTTTCGCCTCGGGAGTGCCATGTCTCATTCCGGCTCTTCGTAATGTGCGAACGCCTAAGGATTTCAAGGGTCCACGTAAGGTACCAAATTACACTTGATCAGCCACCGAGGCGTGGGTCGAGAGTTATGAGATGGCAATGGAGATGCTGGATGTGGATGAAGCGGCCTGTGCAAAGTATTTCACAATGATGTTGGAAGGGACAGCCTGTACTTGGTTGAAAAACCTACCAGCCAACTCCATTGAGTCATGTGATCAGTTGAAGGCACGGTTTATAGCCAATTTCAGAGACACCTGCAAACAGCCCATGTCCATTGTGGATCTGGATGCCTGTGTTCAAGGAGAGAACAAGTCAACAACTCATTGGGTGCGCCGAGTTTCAGAAGTTTTGCATTCGTGAGACCGGATTATTGCTGGCCAAGCGATCATAACACTGGAGCGTAATTGCCGGTTTAAGTCACTAAAGATGAAGTTGGGATGGCTCAAGCGCCACTGCAATGACATGGGAACACTTATGGCAGCCTTGGTCAAATATGCCGATTCTGATAATACCAAGGATCCCGAGTCTGACGAGGAGAAACCGGAGAAGGGAAAGAAGAACGGCGGTGCAAAAGGACAACATCACAACCAAGGAGGCCATGGGAATAATGGTAAGCGCAAAGCAGATAATTCAGATTTTGTGGCTAACACCAATATGCAGCGTCGTAAAGGTAAACCGCCCCAGCGCGGTGGAGGGATGAATCTGGAGCGGCTGTTAAACCAGCCCTGCCCAAAGCATGGGACAAAGGAGGCCCCTTCCACACATCTTTGGAAAGATTGTTACATTATGAAGGAGTTCAAAAACTCTGATCTCTACCGGTATGATCAGGGTCCGTCAAGTGTTCAGTCCGTGTTTTCATGGTGGTGGCGGTTCAAGCTCTGGATTTCAAAATAATCAGGGCCACCAGAACAACCAAGGTGGTAATAGCCAACATAATAATCAAGGGAATCAGCAGCAGTCAGGTTATCAAAGTCACCCCAAGCAGTTGAATGGTGGGTAGTATCATGTGTTCACCACTAGCCTGTGCAAGCGCGATCAGAAGCTTCACAAGAGGTAAGTTAATGCTATTGAACCGGCAGTGCCACGTTATTTACGATGGTTCGAGCAGCCCATTGTGTGGAGCAGAGAGGATCATCCGCCCCGGGTTGACAATCCGGGTCAACTAGCTTTGGTGGTAGCACCTCAGGTGGGAGGTTATAAGTTTACCAAAGTTCTGATGGATGGAGGGAGTAGTATCAACATCCTGTACTATGAGACTTTTCGCCACAGTGGGTTGACAGACAAGAATCTTAAACCGTCAAACACTATTTTCCATGGTGTAGTACCAGGTAAATTGGCATATCCTGTTGGCAAGATCTCTTTGGAGGTTGTGTTTGGAGATGAGCATGATTCCAGGTCTAAAACGCTGACCTTTGAAATGGTGAAAATCCAGAGCCCATATCACGCACTGTTTGGACGGCCGGCTTACGCGAAGTTCATGGCGAGGCCCTGTCATATCTATTTACAACTCAAAATGCTGGGTCACAAGGGAACTATCATAGTACACGGAAGTCGAAAGATCGCTTTGGATTGTGAGGAAGGTGAAGCGGCCTATGCTGAGTCGGTTTGTGCTACAAAAGAGCTGAAGTTCTATAAAGATAATGTTGATCCGGCAGACATGACCCCTATGAAGAAGCCCACCACTGAGCATGACCCAACCCTGATGTTCAAACCGGCTGATGAGACTAAACTTGTTGACTTTGTTCCTAGAGATTCATCCAAACAGTTTAGCATCAACACCAATCTGGATCCGAAATAGGAAAGCGCTTATCGAGTTCATCCGTGAGAACCGGGACATTTTTGCATGGAAGCCTTCTGACATGCCAGGTGTACCGAGGGAACTCGCTGAGCACACTCTCGATATTGATCCCAAGTTTAATCCGGTCAAGCAATTTCTTCGCTGCTTTAACGAGGAAAGACGCAAGGCCATTGGTGAGGAGGTAGCCTGACTGTTGGCTGCTGGGTTTATCGTCGAAGTTTTTCATCCCGAGTGGTTGGCTAATCCGGTGCTCGTTCTTAAGAAAAACTGCACTTGGCGTATGTGTGTGGACTACACAGATTTGAATAAAGCCTGTCCGGCAGATCCTTTTGCTCTCCCGCGTATTGATCAGATTATTGATGCGACGGCGGGTTGTGAGCGCCTGAGTTTCTTGGATGCTTATTCAGGTTATCATCAGATTAAAATGGCAGTTAAGGACCAGGAGAAGACAGCCTTCATCACTCCCTTTGGAGCCTTCTGCTATGTCTCTATGCCCTTTGGGCTCAAAAGTGCCTAGGAAACCTATCAGCGTTGTGTGCAAAATTGTCTTCACACGCAGATTGGGCGTAACGTTCATGCCTATGTGGATGACATTGTGGTAAAGTCCAGGAAGAAGGAAACCTTGATAGATGACCTCAAGGAGACGTTTGATAATCTTCGGGTTTACAAAATGATGCTCAATCCGGACAAATGCGTTTTCGGTGTTCCGGCAGGCAAGCTCTTGGGTTTTCTTGTGTCCAACAAAGGTATTGAGGCCAATCCGGAAAAGATCAAGGCGATCACATCCTTGGCTAAACCGAAATGCATCAATGATGTTCAGCGTCTGGCGACTCGAATTGCATCCCTCAGCCGGTTTATCAGCCGTTTGGGAGAGAAGGCGATTCCTTTATATCAGATGTTGAAGAAGACATATGATTTTGTCTGGAGTGACGCACCCAATGCGGCATTTGAGGATTTGAAGCGGCAGCTAGCTGAACTGCCGGTCCTTGCTGCTCCGGTTGATAACGAGCCCCTATTATTGTACGTGGCTGCCAATGCCGTGCGGTCAGTGTGGCAATTGTGGTTGAGCGTAAGGAGGCTGGGAAAGAATATCCGGTTCAACGGCCAGTTTACTATATCAGCGAAGTGCTGATCGAGTCAAAATAACGGTATCCGCATTGGCAGAAGTTGGTGTATGGAGTTTTTATGGCAAGTAGGAAGCTCAAGCAATAGTTTCAAGGCCATCCCATCACAGTGGTTAGTTCTGCTCCTTTGGGCGATATAATCCGTAATGCAGAAGCAATCGGCAAGGCGGCCGGGCAATTGAGCTTGGTGTACATGGATTGAAGTATATGCCTCGAACGGCCATCAAATCTCAGGCGCTTGTTGACTTCATCAATGATTGGACCGAGTTACAGGCACCAGAGGACAAACCGGACAATACATACTGGACTATTCACTTTGATGGGTCCAGGCAATTGGAAGGCTCGGGGGCTGGAGTTGTCCTTACTTCCCCTCGAGGTGATAAAATTTGTTATGTTCTCCGCTTAATGTTTCCTTGTACTAACAATGCAGCAGAGTATGAGGCCTTACTCCATGGTCTCCGTGTGGCTAAGGAAATGAACTTAAGCCGGGTTCGCTGTCTTGGAGATTCTGATCTGGTGGCTCAGCAAGTTTCTGGTACTTGGGATTCTAAGGATCCACTCATGGCGGCTTATAGACGCGAGGTGGATATTGTGGCAGGTCACTTTAAGGGTTATCAGGTTGAGCACATTGACCGGCGCAAAAACGAAGCAGCAGATGCTTTAAGCCGGCTGGGATCTCAGCGTAAACCGGTACCAGCCAATACCTTTTTAGATATCTTGAATAACCCGTCTGTTAAGTTGCCTACAGAGGAGGATTTAGCTGTTCCTGATCCGGAGGCCCAATTGGTAGCCGCTTTACATATCACTCCAGATTGGACGGTTCCATATTTGGCATATATGAACCGGGGCGAGTTACCAGATGATGAGATCCTCGCCAGGCAGATAATCCGGCGGTCCAAGTCCATGGTTATTCACAATGGCGAGTTACACCGTTGCGGTATTTCAGGCGTATTCCAACGCTGTGTTTCTCCTGAAGAAGGACAAGAGATTCTACGTGAAATCCATGAAGGGGATTGTGGTCACCATGCCGGTTCAAAATCCCTGGAGGCTAAAGCTTTTCGTCATGGGTTCTATTGGTTGACAGCTCATGCTGATGCGGAGGATCTGGTAAAGTGGTGTGACGCTTGTCAGAAGTTTTCACGTCGAGCTCATGTTCCGGCTCAAGAGTTACGGATGATTCCTATCACTTGGTCGTTTGCCACTTGGGGGCTTGATATGGTGGGACCTTTTAAGCGCTCCAAGGACAAGAAGACCCACCTGTTGGTGGCGGTTGACAAGTTCACTAAATGGGTTGAAGCGGAGCCCGTCAGCAAGTGTGATGCAGCCATGGCGGTTCCGTTTCTCAAAAAGATTGTTTTCCGTTTTGGCTTTCCACACAGCATCATCACAGATAATGGCACGAACCTTTCTAAAGGTGAGATGGAGGAGTTTTGTCAACGAGAGCACATCCGGCTTGATGTAGCGTCCGTGGCTCATCCCCAGTCCAATGGTCAAGCTGAGAGGGCGAATCAACAGATCCTGAAGGGTATCAAGCCCCGGCTTATGGTTCCTTTGAAGCGGACGCCGGGTTGTTGGGTGGAAGAATTACCATCTGTGTTATGGAGTATAAACACCACCCTGAACCGATCTACGGGTTATACACCTTTCTTCATGGTTTACGGGGCTGAGGCCGTCATCTCAAGTGATATTCGTCATGACTCGCCCCGGGTTGCCAATTACATTGAAGCGGACAATGAGCAAGCACGCCAAGAGGCGCTGGACCTGTTAGATTAGAAACGGGACATGGCTTTGGCTCGATCGGCGGTTTATCAACAAGACCTGCAGAGTTATCACAACCACCGGGTTAGGACAAGAACCTTTCAAGAAGACGACTTAGTGCTCCAGCTCATCCAGGATCAGACTGATATGCACAAGTTATCCCCACCTTGGGAAGGACCCTTTGTGGTCAGCAAAAATCTACATAACGGGTCATACTACCTCATTGACGTTCGAGAAGACTCACGCAGTTCTGAGGATGAGACCCGTCGACCATGGAACATAGCTCTCCTTTGACCTTACTACACTTGAAGCCATAGGTTTTTCTTATGTACATATTTCAACTATTTATATATTATGATCAATATAATAAACCGGCATCCTCGCTATAAGCAGGGTCTCTGCCGTTTTCTTCAACATCTTTGTTTACATGGGGACTTCAGCTAACAAAGCGAAGTGATACCTGTTAAACCGGCTATCATGCCACAAAACAGCTTGGGAGCTTCACACCCAAGGGGCCAAAGAGGGTTCTATTGCTAAAAGCACGACTCAAACATAGGCACCCATTGAGCACAGCTCACAAAGTTACTTGGGGGCTCTTTGTGTAAAATACCAAAGAGTTTGAAAGGACCCTTGTAACCGGGTATCGACCCACGGCTTGGAAGCCTGGTGTATTCACCTAAAACCCCGGGTTAACCAGCCTTCATCAAGTAAGCCACTCCTATCCAGGTAATCCTGGCATGACCCGTTGAACGTTTGACAGTTACTCTCATTGAGACCCTGAACTTGTCAAAGTTAAAATGATGATTGGTTAGTTGGAGGCCCATCTTAAAAGGCTTTGTCAAACGGTTTAACTCAGTTCGGCAGCCCCATGAAAAGCCTCGCATTTGGGCTGGCAGCCCTTGAAAAGCCTCGGCTACATGGTTTTTTATTTGCTTTTTGCCAAGTTTTTGTTCTTTGGTAATATAATGTTAAGCCTGGTGTTTGTTAACCCGGCTTGGCTTTCAACTACAAGTTGTACGGTCATATTCATGTTCACCCGGTGTTTGTTAACCCGGCTTGGCTTTCAACTATAAGTTGTCAGACCCTATTTTTTTCAAACCGGTGTTTCACAACCCGGACTGGCTTTGATTACAAATTACCAGTACAATCATCTGGTGTTCATTACAACCCGGTTTTACTTCATACATACCAGCATTGCATGGTGGGAGTTATCAATGCTTCAGATTTGGGTGTTTCACCCTTACTACAAATATAAGTTGGTAAACCAGCTAAGTGATTTAATATCACAGGTATGATTTATTTCATGTTTTCAGCTTTGGTCATTAACCTGGCTTTGCATGGGGCATTATGACCCGTCCGGCGGTAAACCGCCCGGGAAGATTTTTTTTATGCAGACACAGGGATTGCATAGTATTATGAAGGTATATAAGCCAGCACTGAAATTATCACGACGGATCGAATAGTTATATCCAGTGCACGATGGCAGCAGATCAAAGTATTTCAACTAGCCTATTACACGGCGGTTTAAGGCCCAAAGTAAGCGATTGTTTTTACACAGGTCACAAATTGTGCCTATCAACTCAGTTGCTGAATTACGATTCATTGCCGGGTTGACGAGAGGTTGATGGATCTTCTGGTGTCTCTTCAGCCTCCTCCTCCCCATCCAGTGGCTGGAATTCAACGGTGGTCCAATAAATCCAGGTTAAAGCTTGAAAGACAGCTTCTTCATTTATAAGTTCGGACGGATCAACGTCAGGAGCGTAAGTGTGCTTACGGATTGGCGGGATAAGGTTTTGCACTTCCCTCACAGCAGTGCCACTCCGTTCGTTGTTGGCATCTTAGAAGGACCGATGAACAGTCAAATTAGCCTCTTCCGCCAATTGACTTGCAAGTGGATGCATCTCCTTTGTCAGGACTCTGAGGGCTTCGTTGTCAAATGATGACCTGTCTGTTTGTTCATCCGGAAATCCCTTGGCGATATCAACTGGATCCAAATCAGATATCCATGCTTTGGCCTGAGTCAGTGCCAGTAAAGCGCCAGCCCTGGCAGCAGATCGCTTCACCTCTTCTACCTGCGCCGGTGTCATGGATAAGTTGATTAGGGTGTCCTTAATCAATTTTGGTGCCGGTTTGTTGTAGGAGATTGCACAGATAACCCGTTGGGCACCGGTGTATAGTTTCTCAATCAAGGTGTATGCTGCCTTCAGTTTCATCCGCATATTTGTGCCTAGCTGAGCAATGTGATTACTTGCAACAGTTTACGAATTCAATGTTAAACCGGCAGAATTGAAGATATTTTCGAACCGGCTATGTCAATGTATTTACCAAAGATTTGCAGAAGTCATAGCATTCACTTGATGTTTTAGCCCGGTCAGCTCTTCCGTCACCGGTTTAAGAGCTGCTTCGCCTTCTTCAACCCGCTTCAACAAGGCAACCTTCTCAGTTTCCCAGTTGGTGCGTTCGTTTTTGAAACCTTCCTTCAATTGCTCCATGGTTGTCAAAACACCCTTTAGCTCCTCTTTGGCTTTAGAGGTTTCTTCCTGCTGGGACTTGATTATTTCTTGAAGATCGGCGATTTGAGATTCTTTGCTATTTTTCTCGGTCTGCAAAAGTCAGAAGATGAAGTTGTTAAAGTCCCAAGCACATAACAAGTTATGCACTCGGCACTTGGGGGCTAATGCGGATTGCTTTTTAAAGTGAGTATTTTCAAGTCCCAAGAGTCAATCCAGGTATTAAGCTTGGCACTTGGGGGCTAATGTACAATTGATCAGTTATAAGTAAAGGCAAATAACAAGGACAGACAGTCCCGGTTTTTCTTCAAAAGACACACTGGCCCTTGGGGACTACTCAGTTGAAGTGTTCTTCATATCAAAGTCCCGGTTTATCTTCAAGAAAATAACCCGGCCCTTGGGGACTACTCAGTTGAAGTGTTCTTCATATCAAAGTCCTGGTTTATCTTTAAGAAAATAACCCGGCCCTTGGGGGCTACAATGGAAGAGATATACAGAATAAAGTAAATTTCAAAGTGTTCTTGAAGAATACCTCATAGCGTTCCTTCATCAGGTTCACCAAACCGGCTTCAAAGTCACGGCTGGTGTAAAGGCGATTTAGAAATCCGGAATGAAGATCCTCGGTACTAAGGTTGATGAAGTTGGATAAATCAGTCTTCCCTTTCCCCTTGCCCATAGCAGTGAATTCCTCCTTGGTTGTATGTTTTGACAGGACAAACGGATTACCAGGGCTAGTGTGACCCATGCCAGTTATAATAACATCATCATTATCACCCTTTGGTGGACTTGGTGGATTGTCGGTATCCCTGGCTGGACTTGGCGGATTAGCACATGGGTTTGGCAGATCAGCAGCCGGGCTCGAAGGAGTAACATGAGGGCTTGATGGATCAATATAAGTAGCCGGGTCAGCTTCCAGCGGATTAGTTTCAATGTTATCACCGTGTGGGGCAGAATCATCTGCAACATCAATATTTCCACCAGTACCCTCGGGAGCCTTCTCCGGTTCAACTTCACCAGTAGGGCACTGGTTTTAGCCTTCTTGCTCGGACGGGCTTTGGCACTGATATCAAAACAAAGATTAGCATGGTAAACCTAACTATGAAGGAAAAGATGAAGGGTAGTGTACTTACCTGTGACAGCTTTTAAGGGGAGGCAGCTGAGTGGTTGATGAACCGCCAGATGAATTGGAAGACACCTGGTAATTCAAATCAGACGGATTGAGAGGGTATCGGAAGAAACCATTCAAAGGATAAAGTTTTTTGGGAGAACAAGCAACCTCTGGACGATGCTTCCGGGTTGGTGTGTCCGGTAAACCGGAAGAGGTGACTTGCTGGCCACTGTGTCGGGTTGTGCGACACCCTTGAGGTTGTTGTGTCTTCAAAGAAATTTTTGGATCCAAATAAGCAAGAGGGTGAGAGTATTTCACTGTTCGAACTGCACGGCGAAATCTTTGAACCGGCACCAGATCTGAATCGGAAGAAAGAGAGATTACCTCAACATGGTCCGCATGGCTTGCCTCCGCATCATCCTGGGAATAGTCATTGTTAATAAGGTGCACGAAAAAGGAACCAAGGGAGTCAAGTTCTACCTCTTCAGCCGATTCATCGACATCTTCTGGTGGATCAGAAGACTCGACAGTTTTCTTCTTGGCTGTTTTCTTTGTGACTTTGCTCTTGGCACGAGGAGCCCTGGCCGGTTTATATTGAGCTTTCCTTTTCCAGACGGAGCTATTGGTCTGCAAAATTAAACAAAGGATAATTATATTAGTGTTAAAGCGGAGGCGGATTAAAAAGGTACAAGGTTAAAGTTTGTACCGCTGGCAGTTTGTTGGAGGCATAGAAAGGGCGCAGACCAGTTTGGATGCATGTGGCGATTGGTTCGTCAAGCATCTTCTTCACACTTTCAGTGACTTCATCATCAGTAAGTTCTATTTCGTTAAACCGTTGAGCATCATTGGTTTTGCTGGTATACTCATACATCAATCCGGGGCGGCGGCTTAAAGGTAGGACGCACCATGAAACCCAACAGCGGACGAGATCAACACCAGTCAAACCATTGGCGAGGAGAGCCTGGAGTTTGGTGAGTTGAGGTGCATAAGCTTGTCGTTCTTTGGCACTCATTCGTGGAGGTAAAGGGTGGCCATTGCTAAGCCGGTGAGCCCGGTAGCCCGGCAAAGGATTTTCTCCAGCAGGGGCAGTGTTCTGACAATAAAACCAAGTTTGGTTCCAGTCTTTAGGATGGCTGTGAAGTTTGGCATGAGGAAAATCAACCTCTTTCCTTTTTTGAAAATATACACCACCGAGTTCAGTATTGGGGCCTTCAGAGAACTCAGTTCGGCGGTTTAACTGGAAGAAATCTCGGAAGAGATCAACAGTTGGTTCTTCTTGCAGGTAAACCTCACAGAACACTTGGAAGTTGCATATATTGGACACAGAATTTGGTCCAATATCCTGAGGATGGAGTTGAAAGCTGGCAAGTACATCCCGGAATTTTTTTGATCCGGGAGGGCTGAATCCCCGGGATAGATGTTGTATGAACACAATCACTTCTCCATATGGAGGCTCCGGAGGGCACTCAGGGCCAGGAACTCGCCAGTGAAGGACATTTTTTGGAGCTAAAGCGCCCGTTACAACGAATCCGTTGATTTGTGTTTCCGTGATCCGGGATGGAACCCAGTTGCAAGCAGAAAATTGCTTGGTCATCTTGAAAAGCATAACTATAAGGGAAAAATGAAGGCCCGTTTACGATTGACGGTTCATGTGCACTCATCGGTGTTAAACCGGAAATTTAATCAAAGCATACATATGAGGTAAACCGGACATTGCTATTCAAGTCAAGACGGCGGTTTAAGTGAGGGCTAATGGCATATGGCGGATTATCAACTATTAAAAGTTAAACCGCCCTTAGGTGAAAGGGCCAGAGCTGAAAATCTACTAAGTGTTGCAGAAACAAGTTTCACAAGATGGTGATATAATTTTGGATCTACCGTGGTTCAGTAAAGAAATTTTTCTGAACCCTACAATGGCGTCAAGCGGAACAGAGAAGGTTCAGATAAGGATCTACCCAGGAATAGCAAGATGCTGTAGTACGGCAGATTAAACTACATATCCAGCCATAAAAGGAAACTATCAGTCCTAGTTAGATTCAGTGAGATGCTAAAGGAAAAGCAGATAAGTGCTGATGAACACCGACGAAAACTGAAGAAATTTCGAAACCCTAATGCAGATTCAATACATGGAAGAAGGGAATATTTACCAGGACCCCACAGCGGCGGAGGAGTGTCGCAGATCTCTGGTGCAAACAGGTGGGTGCAGCGGCCTAGTCGGTGCAGGGTCGACGGCGGCGGCGGTGCTCGAGTGCTTCGGGGTCGCGACAAAGAAGACGATATGAAGAGGAAAGGGGAAAATGGAAGGACCCCCGGTCTTATTTATAAAGGAAAAGGGGATAAGCGGCAGGCACGAGAATCGAGGGGCCTGAAGCGGCAAAGGGGGGCGCAGCTGTCGCCTCGATCTTCGGGAATTACTTAAATGAAGAGAATCTTTATTATCTTTTTATACAGAGATGACGTCATGACGATTCACTGCAGCGTTCAGAAGATGACGTCGTGGCGGTTTACCTAAGTTTACAGGGAGAAGACAACATGGCGGTTTACAAGAATCATTAGAAGATGTTCACGGAATTTTCCTAAGTATTGAAGATTGACATGAACAGGTTCAAATCAATCTGGGGCCTAATGTGGAGGATATAACTACTGAGTGTAAACCGCCCAGGAGGGGCCGGTTCACGCTCAATCATATTGAAGCCCAGGAAGACAAAGAAGATGGCGCTTTACTGATAAGGCTTAGAGGCCCAGAGCCCAGAGGCGGATTAGGGCCCATGGTAGTAAACCGCTACAATTGTATAACTTGTGTTGTAAGATAGGAAAGGGGAGACCGAGGCGGACACTTGTATGAGTCGTCCTCGGGACTCAGAGACCGCAAGGCGTCAACCTATGTATATAAAGGGATGACCCGGCGGCGGTTTGAGGGCAGACAACAACAACTCGAGACTCAGGCAAAGCGTATTTGGTCCCCGGTCATCGAAACCCAATCAATTCCATCACAACTAGACGTAGGCTTTTACCTTCATCGAATGGCCGAACTAGTATAAAAACTCCCGTGTCCCTTGTCCGGTTTAACCCCTCCAAGCTAACCCGTCGTGATGGCTCCACGACTAAGTCCTTTCAAGAGGACATCTGACGTGACAATTCCACGACACATACCAAATCATATCCCTGCCATATGGATATGATCATCCAACACATATACATAGCGAATGGTTTCATCCAACACATATACATAGCCAACATATCCAACAACAAGCATACAATGGTTTCATCCATACATAAATAGGTAGCTATTTTTTCATTGTTCATGCTACGAAATCAAAACAAGAAGGAAGCATAAAGAGAAGAGTAGACTCCATCAACGCAAGCTTTCTCGTCTAAAGCAAATCTACAAATTGGGAAAGAAGCAAGTTAGAAGAAGAAGAAGAAGAAGAAGAAGAAGACTAAGCTAGGTAAAAATGCTAAGTGTAGGTCATTTTAGAGGTAAGTTAGGTAATTAGGTCATTTTGGAGCTTACTAAGGTTATTATGTCATTTTCGAGGAAAGTAAGGTAAGTCTATATCATTTTGGAGGTAACAAAGATTATCATGACATTTTTGAGGAAAGAAAGCTAAGTATAGCTCATTTTTGTCTAACTTAGGTAGTTATGCCATTTAGGAGGAAAGTAAGCTAAGTATGCATTTGTTAAGCAAAACCCTAGTGAAAACTTACCTTCATCACAACAAATGTGATGAAGATCGCAACTAAGGTAACAATTGATCCAACGACATAGTGATACCAAGCCTCATTATCAATGGCATATTTTCTAATCTTCTTAATCTTTAAGCGCATTGCATCCATCTTCAAGCGCATTGCATTCATCTTCATCTTGTGATCATCGA
The DNA here is from genome assembly GCA_021605145.1 of Aegilops bicornis. NCBI lineage: Eukaryota > Viridiplantae > Streptophyta > Magnoliopsida > Poales > Poaceae > Aegilops > Aegilops bicornis. The sequence goes on along the minus strand of CM038671.1, from coordinate 566,825,706 downwards.
CCACATCGGCAACATAAAACTCCAATTTCATCTTCTCTTCTTCAATTCTTTTAATTTTTTTCTTTCAAATACTCATTTTCTTTTTCAACTAAATTTAACTTCTCGACAAGAGGGCCGGGTCGTTGCAAATTCCGGTTCACATACCTCCTAGATTAAATTATCTCTATGTCAACTTGATGGCCATAATTGTCATAAATGTGAAATGCAACAAATAGTTACAAAAGAGGATTTACCACATCTGAATCATAAAGCGGGCGAGGACCGACGGGGACGGATATCAAGACCATGGCACTATGTATAACCAACAATCATACAAAGTAAGAAAATTATACAAGTAACTATATAAATCATACAATCATACAAGTAACTATATAAATCAAGTACAACATAAATTTTTTAATACCTAGTCATAATCTGGTTCAATAAATGCTTCGGGATCAATAAATGCATCATCATCATCACTATCAGTAATGACGTGCTGATCATCATCATTAATAAATGCATCATCATGTGGAAGGCCACCTCTACGTAACCTGTCAAGCATTGACAGGTCATCCGCAACAGTAACCTCTTCTAGTTCAGGCTCTTCTTGTTCCGGCTGAGGGGTGAGGTCGGTTCACTGTCGTTGTCTACTTCAATGTTCTCGGGTGAAGTAGAGCGGTTCTGGAAACGTTTTTTTTGGAAAGACGCGTTTCTTGGAAGAACTCTCCTTCATATGTGGCTGGGTTAATGTGAGGTTCATAATCATCTTCATTGGCGGGAGGTGGTCGAACACGTGGCGGCACTTCAAACGACATCCCAACCTTTGAGATTAGGATCACTTTGACAGGCCCACGATAGATAGAAAACTTGGGTTGCCTGTTGAGCCATAATATAGACATCGGGAACATCCAAATGGGTGCTTTGATTGATTTCCACTAGCCCTATATGTTCATGAGTCCTTCTAGTCTCCTTCGGCTGGAACCAATAACATTTGAAGACTACGACGTTTGGTGGGTTTGCACCATAGAATTGAAGTTCATAAATTGCTTCAACTCTTCCATAATACTCGGTATCTCCTTCGCCGATAGCAAAGACACAACAATTTGCAGACTTTTGGTTGGCCATAGATAGCTCTTTGCCATAGGTACGAAAGCGACACCCATTGATGTCGTATTTGTCAAATGAACGGACCTTATAGTCAAAACCATTATTGACTTGTCTCAATTCGGCATCCATAAGCTCTGAATTAGCCTACAAGTTTAATACGAAAGGGATTTTTGCATTAGCTAGAAATTAGACGAAGAAATGAAATTGTCTAATGGAAATTACAGTTTGTTTGAACCAAGAGATGAAACCGGGATAGTCGCGTCCATGCTTTGCCAGAAGCTCATACTCTTTGACGGAATCCTTTTGGGTCACCGCTCCATACGAGAATATGGTGACGTATCGACTGTATCAAATTTATCCGGTAATAAGAGTAGTTCAAAGGAATTAGAAGTTGCAAAAGAATGTACTGATGTCTACTACACAACCTTCTTTAAGTAGACGTTGTTGGGCCTCCAAGTGCAGAGGTTTGTAGGAAAGTAGCAAATTTCCCTCGAGTGGATGACCTAAGGTTTATCAATCCGTGGGAGACGTAGGATGAAGATGGTCTCTCTCAAACAACCCTGCAACCAAATAACAAAGAGTCTCTTGTGTCCCCAACACACCCAATACAATGGTAAATTGTATAGGTGCACTAGTTCAGCGAAGAGATGGTGATACAAGTGCAAGATGGAAGGTAGATATAGGTTTTTGTAATATGAAAATATAAAAATAGCAAGGTAACCATTGATAAAAGTGAGCACAAACAGTATTGCAATGCATTGAAACAAGGCCTAGGGTTCATACTTTCACTAGTGCAAGTTCTCTCAACGATAATAACATAATTGGATCATATAACTATCCCTAAACATGCAACAAAGAGTCACTCCAAAGTCACTAATAGCGGAGAACAAACGAAGATATTATGGTAGGGTACGAAACCACCTCAAAGTTATCCTTTCTGGTCGATCTATTCAAGAGTCCGTAGTAAAATAACATGAAGCTATTCTTTCCGTTCGATCTATCATAGAGTTCTTACTAGAATAACACCTTAAGACACAAATGAACCAAAACCCTAATGTCACCTAGATACTCCAATGTCACCTCAAGTACCTGTGGGTATGATTATACGATGTGCATCACACAATCCCAGATTCATCCATTCAAACCAACACAAAGTACTTCAAAGAGTGCCCCAAAGTTTCTACCGGAGAGTCAAGACGAAAACGTGTGCCAACCCCTATCCATAAGTTCACAATGTTACGGAACCCGCAAGTTGATCACCTAAACATACATCAAGTGGATCACGTGATATCCCATTGTCACCACAGATAAGCACATGCAAGACATACATAAGATGTTCTCAAATCCTTAAAGACTCAATCCGATAAGATAACTTCAAAGGGAAAACTCAATCCATTACAAGAGAGTAGAGGGGGAGAAACATCATAAGATCGAACTATAATAGCAAAGCTCGCGATACATCAAGATCGTACCACCTCAAGAACACGAGAGAGAGATCAAACACATAGCTACTGGTACATACCCTCAGCCCCGAGGGTGAACTACTCCCTCCTTGTCATGGAGAACGCCGGGATGATGAAGATGGCCACCGGTGAGGGATCCCCCCTCCGGCAGGGTGCCGGAACAGGGTCCTGATTAGTTTTTGGTGGCTATAGAGGCTTGCGGCGGCGGAACTCCTGATCTAGGTTATGTTCTGGGGGTTTCTGTATATATATAAGATGTTTTGGCGTCGAGAACAAGTCAGGGGGGGGGGGTGTCTCCGGGCTGTCCACGAGGTAGGGAGGCGCGCCCAGGGGGCACTACAAAAAAACGACACATCCGTGACATTTTGGGCCAAACGCATTTTTTTCTGTCATACTTATGACACTTCTATGACGATAATTGTGACAAAACCCAGTATCATCATAGATGTGGTGGGGTCCTACTTCTATGACAAAAAATCATGACAGAAAATGGGCTTTTTGTCCTGGGCGGGCCGGAGACGGAGCTGCATGACATTCTTTGGGCTGTCCATGACGGAAAAAACCGTGGTAGAAGCGTGGGCGAGGAAATATCGGGGTGTTCCCGGTTACGGTGGGTGGTCGGGGCCGAGCGATGCGCATTTCTCTCGTACACGCATGCGCGTGGGTGCGAGGCATTGGGCTCTAACTGAACCCGAGCGAGGCGTTGGGCTCTAACTGAACCTGAGCGATTGCACTACAGGCTATGCGTTACTGAACCCGAGCGATCGATCGATGGCTGTTAACTGAACCTTATTGAGCGATTCCTTCGCTACTGCTGTTAACTGAAGCCGATTGATGCTGCCTCTGGATGAACAGTGAGCGTTGCTGGGGGGTTTGGATGAACAGTTCCCGGTGGGGGTGGATGAACAGGACCCCGTAGTGTTGCCTCTAGATGAACAGGACGCCGATCGATCGAGTCGGTTGGGACTGGATGAACAGGACCCCGTGGAGGGCAGGATGAACAGGACCACCCCGTGGAGGGCTGGATGAACAGTAGAAGGTGGAGGGTTGGACGAACAGTAGCCCGTGGAGGGTGGTTGAACAGGAGCCCATGGAGAGGGATGGTTAAACAATAGCTGGTGGAGTAGCGCGCGGTGGAGGCTGGATGAACAGGAGCCCATGGATGAACAGTCGCAGGTGGAGGCTAGAGGAGGTCGACGGTGGATGAACAGTAGCCCATGGAGGCTGGAAGGGGTCGACGGTGGAGGTGAATAGTATCCCGTGGAGTCCTTTTTTGCGGTACGCCACACCCCCCCCCCCGATTAACAGGAACCCTGTTTCGACTGTAGCGCTCCAACACAAGTCTGTTTCCTCCGTTTTGCGGTACGCCACACCCTTCCCGATCAACATGACCCCTGTTTCGACCGTAGGAGGTCCGTTTCCTCCATTTTGCAGTACGCCAGACCCCTCCCGGTGAACAGGATCCCGTTTCGATAGTGGCCGGTCGAACACAAAGCCGTTTCCTCCGTTCTGCGGTACGCCAGGCCTCGTTTCCATCGGCTGTTCCGTCCAAGCCCTCCCGATGAACATGACGACGCATTCCGTTCCGACCCAGCCGGTTGGCTCCCCATGAACATGACGATGACGCAGTTTCTCCGTTCCGACCCAGCCATGTACACGAGCCCTGGCCGTACGTATGCACGAGTAGGTGATACGTCTCCAACGTATCTATAATTTTTTATTGTTGCATGCTATTAAATTATCTGTTTTGGATGTTTATGGGCTCTATTATACACTTTTATATTATTTTTTGGGACTAACCTATTAACCCAGAGTCGAGTGCCAGTTTCTGTTTTTTTCCTTGTTTTAGTGTTTCGCAGAAAAGGAATATCAAACGGAGTCCAAATGGAATGAAACCTTCGGGAGCGTGATTTTTGGAACGAACGTGATCCAGAAGACTTGGAGTTGAAGTCAAGGAAGCTTCGAGGTGGCCACGAGTCAGGGAGGCGCGCCTGCCCCCTGGGTGCGCCCAAACCCTCATGGGCCCCTCGTGGCTCCCCTGACCGACTTCTTTCGCCTATATATATCCATATACCCTAAAAACATCGGGGAACATAATAGATCAGGAGTTCCGCCGCCGCAAGCCTCTGTAGCCACCAAAAACCAATCGGGACCTTGTTCCGGCACCCTGCCGGAGGGGGGAACCCTCACCGGTGGCCATCTTCATCATCCCGACGCTCTCCATGACGAGGAGGGAGTAGTTCACCCTCGGGGCTGAGGGTATGTACCAGTAGCGATGTGTTTGATCTCTCTCTCTCTCTCTCGTGTTCTTGAGGTGATACTATCTTGATGTATCGCGAGCTTTGCTATTATAGTTGGATCTTATGATGCTCCTCCCCCTCTACTCTCTTGTAATGGATTGAGTTTTCCCTTTGAAGTTATCTTATCGGATTGAGTCTTTAAGGATTTGAGAACACTTGATGTATGTCTTGCCGTGCCTATCTATGGTGACAATGGCATATACACGTGATTGACTTGATGTATGTTTTGGTGATCAACTTGCGGGTTCCGTGACCTCGTGAACTTATGCATAGGGGTTGGCACATGTTTTCATCTTGACTCTCCAGTAGAAATTTTGGGGCACTCTTTGAAGTACTTTGTGTTGGTTTGAATAGATGAATCTGAGATTGTGTGATGCATATCGTATAATCATACCCACGGATACTTGAGGTGACATTTGAGTATCTAGGTGACATTAGGGTTTTGGTTGATTTGTGTCTTAAGGTGTTATTCTAGTACGAACTATATGATAGATTGAAGGGAAAGAATAACTTCGTGTTATTTTACTACGGACTCTTGAATAGATCAATCCGAAAGAATGACTTTGAGGTGGTTTCATACCCTACAATAATCTCTTCGTTTGTTCTCCGCTATTAGTTACTTTGGAGTTACTTTTTGTTGCATGTTGAGGGATATTTATATGATCCAATTATGTTATTATTGTTGAGAGAACTTGCACTAGTGAAAGTATGAACCCTAGGCCTTGTTTCCTAGCATTGCAATACCATTTAAGCTTACTTTTACCACTTGCTACCTTGCTGTTTTTATATTTTCAGATTACAAAAACCTATATCTACCATCCATATTGCACTTGTATCACCATCTCTTCGCCGAACTAGTGCACCTATACAATTTACCATTGTATTGGGTGTCTTGGGAACACAAGAGACTCTTTGTTATTTGGTTGCAAGGTTGTTTGAGAGAGACCATCTTCATCCTACGCCTCCCACGGATTGATAAACCTTAGGTCATCCACTTGAGGGAATTTTGCTACTGTCCTACAAACCTCTGCACTTGGAGGCCCAACAACGTCTACAAGAAGAAGGTTGTGTAGTAGACATCAAGCTCTTTTCCGCGCGCTGTCGGGAGGTGAGTGCTTGAAGGTATATCTTTAGATCTTGAAATCGAATCTTTTAGTTTCTTGTTTTATCACTAGTTTAGTCTATAAAATAAAACTACAAAAAATGGAATTAAGGGTACCTCATATGCTTCATCTTTTTAATATGTTTCATGAGAATAAGGATTCCGATAGTTGTGCTCAAGTACTAGAGGAAGAATGCATTAGAATGTTTGGCACTAAATATTTGAATGATGAGCATGATTGCAATGTTGTTAGTACGAATTCCTTGAATATCCATGATTCTAATGATATGCAAAGCCACAAGCTTGGGGAAGCTATGTTTGATGAAGATGATATTTTTTGTCCCCCAAGTTTTGATGAGCAAATTTATTATGATGATAGCATGCCTCCTATCTATGATGATTATATTTATGAAAGTGGGTTTGGAAGAGTGTCAACTTTAGGAAGTAAGGATCCCACTTTTTTGGTGGACGTTGAATCTTATTGTGATAATTATGAAAGTGGATTTGGATAGGTCATGACTTTATTTAATGATGAATCCACTATTTTGGAAGAGGTTCCAATTGATTATGAGAATAAAGTTGCTATCTATGATGATTATTGTGATGACATGTATGCTATAAAGAATAATTATAACCATGAAACTTGTCATCATGATTTTAGTTTTCAATTGGATTATGCCTCACATGATAATTATTTTGTTGAGTTTGCTCCCACTATCATTCATGGCAAGAATTTTGCTAATGTGGAGAGTAGTAAATCTTCTATTATTGTAGATCATGAAAAGAATGATTTATGTGATGGTTATATTGTTGAATTCATTCTTGATGCTACTAAAAATTATTATGAGGGAGGAATATATATACTTGTAGGAATTGCAATAATATCAAGTTTCCTCTCTATGTGCTTAAAGTTTTGAAGTTATGCTTGTTTTGCCTTCCTATGCTAGTTGATTATTGTTCCCATAAATTGTTTGCTCACAAAATCACTATGCATAGGAAGTGGGTTAGACTTAAAAGTGCTAGTCATATTCTTCATGATGCTCTATTTATGTTTCAATTCTTATCTTTTATGTGAGCATCATTGAAATTATCATGCCTAGCTAGGCGTTAAACGTTAGCGCTTGTTGGGAGGCAACCCAATTTTATTTTAGTTTCTTGCTTTTTGGTTCTGTTTAGGAATAAATAATATATCTATCCTCTGGTTAGATGTGGTTTTATGTTTTAATTAGTGTTTGTGCCAAGTAGAACCGTTGGGAAGACTTGGGTGAAGTCTTTATGATCTTGTTGTAAAAAACAGAAGCTTTAGCGCTCACGAGATTGGCTAAAAATTTTTACTGGAGAGTGCTATTTAGTTGATTCTTTTTGCAGATGATTACTAGACAAATTCCTCAGGTCCACCAGTTTATTTAAGAATTTTTGGAGTTACAGAAGTATACGTTTGATACAGATTACTACAGACTGTTCTGTTTTTGACAGATTCTGTTTTCTATGTGTTGTTTGCTTATTTTGATGAATCTATGAGTAGTATCGGAGGGTATGAACCATAGAGAAGTTGGAATACAGTAGATATTACACCAATATGAATTTAGAATGAGTTAACAATAGTACCTAAGTGGTGGTTTTATTTTCTTATACTAACGGAGCTTACGAGTTTTCTATTAAGTTTTGTGTTGTGAAGTTTTCAAGTTTTGGGTAAAGATTCGATGGACTATGGAATAAGGAGTGGAAAAAGCCTAAGATTGGGGATTCCCAAGGCACCCCAAGGTAATATTAAAAGGAGAACCAAGAGCCTAAGCTTGGGGATGCCCCGGATGGCATCCCCTCTTTCGTCCTCGTTCATCGGTAACTTTACTTGGAGCTATATTTTTATTCACCACATAATATGTGTTTTGCTTGGAACGTCATTGATGACGGGAAAATGGCGGGCGTGAGACACGCGTCCACGTCATTGATACAGAGTGAAATTTAAATGCATAAAATAAAAGTAGAATCAAACATTGCAGGTACATTATTTCCAGAACCCTTACATTTACATAAAAATTCTGTTAAATACATCTCTGGAGAGAAAACCCTTGATTAGGAATTCCAACATTTCTATTACATAGGATTACATCACATGCCTATTACAATATGCTACAATAAAGTAAAATAGAAGGAATCCTCCTCGCGATCGACGCCGAACTCCGGCCTGGGGGAACTTGAAGTTTATCCGCGTAGGTTTTCTTCAGTGACATTATGTTTGATATTATGTCATATGTTTCTTTACCATGCATGCAACATATTTTGTTTGTGCTTGACTTCATTTATGTTATGGTGTAAATGAAGGTTGATTCTGGCGAGGCTTAATCTGGCCCCATATTTGGATGCATATATTTTCAATATTTGTAATTCATATAGGAGAACCCATGCTTAGAGCAAAAGTTTCGTTTTGTTTGGTTGATGGTATATGCCGTGGAATTCGTTTGAAAGAACCCACGCCATACTACAATTTTTATTATGCCATGGGATTCATGAGAGAACCCATGTCATATGGTATTTTGCATTTTGTTGAGTTATGCCACGGAATTCATCCTCGTCAGAAGAAAGAACCCATGCGCGAGATGTGCTTTATGAACATGAAAGAACCCATGCTTAGAGCATTTTATATCTCCCCCAATCACGACATGTCTACGCGAAGAAAAATATGCATACTTGATTTGAACCACATGGCCAAAACTAAGGACATATCTACATGAACATGTTAATCCCCGATTTCATGTAGTATCTAGATTCCTCGATCCGAACCCAAAAGGGGCCGAACCTAAGGGCATGATTTTATGGGTTTATATTCCTTGATCCGAACCAAAAGGCCGAACCTAAGGGCATGATTTCGTTGTATGCATATTCCTCGATCCGAACCAAAAGGCCGAACCCAAGGGGCATAATTTCATGATATACATATTCCTTGATTCGAACCACAAGGCGAACCTAAGGACAAATGTTCTATGAATTATATTCCTTGATCCGAACCACAAGGCCGAAACTAAGGGTATAATTTTATGAGTTTTTTGTTCCTTGATCCGAACCAAAAGAATGGCCGAAACTAAGGATATGATTTCATGATATGTATTTTCCTTGATCCGAACAAAAATGGCCGAAAATAAGGACATGATTTCATGATATGTATTTTCCTTGATCCGAACCAAAATGGCCGAAACTAAGGACATGATTTCATGATATGTATTTTCCTTGATCCGAACCAAAATGGCCGAAACTAAGGATATGATTTCATGATATGTATTTTCCTTGATCCGAATCAATATGGTCGAAACTAAGGATATGATTTCATGATATGTATTTTCCTTGATCCGAACCAAAATGGCCGAAACTAAGGATATGATTTCATGATATGTATTTTCCTTGATCCGAACCAAAATGGCCAAAACTAAGGACATGATTTCATGAAGTGAGGGAGAGAGAATCCTTGATCCGAACCAGAATGATCGAAACTAAGGACGAGAGTTCATGGATGAGGAGAAAGGATTCCTTGATTCAAACCAAACGGCCGAAACTAAGGGTATGAGGGTAGTATCATATCTCACCTTCTTCCTTCTTGGAACCAACCAAGATTCCTCCCCTTGCTTCCTTTTCTCATGGTGTGCTTTTTTGTGTAGTATGATGTGTAGTAGAATATTGCTACTGGAGAAGAGGGAAGGAGACCAGAGAACCAAGGAGTAAAATGAGCCGACCCTGGGTACGCTGAGGGAGCATGTATTTATAGGGAGGGGAGAGAGCAGTCGTAGGCTTTGGCCAAAGCAAGCAAGCGCATGACCACGTTCGATCGTGGGATCGTGTTGACGATCGTGGGAGCGTGGCTGACTCCTTTCCTTTTCTCTAATATTTTAAACATTAACTATCCGGCAACGTCTCATTAGCCAATATGGGCTTAATTAGGCCATATTCTATCAACGTGTGGGCCGTGGGCATTAATCCATTCACTTGTTATATGTGGACTGGCTGATGGATGAAACTATGCATCTTATGTACGTAGCCATTTTTAGAGTGGGCTAGGTTCCTAGGCCTAATTAATTCTAATGATTTATTTAGGCTAATTTCTTTAATATGGCATGTGATAGAAGCATGAGAAGATATCCTTTCATTGATAAAATAATTATACTATGGCGTCCGACGCATTTTTTTATCCATGCACTGCACCAATGCTTCATTAGTCGTCGTAGAATAGTATGATCACATTTATTATGTGAAATAATATTTTGGCAATATTGGCGCCACCATGATAATTTGAATTTATGTCAAGATTTGAACTCTATTGTCGATGGCAGTGTATATGTGTGCAAGCTATCTGTCCTCTTCAATTTCCCTAGGACAAAAACTCGATGATTATTATTTCTTTCCGTCATATTTATGTTTATCGGCCTTTTTCAATGTTTGCAATACCGTCAATATATCACATTATTTTCGACCGCCGTTTTGCCTCTTTTTATTTGTTTGTTTGTTTGTTTTAAATTGCTTCTTTTTATTGTAAAATGAATTTTCGCCGTTTTGCATTTATATTTTATGTGATTCGTGCCTTTTTAATTTAACGTGATCAAAATCTATGTCAAGCGGATTTTTGCCGTTTTGCATTTATATTTTATGTGAGTGGTTAAAATCTATGTCAACAGATGCCCTTCGAGGTCTGGGTTCGAAGCGATTTTTTTTGGACCCAGAGCTCGAAACTTAATTATACATATTTCTTGCGTTTAGAGCACTTCCTGTGAGTATACGTAATCGTGCTGTTTTATTGATAAATATCACTTTTGAAACGTTGGACCTTTTAGTCAAGTGCATGCCAGTTATACGTGGTTGTGCATTTTCCTTTGGTTTACACATGTTGCCAACCGATTTTGCAACCATGCAAGCTAGAAATCAGGCCACGTTTGAGGTTAGCTGGGTAACAAACTCTATCCGGCTAACAAACTGCGTCCCTTATCCCCTCAACTATCTTTTAAACAGCCAGCTGCCTTCTTCTTTTTCCTTAGACCAGCTAGAAGACATACGAGAAAAGGTCTGCTTCCGTCTGTCCGTGGACGCAATTCTTTAGATAGGCAGGAGACGTTGGAGAAAAAGGTTTGATTCCGTCCGGCCGCGGATGCAATTCTTTTCATGGGCTAGCAAATTGTAGATTGCTTCGCTAGTACCTAGATTGATTCATTGGTTGATTGGTCTGTTATTTCATTGCTCCCAGATTGCTTTCAATTCCTCACAAGATGCACCTCTGTGTGGGAAACTATTGATTCTTCCAGCTTGAGTATGCCCCTTCAGCTCTCTCATTATTAAGCCATGATTTATCTTTTAATGTCTTGGGTGCTCATTTAGTTTACCACCCATCTTTTTATCTCGTAGGTGCAGGAAGACAAGGACACTAGGTTACGGCTTGGGTCAAATCTTACTTAGGTAATCTACTTTTCCAAATTGTCTGATTATATTTGTTCGTTGTTGCATCTCTCTCATTCTCTAGAAGTGCCAGGGATATAATGCCCTGAACGCATTGAACTATTTTTTTTTGGCGTGTATATAGCCCTGGTCTCTGGATGTGCTTGATCTGTATTTATTCATCTGACTACGTGATCCCATGGTTGGTGTTCCGGGAAGCCTCTATCAGGGCTTGGTCCGTCGTTCGACTTGGGATTATTATATTTGCATGAATTAGTAGATTGCTCACTGTTGGCGTTTCAGGAAGCCTTCATATAGGCTTCGTTCGTCGTTCAACGTTGATTTTTTTATCTTATATATATGAGTCGATGACTTGATCATCATCGGCGTTTCGGGAGGCCAATATATTGGCTTCGTCCATCGTTCGACGATGATTTTTTTATCATATATGTATGTATGAATTGATGACTTGATCATCGTCGGTGTTCCGGGAGGCCAATATATTGGTTTCGTCCGTCGTTCGACGATGATGCTACTGTTCTTATGCGTGAGGACTATTTTTAATCATGTATACCTCTATTCTCACATCCCATGTATTTTCATTTTGTATATGCCAACTTTTGATATCGTTGATTTTTTTTGTAGATACTACCACTAGTAGAAAACCCCCCACTAGTCCCGGTTGGTAAGGCCCTTTAGTCCCGGTTTTTGAACCGGGACTAAAGGGTCGTTACTAATGCCTCTCGCCTTTAGTCCCGGTTCTTAAATGAACCGGGACTAAAGGCCGCGGCCACGTGGAGCTTCACCTTTAGTCCCGGTTGGTAACACCAACCGGGACTAAAGGAAATTTTATGATTTTTTTTATTTTTTTTTCAAATTTCTGAATTATTTTAACCTCTAATCTCTTATCACCACCCCTTATCACTGCTCAATTTATCCTCTAATCTTTAATCATCCCTCATCGTTCCAAATCATCTAACTTCCCGAACGGTCACCCATCCTCCCACTCCCCCAACCTGAGCACGCTTAACTTTCGGGTTCTATTCTCCCTCGTTTTCAAGTCTGCACTTGTTGTTTTCCTGACAATAGTAAGATGTCAATCCTATTAACCCTCAGGAATTTTGCTTGAGCATGAAGTGACACATTTCACTGTTTGAGTTTGAAAATATTGTTTAAAAAAACAATAATTATTTAGTAACACTAATATTTCTTGAATAATTAGTTTGACCATTGTTTGATCATTGTTTGACCACAGTTTCACCACAGTTTGACCAGATTTGACCAAAATTCAAAATAACTAAAATAATTATTTAGTAACACTAATATTCTAGAATAATAAGTTTGACCATTGTTTGACCACAGTTTGAATTTTTTTCGATTTTTTCCACTCTAGATCTTAAAAGCCCCGTAACTTTTTTTCTGTTAGGTTTTTGAGGATTTTGAAAATGTTTAACGGGGTTCCCCCGATTAAATTTGGATGTAACTTTTCGAATAGATGATTTTTCATATAAAAAACTTTTTCATCCGAGTTCGTATACAAAAGTTATGCCAATTTTACTAAATTCTAGAGAGATTTTGCAAATAAAGTCGAAATTCATATTTGTAAATTTTCCCAACAGCTAGACCATATATCACATGGGAAACTTATTTTCTTTTATTTTTTTGACATTTTCATTATTTTCTTTTATTTTTTTTAAACTGAAAAGGTGATCCAGGGGGGTGGAGTTTGAAAATGAGACCTTTAGTACCGGTTCGTGCCATGAACCGGTACTAATGCCTCAAACCCCATTAGTATCGGTTCGTGGCATGAACCGGGACTAAAGGTCTAACCCTTTTGTCCCGGTTGGTGCCACGAACCGGGACTAATGGGCATCAAGATTTTTAGTCCCGGTTCGTGGCACCAACCCACTAAAAGGTCGCATTTAACCGGGACAAATGGCCCACGTGGCCCCTGGGCGCACGAACCGGGACTAATGCCCCCATTAGTCCCGGTTCTGGATTGAACCGGGACTAATGGGCTAATCCATGGTGGACCAAAGCCCTCTTTTCTACTAGTGTACTTCTCTCATCCTTGTTGTGGGCTGGCTGCTTGGGCACCACGTCCACCTTGGTAAGTTTTTTTTCTATCTTGTATTTTCTCTTTTGTTGTTTTATCTTTCGATAGTGTTTGGTGCATGTACCAATATGCATATTTTTCTTGCATATAGATGGAGCCGGATGAAGTGCATAGGATGTCTCTATTGCAGCTAGCTAAGAGGCAACTTTTTGAACCAGATACTAATCTGCTGTACAATCCTGTGATAAGGGAACAACAGACACCCCAAGGAAATCCTGAATATTCTAGGCGAGGGTGGACATCAGGCCGCTCTTTCATAGCTCAGTGCTATTATCATGTCGCTCCTCATCCTAGAGTCGATACAGCTGTCACCCTGGGGACTCACATGATATCCAAAGGATTAGGTTGGGAATTCCACGAGGTTGAATATTCAGTAGCTCCCCCTGGGTACATTGAATGGGGAACTAACATTTTGAAGAATTATTCCATGCATTTGAAAGGTAGTGAAGAGAACACAGACTATATCTATGGAGCCATTTATTGCTCTTTGGGTGAGTACTCTGTATCTCCCCCGCTTATGATGGCTTTGTTAGAGCACTGGGATCCCAACACTAACACGTTCTTATTCCCCTGTGGTGAACGCACAATCACTCTTCTTGATATGAACCAAATGGCTGGGCTACCCTTAGATGGTGATCCGTATGAAGAATTTATACCCCCTACTCATGAACTGGATCCTTCTCTGTTGTTGTACCCCAGCTTTTTGCCACAACTCCTTGACATATTTAACAAACTCTCTGAAAGCGGCAATGTAGGCTTTCGGGAATGGTGCGGTTACTTCCACAATCGTCTAAGCAACACATTCTTTATCAATAGTCTCCAAGACGAGCGCCTCTACACTGCAGCCTATATTGCTATTTGGCTCTGTCGCTTTGTTGTTCCAGGTGGAGGGCCATATATCCGTCCCGGGGTATTAGTGATGGCCTCTTGGATCACAATAGGGCGTCGCATATCCTTAGCTCCGCCGGCCCTTTGCTCCTTATACTATTCGCTTCGGCTGATCAGTACTCATCCCATTGGTACCTCCTTTTTGAAAAGGTCATGGCAAGTCCACTGTGTGATCGGATGGATGGGTATATACTTAAGGAAGGTTTTTGGGCATAAATCTAGCACCAAATCACTCCCATTCTACAAACATCCAGCTCCAAAACCAAAAATGTGGAACACTATGTCTAGAACTCCACTTTTCCATGATCATGACTCAGCAGACAAACTTCTTAGAAAGCACACCCAGATCTCATGGCACCCCTACAGTTTGTCTAAATTATAAAATGTAGGTCATCTGAATCGGGTTTTCCAAATTTCCATACGTCGGGGTATGCTTCCATGGAGGCGTGTTGAAGAATTTATAGCAGAACCTTATCATCCTGACAGAGTAGCAAGACAATTTAGGCTTGACCAAGTGGTGCCTTTTCCTCCCTTCACCAATCTGTATACAAGACATCATATCGGTATTGCATATGCCTTTTGGCTTCATTTATTGCGGGATTCGGAGGATCCACGCCCCATTCCAGACGATTCTCGCGTCGGTGACTCATCTGGGCATCGGCTAATTGGCTACATGAATTTCTGAAGCCATTCACTGATGTATTTGACAAACTTCGCAATGGTAATTTGAATGGGAAGGTCCCTTATAATGAAAGGAGAAAAAATAGGTCCGCACTGCAACGTCATATTAGAGTTCGTCCATTGTCTGATGAGGATTTTAAGGTAGTAAGAAGGGTGGCTGATGAGCACCGGGACCAGCATATTGGTGTCATTGAACAGGAGGAAGCACGTGTCAAAGATCACTGGATGCCAATCCTCCATAGCTACTTACAAGACGTTGCTGCTACTCAACCCATGAAATCTAAAGAGGTGAACTAATGGTCCGCATAAAATTTATCTGTTTCTTTATTGTACTAACCAGTACTAATAATATTATCCTTTTATATATGTGGCCGCAGCAAAGTGGCGTACCAAAGTCTGTTGTTGCAGCTGGTTCTTCCTCTACTCATCCAGTGCTAGTGGGTAGTGATGATCCTCTAGAAACTGCCCCGGCCACCAGCGGACAAAAGCGTAAAATTTAGCGCCCACTCATGCTGATGAGGCGAGGCTCCCCCTCAAGCGCAAACTTGACTTTTCCCATGAATGTGATTTTTCTGAACCAATAACATTGGACGGTCCGTCATTAGATGTTGAAATCAGTAACTTGGTTAATGATGAAGATTTTGGTCATGTTCTCACGGGAGAAAAAGGACCATGGCCTTGGTGATTGCTTTGATTTATCCGTCGAGGATTATACCATTGGCGAGTGTGGCGCAAGTCGTCCACCTTCCAGCCTGGGTGTGAGTGAAGCTGTGCCTCATACCCCTAATGCTCTTGATTTCTTGTCAACTTTACCTGGTAGTTTATTTACTTATGCATTTATTTAATTGGCCGTGTCTATGAACCATCATTATCATCAAATTTTCACGACTCTTCACTTTTTTTAGGTTGCGAACAAGAAGGTTACCATTCGCAAGACCCTGTAATGACGGTTGTATCAGGGAAAGGCGCACAGATGGACTGCAGCTTTGTCAAAGACACGTTTATAGATGCCACGGATACCGTGGTGAAACGAGCCCTCGAAGGACTGAACGACTCTACCCTTGGTGATCCCAAGCGATGCATCATGCTTGAGTGCGTTTCTCAGACGCTGCCCACGCAAGTACCTGAGGTAGCTAAGGTGCATGCCATATTGGTCGAGCTATCGACCTTTCCAAGAAATTGGAGGTTGGCCAGACTAAGTTCATGAAGGGATCCGAACGAGATGAACATGCTGCTACTGAAGTCGAGCTTAAAATTAAGTCCGGCCATGAAGTTTCCAAGGCTGCAATTGGGGACTTATCTGACCTAGACAAGAAGTGTGCTGAAATAGAGGTGCAGGAAGCAGCGCCTTAAGGTGCAGCTTGAGGAGGCTACCGCCAGTTTGTAGAAGCTTAAACTAGAGAGGGAACAGCGTCGACAAGCACATAATGCCCATCAATCTGAACTGAAGGACTTGGTGAAGAGTCTACAGGACACCAACGCCGGCAAGCGTACAAGGCTTGCTGAATTTGAACAAAAGAGGGCAAAATTAAAGACTGAAGCAAGTCAGTTGTTGAACAGCCTGCAGAACTGGCGAGCTCCTTGAGAAGGCCTAGACTTCGCTTAGTTTTTGTTTTTATTATTATTTAGCCATTTCAATTTATCATTTCCCTTTGAATCATTTTAGGTTCAGTACTCAGTTTCACTTCAAATGTAGCAGTACTTTGTTTATTCACATGGGAACTCCGAATTTTATGCATGATGTGCTAGTACGCCAGCTTTGACATTGAAGCATCCTAATTTATTTACACTATCGTTGTGTATGGCCTGAAGCCTTTTTATTCTATTTTTTTTATATAAATGCACGCACGTATCAATTTTTTTGTACGACGTTTAAGCATATGTTGAAGTCTGGAGCCTGCTTGATGTTTATATTGTTTTATTACCCTCTTTTTTTACGTCGCAGTTTATACTCATAAGTCATTGGAGTTTTTTTTGTGCCCTAGTTTATACTCGTAAGGGTGTGGAGTATTTTGGATGATTTATTTTTTTGCCTCACAGTTTATACTCGTAAGTCATTGGAGTATCTTTTTTTGTGCCCCAGTTTATACTCGTAAGGGTGTGGAGTATTTTGGATGATTTATTTTTTTCCTCATATTTTATACTCGTAAGTTGTTGGAGTATCTTTTTTTTGGTGCGCCCCAGTTTACACTCATGAGGGTATGGAGTAAGTATGATGATTCGATTTTTTTTCTATCACAGTTTATACTCGTAAAACATTGGAGTCTTTTTTTTTGTTCCCCAATTTACACTCATGAGGGTATGGAGTACCATTTTGTTTTTTTACTCAAGCATAGTAGCGCTTAAGGAATTTTCCATTTATCGGTGGCGGGCAATACTCGCCGTCAGGGGAAACTATCATGTATGCACCACTAGACACTACAAAAAAAATACACTTCCGTCATGATACGTGTTTGTCACAGTAGGTCGCGTTTTCTGTCATGTATGTACATCCATGAAAAATTTATGACAGAATCAAGATAGTCATACTGTCTTTGTCGTAGAAGTGTTCCATGACATTACCAAAATTATCATCACGGAAGTGTCCACTTCCATGACGATAAATCACGCGTCACAGAAGTGCTTTCGTCAAGGGTGACCGACACGTGGCATCCATCGTAACGGAACGTCGTTAAGCTATCGGGTCGGGTTTTGGATCCGATAACCCGTTAACAGCCCCGACCAATGGGAAATTTCCACGTGTAAAATTCTTATTGGCCGGACGAAACACGTGTCAGCTCGTCAGTGGGTCAGATAGGCGCCTATGATACGTCGACACGTGGCACGACCCAACAGAGGCCCATTCCTGTGAAAAGGCCGGCCCGTTTGACTTGGTCAAAAGGTGGCGGGCCGGCCCATGGAAAGTCTGTTAACGGCATGTTCACATATAGCTCATTTAAAGCCCGCTAACCCAAGGCCCGTTACGCCCTATTCGAATTTGGCCCAGTAGCGTCATCTGGGTCATCCAATATGATTCCAGCCCGTTTTCACTTCTCGCCCATGTATGGCCCATGAGGTCTTTCGGATCATATGAGGCCCTATGTAACTCATGGCCTACTGACGGCCTGTGGTGAAACTGGCCCGTAATGAACAATGTATCACTTTACACCCATTAACGGCCCATGGTGAAGCTGGCCCGTAATGAACAGTGTGTCACTTTATACCCATTAACGGCCCGTTATTCCGTTGGGCCGTTTCCAGCCCATGTTATCTTTCGGCCTTCTCAGAGCCCATTTATTCTTGGGCTCATTTCAAAGATTCGTTTACTTACGGCCACATCGCTATTTTTCGCTTAGGGCCAAATTCAGCCCGTGGTTACAATCGGCCCGCTTGTGGTCCGTTAATACGTTGGGCCATTTTCATAGCGTCATCAAATACGGCCTATTAATGATGGCCCGTTATGGTGGGCCCATGAACGGACGATTCCAACTCTAGCCCGTTTACGGTCATAATGCGGTATGTTTAGCACATGTTTGGCCAATCCATCATACGGCCCGTATAAGGCCCATTGATAATCCGGCCCGCAGAAGGCCCATTGTTTCTACGGCCCGTAGAAGGCCCATTGTTTCTACGGCCCGTAGAAGGCCCATTGTTTCTACGGCCAGTAGGAGGCCCAGTGTCACTACAGTAAATATTAGCCCATGGTTATTGTGGCCTAGTTTTAAAAAATAGGTTATTGCAGCCACTAGCTAACCGCGGAAAAAGAACTGCAATGGCTACAAGCAAACAAATAAACAAGACAAGAAGGAAATAAATAAGCAAGCAACTAACTCTAGGCTATCACGACTATTACACATATTACATCCACTGGGCATCAAAGTTCGTCACCAGTGCAAATATAGGGAAGAAAACAGCATATCATATACACTGGTTGTCAAAGTTGGCGACCAGCGCAAATAAACGCCGCAAAGAAAACAAATCCGTAACTGAAACCACTTCGTAAAAATCTCAAGAAACAATATCACAGGTACCCATAATGCTGGCAAGATGCTTAGCAAGCTTATTAACTTTCTCTTGTGTGGCGCTTAAATCCTCCGGCGCTTGCTGTTGCACCAGAGAATATGCATCTGAATTCTGCAGGGACTTCCTCAGTCCTTCAGCTTCCTGTCGCAGGACATCTGATCGATGTCTTTCAACTTGAAGTTGAGACTCAAGAAGACGAACTGATTCAGGCAGCGAGTTCAAAGAGCTTGTGCTAGCAGTAGTGGCCAGTAACTCGAACACTACATCAAGACTGGACTTTTGGGTTCCCTCACTGTCGTCAAGATAGTTTTTATCAGCTTTCTTGGAGACCAACAGGGATGTCTCACTATCTTGAACCTTATTTGCATTACTTCCTTTACCATTGGATAACGCGGTACTGTTCACCAATATTTTGTCCGCGTTCTAAAAGAGAAACAAGCAGACACATCACATGTTTACCATGTTGTATATGAAACTCATTTTGGTAAATGAGTTCAGTAGTAAAGTGGACAGGATAACAGCATGAAACAAACATATATCTATGTACCATGGTCACTTTATGGTCTATATCATTCTAGTTTTTTTTCCCAAATCAAGATAGAGACAAAGTTCAAATAATATTTGTTCAAGACAAAGCAGAATAGACAGAATATAAGTGTGGGTAACTATAGAGCAATAACAACACTTGTAATGTGCATGACATGAGAACATAACTGTTTATTCAATTGAAACTGAAATCAACATAGAGCAGGTTACAACAGCAAACCAGTTAAAGAAACAGGTTTAAAACATACCTGTTGCGCCATTGGAGTTTCAATTCCATCCTTCAAATTTGAAAATAGTTGGTATGAGTAAATCTGATCATGCAAGAGCAAAGGAGTATGAACCATAGCTACGTAACCTCGACACGAGAACAAATCTTCTTCTCCTTTAAGTGTTGAGTTGGGATTCAGAGTGGTGGTCCTCGTGCTTTGGGAACTGCAGTTCCCTTACTAACTACTCGTGTTTGGGTGCTCCGTGGTGGAGATGGTGCTGTGTCAACTGGAACTGGGTTACTATCTGCCGGGGTTGAGGTTAGAAGGGGTGTGCTGGTTCTCTGTCCAACTGGGTAGGGGTACAATCTTTGAGAGTCTGGGTTATGTGTGGTGGATCTGGTCCTTGGGCAAGTAGAACCGTGGTTCTATCTGCATCAACTGGTAGCACTATCTTTTTTGAAGACCGTGTTGTTACTCCCTTAGATACTGCCATCATGCTCTCCAATTCAAATGGTTGATAAACAAGAAAAGTAATTGAAAGTATAGACATTGTATGATAGATAGGTGCAATGGATAGTGGGGAATAAAAGAGGGCATGAAATAACTCATATTTATGTTGTCTAACCAAATAGGATAGCATGACACAATTCCACATATATGATGGCTAACTAAACAGGATAGCATGACACAATTTCACATTATGATGGCTAACTAAAAAAGATGGAAAGACATACTTCAAAATATGAGACTATGTAAACAGGATGACATGACATAACTATATAATGTGTTTATTAAATAGGTTGGCATGCCATAACTCACATACATTCAGGGATAGAATGCCATAATTCAAAATATGATGACTGTAAACACTAAAGAGGATGAGATGATACAACTATATGATGTCTTTATTAAATGGGTTGCCATGCCATAATTCAGATAGATGATGTGTATGTACTATGTAAACATGATGGCATGATATAATTCAAATATATGATTTATATAGTAAGCAAGTAAGCAGATGGCATTCCATATATGATCTAAAAACTAAGCAATGCAAGACAACATGCATGACATGGGTAATATAACCCTGCCAAGTTTGAGCATAGACCTCAGGGGGAAAATATGGATCGGCCATCGGTCTACGAATCCTCCTCTCGAGGAGCTCTCTGTAACCAAACAAGATGTCTCGCTTCAGCAGGTAGCATTGTCTGCTCACGAATACCTTGTTTTCACTCCAGATACTTCCATCACCGCTTCAAATGGCTGATGCACAGGAAGAGTAGTTGAATATCCAAACGTTTTCGACAAATGGAACACGTAATACAAAAAAATGATAGCATGATATAATTCACATACATGATGATTGGCTAAACAGCATGGCATTGCATAATTCACATATATAATGCCTTTGCAACAAGATAGCATTGTATAATTCACATATATAATGTCTTGCAACAAGATGGCAATGCATAATTCACATATATGGTAATTAGACACTGAAAAAGTGGCATTCACACAAAGCATGTCTAAACTAATCAAATGACATAGCAACGTGAGACACCATACGCACGATATGAGCAACATAACCCTGCCAAGTTAGAGCATACACCTAGGGGGGATAGGACTGGTCATCTGTCTCTGAATCCTCCTCTGAGGAGCTATCCGTAACCAGCGAGATATGCGCTTCATCAGATAGCATAGTCTGCTATGAAGACCTTGTTTTCACTACAGAATTTGCCATCACCGTGTCAAATGGCTGATGCACATGAAGAGCAGTTGAATGTAATAACATTGTTGACAAATGTAATATGTAACGAAAAAAAGGATGGCCTGATATAATTTACATATAAGATGGCTGGCTAAGCAGGATGGCATTGCAAAATTCACATATATGATGCCTGGCTAAACAAGATGGCGTTGTATAATTCACATAAAAGATGAATAAACTAAACAGATGGCATTCGCACAAAGGATGTCTAAACTAAGCAGATGACATATTTGATGTATAAAGTAAGCAATGCAAGACACCATATCCATGATATAACCAACACCAGCATGCCAAGTTAGAGCGAAGACCTCAGGGGGTAAACAGGAGTTGTCTTCTCCTTCTGAATCCCCCTCAGAACAGATATCTTCCTCTCGATTACAATCCGAAATGCGTGGAGGGGGGCTGCCTTTGCGCCTACCATGGAGCGACGTCTGCATGAAATTTTATTACCACGCAAGGCTCGTCTCTTTTGCTCTACATGTTCAATTCCATTGTTTACAATAACGGCCATGCATAGGAATAAAACATAGTGAGATTATGTAAGGAGTGCATGCAAAAATCCAGAGTGATGGTAGCAACATGTGGATTAACCCAAAAACAATAATAGCAGGCAGATAATGGCTTCAGTTAAAAAATACAGATAATGGCTTCTTTACTGTTTGTTTCCCACCCAACATGAAACTCATAGTAGACACCGAAGATTAACCAGATAGTAGATAGATACTATTGATAGCGGCCCCGATATGTACCCCACAATCATTTAAAAACTCATGTTTGACCATTACTTTGGAGCTGACTCAGAGTCTAATCGGTGAACAGGACGATAAAGTAGCATGTAATATTAAGTGATGTATAACGTAAGCAGACACAAAAGAGTGCGACCTCTCTTGCGGACCCTTGTAGTCCTCGAGGTCATCTGCTCGGTTGATGATGGTAATGCAGTTTTCATGGCTGCCAGCGGTGGGGAAGAAGATCTAAATGGCAAAAGACAGTGGAGGCGGATCCCTGCTGTCTTGGACCCATACGTCGTTGGAGCAATTGAGCTAGGGTGGACGACGGCATAGCAGAGGCCAGGACAAACCACGCAAGGTTTTCTTTGACAACTATCTATAAGAGAAGTAATTATGTCAGGGCTCGTTTGAATTGGAGGATTCCAACAATGCAGGGATAGGAAATAGACAGGAATAGGATAGGAATGCACGTGCAAAACAGAGAATTTAAAAACACAGGATTTCTGCCAATCTGGGTGTTTGATTCACAAAAATTGGAAGATCACATGATGCAAAGAAGCATGGTGAGATTAAGTCAAACCGCAAGAAAATGTACGGTTATAATGCTATTATGCTACTATCTCTTAGTCTTGTGCTTCATGAATAGGAATTTGAAAAGGAGGACAAGTGAAAATTAAAATTGTATGTTTTTCTTCCAAGGAGACACTAAAGGAACAAATCCGTGTGCTTAGTGGACAATATATATAACATGTAGAGTAAAAAGAGATGCAACAAGTGTACAACCTCTTTGGCGAAGCCATGTCGATCTCAGCGTGATTGGGTTGGCGGTGAGGATGCTCATTGACTTTCTTGTCGGAGGAGGGAAGAAGATCTTAGGCGTCTGGAGATGGAGCTCGAGGTCTTGCTCATTGTGATGGAGGGTTTCGTCGTTGGAGCAGCTCAGGTGAGTTGTACAACGCCGAGGCTGAAGCAGGACAAGAGAGACAATGAACAACGTTAACCGGAGTGGAATTCTAATAGCATCTCCAATACATGACGTAAAATACATAACCACAAAGTGCTAAATGTAAAATACATCAGCCGCTCATCTCTGAACTTAACTGTCGAAACTGAAATTAACTGTCAAAACTGAACTTAACTGTCGAAACTGAACTTAACTGTCGAAACTGAATTTTGCTGTCGAAACTGAATTTTGTTGTCGAAACTGAACGCACTAGCAAGGTGAAGCTACACGTTGGTCGACTGACTTTTTCATCTCTGGTCAGTCGATTTTGCAGCCGTTGGATACGAAATGAAGGGCATGTGGTTCATCTTCAACCTCCACCCCCCTGAGCCGGCCAAACAACAGCCCCCAGCAGCCCGCGGCTGGCGGTGCGCCGCCCCGCCTGCCCCGAAAACACTCCCCACCGCCGGTCCGCTGCAGCCCCAACCATCCCTCTAGCCCCCGTGCCGAAGCTTTTTCTCCGCGATCCCACGCCACCGCCCGCCAACGCGATGCCGCCACCGCGCGACCACAGCCCCATCCTGAACCCTAAGTTAGATAGTGGGGTACCTCTCGTGAGCCCCCCTCCCGTTGGCTGGTTCTTCCTTCACCCGGCAAGCCCCCCACCCCTGAAAATCGATCGATCCAAAAGTCGATTCTACCGATCAAGTGTAGCTAAATCGAGCAGCATCGCAAGCAAGAGCAAGAGCAAGAGCAGCAGCGTGAGCAAGAGCAACAAAGAAGAGAAGACTAGGTAGGGGACCGAGAGCAAGAGCAGAAAGCAGTATGAAGCGAGAGCTAAAGCAGCAGCAGCTCCTACTGATGTGGACATCACCGCCGAGGGAGCGACGCCGTGGAGGAAGTGGCCGGCGATGCCGCCGTGGATAGAGCCGCGCCGTGTCGGTCGGGACCGCGCGCCGGCAGCACCGTGAGATCGAATCAAGAAGAAAATGCGGCGACTAGTGTACAACCTCTTTGGTGGCGCCGATTAGGCCGCAACTTCATCTGAGAAAACGGTGATGATGATGCTCTTCCGGTGGTGCAGGTGAAGACGGCGGTGTGGGAATGGAGGTGGTGTGAAAGACGAGGGGAACGATGGATCCTCATCCGGTACGGTGGATGAGGGACGTCGAGGTGTTGCTGTGGACGACATCGTCGGGGAAGAGGCTCCGACTGGGTGGCGGACGGAGCAGGGTGTGGGGTTTCGTCACGGGTTTTCGCGGCCTCAGTGTATGAATGGGTGGGCGGATGGGATGGCAGCAGGGGACCATGGCTTAGAGACGCGCTTGTCCGAAATGTGGGGTAAGTTACGAAAGTACCCCCACCGATTTGAGGCGGTTCTTTCGGTTCAGGGGTACCACAGGCATTTCGCGTGTCGGGATTTCAGAGGAGGTGGGAGTTTTCGCACGCGTTGTAATTTTGGAATAGCAAGGCGCGGGTTGAGATGGAGGAAGTTGTCGAAGCACAACGAGACAAAGATATATCTTAAATATTTCGGGCTAACAAGGCACGGGTTGAAATTTCCAGACAAGCCTCACGTGTACTGTACCAAATCAATGCGCACTACAAATGTCATTCAAAACTTTGAATTCATGTTATGTTCAATTAAAATATTTCGCTACGTGTATAATGCATGCAACCTACTACTCAAATGAACGTTTTAGTGCATTCCAAACGTATATACTACCGCTTCAATATGAACTAAATTTGAATTCGTTTCTCTATTTGAATAAGATCTACAGTAATGATTGTTTTGAAGTCAAAGCATTTGAATTTGTTTCTGTGTTTTAATAAGATCTACAATCATCATTATTGTCAAGTTAAACCATCGTTTGTGTATTATCTTCACATCACACCACATGATTAGTCTCGAGTTACATATGAACTATGTGTACTATATGAACTCGAACTATATTTTTTGAATCCACTTTATTTTGATTTCAAATCACATTACATTTCTAGCTCTAGCTAGATCTTCATAATCTAAACCATGTCTCATATGTATAATGTGTTTATCACATTATGTCTGGTGCCCCGCCCCCTACGCCTACAAGTATTTAGATGTGAGTTGCAAACACCACACATTACCACAAATTCAAATAAAATGTGAGAATTTTCAATATATAGTATTGTTTAGATTGTTCGATATTTAGTTGTAAGCTACAAACGCCACACATTATCACAAATTAAAATAAAATGTGAGATTGTTTGATGTATAGTATGGTTTAGATTGTTCGGTATTTAGCTGTGAGTTGCAAACGCCATGCATTATCACATTATGGTATAACATGTGCACAACACGTGTATCACCACTATATTCATGCATGCAATGTTTAAAACACTATGATCTCCTATTAAAATATATGAATCCACTTTCATATCACATTATGATCTTTGTTAGTCTCTTACACCCACACAATCCTCTAACCTTTGTAGCTACCACTAACTTTCTCTCGTGCATGCACACGCCCTCCCCCTCCCTCAGCATTCTATCCACCGGGCACATTCATTTTTTTCTTTAGGTCGTTCTCCAAGAGTCTCCACAACTCCTTTCCGACACACACCGATCGATAAACCTCTTCAGGATGCTTGCCTACAACATACACACACACCTTCAATCTCCTCCTTTATTTGTCCTTGCCTTGTGTCTCTCATACGGTCAGACACACGTGTAAACTATCGCCCCTCTTTTCATCGATCTCACAACCGCACACTCCTCCCCCTATCTAGCTAGTAGTTGGGCCTCTCGCACCACCTCCTAGCTCTATTCTCTCCGTCTATCCGTCTCCCCGGGCCTTATTTGCCTCTAACAAATGGACGTACAGGACCGATCTCTCGCTATACATATAGCTAGCTAGGTCCTTATAACTCGTTTTTACCCACACGTCAATCGATCTACCTCATTAGTTGTGTCTCTCCCATCCTGCGACAAACAACAATTGATCTACCGATCTAGTTAGGTTTGCTTACCAAACACATGGTTCCCCTTCATCATCCATGGATGCGTCCCGACAGATCTATCACGCACAGGCACACACAGAAACACATCCTCACTCTTATTGATAACATTGCAGTTCCACCCTTAGTTTGTCTAGTAGGCCTCTCCCACCATCTTCGAGAAGCAACTCCTTCACCCATCCAACACTATTCCCCTCTCCCTCCCTCTCCCTCCCTCTCCCTCCCTCTCTCTCCTCTCTCTCTCTCTGTCCCCACATATTTCCCGTCCTTCCGTTATGTATGGATGTCGACCGATCTCCCTCAAGACATAGCCGCGTCTCACCTTCTCAACACATATACGAGTCGTTCTACCTCTATAGTTAGGCCTCTGCCTACCCCTCCACCCACCCCCCTCCCCCCCACACACACCGATACATCGAGCGCTCCAGTCATGTCTCCTTGCCACACACAAACTTGACATGTGCCCTCTAACATTCCGGTAGGCCAGTCTCCCTATATCTTTGACTTGTACACACACACAATTTCGATGGCTCTCTTCATCGATCTCGCACCCACCCACTTGATCCTCTCTTCGACTCTATCGATAGCTATGACCCCTCCCTCTCTTCTCATGGATTGCCCGACCCTCTATGTATGATATAGATAGGCCTCCATTTTACACACATTGCATGCAAAATTTTGTTTGAGATGTCATCGACACATATTCCCAGAAATAATTCACAAAATCAACCCCCACCCCACCCCCACCCCAAAACAAAAAACACTCACGAACGCGGTTTGTATCTGTCACACACACCCACGTGGGTGGGGGACGTGCACGAAGAGAAGAGGTGCATGCACGACGCACGTACTCCCGTCTCTTTCCCAACCACACCCGCGCGGGTACACGGTGGAGCTCATTTCTGTACGAAAAAGGCAGCCCATGTTGTAATTTGGCACGTGTACAGGTTGTCCACTTGGTGGAGGGAGGATCGTCTACCACGGGTGAACAAAAAAATTGCGACTTGACGTGTTATGTTAAAAAAAGAGGCAAACCATGTGGGGCCTACCTTAGAGGCAAGGCTCTATACACTGGAGTACTTTTGATGTGTCCCGTCAACTCGCAGAACGAGGAGAAGCTTGCTTAGTACGTCGTCTCCCCCGCCCACGGGCGCGGTGGCTCGCAGGATGAGGTGAAGCTTGCTTACTACGCCTTACGCGTGCTCCCTCACCCATGCGCGCGGTGGCTCGCAGGACAAGGAGAAAAATTTACTACTCCCTCCGTTTACTCCTCGTCCCTACTACCTTGGTTAT
The DNA here is from genome assembly GCA_021605145.1 of Aegilops bicornis. Classification (NCBI taxonomy): domain Eukaryota; kingdom Viridiplantae; phylum Streptophyta; class Magnoliopsida; order Poales; family Poaceae; genus Aegilops; species Aegilops bicornis. The sequence goes on along the minus strand of CM038671.1, from coordinate 566,798,163 downwards.
AGAGATTGTATCATATTGTTTGGAATATATATGTCCTTTAGTAGATTTCGATATAGACGTATTTTAGAGTGTAGATTCACTCATTTTGCTGCGTATGTAGCACTCCCCCTCGCCCCTCGACCCTCGCCCACGTGGTGGACGTGCAACAATTCATTCGGTCTCATATAGCCAGAACGATATATACTGCACTACCATTATTTCTCGACTTCCCGAAGAGGCGAAGAGCCAATCGCAAGGTTAATATTTTGGAGATGCCAAGCGCAAGGTTATAGGAGAATGAGTAGTAGGTGCCGCGTCATTTATAAATGAAGTTTTTTTCTTCAGTGGCACGTACGCAATATGATAGGTTCATATGGAGAGAAAAGGAAACCGCTCCACTATATACATAGTCAGGACAGGCCAGCCTACACGGTTGCTTGCTGGGGTTGCTCTCTTCACACTCTCTCGCACAAAACGACTGTGGCCACATCTCTAACATCCCGGCGGATCACGTCCGCTTGGGGAAGGGGTGGATGCTTAGTGTAGATGCGGTGGCCATCGCCGACGGTGAAAACCCACTGTCTGCACGTCCCGATCAAGGGTCCCCGCCGTTCTCTCTCACAAAGCCGGTGAGGTTGCCTTCGTCCCTTGCTCACTGCCGCGACGTGGGCAGTTGCCGCCTCCCGTCGCCCTCCTCAAGGTTGAGCTACGTCCCTCAGGTACAACTCCCTTTACAGCGGCTTGCACCATTGCTCCGGCTGCCCACATCACCCCCTGTGGATATTTCTCTACTTCTTTGCCCCGCACATACCTCTACTGGCTTCTACGTACTGTATTTGTGATGAGTTTATGTCTCATCAACTAGTCCCAGTAATCTTGTTCTAATCACGCTTGTTCAATTTCTTTGCCACATGGATGCTCATCTCGATTTTGGTGAAACTGCACAAAATGATCCGATGGTCAAAAGGTTGCAAACTTCATTTATTAGGAAGCTCGAACATTGCCAGCAAATTGAAGCCTGGTCAGGGTTCACGGTTCAAGGGCTAGGGACTGCATGGATCATTTTTTTCTTTAGCTGCCTCTGTTCCAAAATAAATGTCAACTTTAGTAGTAGTACAACTTTGTACTAAAGTTTGCACAAAGTTGAGACACTTAGTTTGGAACGGAGGGAGTACATATTTGCTATGATCTGTCAATCACTGAGATTCAATAGCATGCATGTTAGTCTCCTTTGTATTTGATGAAATGTTGCAACGGGCAACCTTGGACGCAATATACATGTAACGAAGCTGGAAGCTTCATAGCATTGTACAAATTTATCTCACGATAAATTACAGTACGTACTATACTAGTACTTCCTTTGTTCCTAAATATAAGTCTTTGTAGGGATTTCACCATGAACCACATGCGGATGTATATAGATGCATTTTAAGTGTAGATTCATTCATTTTGTTCCGTATGTATTGGAATCTCTACAAAGACTTATATACTAGTAATTGCTAGCCCCCACTACTAGGAATTATATATCCTCTCCTTGAGCCACGTCATCAAAATTGATGTAGCTGTTAGATGAAGTAAATCAGTCCATAATAGCCGTCTGATCTAGACGTTGAGAGGCTCCGCACTAAGCCACATGCAAGCATGCAGAAATACCGTGGCACATGCATGTGAGTGGGTTTTAAATCACATCAACATGTTTGCATGCAAGCATGCACCGGTAGCATGCATGTAAGTGAGCTTTTAAGTCCCATTAACATGTCAAAAAGAAAAATATAATCCCATTATGCAGTAGGAGTTGGCTGATCTTTTTTCCTTACGTGGGATGATATAAATGATGATGGGAGTTTATTTAGTTTGGCTACCACATTTGTCATGCGGTTATAGAGTTTTTTTAGTTCTATGAAATCGATAATTTTGCGTAGAGAGATATACCGCTGTTCCGCGCCAACGCGCGGGGACTCATCTAGTAATATTTAGGAACGGAGGGAGTACTATGTAAAGAGTTAGGTGTCGCACGGTGATAGTGTGAGGTGGGCCATGTAATCACTGAGCCTGCATGTTTTCACTGCTCTTGCACGCCTCCGCTATAAGAATGGAGAAAATTGTAATCTAGTAGTAGTATACTCCTACCTCCTTTCGCCGAAAGCGTGGGACATCCAGTAGTCCTACCACCTCAGTAATAAAGACCAATGAGCCGTCAAATCATATAGACCCAACAGTAAGTAGGACGGACGAAGCAACCATCATCATTGGCGCCCGGTGAGAGGTCGCGTCCGCTCTGCCCGGCATGAATGCGGCACCGATTCTTTGAGCGGCGCCGACTGCTTTCAAGGCGGGAAGCGCGCGCGGGTGATGGAGGGGCTTTGGGTGGGCCAGGCTGGTCAGGAGCGGGCGTGGCAGCTGTCCGCATGTCCCTACCGGACACGCCCGGAAACGAGAGGATGCACCGACTCTCGCGCCTAAAATCGTACACTACACAACATCTCTCTGTAGGAGTAGGTCGATCTGTCGCTCTCTCTAACACACACATGCTGTTAAACACACACACATACACACACACACACACACACACACACACATGCACGCACCTTGGTCTCGTTGCACCTTCTAACGTGACTTATTACACCTAGACGGAGGGAGTAGTAAGTATACGAGATACGGTGGCACACTGACTTAAGTCAAATACAAGTGCCCAAAATTTGTGTGCATGTTATAATAAGGATTCACTTAAAATAGTACGTGAGCGAACAGAGGATCAATTGGACAGTGTTCCCGAGCAGTGGCGAGATGTGTGAGGTAAGATACATCACCGGGCGCTTTTAATTTTTCTTATTAATTTGTTTGTTTCACCCTCTGACTACGTGGAGAGAGGTAAGGTGACTAAGGCTGCATTATTTCTGCACCACTGTGGATAGTCTTACCACCAAAGCCACATGACACGATTATGATTGAAATCCCAATGACTCACACACAAAAAACACGACATGCTTGTCACACGAATGCAGGAATGTATAAAAGGTTATTTCCCTCTCATTGAACATAACGGGAGGGTTGTGTAGCTGGTTAGCCTGTTCGCTCATCAAACTTGAGGTCTCGGGTTCGATAACTACACTTGCACATAATTTGTGCCAGGAGGATTCTTTGACTGGTCAAAATGTTTTCTAGGGTTTGCACGCTTCACACTCTCTCTCCAGTATATATATACATGCTGGAGCCTCAGCGCTTGTAGTTGCTCTCTTTACACTCTCTCGCCCTCTCCCGCTAGAGCCTCAGCGCTTGTAGTTGGTCTCTCGCCCTCTCCAGATCTAAACAAGACTTCGTTGGCCTCTCTCTCCCCTCACTGCTGCTCACAGAGCCGGCAGGATCCGTCCGCCGGGAAGGGAAGGAGGCTTAACGCTGTCGCCGTCGGCGAGGGACTACCGGCGCAGCTGTTCACTTTCCACCCAGCGGCGGCGCGGGAGGGCCTCCAACCCCTTCTTCTTCGCCGCCGTCCCGTCGCCCACCGAACCACGCCCCAAGAATCTTAAGGTATAATTTACTTACTCCACATGCATTGCTCTAGCTGCATGTATACCATGAATCTAGGACGTGGTTCAAAGAGGAAAGGAGTGGGGGAAAGTAGTGGGAAAAGTTGTATATAGCATGAATCTAGGACGTGGTTCAAAGAGGAAATGAAGGGGGGAAGTTGTATAGCATAAATCTAGGACGTGGTTCAAAGAGGAAAGGAATGGGGGAAAGTAGTGGGGAAAGTTGTATCGCATAAATCTAGGACGTGGTTCAAAAAGGAAAGGAACGGGCGAAAGTACTAGTTCAAAAAGGAAAGGAAGGGACAAGGCTGTAGAGTTTGAGCAGGACTAGATTTGCTGCGCTCACATAGGGAAAGGTGTCTAAAGATAACAAAACTGGGACCAACACAAATATGCTCCTTGGTTGTTTGTTCTTTGTTGCAACAGACTGTGCATGACCACAGTACATCGGTAGATGCACATGGTGCTGGTGCGTCCATTGTCCCGTGCAACTCATTAGTTGTTGTTAATCTAAGGCCCTGTTTGGTTAAAAACTCCCTAGTCCCTACCTGCTGGGTTCCAGGGACTAAACATGGACTAGAGGTTATTAAATGACATGCTAAAAGACCATGTTACCCCTAGTAATGAACTAATAGAGACAAGGTGCGATGCGTGGCAGGGGCAACTGTTGGAAAAAGTCCCAAAAAGACTCCCTCGGGGTCTTCTTTCTTTAGTCCCAAATGCCCACTTCTAGTCCCTAAAAGTCCCTCCTGTTTGGTTTAGATGGGACTGACACGGAGTTTTTTTTAGTCCCTACACCAAAATGTCCCTGTAAACAAACACCCTCTAATAATGCCGCTGAAAAAATGATGCAATGCCACAGTTAAAAGCAAATTACATGTTTAACGAATTTTATTGTTAATATAATCTCTATGTAAATATTAATCAATGCCACCGTTTGAGAAATGCTACTGTCTTGCTTTCTTTCCCATTTAGATAAGGTAGATGCTTCTTTTTGTTGGCTTCTGTGTCATCCACCGTTATTTACCACTAATTGTTTCCTTTGCACCTTCGTGTAAACAGGTTTATCTGCTTCACCTCGTTGCCATTGTGACCTTTTGTTGCACTGCACAAAACACTTTTGTTTTAAGAGTGTTTTGTGCAGTTCAACCAAAATGTCACACCGCCAATGTTGCTTGATTGCTTGATCTTAGTGGAACTCCACAAGAGGAGATCTTACTTCCTATCCGTTAAGGCGAATTTGGTTCAGATCTTCTTCTTGTGAGTTGTTTGAATTCCGCATCATGAGAGGTCAGTACTAGCCTTCTTTCACATGATTCTGCAGTGTGCACATATGTTGTGCTACTTGTACGATAATGTTGCTTGATTTTAGTGAACTGCACAAATGGAGACAAGACTTCCAATCTGTATGTGCACCATAATATCCCATTGAGGTAAGATAAGGATATTTCACAACTGCTGGCCTGTATTTTGCCACTTCCATCAGAAAATTAAGTTTAGTACTATACTTGTGCTCCCTAATTGACATGCCAAATCTTACATTGAAGGCGAAGCTTATGCATTATTGAACGAAGTGATGAAGGGGAAGAACAAGCGGAAGAAAAACAAAAACAAACTCCGGTGCTGTAATGAAACCTTTGGAACTATGATGACACAAGTAATGATATAGTTTTGCATCTTAATTTATTGCTATGGCTGGAACAAGCAATTGTTTTTCCACTGATTTGATGCCACTCTTAATGTAATATGTAATTATCTCTACTTGTGCAAACAGGGATCTTCTTTGAAGATACCATATATTTTAGTGGATCTGCACAAGAAGATGTTGGAAACATTAAACTAATCGAGGAGTATATAATAAGCATGGCCACCACCGTAGATAGCAACAGATGGTTCCGGAGAATTGCTTCATCTGTATGCTCTACACAATAAGCCTCCTGACAAAGGTTGGTACTCGCCCACTGATTTCATCCACATGATTGACCTTTGTCATCTCTATTGGTGTTGTGCTACTGTTTAGATACTGTCATGAAAAAGTGGTATTGTCCTTGAGAAGTGCTTCATCTGTGCTGTTTTAAATATTTCCTTTCCTTTTTTCGAGCAAACAGTGATGCTAGCATTTAGTAGTCCTCTTGTCTTTGCAGAACAGGATCATCTTCCTCTAAAGAAGAATATGGAGTACGTGAACTGACTAGTTCCGATTATGCCAGGATGAAGAAGCCATGTCTATCTTATCATCAGAAGGAGCAGTTGAAGGATGGTTACATACTCCCCACAAGACCAAACTAACTTCAGCTCAGAAGGACTGACAAAATGTCCATTTTTTTGTTGTGATGCGCGAGTACAATGTTGTTCTAGGATTCTTTCTGGTGAGTTCCATTTTTCTAAAAGTGTGCTCTACATGGACCATATATGTGCCTGTTGAAACTGTCAATTCATAGTACCGTTTGCTTTATACTAATCACTTTTTTGTATTTGTGCAAACAGGGGTGCTCAGCTCGATTTCAATGGGAACTGCACAAAATGTTCATGAATACATTGAATCATTCATTTCCACCACAAGAAAGGAGGTGCCGATAAGTTCAAGGCGTTGGAACATATAACGGCGAAATCATACAAGCTACGCGGAATTTGGTTGATTTTTGTGGAACTGCACAAAAAGAACAACTGGTTTATTTGGCACGAGGTGCCATGTCAATGTCCGAACAGATGGCAAACCCTGCCCATTCCACAATCGTAGGCATTTGATATTTTGGAATGGGACAACCTTGTCAAATATTTCTCATTGATTTTAGCAAGACATGCGTTTGATATTTTCGAATGGGACGCCCTTTCTTTGTCGATGGCGGCGATCAATTTTTTCTTTATTCTTTAGTTGTGAAGTAAATATTGCCTCTGACATGTGAGTCGCTGAGATGCATAATCATCGATTGTTTTGAATGTTCTCTATGAATTGCCAGGCCTGTGTGTTTGATGGCAATGTACAGAAACGCTAAAAAGCTGCTCAAACTCTTTGTACTCCTTCTGTTCCTTTTTACTTCGCACATTATGAAAGTGCATACTTTTTTGTATAAGATTGGTCAAAGTAGAGATACTTGACTGCAGACAAAACTTGTATGCAGACTAGAAAGGACCGGAGGGAGTACATGTGAAACTGCTACAAACGAGGTGATCACCCTGGGAATAATGCTAGTACGTATTGTTTTGCATGTTCATCCAATGCCAGTGATACAGGAATTCGAACTAATCAAAATAAATTCATTCATACACGGTCGGATTTCATATAAACATGTCGGATTTCATTACATTTCATACATTCTTCAACTAAAAAGGGGTGCGCTGGAGGTATAATTAATTAACCGAAGCTACCCACATGTGTCCCGCTGAGCCGAACAGAAGCTTCAGTGACTAAACTGCAGGTGCAGTTGCGTAACTGACATGTGGCTTGTTGGGCCCACGTGTTAGTCAGCCAACTGCACCAGCAGTTAAGTAGAAGCAGCGTCCTTCTCAAGCGCAGCTCTCCGACTCCACGTCACTGCCAAGAAGCTAACCGGCCGTCAATGGTTAACCCGCCTGGCTTGGCTTCAACCGGAGGGTAACAGCGGTGGCCTTACTTGGACCCGAGCGGCGGCGACATACCATGTTCTACTCTTCCTCGTTTTCTGTGTGGCACGACCTCGTTGGCAGCGGGGCGGAGCCTCTGCGGAGCCGGCGATGTCCTCTGTCTCGTTGCCGGCGGGCGGCGCCTCAGCGGAGCGGTGGAAATCCTCCCCCATGTTGCCAGCAGGGTGGGGCCTCGGCTGAGCCGGCGATGTCCTCTGCCTCGTTATTGGCGGGGCGGAGCCGGCGGTATCCTCTGCCTCGTTGTTGGCGCCGCGGGGCCTCGGCAGAGTAGGGCCTCATCGACGCCAGTGGAGCGGGGACTCGTCAGAGCTGGCATTGTCCTCTGCCTCGTTGTTGGCGCCGCGGGGCCTCGACGGAGCAGGGCCTCGTTGTCGGTGTCAAAACCGGCGCATCTCGGGTAGGGGGTCCCGATCTATGCGTCAAGGCTGATGGTAACAGGAAGCAAGGGACATAGATGTTTACCTAGGTTCGGGCCCTCTCTATGGAGGCAAAACCCTACTTCCTGCTTGATTAATATTGATGATATGGGTAGTACAAGAGTAGATCTACCACGACATCGTAGAGGCTAAACCCTAAGAGCTAGCATATGATGGTATGATTGTGATTGTGATCGGCCTTCTAAGGACCAACCTCTCCGGTTTATATAGGCACCGGAGAGGGCTAGGGTTTACATGGAGTCGGTTACAAGGAAGGAAATATAATATCTGGATCGCCAAGCTTGCCTTCCACGCCAAGGAAAGTCCCATCCGGACACGGGCTGAAGTCTTGAGTCTTGCATCTTCACGCTTCAATAGTCCGGACATTGTACATAGTCCGGCTGTCCGGATACACCCTAATCCAGGACTCCCTTAGTAGCCCCTGAACTAGGCTTCAATGACGATGAGTCCGAGGCGCAGTCTTGTCTTCGGCATTGCAGGGCGGGTTCCTTCTCCGAATACTCCAAGGTAATTATCGAACACGTAGACCGTGTCCGGGTCTGCAAGATGATCTTTGTATGGTATAGATCTGATTTGCTGGCAATCTTCGTGCGTCATGCCCTTGCATCGGGGCTTGGTCCAACGCGAACCGACGTTTCCTGCCCCACCACGACTCGTGTTGCGAGGCGGTTTTATTGGCACGTCCCGCCGAGGCAGAGATCGTGTTCCTCTTATTACGGGATTTTCCATCAATATGAGCACGCGTGACCCCACGACGGCTGTTGGTATAACCCGTGTGTTTTTAGATAAGCCTCAAACGGTCATACCGGGGACTCTTGATATTCACCCTCTTTATAAAGGGGTCGAGACCTACGCCTCCTTTTTCACCTTCATCGCGCCTTCTCGCACCTTTAGTCCTAACACTCAAAACCTAAGCTCCACCCCCCCGGAATCCTCCAATATGTTCGGATCTGACCCTCAGGGCCGGTGGGTGGCCTCCTCGATCAAAGAGAAGGACATTTTCAAGCTTAGGGAGGTCGGATAATTTACCGCAGATGTCCGGCACAGGATCCCTACTCCAAGGCAGGTCATCCCGACGCCGGAGCCCAACGAGTGTGTCGTTTTTGTCCCACACTTCCTCCGCGGTCTGGGTTTCACCCTCGATCCCTTCGTGAGGGGGCTCATGTTCTATTATGGGTTGGATTTTCACGATCTGGCTCCCGACGCTATCCTCCATATCTCGTCGTTTATTATCGTGTGCGAGGCTTTTCTCCATGTCTCCCCACACTTCGGCTTATGGCTCAAGACCTTCAATGTGACGCCGAAGATGATCAAGGGATGACACGTGGAGTGCGGAGGTGCCGTAATAAGCAGGAACGCCAATGCCCCGTGGCCAGAGGGTTCTTTCCCAGAAGTATCCGATGTATGGCAGTGGAGGTGGTTCTATGTCACGACTCCCAGAGGCACAAAGTGGGCGGCTGCTCCCGAGTTTCGTTCAGGCCCTCCGTCACATTTGGCGTCTTGGACAGACGTAGGGCGGAATTGGGGACCCGCTGGCGATATACCAGTACTGCAGAATCGCATCCGGGAGCTCCTTGCAAGGGACATTAATCTCGTCAGCATAATGCGAGTGATGTTGATCCGACGGATGTTGTCATGCCAACGCCGGCCTCTCCGGATGTGGGAGTTCAATCCAGAGGTTCCGCGGACCGTCAAGCACTTCTTCGGCCTGAAGCTCGAAGAGATGTGCACATTATTCTTCGGACGGAATGTAAAGTGTCCGGACACCACCGAGGATGCGGGCCTAAGCTACAATCGCCTAGATACCCAAGTAAGTAAACTTGATACCGGACACCGTGTTTTGCATTTGTTATGATTGTTTATTCTGAAAATCATCCGCGTCCAGGAATGGCTCAGCAAGGCGGAGAGAATTAGGTGTCCGGTGCCACTTCCCGAAGGCTCGCCCGCCCCCACCATGGCCAAGATGCTTGACCGAGTACTCAGCAGGATGCCCCCGGGGAAAGACAAGGGGAAGGACGAAGAATCCGAACCCCACACGCTACGCATCCGAACCGGGGGAATTGTTACCTCCCCTAAGGAGGATAGTCGGGAAGGGGAGGCTAAGGCCTCCTCCCCGCGCGGGAAGAAGAGGGCCGCCTCCGGAGACTCGGAGACGGAGATGCCCAAACCCGGGAAAAAGATAACACCAGGGGGCTTTGCCCCAACGGGCACCCTTACCGCATCGTGCCCACCAACGGGCCAGCCCTCCATCGAGTTGTAAGTTAATTTTTAATTCGAAGGTACTGCATTCCTCCTAGATCAATAACCAGGATTCGTCTTTCACAGTTCGGCTAGCAGCCCCTCTCAACAGAGTTCGTCTTCGGGGGACCTTCCTCCGGAGATGATGGAGAGCGAGACCCCACCTACCTCTCCGGCTCGCGAAGCGGGCGACACCAAAGTGTCATCACGGAGGAGTCCGGATCTGCCGAAGACGGAGGCCAACGCGTCAGCCGCCCTGAGCTTGGAGTTTTTGGCTCCCACGAGGGGCGATGGGAAGGGTCCGACACAGTTTGATGTCTGGCCGGACATACTGACGGGCCTATTGGAGCGGGCTGCGCTCTCGGAGGAGCACTGCTCATTAATGAGCACGGTGCTCCAGAAGATTTCATCCGCTACAAGCGGTTTGAATGAAGCATTTGCAAGTCTGCTCAGAGGCTTTGAGGTATGTAGTGAAGAATACACTGTTTTTGGCTGTGAAGCACGCATTAGCTGTGCTCCATATAGACAGTAGCCCCTGAGACACTGGTTGTCCGCCCCTAGGGGGCAAACGGGGGATCATAAATCAATGATTGCGCTATAAATGTGTGCAGGTACCTATGAGTCCAGTTGCCGGCCAGTCCGTGGAAGATTCCGAACTGACCAGGCAGATTCGATCGCATGATGCCGATATCACGCTGGTGAACGAGCGGCTGGGCAAGTCACAAGGTATGTGCTCTGCCTTCCTTTGTATAGGAAAATATGGACGCGACATGATATTAATGTAAGATGTTCGGACTGCAGATGGTGCTGCTGCCGTGGAGGCCCTGAGGGCAGAACTTTTCCAAGCCAAGGAACAAGCTCGGGTTAGCAACGTGGCTGCCCTAAAGGCGACCGAGGAACTGAGAGCCGAACAGGCTGCTCATCGCCGAAGCGAAGAAAAGATGGCCGAAATGGCTATGGAGTTAAAAAAACGCCGCTGACCGGTATGAGCTCCTTAAAAAGGAGCATAAGGATAGCTTGGCCGAGCTGGACAAGGCACGCAATGCCACCAAGGAAATACGGACCGAGCTCAGGGGTGCGCGGGAGCAGCTTCAACAGGCCGGTAAAATCGTAGCTGGAGGTTCCTACTTGCTGCGGACGAAGTTTTTCGATCCGAAGTACGCTCCCCTGGATGGACGCTGGAGTCATGCGGACGCGTATGCGAATTTGGCGAAGAGTACGGCTGAGGCTGCCAAGTTCTTCGAGTGTCAGGGTGATAAGGAGGTGGAGAAGCTTTTCTGGTCGCAATTCAATGCTCCCACTCGCCCGCTACCGTTAAATGACAAGATGGCTGCTGTAGCGGAGCTTCACAGGCTGTCCGGTCTTGCAATGCGGTCTGTGATAGACCATCTTTGGCCGAAAGGGCCTGAGCCGGACAGTTACTTTGGCTTGGTGCAGCAGTTCCTTGGGGCCGTGCCTCGGATCGATGCCATGAGGAGGTCGACGTGCATAGAGGGTGCGCGGATGGCTCTTGCCCGCGTTAAAGCCTATTGGACGGATACGTAGGCCAATATTATAGCGACCCAAGATCCGGCGGGGGCGATGATCCGGCCGAGCACTACTTGGCGCAGGTCACGGAAGGTGCCCGCTGATAGAGCTGATGCTTTCGAAGAATGTCTTATTCGAGTGATGAATCGAATCATTGTAAGAAACAATGTTAGTTTGGTTATAAGGCTATATTTATACTTTTTGCCCGAAAGTATTATTGTGTCCCTTGTGTGGCCGTTTACATATATGTATATGAATGTTTAATCCGAAAGATAGCAGTCGTTGGCTTCATCCCCCTACGTAGGCAATGTGGGGGTGTTCGAAAAAAATATGCTTAATCACACTTGATCCAACGTCTTGGTCCATGAAGGAGGTGATCACACGTCGAACTAGCACTACTAGGGAAAACCTTAGACACAGAAGTTTATCAGCAGTGCGGTCTAAAATGAGGCGCTACTACTAATTAGTAGTAGCGAGGGGTATAAAACCCACGCTACAACTAAGTTGATAGTAGTAGCGAGGGTAATATACCCGCGCTACTACTAAGTGGTCTGCACCATGCCCCGGGAAAAACCATAGTAGTAGCGAGGGGTATAAAACCCGCGCTACTACTAAGTTGATAGTAGTAGCGAGGGATATAAACCCGCGCTGCTACTAAGTGGCCTCCACTTTTGCACCATCCACCCCGGCCCGATCCACTCCCACCCCATCACTCTCTCTCTCTCATCCCTAAAAAACTCTCCCATGCCTGCTCCTCTCCCCACGATCTCCTCGCCGCAGCCGCCACCCCATCCCCCGCCAGTCTCCCCTGCACGGCGGCAGTGGCCTCCCGCCGGTGGCAGTTACGGATTTTCTCGCGGCAGATCTGAGGTCAGCGGGTCTCCGACGCCGCGGGTGGTGGTCGCGGATGCCGACGCAGGGGATGGTGCGGGCTGCGCGTGGTGGTAGGGGACGCCGACGTGCTGCGCTCTGGTTTGTTTTCTCGCTGATGCGTAGCTTGCTGCATGGACTGCCCAGCCCAGGCGTTGGCGAAGTCTCGTGTCATGGTAGCCACTACTTCTGCTGATGCGTGTGTGGCCAGGTATTGTCACTAGTTTCTGATGATAGCATTTGTAGCGTACAGATATTAAAACCATGACGATTCACCACTACTTCTGCCTCCCATTTTAGTGTCAATTGATGTTGGTCCGTGATAGTAGTCCTGGGATAGTAATTGATTTTGGATTTTGGATTTGATTCACTATTGGATTGATGCTACTTTTTCAGTTGTGTAAAAACAAAGCAAATTCTCACCAACTGACATGGCAATTTTACAATCTTTTTATAGCTATCATCTTTTTTAGTAAAACTAGGCCAATGCCCATGCGTTGCAACGGGAAGAAGAAATGTTATATGAGTGATACAACATCATCATGTACTTTATTTGGCTATCAAGAATTAACTCAACAAAATACTTTATTTGGCTCTATACAACATCATCATGTACACTTTGCACATATCTATTTAAATAAAAATATTTCTTCATATCTACCTCCTAATACATTGCTCTTACAAGGTCAAAACCTAATGCTTTTCCAAAATATATCTACTTATCTGAAAAACATTCTGGAATTCCTTCCACATGTTTGAATCAAAAACTGAAACCGCCATAATTATCCAATTAAGTGCAAATGGAAGTCGACGAATTCATAAGCAATACATTCCCGATTAAAATTCAACTCACATGTGCTGGAATCCTCCACTTCTGAGTCACAACTTAGAATAGAGAGTAATGCAAGAGATAGGAACCCATGTGTGTAGCAATTTAACAAGCAATTTAAAGTCAAAATCATCAGGATCAATAGCTTACCTATCCACCCTGTTATGGTCCACGCTGTCCTTGCAGCAATAAGTGTACGAAAGAAAAATAAGAGTGCTGCTTGGCTGCACCTTGTGCTCACGTCCAAACTTTAGGTTCAGCAAAGAAAAGCTAAAAAAAATTTAGCTCATGCAAGTGTCACCACACAAATAGACTAACGACTGATATGCTATTTTAACCAATGTCGGGGATTTCGTCAAGCATGTAGTGCACAATGAGATATAGCAGTCACACATCGTCTCAGAAACGACTTCTCCCTCGGACAGGCCTAGGTCCAGCATCTCAACAACCAAGCGATTCATATTGGTATTGTGTCCCTAGGAGCGTTTGTCAGGATGCTATTTGTACCCAACGAACTGTCGATTTCTTCAGTTAAATTGCCAACATCTTCAGTTAATGCTTGAGTAATCCACATCGACTCTTCGCTGCCGGTTGAAGCGTGGAAAGCTGCAAGTCAAGGTGGTACTAACAACAAGCGAGACCTTCAGCCACAACAATCAAGCAAGTGCTAGATCACAGGCTACACTAAGCAAGTAAATAACGTGCTTCACACACACTGCCTGGTACAAAGCAAAAACTAAAGGAGAACAGAATATAACTACATGACCTTCGCTTCGCATTATGTGGTAGTCGTCGTGCTTGCAGGGGAGGAGGCAAGATGAGGCAAGCCTGGCCTAGCAGCTGACGACGGCCAAGGGTGCTCGATTGAGCTCGTGGATAATGTCTCGTCTCTCGATGGTGAAGTCAGCAAAAGACCGAATGACATGGTTCATGTCCCTGTAAGTAGTAGTGCTCTCTTCCTATAATTGCTAGAATGTAGATTGTATATATGTTCTGATCAATGCAAATGCTGAGACATGTTCCACTTTTACTGCTCTATGTTATATTTTTACTAACTGAAGGGGTTAAGTACAACAGTTTTGGGTTTCTACAGTTACAAGGCCTTCAGAGTTCCACCTTTTTTGTATTATCTAATTATGAAATAACAAGCATGCTCAGAAGTTTAGAGGGGTTGTGATTGCTAGTTCCTGCTAGGTAATCATAAGAATGCTTGGGTTATTACTCAAGGACGCCGGACACTATTTCCAGGATAATATGTTAAATGCAGAATTATCGATCTTCCTTAGTGGATGCCCATGGTTCGATCATGTGTCGGTTCCTATCAATGCAAGTGCTGAGCTACATTCCATTTTTACTATTCTGTGTGATAGTTCTTGCAGTTTACTACGTTCCCTCTTAAGGCGGGCCACCTTTCACACTATTAATGAGTTTGTTGCGCATTAATCTAGAAAATAGAAGTTCAGAACCTGCACCTCTAACTCTATGTCGATGATCAACAAGCTCATTCTTTCGCGATTTTCGTTCACTTGCATGTCTTCCCTTGAAGATCAGTGTTATGTCTTAGATTCTGTTGCTTACTCATTTTGCTAATGCAGCATGTCCCTAAAACAAACGGAGACATTCCTTCCTTTGATGAAGCCTTTTCAGATCACCGGAGACTTCTCGACAAGTTGGTGCTGTATGGCCTGGTCATCCAGTTCCTCAACCCCAAAGGTCTGTTATTTATTTCCTTCATGGTGTCTCTGCATACTCGCTGCTTGCTTCTGCTTACCATGTGGAGGTGCAGATGGGGATTACTGACTTGTTTGTGTCCTGATTTCTATCGATGCAGTGCAAGCATCCATCACCGCAAACACATGGGTGGTCAGTGGGACTCCCTAGACCAAGAGTATGGATCCATCTCACTTCTCTATCATTTGGCCATGATGATGATGATGCAAGTTGTAACATTCTTAGATTGGATTTATGGATGCATTGCTTTAATGCAACAGCTAACCCTCATTCGCATCCATTCAAGCGAGATCCTTGGTTGTTATTCCTTAATTATCCTAGTCAATCTGAACAAGTTTATAACATCTCTCTATGCACCCGATTAGTCTTGTATCCCTGAAGCCATGCACTTTGGTCTTATAGTTCACAGCAAGTGGTCTGATGGGCTGTTGTTTGTCCTTGTTGGTCTGCTTTCGTTTTGGAAAATCATCCTATAAGATTTGTGCTGTCCTATCGAGCAATTGATCTGATGGGTTGTGAGCTTTTTAGTTGTCCAGCATCACCCTATGGCAGATAAACATTTCTATTATGTGTTAATGCTTTCCTTTTAAACTACTTCAAAAAACCAAAGAAATTGGATTCTTTTAGCCGTATTATCCTTTGAACATCGATATGAAATGATCTAAGTTTAAGTATATTTAGTTTTGAATAAAACTAAAGGCAATTAATGTGAAAATTAGATATGTCCTATTACCTGGAAATATATAGTTCATCTAGGCTTGGTTGGCAATATATATTATCTAGACACTAATTTCATTTGTTTGTAGCTATTACATAGGTGATCTCTTGTTAATAGAAATCACTCACTTTTTTGTTTTTGTATATCAATTCCCGTAGCTACTGTACATCACAACATGCAAGGAAATATATGTCTGCTAAAATTTAATTTTATTTGTTCTTTGCTCTTTACGGAAATCTTGGATTCATAAATGGGCGAAGCACATAAGGGAGAAGAAGATGATTGCAAGGATGGAGAGGGAGCAAATCATTTGGAGGGATAGAATGCCACTGTTTGGTGTTTTTATGCATTTTTTTGCTTTCAACTGTGTTTGCACTAGCTGGGAATAAGTGAATAGGCAATAAGTGTAGATGTATGGATATGCTCTAATGCTCCTGGTTTACTATAAATCTTCGATTTGGAATGATGTGTAATGCTGCTGGTTTATTACAAATCTGGGCTTGTTTTAGTTGTTAGAATTGTATGCATAAAATGGAATTGATGGATTTTATTTTTTTTAATTCCTAATTAGTTAGTAGTAGCGTGGGGGTGAAATGGAGCGCTACTAGTATTCAGGATACTAGTAGCGTGTGGTACTGTAGACGCGCTACTACTATTTCGTTAGTAGTAGCGCGGGTGACATCCGTGCTATAGTAAAATGTTACTAGTAGAGCGGGTTTACCCCGCGCTACTAGTAGCGCGGGTACCCGCGCTGCTAGTAAGCCTTTTTCCTAGTAGTGTAGGCAACCGGACTATATAGCTGTAACACTTTCGCTTAGCCATGGGAGTCTAATGTTGGGGCTACTATGTAGCCCCTGGTACCTTCGCATGCATCCGAATACGGGCGCGTGTGTACATGACCGGGAATCGGTCCTTCGTTAATGCGGAGGGATCCTAAAGATTCCGATAAGCTTCGAGTGGTTGAACAGTCTCTCGCTGCATCATGACAGTCAGTTTTCGGCTTTCTCTACTGAGGTGCTCATCCGGAATAACCAGGGCACAATCGCAGTAGTTCTCCTTTGGCCACCTTAGCCGATAGTAACGGAACGTAAGGCGACAAACCCAACATTTGACCAAAGACATGATTCGAAGCTGCTGCATATAAGGCCAGACTCGTGACGCCGAACACTCCCGAGGGTATTCGGACTTTATAATAATCGATGGGTTCAAGAATGCCCATTCGCTATAAACCCTGTTTTTCCAGGTACGTGCGTTAATCTGTCGTGGCGAGATGCCAAAAACGGTAGTATCCTCTGTGGGTATGGGACCCATGCGATTGTTCAACAACAAGAGGCAATAAAAAAGGTTTACACAGGGGCTTAATCTAAAAAGAAACATGTTGAACGGGGCCCTGCTGCATGTCTGTGCCTTTATCTCTGTTGTGCCGTATCCTGGAAGGGCATCGCGTGAACGTTGCCTATGGAAAAAGGAAAACTCGTAGAAGAGCACAACGTAAGTATGCGATGGATAATAAAAGTGTAAGATGTTGGCCTGCCCATAAGGTTGAGCCAGCTGTGGGACTGTGTTAAGTATTTATAGCCCCTGGTGTCCGCTATGGGATTACATATACGGTGCCCTGGTTCAATTTTATCCGGGCGACCTGACTCGTCTAGCCGAGTCTGTGGTCTTTAAGGACCAGTCATGTTTTCTGATGTTGGAGGCTGCTTATAGTCCGGCCGCGAGGGCCGTCGCGTGCTCCTCTGCGCGTGACGAGCGCTCTGTTAGTCCTCTAACGGTGATGACGCCACGTGGACCGGGCATCTTAAGTGTAAGGTAGCCATAGTGCGGCAATGTGTTGAACCGGGCGAAGGCCATTCTTCCGAGCACTGCGTGATAGTCGCTTTGGAAGGGTGCGATGATGAAGAGTAGTTCTTCGCTTATGGAGTTGCCTGGAGAGCCGAATGTTACCTCCAGTGCGACGGGGCCTCTGCTATTTTCTTCAACGCCTGGTATCACCCCTTCAAAGGAGGTGCTGATTTGGTTAATTCTGGATGGGTCTATCCCCATCCTGCGGACAATGTCCTCATATATTAAATTGAGACTGCTGCCGCCGCCCATAAGGACGCGGTTGAGACAGTATCCGTCGATTATCGGGTCAAGCACCAAGGCCTTTGATCCTCCGCACCGAATACTAGCTCGATCATCCGAGTTATCGAAAGTGATCGGATAAGGCATCCAGAGTCCTGGACTAGGGGGTGTCCGGATAGCCGAACTATCATCACGGCCGAACTCCAAGACTATGATGATAGAAGATTGAAGACTTCGTCCCGTGTCCGGATGGGACTTTCCTTGGCGTGGAAGGCAAGCTTGGCGATACAGATATGTAGATCTCCTACCATTGTAACCGACTACGTAACCGTAACCTATACGGTTTCTATATAAACCGGAGGGTTTTAGTCCGTTGTACGACCAACTATAATACCTTTGGCTAGCTTCTTGGGTTTAGACTCCTTGATCTTGTGTTAGATCTACTCTTGTACTACCCATATCATCAATATTAATCAAGCAGTGAGTAGGGTATTACCTCCATCGAGAGGGCCCGAACCTGGGTAAAAACATCGTGTCCCTTGTCTCCTGTTACCATCCGCCTAGACGCACAGTTCGGGACCCCTACCCGAGATCCGCCGGTTTTGACACCGACATTGGTGCTTTCATTGAGAGTTCCTCTGTGTCGTCACCGATAGGCTCGATGGCTCCTTCGATCATCAACAACGACGCGGTCCAGGGTGAGACCTTTCTCCCCGGACAGATCTTCGTATTCGGTGGCTTTGCACTGCGGGCCAATTCGCTTGACCATCTGGAGCCGATCAAAAGCTACGCCCCTGGCCATCAGGTCAGATTTGGAGGTTTGAACCATACGGTCGATGTCCGCGGAGACTTGATCTTCGACGGATTCGAGCCGCAGCCAAGCGTGCCGCACTGTCTCGATGGTCATGATCTAGCTCTGCAGCGAAACAAAGGCTCGAGGCCGCACTGAATCCGCTCCGACCCTTAATCCGGAGCCGGATTCCCCGATCGAGGACGAGTGGTTGGACACCGCCTCGGGGGCTATGATCTCTACGACGATTGAGCCGAACTCTATCCCTGTCCTTTGCGAAGACCTCGACTCTGTGGTGCGGACTCCTCTCCGGACTCAACCCTTCGCCCTGCCAATCGAATCCGATTGGGCGCCGGTCATGGAGTTCACTGCCGCGGACATCTTTCAGCACTCGACCTTTGGCGACATCCTGAATTCACTAAAGTCTCTCTCTTTATCCGGAGAGCCCTGGCCGGACTACGGACAGGAAGGTTGGTACACGGACGACGAAGAAATTCAACGCCCACCCACCACCCACTTTATAGCCACTGTCGATGATCTAACCGACATGCTCGACTTCGACTCCGAAGACATCGACGGTATGGACGACGATGCCGGAGACGACCAAGACCGAGCGCCTACAGGGCACTGGAAGGCGATCTCGTCATATGACATATACATGGTGGACTTTCCAAAGGATGGGAACAGCGATGGAACAACGGAGGATGACCCCTCCAAGAAGAAACCGAAGCGCCGACGTCAGCGGCGCCGCTCTAAATCCCGCCACAATAAAAACGGTGATTCCGGCACGGGAGATAATAACACCCCGGACAGTGCCGAAGACAACCCCCTCCAGCAGGACTCAAAGACAGAGGAGGGAGAAGCAAGTCCGCACGACGGTGAGGCGTAAAGAGAGGTCGAGGATGATAATTATGCGCCTCCCTCCGAAGATGAGGCAAGCCTCGACGATTTACAATTTGTCGTGGCACGAGGATCCCGCCAACAGGAGCGTTTCAAACGCAGGCTTATAGCCACGGCAAGCAGCCTCAAGAAAGCGTAAACAGCTTAGAGCTGACCAAGACCTGGCCGGCTGACAGATGGACTGAAGTCCTTGCAGCCAAGAGTATGAACTCAACGCCCTCCAAAAGCTACCCCAAACGCAGGCCGTTGCCTCGATCAGAGGAGGAAGCACCCAAGTCACCAGCACACGACATGGTAGACCGGCCACCTCGTGGCCGCGACAGAGAAGCCTCTCGGCCCTCTGCTCAAGCCACACCCCGACGCTGCTCAAAAAGTACCAAGGCACGGGAAAACGCGCCGGACTTGCGAGATATATTGGAGGATAAGGCAAAACATACAAGATCGATCTACGGATCGCGTGGGCGCCCAACGACGGGATGATTACCGTCACGCGGATACAAAGAAACCCGGCCGGGCGAACACAAGATACAAAGCTCATATGAGGTACATCATGATATAGCCCAATACAGTAGGCGCCAAGACACCCACTATGCTTTACAGATGAAGTAATGGATCATCAAATCCCCGAGGGCTTCAAACCCGTAAACATCGAATCATACGATGGTACCACAGATCCCACGATGCGGATCGAGGACTATCTCCTCCATATCCACATGGCCCGCAGTGATGATCTACATGACATCAAATACCTCCCACTCAAGCTTAAAGGACCAGCTCGGCATTGGCTCAACAGCTTGCCAGCAGAATCAATTGGTTGTTGGGAGGACCTGGAAGCCGCATTCCTTGATAACTTCCAGGGCACATACGTGCGACCACCAGACGCCGATGACCTTAGTCACATAATTCAGCAGCCAGAAGAATCGGCAAGACAATTATGGACACGGTTCCTAACAAAGAAAAATCAAATCATTGACTGTCCAGATGCAGAGGCCCTTACAGCCTTCAAACATAACATCCGCGACGAGTGGCTTGCCCGGCACCTAGGACAGGAAAAGCCGAAATCCATGGCAGCCCTCACAACACTCATGACCCGCTTTTGTGCAGGAGAGGACAGCTGGCTAGCTTGAAGCAACAACTTTGCCAAACACCTTGATAGTTCGGATACCAAGGACATCAATGGCAGGTCGCGTCGCAACAAGAACAAGCGCCGCATTAACGGCGATAATGCTGAAGATACAACCGTCAATGCCGGATTCAGAGGCTCTAAAACCGGTCAGCGGAAGAAGCCATTCAAAATAAATACCAGGGCCCGTCCAACTTGGACCGAATACTCGATCGCTTGTGCCAGATACATGGCACCCCCGAAAAACCAGCCAATCACACCAACAGGGATTGTTGGGTGTTCAAGCAAGCAGGCAAGTTAAGTGCCGAACTCAATGACAAGGGGCTACATAGCGATGACGAGGAAGAGCCCCGGCCGCCGAACAATAGAGGACAGAAGGGTTTTCCCACACAAGTGCGGACGGTGAACATGATATACACAACCCATATACCCAAAAGGGAGCAGAAGCGTGCACTAAGGGACGTATATGCGATGGAGCCAAGAGTCTCAAGTTCAACCCATGGTCTTCCTGCCCGATCACCTTTGATCGAAGGGACCACCCCACTAGCATCCGTCACGGCAGTTTCGCCGCATTGGTTCTTGACCCAATTATTGATGGATTTCACCTCACTAGAGTCCTGATGGACGGCGGTAGCAGCCTGAACCTGCTTTACTGTGATACAAAGGCGCAAAATGGGCATAGACCCCTCAAGAATTAAACCTACAAAGACGACCTTTAAAGGCGTCATACCGGGTGTAGAGGCCAATTGTACAGGCTCAGTCACACTCGAAGTGGTCTTCGGATCCCCGGATAACTTCCGAAGCGAAGAGTTAATCTTCGACATAGTCCCGTTCTGAAGTGGCTATCATGCACTTCTCGGACGAACCGCATTTGCAAAGTTCAATGCGGTGCCGCACTACGCATACCTCAAGCTCAAGATGCCAGGCCCTCGAGGAGTAATCACGGTCAATGGAAACACCAAACGCTCTCTCCGAGCGGAGGAGCACACGGCGGCCCTCGCGGCGGAAGGTACAAAGCAGCCTCTCACAGCAATTCTCGAGTCCGGCCACTAAGCGTCCGGACACTGTCAAGCGCGCCCGGAGTAACCTACAACAAGACCGCCTGGCACGATTCAAGCATCGCCAGAGTAATCCGCCCCAACCCCAGCCCTCGCGAAATTGGCCAAGATTACGCTGGCGTACATAACTATGCTTCGGAGATACCATGGGCATAAAGGGAGGCACGACCACGGCACGCCCGAATGCGGCTCAACCGCACTGTGGGCTCCGATTGTGTCATTCTTTTTCTTTCTTCCTTTTTCTTACTTTCAGGACTCCGTTTTCCAGAAGTCCTGTCCGGCACTAGAATCGCCGAAGTCATGATGCAACAGCCAGGGAAGCAGAAAGCCACGTCGAATGTTCAGGTGGTCTCTATTACGAGCATTATACCTGTTTTACATACCATCCCGCAGCTTACCCCTGGAGGGGGACATGTTAGATAGTCCCATCCCTTGCTTATCGCACTATTTGTATCGCTCGCTTTCCTTTCAGCATTTTTGAATAAACAATACATAGCTTTTGCCTATTATTGCACTCTTTTCTTTATCTATATATATGTTCATTTCATGACATTACGCACCCGTACACTTTGGTACGGCCAATACACCAGGGCTTAAGTACCCCAAAATTATGGTGTGATAAGTCCGAACACTTTCACAAGTGCGGCACCCGAACTTATAGCATTATATGAATCGGCTCAATCATGTCTTGGGTCAATAGTTGGGTTTGCCCGGCCCCGTGTTTTGGTACCTTACGTTCCGTTATATCGGCTAAGGTAGCACCGGGAGAACCATCGCGATCGTGCCCTCAGCTTGAGCTGGGTCGAGCACCTCGATGGAGAAAGCTAAACTGACCGTCATGATAGGGCGAGAGCCGGTCGCTGTTCGAGATGTTTTTTCGGGTCCCTAAAGACTTATGCCGCTTAGAGCGAGGAACCGGAGTTGTCCGGCCAAGGCGTGGATAGTGCCCCGAACTCAGTCTTCCGAATACTAGGGGCTTCGGCGAAATTTAAAATTATAGAATTCTATGGCTAAGTGAGAGTGTTCAAGCATTATAAGTCCGGTTGCCTTGTTCGTTGTGTTGAGCGCCTCCCTAGATGGACCCAAGAATGGGAACAAGAGTGCTCAAGTTTATCCCGAACACCCCAAAGACTTTTCGTGGCATGGGGGCTGAAGCCAACGACTTGCCATCTCTCAAATTTGATAAACGGCCGCACAGAAGGTAATATTTTAAATTAACAAGTGTTGCTTAGTGCATATGAACAAGTTTTCAGCGTACAGGATAACAAATGCGAGTCTATTAAAAAATTACAACTTTGGAGCACTCATCCGCTATTCGGTGGGCACCCTTCAGGAGGCCCTCATAGTACATTTCGGGCGTGCGATGCTCCTTGCCCTTAGGTGGCCCGTCCGTCACAAGCTTCTCCGCATCCAGCTTGCCCCAGTGCACTTTAGCACGGGCAAGGGCCCGACGGACACCTTCAATGCATACGGAGCGCTTGATGACTTCAATCCGTGGATAGGCATCCACCAGCCGCTGCACTAAGCCGAAGTAGCTCCCAGGCGTGGCTTCCAATGGCCACAGCCGAACTATGAGGCCCTTCATGGCCTGTTCGGCGACCTTGTGGAGCTCGACCAGCTGCTTCAGCTGGTCTCTTAGGGGCACCGGATGTCCGGCCTCAGCATACTAAGCCCAGAACACCTTCTCCGTCGAGCTCCCCTCCTTGGTGCGGTAGAACGCGGCAGCATCCGATACACTACGAGACAGATCTGCGAACGCTCCTGGAGAGCTCCGAATCCGGGTAAGTAATAAGTAATTCACTTTCACATGCTTGCTCTGCATAAAGAATGCTTACCCGCCGCCATCTTCTTTATTGCCTCAATCTCCTGGAGGGCTTTTTGGGCCTCGGCTTTAGCAGCTTTCGTACTCTCAAGAGTTGAAGCAAGCTCGGACTCTCGGGTCTTCGAGTCACACTCCAAACTCTCGTCTTTTTCCACGAGAGCCTGGAGCTCATGCCGCACCTCCGCCAGCTACGCCTCCCCCTTCTCTTGCTCGGTGCGTTCCACAGCCGCTTTGTTTTCGGCCACGGACACCGCCTCCTTCAGGGTCGCCACCTCGTTCGTGGCCCCTGCAGTACCCATGTTATTCCTGTTATTTCTTGCAACCGAAACCTTTCTATAAGGTATTTTCTTTCATAAGGTATTACTTACCTTCCTTGTCCTCGAGCTACTTCTTGGCAAGGCCGAGCTCGTTCTCGGACTGCTCGAGGCTTTGCTTCAATGCATCGACCTCCGCAGTCAGTGCGGCAGAGGTCAGCAGCGTAGCCTGCATTCCCATACTTACATACTTATGTTAGACTCCTGCGTATATCTTTTTAGATCCTTAGTCCGGCTTTTCTATTAAACACGAACTAAGCATCAGGCTACTGTCTATGCGGTAATATTTTTACATATTCTAAACTTACCTCAAAGCCCGTTAGAAGGCTGGTACGAGCCAGTCACCGCTCTTGGCGGATCGAATCTGTCGAGATCACCGCACTCGAGCAAAGGCGGTGCTCCTCCTGATGGAATCGCTGTTAAGCGCCCAAAGAGTTATCCGGTGCCTCCGGTTGGACGGAGGACACGGCGTCTTACCTTCTTGGCGAAGGACCGCTTGCGGACTCCGGAACCGCTAAAGGTTCCGGCATGGAGTCCTGACGAGGTCGGGCTTAGAGCCCCGGGGTCTCGCCCCACGCGCCTGAGTCCGGGAGGTTGCCTTATGCGCCTCCGCGCCACCTCCTCTTTACCAAGCCCCCTTTGGGGCCCCACCGCGGCGTCGTCCGCAGCGTGAGGTGAGGAGGTGGGCGGAAGGGAAGTACTCTCCATTTCCGACGAGCTCAGGGACCCGCTCGACGAAGCGGCGAACTTGCCTTTGGGCGGGCTGCATGATTGTTCGGCATTAGAGAACACTATGCAATGATAAAAAGCCATGGGTATCCGGACACTTACGATCTCGCCAGGGGCTTGGCCCATGTTGGCCCATCCTCCTCGTCGTTGTCGACGTTGGTGGAGAAGTCCGGAGGAAGGGTTCTTCCCTTCTTGGACCCTCCGACCTCCCCAGTTGGGGCGGCCTTCCTTTTCCTCTCCTTCACCTGGGAGAGACTTTTTCTTCCTCCTCGTCCTCAGGAGAAGATTCTGCTTCAGAATCTGACAACACCTGGCGTCGGGAGCTCCTTCGAGTTCCCGTGGCCTCCTTCTTGGCCTTCTTCTCTGGCATCACATGAGGTACCGGAGCCAGCAGCCCCGTCAATCGGGCGTCCGCTGGGTCTTCTGGCAAAGGAGCCGGACAACTAATCTGTCCGGACGCCTTCAGCCAGTCCTGTCAAAGATTAGGGAGTTTTCAGATCCCACATAGAGTCAATCTATGAAAAAAGAGTCCCATAAAGGGTAAAATAACTTACCTCGCTGGCTTGACGCTGCGAGCTGTATCCGCGATCTTTGTTAGTGGATGCGGGGGCTTCGGCGCCCTTGAACAACACCTTCCAGGCATCTTCATACATAGTGTCGAAGAGCCGGCTCAAGGTTCGGTGTTGTGCCGGATCAAACTCCCGCAAATTAAAGGCTCGTTCCTGGCATGGGAGAATCCGGCGGATGAGCATGACCTGGACTACGTGGACAAGCTTGAGCTTCTTGTCCACCAGGTTTCGGACACAGGTTTGGAGTCCGGTCAGCTCTTCCGAATCACCCCACTTCAGGCCCGTCTCTTTCCATGATGTGAGCTATGTGGGGGAGCCAGATCTGAATTCGGGGGCCGCCACCCATTTGGGGTCGCACGGCTCGTTGATGTAGAACCACCACGATTGCCACCCCTTTATTGTCTCCACGAAGGAGCCCTCGAGCCAAAGGACATTGGGCATCCTGCCCACCATAGCACCTCCGCACTCCGCCTGTCGGCCGCCCAATATCTTCGGCTTGACGCTAAAGGTCTTCAACCATAAACCGAAGTAGGGTTGGATGCAGAGGAAGGCCTCGCACACGACGATGAACGTTGAGATATTGAGGATGAAGTTTGGGGCCAGATCGTGGAAATCCAAGCCATAGTAGAACATGAGCCCCCGGACAAATGGGTGAAGTGGAAAACCCAGTCCGCGGAGGAAGTGGGTGAGGAACACCACCCTCTCATGGGGCCTGGGGGTTGGAATGAGCTGCCCCGTGTCGGGCAGCCTGTGCGCGATGTCGCCGGAAAAATATCCGGCCTCCCGCAGTCTTGTGATGTGCCCCTCCGTGACGGAGGAGGCCATCCACCTGCCCCCCGCTCCTAACATGGTTGGAGAAGGTTGAGGTGGGATGTATGGACATGGGCGCTGGAGCTCGAGTGCGCGGAAATGGATGAGCAAAGGAGGAAGAAGGCGTAGGTGAAAAGGTGGATCCTTATCCCCATATATGGACGGACGAAGTTATGCGTCCCCCACCAGCCTGGTAAAACTCGCTTATCTCCCAAGCGCCGTAATCAATGGCGCGGATGGGTTACCCACATCTGTATTGATGAGAATCCCGGAATAAGGGGGCACGATCTATACTTTGATAAGACGTGCCAAGGAAACCGCCTCACTAAACGCGCTAAGGTGGAACGGTAAAAAACGATTCGTATAAAGGCCTGGGCGTGGTGTGATGTCACGCCGCGGAGTACGTCAGCAGATCTGGTGCAAAAATTATTCTCTATACGGTGGTATGTGGAACTTGTTCTGCAGAGCCGGACACTATCCTGGTGTTCAAAACCTTCTATGAAGTATTCGTAGGAGGAACCCGCCTTGCAATGCCGAAGACAATATGTGCGCCGGACTCGTCGTCATTGAAGCCTAGTTCAGGGGCTACTGAGGCAGTCCTGGACTAGGGGGTGTCCGGATAGCCGAACTATCATCACGGACGGACTCCAAGACTATGAAGATACAAGATTGAAGACTTCGTCCCGTGTCCGGATGGGACTTTCCTTGTCGTGGAAGGCAAGCTTGGCGATACGGATATGTAGATCTCCTACCATTGTAACCGACTATGTGTAAACCCTAACCTATCCGGTGTCTATATAAACCGGAGGGTTTTAATCCGTAGGACGAACAACAATCATACCATAGGCTAGCTTCCAGGGTTTAGCCTCCTTGATCTCGTGGTAGATCTACTCTTGTACTACCTATATCATCAATATTAATCAATCATAAGTAGGGTATTACCTCCATCGAGAGGGCCCGAACCTGGGTAAAAACATCGTGTCCCTTGTCTCCTGTTACCATCCGCCTAGACGCATAGTTCGGGACCCCCTACCCGAGATCCGCCGGTTTTGACACTGACAATAGGCGTGAGTACGATGGGCTCTATATCGAGTGCGTCTCTATGAACGCGTTCGTGCCTCCTCATGGATGTGTGAGTCCCGTGGATCATGTTCACTGTTTTAACCTCTGGCATGAATTTTTTCTGTCCTTCAGTGTTCAGCCGGCGAGGTTCGTCCTCGTCTTCACTTGGTGTTTCCCTCTCCTTGTGTTCGGCATTTAATTTGCCGGCCTGCTTGAAGACCCATCATTCTCTGTGCGTGTGGTTTGCAGGTTTGTCGGGGGTGCCATGAATTTGGCATAGTCTGTCTAGGACTCTATTCAGGCCGGACGGTCCCTCTTTGCTGCCTTTAGATGGCTTGTTTTGCTGATTAGGTCGAGAGCTCCTGAATCCGGCATTAACCGTCGTGTTATCCGGGCTCTCTTCCTTGTTTTGGCGTTTATTTTTATGACACCATGGTTTCCCATTGCCATCTCTTATTTCGGATGTCTTGGGGTCATTTGGTGCCTTTTACGGGCTAGCTGATTATCTTCTCCCGCAAAAGCGGGTCATAAGGCTTGTTAGGGCTGCCATTGTCCTTGGCTTTTCTTGGCCGAGGTGTGCAGCAGCCACTCATCACGGATGCTGTGTTTGAATGCCGCTAAGGCTTCGGCATCCGGACAGTCAACAATTTGATTCTTCTTAGTGAGGAATCTGTTTCAAAACTTGCAGGCGGATTCTCCGGGCTGTTGGACTATGTGACTTAAGTCGTCAGCATCCGGAGGCCGGACATAGGTCCCTTGAAATTTGGCCCTCGAGTTCCTCCCAGCTCCTAATTGAATTTTCGGGGAGGCTTTTCAACCAGTGCCTAGCTGGCCCCTTCAGCTTGAGGGGGAGGTATTTGATGGCGTGAATGTCATCCCCACGAGCCATATGTATGTGTAGGATAAAATCCTCGATCCGCACTTCGGGTCCGCTGCTCCATCGTATGCCTCTATGTTCACAGGTTTAAAGCCCTATGGGAATTCGTGGTCCAGTACTTCACCGGTAAAGCACAGGGGGTGAGCAGCCCCTCTGTATCTAGACGTGTTGTGGCATGTCGTTGGATGTTGTTGTGTCCGGTCTTTATTCTGGACTGGTATTCGATTGGCGTAATCGTTTTGGCGACCATAGTCCTTCGCCGGGGTGCGTCTTTTGGATCCATAAATGGACCTGGCTGCGCCAACTTTCTTATTCGGGTGTTCATGTGGATCGGTAGCCGCTTTGTTGCGGTTATGAAGTGGTACAACTTCGTCGTCGAATTCTGGCAGTAGCTTGTGTTTTGGTTAGCTCTTTGTATGGCGATCATCGCCGTATCTTTCTTCAGTGTCTAACACTTTATTCCATCTACGGTTGAGCGTTTCCTGTGCGGCCTTGAGCCGTTGCTTCTGCTTCTTTAGGCTTCTTGCGGTGGCCATAAGCTTTCTATGGAGGTTATCTCGTTCCACGTGTTTTTCCGGGGTTGAATCATTATCCGAACCGTTTTTCCTGTGCTAGTTCGTCTTGATGACCTCGTCCGTCAGGATCATTTTCCTCGGGCATCTGCTCCGAACTGTGTTCGGGGTGACCTGGTTCGTCCTGCTCCATCACTGGGTCTGTATGGTCGTTGTTCCCTTTGGAGTTGATTGTATTATCGATCCTTCTGGCGCTCTTGTCAATATTTTTACTGTTGATGGACTTAGAACGGCGTCTGCACCGTCGCTTTGGCTTTTGTCCGGGGGTTCTATCATCCGGACTGTCGCCTTTGTCCTCTTTGGGCGTATCCACCATGTATACGTCGTGTGACAAGGGGGAAGTCCGGCACCCCATAGATTCCGCATCCTCTCCTGCATCGTCGTCTATACCGTCGATGTCTTCGGAGTCAAAGTCAGGCATGTCGGTTAAATCATCGACCGTGGCTATGAAGTGGGTGGTGGGTGGGCAACGAATTTCTTCGCTGCCCGCTTCCCACTCGAACGGACGTAGTTTGGCCCAGAAATTTCTGTCAAAGAGAGAGTTTTCAACGAGTTCAGCATGTCGCCAAAGGGCGAGTGCCGAAAAATGTCCGCGGCGGTGAATTCCATTACCGGAGCCCAATCTGGCTCGACCAGTTCGGGAGTGCGTGGACCGGACTCAACATCCGGATACGAATCCGGGGGTCCGGAGTCATAGGCCACCACAGAGGTAAGGCACATGTTTGGCTCCAACGCCGATGAGTGCGCGACCTGCGGGGCGGGGTCAAGCCCTCCGTCCCCAGGCAACACAGCCTGCTCCGGATTTAGGTCCGAGGCTAATGCGGGGGCGATACCCCGAGCTTTGTCCGACAGCAGGTCTAAGCCGTGTTTCGCCGTGGACTGTCCGGTATCGTGTTATTGATGATGGTTGAAGGAGCCATCGAGCCCAATAGCGACGACACAGAGGAACTCTGAATGAAAGCACCAATGTCGGTGTCAAAACCGGAGTATCTCGGGTAGGGGGTCCTGATCTGTGCGTCAAGGCTGATGGTAACAGGAAGTAAGGGACACAGATGTTTACCTAGGTTCGGGCCCTCTCGATGGAGGTAAAACCCTACTTCCTGCTTGATTAATATTGATGATATGGGTAGTACAAGAGTAGATCTACCACGAGATCGTAGAGGCTAAACCCTAAGAGCTAGCCTATGATGATATCATTGTGATTGTGATCGGCCTTCTAAGGACCAACCTCTCCGGTTTATATAGGCACCGGAGAGGGCTAGGGTTTACATGGAGTCGGTTACAAGGAAGGAAATATAATATCCGGATCGCCAAGCTTGCCTTCCACGCCAAGGAAAGTCCCATCCGTACACGGGCCAAAGTCTTGAGTCTTGCATCTTCACGCTTCAATAGTTCGGACGTTGTACACAGTCCGGCTGTCCGGATACCCCCTAATCCAGGACTCCCTCACTCGTCGATGCCAGCAGAGTGGGGACTCGTCGGAGCCGGCATTGTCCTCTGCCTCGTCCTCGGTCTCGCCAAACAGCGCCTCGCCCGCTTCATCGCCCTCTTTGCTAGCCTCTTTGTAGGCGGCCATTGCGAGCGGAGCGGTACGAGTCGAGCAGCGCCTCCTGCTCCACTTGCTCCGCGGCGATCTATTCCTCCGCGTGCAGGTGCTCCTAGAGGAGATGGTGGTTGTAGGCGGCGTTGGCCTGCGCCTCCCGGAACTGCTCCTGAAACATCTGCCTCACACTGTCCATATATTGGGCACGGGCCTCGCCGATGGTCATGGTGCAATGCACCGGCGAGGATGGCGCAGAGGAGGGGGTTGGCGCCGGATCATCGACTACCATGTTCTCCATTGGGATGTTGTCGTCCTCCGGCTGCCTGCTGGCCAGCCGGTCGGCAGCAATGGCTGCCATCTCCTTGTGGTTCGTCGTCCGCCCGTCCTGAAGAGCGCTGGAGCGCGAGGAAGCCATGGTGGGCAATACTGGTGTGGACAGGAGAAAGGAATGAATCACGGATGATCTGCGGCTATGGCGCGCAGTAGTTTATATAGCAATGGTGGGTGGGCGGAGGGACGGACGTGTGGCGCTGGAGTAGCCGCCTCGGCAACCGCGTATCATTAATGTGGGCGGCAGATGGACGGACATGCGGAACTTGTGTCGTTTGAAGGCGGAGCAATCGCCTGCACCGGGAAGCGGGGCGGGCGGCGTTAACTGTTTCGGGCGGAAAGCGCGCGCGGGCGAGGAGATGAATTTACTTGGAGAGGATGACAATGGGGACCCGCCAGGTCCATAGCCTCAAATACGCAAGTGCCTCCTTATTATATATATATATATATATATATATATATGTATGTATGTATGCATGTATGTATGTATGTATAAAACTATACTCCCTCCTTCTAGGTGAATAAGTCGTATTAGAAGTTGCATCACGACCTAGGTGCAAGCAGATTGGTGGAAAAGAAGAATATTTCTCTAAACACAACATTTAATCACAACAGTTAAGAGGATGCCTTATTAGCTACCCATGCAGGCCATCGTAATTCATAGCATGCAAAGCGATTTTATTTCTTGCCTAATAACTGCATGGACGTCTTTGCATGCATTGGTCCTTGCAGAGCAAAAAAGGGAGGAAAGGGGTTTCCATAGGAGACAACAAGGCAGAGGTGGAAGCGCTCTCTGGAGTAATTTATTTTGCTTCCTCCTGGTTTCCTGACATCACGGTCCCACACCATTGTCAACCTATGTAGTAGTCAATAAACGGGAGAATTGCACAAGAAGCGGCCGACAGCTGGGACCAAGCAGCTCGAGCAGTATTTGTGTTTTTGAGGTGTGAGCACTGCAGAGTTTTTCGATGTTTAGCCCAGATATTAATTTTTCTCCTCTGAACAACAACGAAAACATCGCTGCAGGTATTAACTGGCCGGGATGTGGCCCGTCTAGCCCAGGCCAGATATCCAGCCCAGATATTAATTTTTTTCAAGCTGAAAATGGCTAGCCCTGCTATACTTTTTTTAGGAATACCTGTGCAAGGTCAAGTTGTTATTCTCCGGCCCGCTGGGCTGCAAATCTTTCCTAGGAGGGATGCATTAGGCTTAACAAGAAAATGGGCTTTAAGAAATAATAAATGCGATGTAATCATAAAAACTGGGCAGTAACTATGAAAAAATGCACCAAACACGTGATTACTTTATAAAATATTATTTTTGGATATTGAAAATTTTAATTTCATTAATTGTTGCGAGCGCAATGTTTCATTGGATTTTTACGTAATATAAATTTATATTGAAATTGTATTTCGTCTGACTAGAAATTTCGGGATAAAAATATTTCGGATCCCATTAAAATGTGGGAAATTTTATTGAATTCGGTTTTGAACGGTTGGTTGAAATGGAATGTACTTTTAACAAACTGTAAATGGGCTGTACTAAATTCTATTAGAATTCAAAAATGGGCTACACCTTCTTACAAATCTCAAATGGGCTATAAGTTCTCTGCCACACACTTCTGGCCTTACTAAGTTGACGTGTCCCCGAAAAAAACAGAGTTGACGCGTATGCAAGGCTTTGTCAACTTATAGTCAACACACAGTTCTAGCGGGTGGCCGTTGGATGTCCATCCAACGGATGCCGTGCTTCTTCTTCAATCTCGGATATTCTAGCTTCACCCGCCGAAAAAATGATTCCTCCCCCTGACATGTGGGGCGCACCGTTTCGGAAGCTGACCTGTGGGCCTACTAAGTTGACGTACCAAGGGCTTTGTCAACTTAGTCAATATAAACGATTCTAGTTGCAGTGACCGTATGATGTCCATCCAATGGCCGTAGTGCTTCTTCAACCTCTGGTCTTCTTGCTCCAGCCGCCCAAAGCAGCGCCGGTCGTGCCGCCTGCTCCTGCCTCTCGTGGCCGGGTCAGGCTTGTCGCCATGAGGCCTTACCGCCCCTACTATTCCCACTGCTGGCCAGGCCTCGCGGGCGACGGCAGCCTCACACCGCAGCCGAACGAGTGAACCCTCATACTCCTCTCCGGCGTGGGCATCCACCGCTGCTGCGTCTTCACCGGCTCGCGTCGTCCCCTTCCTAGGCCTCGCCGTGCGTCCCTGCCCGGGTGCTTTCGCGGGCCGCGTGGTCAACGTGGTCGAGAGCGACTTCCATCGGACGTGGATCAGACGTGGAGAGGCTGACAGCTGGGTCCACGGCGGCAGCAAGCAAGTGCCTCCTTATTACGCAGAAAATAATGATTCCTCCACCTGACAGCAGGGACCCACCGGACGGGCCACCGTATTTCGCAAAAAAAATGTTTCCCCCGGACTGCTGGGACCCACCAGCTACACCTTCGCACACAAGGAAGTGCGTCCGGGCAAAAAAAAAAGATTCGCCCGCCTGACTGCTGGGACCCACCAGCTACATCTTCGCACGCAAAGAAGTGCGTCCGGGCAAAAAAAAAACAAAACGATTTGCCCCCCTGTCTGCTGGGACCCCTCAGCTACATCTTCTCAAGCAAGGAAGTTCCTGACAGTCGGGACCCACCTGGTCGAAGCATACATAGCGTTGTCATTCAGGTCGCGAACATGTACGTACATATATACTGGTCGTAGTAGAGACGCGTACGTGTCGTAGTAGAGGTGCGCACGTAGCATGTACACGTACGTACAGGGGCCACGGTGCAAGAAAGAAAATATGGCCACGTACGTACATATGGGCAGGGTCTCGAACGCCTACTCGCGCATACGTACGGCCAGGGCTCGTGTACATGGCTGGGTCGGAATGGAGAAACAGCGCCGTCGTCGTGTTCATGGGGAGGCAACGAAATGCGTCGTGTTCATGGGGAGGCAACAGAATGCGTCGTGTTCATGGGGAGGCAACGGAATACGTCGTGTTCATCGGGAGGCAATGGAATGCGTCGTGTTCATCGGGAGGCAACGGAACGCGTGGGAGCCAAGCGGCTGGGTCGGAACGGAATGCGTGGTCGTGTTCATCGGGAGGGCTTGGACGGAACAGGCGATGGAAACGAGGCCTGGCGTACCGCACAACGGAGGAAACAGACCTCCTACGGTCGAAACGGGTGTCCTGTTGATTGGGAGGGGTGTGGCGTACCACAAAACGGAAGAAACGGACCTCCTACGGTCGAAACGGGGGTCCTGTTCATCGGGAGTGGTGTGGTGTACCACAAAACGGATGAAACGGACCTCCTACGGTTGAAACGGGGGTCCTGTTCATCGGGAGGGGTGTGGCGTACCGCAAAACGGGACTCCACGGGATACTGTTCATCTCCACCGTCGACCTCCCCCAACCTCCACGGGCTCGTGTTCATCCAGCCTCCACCGCGCACTACTACACCGCTCGCTCAACCACCCTCCACCGCTTCACTGTTCATCCAGCCCTCCACACTACGGGGTCCTGTTCAACCACCCCTCCACGGGCACCCCTCCACCGTCTACTGTTCATCCAGCCCTCCACACCACGGGGTCCTGTTCATCCACCCCTCCACGGGCACCACCTCCACCATCTACTGTTCATCCAGCCCTCCACCACACCATGGGGTCCTGTTCATCCAAAGGCAACGCCAGCGCTCACTGTTCATCCAAACCCCCCGCAACACTCACTTTTCATCCCATCGATCGGCTTGAGTTAGCAGCAGTAGCGAAGGAATCGCTCGATCAGGTTCAGTTAACAGCCATCGATCGATCGCTCGGGTTCAGTAATGCGTAGCCTGCAGTGCAATCGCCCGGTTCGATTAGAGCCCAACGCCGCACACACGCTGCGTAATGCAATACGAGAGAAACGCGCATCGCTCGGCCCCTGACCTCCCACCGTAACCGGGAAATCCCCGAAATTTTCCTCCCCCTCGCTTCAACCACGGTTTTTTCCGTCATGGACGGCCCAAAGAATGTCATGCAGCTGCGTCTCCGGCCCGCCTAGGACGAAAAGCCCATTTTCTGTCATGATCTTTTGTCATAGAAGTAGGATCCCGCCACATCTATGATGATACCAAGTTTTGTCACAATTATCATCATAGAAGTGTCATATGTATGACAGAATTTTTTTTTGTTCGGCCCAAAATGTCACGGATGTGTCTTTTTTTTGTAGTGAGAGTAGACCTCTTTTATGATGTAGGGACCCTCCCATTTTGGCTCGAACATTCCTCCCATCCGTCGTGTAACATTCATTGGACGAATGACGGCGAGCACTAGGTCTCCTTGCTTGAATGATCTCCTTTTAACGCGCTTGTCAAAAGCTCGGGACATTCTAGCCTGATAAGCTTTGTAATGCCTGAAGGCGTTTCCCTTCAAGCATTTCGAGTTCACCGAGGCATAATTTTATAGCCTCCTCTTCTGAAAGTTTATCTCGAATAGCCACTCTGAGCAAAGTAATTTGTACTTCTAATGGTAGAATTGCTTCTCCTCCAAATACGAGGGAGTATGGTGTCATTCCCGTCGGTGTACGTGTCGTGGTTCTGTAAGCCCACAAGGCCTCAAGAAGTTTCTCATTCCACTCACGCTTATTTCTAGACACGACTTTCTTTAACAATTTGCAGAGGGTTTTATTAAAAGCTTTCGCTTGTCCATTAGCTGCCGGATTATAAGCCGTAGAATAGTGATGAATTATTTTGAATTTTGAGCGTAACTTATCGACATGCTTATTTTTGAATGGTCCCCCATTGTCAGACATGATACGGGAAGGAACTCCAAAGTGATATATGAGGTGTGTTCTTATGAAGTGCTCCACGTGCTCTCCCTTATCCTCTTTTAATGGTATAAGCTCGGCCCATTTAGAGAAGTAATCGGTGGCAGCCAGGATAATTTTATGACCGTTTGATGATGGCGGATTAATAGGTCCTACTATGTCCATTCCCCACATTTCAAATGGCCATGCAATATTTGTGGGATGCAACGACTCATGGGGTTGATGTATGAAATTACCATGTACCTGGCACTCGTTGCACCTTTTTGCAAATTACATGGCGTCGTCAAACATGGTAGGCCAATAGTAACCAAGATGTCCCAATTGATAATATAACTTAGGGCCAGATTGATGCCCCATACACCCCAGCGCGCACTTCATTTAAAGCTTCCACAATTTCATTCCCTGCTAGACAGCGGAGGAGGATGCCATCGAAGGAACGCCTATATAGGGTATCATTTGTACATGTATAGTGAACTGACCTTTTCCGAACTCTAGACCTTTCTGCGGAGTCTAGAGGTAAATATCCATGGAGCAAGTATTCCAGGAAAGGGCTTTGCCAGTCTCCAACTTCAATCTCGTAGATATCTGCAGTCATTGCAACCGACATCGTCGTCTCCTCCTCCTCAGCGAGTATAGGTAGGATTCTGCATTCTTCAACACGAACGTCCATCATTTGCTGTGAAGTTAATGACATACTAGCGGCTAAACCTGCTAAGGCGTTAGCCTTTTCATTCTGACTTCTTATAACATGCTGAATATTTAGATCAGCAAACATGGACATGAGCATTTTGGCTCATTGGAAGTAAGGCCTTAATTCTTCATTCTTTACCATGTCAATTCCCAGTAGTTGGTTGATCACTAACTGAGAGTCACCATAAGCAGTGAGTGAATCTAACCCCATATTCAGAGCTAATTCAAGCCCAATTGTCAAAGCCTCATATTCAGCTGAATTATTTGAAACCGCTGAAGTTAAGGTGAATGAGTACGGGATTATCCCTTCACTGGGCGTCACGAAGACGACTCCAGCACCTGCCCCTGATCGTCGACATGCGCCACCGAAGTACATTTTCCAACATGTACTAGCAACTGATGTAGTGAACACCTCTTCATCCCGCAAGTCATCATCTATGGGAAAATCATCGGGTATTGGATGTGTGGCTAGGAAGTTAGCTAACGCCTGCCCTTCATGGCCTTTTGTGGCACAAACTTTATATCAAATTGCGACAAAAACATCGCCCACTTGGCCAGTCTACCTGAAAGCACCATTTTATTTAAGATGTACCTGAAAGGGTCTGCTCTCGATACGAGGTGTACAATATGCTCTAACATGTAATGGCGCAATTTTTGTGCTGCAAATACCAATGCAAGACATATCTTTTCCATGTCCGGATAGTTGCACTCAGCCCCCATGAAGGTGCGACTAAGGTAATATAGGGACATTTCCTTTCCGGACTCATTATTCTGTGCTAAAAGAGCTCCCAGCGACATAGGCATGGTTGCCGTATATAGGATCAGAGGACGTTCCTTAACTGGTGCACCCAGGATAGGTGGGTGTATAAGGTATTTTTTAATGTCCAAGAATGCATTTTGGCATGCTTGGTCCCACTCGAATGAGACACCCTTTTTCATGAGACGTGAGAATGGTTTACATCTTCCTGATAAGTTTGAGATAAATCTCCTAATATATTCTAGGTGACCTTGGAAACTCTTTAGTTCATGTAGGTTTGTGGCTGGTGGCATTTTCACGATCTCTTTATTTTATCTGGGTCAATTTGGATGCCATTCTTTGTGACCACAAAACCAAGAAATTTCCTGGAAGAAACTTCGAACGCACATTTCATGGGATTCATTTTCAAGTTATGTTCCCTCAGACGCTCGAAAACCATTGCAAGATGTTTCATATGGTCTTCTTCACGTTTTGATTTTACCACTATGTCATCAGTATAACATTCAACGATTACATATAACAACCCATCTAAAACTATGGTCATGGCTCATTGATATGTTGCCCCTGCATTTTTTAGTCCAAATGGCATGACCTTATAACAGAATATGCCTTTGGGTGTTCTGAAAGCCGTTTGCTCTTCATCTTGTGTCGCCATTTTTATTTGATTATATCCAGAATATCCATCCATAAAAGAAAATATTTCATGATTCATGGTAGCATAAATGAGTATTTCAGATATAGGTGTAGGAAAATCATCTTTAGGGCATGCTTTATTTATGTCCCTAAAGTCTACACACACGCAGATGTGGCCATTTTTCTTTTTAACCGGCACAATATTGGAAAGCCACTTAGGATAATTAACCTCCCTAATGAATCCAGCAGCTGTTTGTCGACCTCGGCTTCTATCTTGGGGAGTAGCTCAGGTCAAAATCTCCTATTTGCTTGTTTTACTGGGGGAACATCGTCTTGCACGGCATTTCGGTGCACCGCTGCCTCTGGATCCAAGCCTGGCATTTCCTCGTAAGTCCAAGTGAAGACATATTTGTTTGCAGAAAGGAACTTATGATAATCCTCTTTCTTTTCTTCGGACAGACGTGCGCCAATAAAAATCGGTCAAGGATCCTCGGCTGACCCAATATTTATTTCTTCCAAGTCATCAGTAGTTGGCTGATTAGCATCCTCCATTTGTGGGGATGCCTCAGTTGGGTCTACAAATTCAGTCGAGGTCATGCAAACCTCATAGCCGAGCCCATGTCTTTTTTCTTTCAAAGGATGGCCCTCGTGTAGAGCTTCGAGTTGTTCTCGGGACAACGCCTTTTCAAATGGCGCTCGCTGCCGCCGACCATCGCACAACGACGGGCCAGTGAGAGTATCATATCCCATTCTCTGCATCATATACAAAACTCGGTTATCGTGACAGAAATAGGCAATGACTCATCATCTTTATTTTCCAAGGTGATATGAACCACATTTTTATTTTTATTTTCACACTCATGCGACTCTTCTTTATCTTGCTCAATTTTATGTTGAACCAAAGGAGGTAAGAGCATAGACATTTTGGTACCTCTTTTAACAGATGATTTATTGATGACACGGAATATTGGGTCACCCTCTTTCCTTTGGTCACTTGGTATATACTGATAAATCTTTCGGCCAGATGAGGATTCTGCAGCATTTTTCTTTACCATATTTGATTCAGGTACTACTACAGGCCTTGGCTTGTGTACTTTTTCAACAGGCTCAAAATAGAATTTGGCATCGGCGTAGAAAGATTCAGCTACGGTGAATGGTATCTTATCTGCAAATATTCTTACTGTTTCTCCAGATTTCTCTTTGTACTTGACACACTGATGGAGTGTAGATGGCACAACCTGATTTTCATGCAACCATGGTCGGCCCAATAGTGCATTGTAAGATGTGGCTGCATCAATCACATTTAATCTCACGTATGTAGATAATGCTTCTATTTTTAGTACCAAAGAAATGGTACCGATGGCCTCTTGACCTGACTGGTTAAAGCCGTGAATGACCACATTTGATCGACTCAATCCTTAGGGGAATATCCAATCCTTTTCAAAGTACGCAGAGGCAACAAATTTACGGCGGATCCACCATCTATCATTATGCGATTTGTTGGCAAGTCGTCAATCTCACCAAACATAAGAAGAGGTCTGTTATGCTTCTTTGCTCCTAACAACATGTCATCATCCATGAATGTAATATTTAACACATCATTTAATTCAGTTTGATCTGTGAGACTTCCACTCTATAATCTTCGTGAAATGACAATGTCAGAACTAGTGCCTTACGTAAATCCGAGGAAAGAGACAAAGCATCATACAACTTAAGCATTGCTGGTATTTTCTTCAAATGAGAGATTACATCATACTTGACCGACACCTTAGAAGGCGGGTCAATTGTCTCATTCTCGGTTACATCTTTGTTCCTAGGCTCCTTTCTAGGTGGAGGATGTGGGTCAGCTAACTGGCGACCTAATGTAAGGTGGGCCTGATCCACTTCTGGCGCATCTTCTTCGGGGAAGTGAAGAGACTTGCTATCATGCTCAAACACACCTATAGTGAGAATGTTGAATTCTTCACTAGGTGGAACCCTCATGCGCTTCGCCATATGTTGATATTTCTTTGGTACGAAGTGCAAAGGAGCGACATCTTCCATCACTCGGGGTAGTACACGGCGTTTTGGCCGCTGTTCCCTCCAGTCTTGGGGTTCTTGAGAAGCTGGTACACTGGGCCATCCATCACGGCTGCAGGGAATGTGAGCCTCTCTTTTATGCTGACCCTGGGACGTGGTCCTATGACCGAGGTACGGGAGGAAGCCTGGAGAGATAATTGGGGTAAATTCATATCCTGATGTAAAAATCATATCATCATAAGTTGGCCTCATATTTGAAGATGCGCAACTCATCGAGCTATCTTGAAGAGTGGCAACATTTGCTGTAGCCATCTTCTTTCCTTTCTTTAAGCTTTTGAGGAGGTCTGTATCAATTGTCCCCTCATCGATCATTTTCTGTATGATATTCTTCACGACAAAGCAATCTTTGAGTGTATGGCCCAAATTGCGATGGTAGTGACAGAAATTTGGGTCATTAAATTTTGAAGATTCTTCTGGCCTTTTGGGCTTGGGAAGTTCTATAAGACTCAACTCTTTTAAACCATTGAAAAGGTCATCAATTTCTTCTACGGGAAAAGAATACTCCCTGTTTTGTCGTTCGGTGAGAGTTGGCCTCCTACCAACCTGTGCATCTCACTGTCCTTGATTCCCTATAGGTGCTCTTCTGGGTTGAAATTGAGGTTTTACTGCCGTTGTCGCCATGGCTTGTGCGGACTTGGGTTTCATCGGCAACTTTTCACGCTGACCACCTTTGTCTGTAGGCTTCTTGAACGTCGTTTTTGTTCGACGAGCGACAAGTTGCATAAAATTTTCTATATCCGTGGATTTTGAAGCTAACTATTCAAACGTGAGGGGCCTCACTCCTTGTAACTGGACAGCCACTTCCGAGCGTAGATTGTTCATGCACATGCGCACTGCTTCTGGCTCAGTGATTGGCCGTGGGCAGTGAAGACTTAGGTTTCTCCATCTATTTATGAAATCAGCCGCCCTCTCGTTGAACCCTTGTTCAGTTTGGGTCAACTCAGTTATGCCCACCGTCCTCTGCATGCTATAAAGTCGCTCGAGGAATGAGTTTTGCATTTGTTCCCACGTTTTTATAGAGCTTGGAGGTAGCTTGCTGTACCAAGTGAAGGCAGGCCCAGACAATGTATGTACAAACTGCCTAAGGAGAAGTGCTCCGTTGTTAGCTGTATCCTGACAAGCAGCAAGGAAGTGTGCTATGTGCTTATGGGGGGATCCACTCCCATTGAACTTACTAAACTGTGGCTGCCTGTAATTTGTTGGGAAAGGAACTAGGTCCACATCAGGTGGGTATGGCTTAACATACCCTGGCCGCATCGAGTACTGAGTTTACATCAACTGGGACTTTACCCCTTCAGCGATCATTCTTTGGATCGCCTCAAGGTTAAGCCCTGCTCCTCCATGTTGGTTGCTAGCACTTGCGCCACCATCCCCTTCATTTCCTTTGTTCTGGCTATTGCTCATATGAATTCGAAGGGCTGCTAGCTCATCTTCCTTTTGCTGAAGTGCTGCCGTAAGGTTGGCTAATTGCTCCTCAACCGAACGAGTTTCATTCGCAGTTAGGACTTGTTCTGTATGCTCTGCACCATGGTGAAGTTCTATCTCATTTTCAGAAGGACAAGGAGTGCTATCTGATAGGGGATTGTAAGACCCCCCATTGCTTGACCCAAGTTTTTCATAATCTGAACCCTTTTGGCTACGCGTCGTGCGGCGAGGACCTTCTACAACAGTCTTGCGTGCCTTCTTCCTCTTTAAGTGTATTAATGCTGAGGAAGTTTCGCTACTATTGTCTGTCACCGCTTTGACACCAACTGGCATTGCGTTGAATACTTCAAATGAGTTACCTGAGACTTTCTTACGAGTTGGCCATGGAGCGAGAGTTCTGGCAGTCTTCCTTTCTGTATTTGCCATTTCTTTTGCCCCATTTCCTCCACTGACTTGGCTTGTTGATGGAGAATCTCTTCCTTGTATTCTGCTATACCCCGAATCAGCTTGTACTGCCATCTCTCTTTGTTTCAGGGCAAACCGCTTTTTGTGTGCATGGCAGCCTGCTTCACATACTCTTGTCGTCGTGGATCTGCCTTCACAAATTCTTCATATTCTGGCCACTTCGATAGAGTTTCTACACGCTGCATGATGGCGCCACCAACATTATCAGCAGAGATAGAGCATCCTGGAAGTATTTCCTTCAAAGCTTGGCAAACATTCTGTGTCATGACGGCATGGAAGCTAGCATGGCTCCCCCACGGATCCTTGCATTGATCTTCCTTTCTCTATTTCTGATGGGATATGCCACTTGCTTCCGTTGTTGATTGGTCATGTTTGCATCAGTTGCCACTGGGAAATCAAGCCATGCACGGTGAGCCCTCTGCCGTCGATGACGACGACGTGCTGGATCAACTGAGCCCTCAAATGATGGTCTTGGTGCTAGCAGCGATGAGGACAAAGGATCTGATATTGTAGCAGTTGGATCCACATGACCAGCTTGGAAGTCATCTGAAGTGACAAACACCCCCTGCCACTGGAGCGAGCGTCTATTGCTTGGCTCACCCACTAGGCATGGTCCAATGGGATTATATCACATGGTGGCGATAAATTCAGGTGCATCAACACGAAGTTGGTTTCTTGGACAAGCCGATTCTTCATGTGAGGAAGACTCAGTGTCCTCAACCATTACACCTTTTCCTTTCTCCGCGGAGGGCACCCTTTGAGCTGCCCCTACGTTGCTTGGGATAAGCTTATGTGAGCTTTCACCTGACCCTTCGCGTGTGCCCACCCTAAGTTTTGAAGCTGTAAGGGGCACTGCGACTTTGGTTGATGTAGTTGAGGCAGATTGTCTTGGAGACACCACCTTTAGTGGTCCCGTCTGTTTTGCAAGAACGAGCCACTTTTCGGGTATCATGTGAACAACCTTTGCTGGTACCTCATGGCTTATGACCTTGGTAGGTAACATCTTTGTGAAACCAGGAGGAACTGAAGTAGATGAAGAAGCTTCGCGTACATGCTGATCCTTAGATGCTCTTGCAGCTGCACGCATCCTTCTCTTTGCTGACTTTGTGAGAACAGGAGTAAACCCTTCCTTCAGCGCAGAAGAGACTTCCTTTTCTTCTGGCTTAGTTGAGGATGCAGCTGTTGTTTCCAAACTCTTGCTAACTACAGCCACTAGCGGACCAATTGGCACATCCAGCCAGGGGTCACCAAAGCGGAGAGTGACAAACTGCTGGACTTGTCCCTCCATACCTTCAAAATAAAGAAAACCATATATTAGTTTTCTTCATTTTTTTATATGCGTACATAATATTTTATTCTTTATGTACTATGGAAATTCATATGTTGCAATCCTATGTTGGAATTCAAAGATGAGGGTAGAAATATGTCCCACCGGGCGTGCCAGAATCTGATGACGGGAAAATGGCGGGCGTGAGACACGCGTCCACGTCATTGATACAGAGTGAAATTTAAATGCATAAAATAAAAGTAGAATCAAACATTGCAGGTACATTATTTCCAGAACCCTTACATTTACATAAAAATTCTGTTAATTACATCTCCGAAGAGCCTGATTAGGAATTCCAACATTTCTATTACATAGGATTACATCACATGCCTATTACAATATGCTACAATAAAATAAAATAAGGAATCGTCCTGGCGATCGACGCTGAACTCCGGCCTGGGGGAACTTGAAGTTTATCCGCGTAGGTTTTCTTCAATGACATTATGTTTGATATTATGTCATATGTTTCTTTACCATGCATGCAACATATTTTTTTTTCGTGCTTGACATCATTTATGTTATGGTGTAAATGAAGGTTGATTTTGGCGAGGCTTAATCCGGCCCCATATTTGGATGCATATATTTTCAATATTTGTAAATCACATCATGGAATTCATATAGGAGAACCCATGCTTACAGCAAAAGTTTCGTTTTGTTTGGTTGATGGTATATGCCGTGGAATTCGTTTGAAAGAACCCACACCATACTACAATTTTTATTATGCCATGGGATTCATGAGAGAACCCATGTCATATGGTATTTTGCATTTTGTTGACTTATGGCACATAATTCATCCTCGTGAGAAGAAAGAACCTATGTGCGAGATGTGCTTTATGAACATGAAAGAACCCATGCGTAGAGCATTTTATATGTCCCCCAATCACGACATGTCTACGTGAAGAAAAATATGCATACTTGATTTGAACACACATGGCCAAAACTGAGGACATATCTACATGAAACATGCGAATCCCCAATTTCATGTAGTATCTAGATTCTTCGATCCGAACCCAAAAGGGGCCGAACCTAAGGGCATGATTTTATGGGTTTATATTCCTTCTAATCAAAGGATTGTGGGTTCGGGTCCCACCGAGAGAATCTGATGACGGGAAAATGGCGGGCGTGAGACACACGTCCACGTCGTTGATACAGAGCGAAATTTAAATGCATAAAATAAAAGTAGAATCAAACATTGCAGGTACATTATTTCTAGAACCCTTACATTTACATAAAAATTCTGTTAATTACATCTTCGAAGAGAAAACCCTTGATTAGGAATTCCAACATTTCTATTACATAGGATTACATCACATGTCTATTACAATATGCTACAATAAAATAAAATAACAGGAATCCTCCTCGCGATCGACACTGAACTCCGGCCTAGGGGAACTTGAAGTTTATCCACGTAGGTTTTCTTCAATGATATTATGTTTGATATTATCAACATACTTTGTTCGTGCTTGACTTCATTTATGTTATGGTGTAAATGAAGGTTGATTCTGGCGAGGCTTAATCAGTCCCCATATTTGGATGCATATATTTTCAATATTTGTAAATCACGTCATGGAATTCATATAGGAGAACCCATGCTTAGAGCAAAAGTTT
The DNA here is from genome assembly GCA_021605145.1 of Aegilops bicornis. Lineage (NCBI taxonomy): Eukaryota > Viridiplantae > Streptophyta > Magnoliopsida > Poales > Poaceae > Aegilops > Aegilops bicornis. The sequence continues at coordinate 566,754,334 of CM038671.1, read as the reverse complement.
CATTTTGTTTGGTTGATGGTATATGCCGTGGAATTCGTTTGAAAGAACCCACGCCATACTACAATTTTTATTATGCCATGGGATTCATGAGAGAACCCATGTCATATGATATTTTGCATTTTGTTGAGTTATGCCACGGAATTCATCCTCGTGAGAAGAAAGAACCCATGCACGAGATGTGCTTTATGAACATGAAAGAACCCATGCTTAGAGCATTTTATACGTCCCCCAATCACGACATGTCTACGTGAAGAAAAATATGCATACTTGATTTGAACCACATGGCCAAAACTAAGGGCATATCTACATGAAACATGCGAATCCCCAATTTCATGTAGTATCTAGATTCCTCGATCCGAACCCAAAAGGTGCTGAACCTAAGGGCATGATTTTATGGGTTTATATTCCTTGATCCGAACCAAAAGGCCGAACCTAAGGGCATGATTTCGTTGTATGCATATTCCTCGATCCTAACCAAAAGGATGAACCTAAGGGGCATAATTTCATGATATACATATTCCTTGATTCGAACCACAAGGCCGAACCTAAGGACAAATGTTTTATGAATTATATTCCTTGATACGAACCACAAGGCCGAACCTAAGGGTATAATTTTATGAGTTTTATGTTCCTTGATCCGAACCAAAAGAATGGCCGAAACTAAGGATATGATTTCATGATATGTATTTTCCTTGATCCGAACCAAAATGGCCGAAACTAAGGACATGATTTCATGATATGTATTTTCCTTGATCCGAACCAAAATGGCCGAAACTAAGGACATGATTTCATGATATGTATTTTCCTTGATCCGAACCAAAATGGCCGAAACTAAGGATATGAATTCATGATATGTATTTTCCTTGATCCGAACCAAAATGGCCGAAACTAAGGATATAATTTCATGATATGTATTTTCCTTGATCCGAACCAAAATATCCGAAACTAAGGATATGATTTCATGATATGTATTTTCCTTGATCCGAACCATAATGGCCAAAACTAAGGACATGATTTCATGAAGTGAGGGAGAGAGAATCCTTGATCCAAACCAGAATGGCCGAAACTAAGTACGAGAGTTCATGGATGATGAGAAAGGATTCCTTGATTCAAACCAAACGACCGAAACTTAGGGTATGAGGGTTGTATCATATCTCACTTTCTTCCTTCTTGGAACCAACCATGATTCCTCCCCTTGCTTCCTTTTCTCACGGTGTGCTTTTTGTGTAGTATGATGTGTAGTAGAATATTGCTACTAGAGAAGAGGGAAGGAGACTAGAGAACCAAGGAGTAAAATGAGCCGACCCTTGGTACGCTGAGGGAGCATGTATTTATAGGGAGGGGAGAGAGCAGTCGGAGGCTTTGCCCGAAGCAAGCAAGCGCATGACCACGTTCGATCGTGGGATCGTGTTGACGATCGTGGGAGAGTGGCTGACTCCTTTTTTTCTCTAATATTTTAATCACTAATTATCCAGCAACGTCTCACTAGCCAATATGGGCTTAATTAGGCCATGTTCTATCAACGTGTGGGCCGTGGGCATTAATCCATTCACTTGTTATACATGGACTGGTTGATGGATGAAACTATGCATCTTATGTACGTAGCCATTTTTAGAGTGGGCTAGGTTCCTAGGCCTAATTAATTCTAATGATTTATTTAGGCTAATTTCTTTAATATGGCATGTGATAGAAGCATGATAAGATATCCTTTCATTGATAAAATAATTATACTATGGCGTCCGACGCATTTTTTATCCATGCACTGCACCAATGCTTCATTAGTCGTAGTAGAATAATATGGTCACATTTATTATGTGAAATAATATTTTGGCAATATTGGCGCCACCATGATAATTTGAATTTATGTCAAGATTTGAACTCTATCGTCGATGACAGTTTATATGTGTGCAAGCTATCTGTCCTCTTCAATTTCCCTAGGACAAAAACTCGATGATTATTATTTCTTTCCGTCATATTTATGTTTATCGGCCTTTTTCAATGTTTGCAATACCGTCAATATATCATATCATTATTTTCGACCGCCGTTTTGCCTCTTTTTGTTTGTTTGTTTGTTTGTTTGTTTTAAATTGCTTCTTTTTATTTAAAATGAATTTTTGTCGTTTTGCATTTATATTTTATGTGATTCATGCCTTTTTAATTTAACGTGATCAAAATCTATGTCAAACGGATTTTTGCCGTTTTGCATTTATATTTTATGTGAGTGGTTAAAATCTATGTCAACAGTCATTTTATTTTCTTTTTTTTTTGCTTGTTGTTTGAATAAAGTATCAAGATCTGAAATTCTTAATTGTTAGAGAGTCTTCACATAGTTGCATAATTATTCAACTACTCATTGATCTTCACTTATATATTTTGGAGTAGTTTGTCATTTGCTCTAGTGCTTCACTTATATCTTTTTAGAGCACGGTGGTGGTTATAATTTGATGAAATAGATGAACTCTCATGCTTTACTTATATTATTTTGAGAGTCTTTAGAACAGCATGGTATTTGCTTTGGTTATGAATTTAGTCCTAATATGATGGGCATCCAAGAGGGATAAAATAAAAAAAATCATATAAAGTGCATTGAATACTAAGAGAAGTTTGATACTTGATGATTGCTTTGAGATATGGAGATGGTAATATTAGAGTTGTGCTAGTTGAGTAATTGTGAATTTGAGAAATACTTGTGTTGATGTTTGCAAGTCCCGTAGCGTGCACGTATGGTAAACGTTGTGTGACAAATTTGAAACATGAGGTGTTCTTTGATTGTCTTCCTTATGAGTTGCGGTCGGGGACGAGCGATGGTCTTTTCCAACCTATCTATCCCCCTAGGAGCATGCGTGTAGTGCTTGGTTTTTGATGATTTATAGGTTTTTGCAATAAGTATGTGAGTTCTTTATGACTAATGTTGAGTCCATGGATTATACGCACTCTAAAACTTCTATCATTGCTAGCCTCTTCGGTACCATGCATTGCCCTTTCTCACCTTGAGAGTTGGTGCAAACTTTGCCGGTGCATCAAAATCCCGTGATACGATACGCTCTATCACACATAAACCTCCTTATATCTTCCTCAAAACAGCCACCGTACCTACCTATTATGGCATTTCCATAGCCATTCTGAGATATATTGCCATGCAACTTTCCACCATTCCGTTTATTATGACATGCTTCATCATTGTCATATTGCCTTGCATGATCATGTAGTTGGCATCGTATTTGTGGCAAAGCCACCATGCATAATTTTCATACATGTCACTCTTGATTCATTGCCCATCCCAGTACGCCACCGGAGGCACTCATATAGAGTCATATTTTGTTCTAGTATCGAGTTGTAATCATTGAGTTCTAAATAAATAGAAGTTCAATGATCATTATTAATAGATCATTATCCTAAAAAAAAGAGAAAGGCCAAATACAAAAAGGGAAGGCCCAAAAAAAGAAGGGACAATGCTACTATCCTTTTTCCACAGTTGTCTTCAAAGTAGCACCTTGATCTTCATGATAGAGAGTCTCTTGTTTTGTCACTTTCATATACTAGTGGAAATTTTTTATTATAGAACTTGGCTTGTATATTCCAACAATGGGCTTCCTCAAATGCCCTAGGTCTTCGTGAGCAAGCAAGTTGGATGCACACCCACTTAGTTTCTTTTGTTGAGCTTTCATACATTTATAGCTCTAGTGCATCCGTTGCATGGCAATCCCTACTCCTTGCATTGATATCAATTGATGGGCATCTCCCTAGCACGTTGATTAGCCGCGTCAATGTGAGACTTTCTCCTTTTTTGTCTTCTCCACACAACCCCCATTATCATATTCTATTCCACCCATAGTGCTATATCCATGGCTCACGCTCATGTATTGCGTGAAGGTTGAAAAAGTTTGAGATTACTAAAGTATGAAATAATTGCTTGGCTTGTCATCAGGGTTGTGCATGATGAGATCATTCTTGTGTGACGAAAATGGAGCATGACCAAACTATATGATTTTGTAGGGATGAACTTTCTTTGGCCATGCTATTTTGAGAAGACATGATTGCTTAGTTAGTATGCTTGAAGTATTATTATATTTATGTCAATATTAAACTTTTGTCTTGAATCTTATGGATCTGAATATTCTTGCCACAATAAATAATATTACATTGATAAATATGTTAGGTAGCATTCCACATCAAAAATTCTGTTTTTATCATTTACCTACTCGAGGACGAGGAGGAATTAAGCTTGGGGATGCTGATACGTCTCCAACGTATCTATAATTTTTTATCGTTCCATGCTATTAAATTATCTGTTTTGGATGTTTATGGGCTTTATTATACACTTTTATATTATTTTTTGGGACTAACCTATTAACCCAGAGCCCAGTGCCAGCTTCTGTTTTTCCCCTTGTTTCAGTGTTTCGCAGAAAAGGAATATCGAACGGAGTCCAAACAGAATGAAACCTTCGGGAGCGTGAATTTCGGAACGAACGTGATCCAGGAGACTTGGAGTTGAAGTCAAGGAAGCTTCGAGGTGGCCACAAGGTAGAGGTGCGCCTGCCCCCCTGGGCGCATCCGCCACCCTCATGGGCCCCTCGTGGCTCCCCTGACCGACTTCTTTCGCCTATATATCCATATACCCTAAAAACATCAGGGAACAAAATAGATCGAGAGTTCCGCCGCCGCAAACATCTGTAGCCACCAAAAACCAATCGGGACCCTGTTCCGGTGATAATCCTCAAGTGCAGGCAATCATCGTAGCAATTTCCAAAGGTAGAAGTGATAAGTATGGAGTGTCGAACCCACAAGGAGCTAAAGGTAAGATCAATATTCTCTCAAGCCCTATCTGCCACTGATACGACTCTACATGCACCGAACGTTTACTTCCAACTAGCAACGAGAAATAAAACTATGTTGTGGGTATGAAGAGGATAACTTTGTATGATATCAGAGAGCTAAAATATAAAAGTAGGTGTTGTTATCATAAAGTTAGAATATATTACTAAGTATTATAAATAGTGAGTGTGGAATAATGGTGGATCGGTGTGCGGAATTGTCCTAGGCAATTATTAACAAGACCGGTGATCACTATTGCAGTTTCATATGAGGGAGAGGCATAAGCTAACATACTTTCTCTACTTGGATCATATGCACTTATGATTGGAACTCTACCAAGCATCCGCAACTACTAAAGATCATTAAGGTAAAACCCAACCATAGCATTAAAGCATCAAGTCCTCTTTATTCCCATACACAACAATCCCTCTTACTCGGGTTTGTGTTTCAGTCACTCACCAACCCACTATAAGCGAATCATGAACATATTGCAACACCCTACAGCGGGAATCCCTCATGCTTGCGCGACACGGAGGGCACCATAGGACGGCACCAAAGTAAAATGTACAACTCATACCAATCTAGATCATCAATCAACCCAAAGACAAAAGATATCTACTCAAAACATCATAGGATGGCAACACATCATTGGATCATAATATGTGGCATAAAGCACCATGTTCAAGTAGGGATTACAGTGGGGTGCGGGAGAGTGGACCGCGTAAAAGAGATGAGGATGGTGATGATGATGGTGATGTTGATGAAGACGATCACCATGGCGATGATTCCCCTCCCGATAGCACTACGGCACCACCGGAAGAGAGGAGGAGAGGTTCTCCCCCTTGTGCTTCCTCCTCCATGGCCTCCTTCCTCTGGTCCTTGGCCTTCATGGTGATGATGGCCCCTCCGGGATCCTCCTCCACGGCCACCGGTGATGATGGCCCCCTTCGGCAGGGTGCCGGAGAGGGCCTAGATTGACTTCTCGTGGCTACAGAGGCTTGCAGCGGCGGAACTTCTGATCTAGGTTTCTTTCTGGAAGTTTGGGTATATATAGAAGAGTTTTGCGTTGATTTCACGTCAGGGAGGTCTCCAGGCTGTCCACGAGGGATAGTATAATAGCATGAATACTTCATAAATTATAGATACGTTGGATACGTATCAGCATCCCCAAGCTTAATTCTTTCTCATCCTCGAGTAGGTAAATGATAAAAGAAATAATTTATGAAGTGTGAATGCTAGCAAGTGCTTAGGTTTGATCAATGATAATTCCAATCACTTTTTGTAGCATCATTATTTGTCATAACAATAGCTCATCTCGTAAAACTTTTCATGATCAAGTAACAAGCAAATCACATGTTAAAGTATAGATCATAAACTTTCTTGAAAACTAACAAACAATATTTTCAGTCATCAAACAATTGCAATTCATCCTATTTTCAGGAAGATTCTATGTCATAGCTTTGATTTAGCAAACTCCACATAATCAACTATCATTTAATCTTTCACAATTGCTAACACTCACGCAATACTTGTGGTTATGGAGTTTTAATCGGACACAAAGAAAGATAGGGGCTTATAGTTTCGCCTCCCAACCTTTTAACTCAAGGGTAATGTCAACATAATAGCTCATGCTAACTTACATCCAATTATATATATATATATATATATATATATATATATATATATATACATATATATATATACATCTGGGCTATTCTGTTACGCATAACAGAATATTATTCTGTTACCCTACTTGAACTGATGAATTTAAACGGTTGTACCGATGCTGTCATTTTATTGTACTGATCTTTTTTATTAAAAGAGTAAAGAGCCCCTCCCGTCGGCCACTCCAGCCGTCGACCGAGCTGCTCGCGGACGTGCCCAAGATCCCCGGCTGCTCCATTCATGCTCGTACGCCACCCTCTCACTCATCCTCCTCCTCCCCACCTCTCCCAAACGAGTGGAGCGGTCGGCCCCGGTTCCCGATTCCGAGCCCGTGGCCGGGTGGCCGGCGGATCCTCGTTACAGTCGGGCGTGTGACCCAAGCACGAGGAGCAGCAACGAGCCTCGCGCTGGGCGCTCGACAACCCCCAAGGTTAGAACCCAGCGCCCGTCTCCTCCTGCCGCCTCCCTCGCGGCGCTATGCTCTGCTGCAGCTTCTTTTGATCGCGTGGCGGGCGGGCGGGCGGGTCGTGGAATGGTGCAGACGCAGTCGATTAAATCCTGCTAGTGGATTAGATTGGCTGCCGTCTGGGTTCCATCCATGGGTGATTTACTGGCGGAATGGTAGGCGACAGCGCCGAGGAGTGAGCGCCAGAGATCGGCGGTCGCTGGATCTGGGAACTAGCAATGCGCCATGGCTCTGCTTCTTGGCTGGAGAGCACGCCAGCCCGAGTAGTCGCGAGTGGAGGCTGCCATGTCGTTGACTAAGAGAGCTGGGAGTTCCTTTTTAGCTACACCGTCTTCTCATTAACGCAACAACTCATGTGCGTCGTGTAGATGAATGTCGACAAGTCAAGAAGATGGCGGTGTTTTGACTTTTGATACGAAAGCGTAAGCGTTTCCCGCTTTCGGCATGTACCTGTTCTACAGATCTCTGATATCCATTTTACCTATGTAAGTCGTTTGTTTCAGGCCTAAAATGTCTCCTCGAATGAATAATTTGTGCCCTGTGAACCATTCTAACATGTACAAGTTTTGCCCCAGCCCACCCACACGGTGATGTACTCAATATTAATCCTAAGAAGTTGGTCTTTTTGGTACTCCCCAAGGTGCTACATATGTACTCACTATGGCGATGTATTTGTACTGCCCAAACACATATGCAGGAGCCGAAAGTAAGCATTTAGAAAAAAGGAATAGTGCTCATTGGAATAGGGACAAACACCTACAGAGCAAACAGAGTACTCGTACTAATCTCTGTGTGTGTTTGTACTGAGGAGGTATTTTTCACAGAGTAAGTTTGAATAGTTCTGAAAAAAGTACTTGACTGATGTCTGTATGGATTTGTACTGAGTGTGTTTTCGCAGACTAGACTTTACTTTTTTTTGGTACGGCCTTTCCTCGTAACTTTTCAATAGTTTACGGTGTCATCGTCCCCGAACTTGCATGTTTATATCATTGAACTGAATGACTTTTTTTTTAAAAAAGAGGAATGTTTTGTGTGTTTCTTTTTTTTAACTCAACAATTTTTTGCAGCAATGTTTCTTTTCTTCTCTCATTTTTACTAAAGTAGAGTACTAGTACTGATTTATGTGTGTGTCCGTACTGATTTATTTTTCATTGAGTGATTTTGAATTGTTCTGGAAGAAGAGTACTTGAAGTGATATCCGTATGGGGTTGTACTGAGCGTGTTTTCATACACTAGACTTTACTCTATTTTTTTACTGAAAATCGTTTCATCATTTGTTCGCAAACGATAGTACGAAGTAAGATATATGTGGATTTGTACTGAGCATTTGTTTCATCATTTGTTTGCAAATGATGCATTTGTTTCATCATTTGTTCGCAAATGATAGTACGAACGGAGCTTTGTTCATCTTTTGTACTGAGCATTCTCGTCACAGTGTGAGGATCTCCGACTTTATGTTGTTTTGTTCTGTGAACTTCCACAAAATTTTATTGGTAAATCACCCATGTTCTTCTTTTTTTGGCTAATTTTTTGTCCTCTGAACTTATGACCTCTGGAGTTTGTACTGATATGAATCGTTTTGCTGAACCGCTACAATTTTTGTGTATTGAATCACTATATAACTTAGAACCAAATTGTTTTGTAAACATACTTTTAACTTTTTCTATATGTACATTGAATTTTGGGGAGAGTAGCAATAGTTATATATACTTTTTGGATAGTGATACATGAACTTCTTGGTAAATTGAAGAATGTACTCTGGACGGTAACATGCCCTCTCGAGAGTATACTGATGTGAATCCTTTTGAACTTGCTTTGGACGGTAATACATGCCCACTCGAGTTTGTACTGATGTGAATCCTTTCAAACTTGCGTGGTTTATTTTTCGAACTTGCCCGACAGTATTGCAAGAACTTTCCTGTACAAGATTTTTTCTCTATACTTGTTCATCAACCAAAATAGACAAGAGGGTCGAGAGAGCATTACAGGCAGCAAACAGAATTAATTTTTGTCTAGTTTTGGGTTGCACACGAGGCAAATGAATCATACAAAATCTTGATAGAAAATCATACTTTTTTCTCACAAAACCAAACCTCTAAACCTTCCTACAATAATTCTTTGAACTTGCACACGTAGCTGAATTGAACTTTTCAACATTGGATCCCCTAATGTCATAGCAGTTCCCTCTTATAATTTTTGCTAATTGATATGTCTTGAGGAACTGATGTAGGTCCTTTATTGAACTTCTACTTGCTATTCTCGAGGTCCGAACTGATGCATGTCCTTCGTTGAACTTCTACTTGCTATTCCAAGGTCTTTTAATAAAAACTTATGAAAGAAAATAGAGAGCGGTGGTGTGGCAGCACTGCAGCATGACATCTCACTGGAGAAGCAACATCAGTAGCTTGTGAGCACCATTTGGATGCAGCAGCCACGCCCGATCCCTGGTCGCCGTTGTGGTTGGTGGCCATGGCGGCTCATATGGGGCGTTGGTCGCGGCGACGAGTGCGGAGCATGGACGCGGTGGCTTCTGCACCGGCATGTCGTGGCAATCTCATATATGTGTTTGTGTAAGTACCTGTTTTAGGCCATCCTGAAAATTGTGTAGATAAAAAGAAATTGGTAAGAAATACACCATATGTTGTAAGCTGTTGATTACAACTTTACAAGTATATGGGGCTAATTGGTAAGAAACATGGTGAAAACATATGTTCCATATCTTTATCGATAATATGGTGCAGTACTAAATTGTCATCATAAGGAACTAGCATGTCTCATTTCCCACTTGAAATTATGTATGAGAGGTACTGATTGATGAATAGAATCAAGACGTGATGACTTCCTGTTTAGTTCAAAAGTCATATTCAGAACATGGAATTTCCCATAATTTTTGTGCAAGAGTTATTGAAACTCGTGTTCCAAATGAGGCCAAAGGAGGATTTAAATGCCCCGCAAAAAAATAAGGATTTAAACAGCAGGTCATCGCCCAAATAATGAATGGAACAACTGCACCATATTCATTCCTCTCAGAAAGCAACTGTTGTATGATATCAATCGTAACAAGGAGAGAAAATCAACACGTACTCTTCTACTTTGATAGGGATGGGGCTATAACAAAGAACTTTCAGTAAAATGCAGATACTTGTAGCTGTTAATTTTACGGAAGAAATGGGTATTAGCACCATAAACCTGTTGTATTTCTAAAAATGATTAATCTTCAACTAACCGCTCAATGACAAGTGAACTTACAGGGGTATGCACTATATGATTCTGACGTTTGCCAACTTCACCATCATTTTTATTGAGAATTGTCAACAAGATCGACTGTCATCTCCGCTCCATACGGGTATACTCCTGGGCAACATGCGGAACCTATCAGCCTCGTGAGCAACATGTGTAACCTATCGAGGTTATCCTGATCCTGCACCATTACCAACAAAAAGCATCAATAAATAGGCGAACTCTTCAAGAGAAGCAACATACACATCTGTACTAACCATCCTCAGATATACCACTGCTATTTATTTGTACAAGGATAGTAGCAAGAGTTGTACTTTTGGTGTAAGCATACGTGAGCAGGGCTTGTGGGGAGGCCGCGTGAGGAACTGGTTGAGGACGACCACACTAATGTTTGTGCTGCTACCGTTGTGGCAGAAGGGGCAACGACCTGTGTTGGTTGCAGGAGCTGGACTGACCACCTAGGCATCACATCAAAGTAATTAGCAAGATTAACCACTAATTTTTACAAGAATTAGCCAGCAATTAAAAGGGTGAGAAATAATAGTTCTAGTAATTATAATTTCCAAACACTAGTAGCAACCACCGTTTTTGGTTCAATTTCTTATGAATAAAAACACTCCTGGGTGGACACACAAAATCATGATAAAAATAGTGGCAGCAAGAAGCAATCAGAAATGAATATGCAGTAGTGCTATAATGGAATATTAGTCAGAATAGAAGTTCAGATAACTATGGCACACACATCATAGAATATTTTTGAACTTACATAATCCTGAAATAGGAACTTCATTTTTCAAAAAATTAGCAATTCTGAATGCACTAGCGATGTAATTGAATTTTTTAGGCCATAGTAATTGAACTTCAAGCAAATTTCTTTATAAAACATTTTGTTTTTTCCATTTGCAATAATTATGTCCTTGTCAGTACGACTCATCAGAATTGTAGAACGACATCCTTGTCAAGACGACTCATCAAGATTACTAGTGCTCTTTTTCCAAAAAAATGTGTTAGAATAGAAGCATTTTTATATGGATGTTACTTTTAATATTAAGAATATTACTGATCAAGATTACTAGTATTTTGTGTAAGTCGTCTTGATCAAGATTGCTACTTGTCGTCTTCTTTGAGCACTAATCTTGATCTAGCTAACACGGAGAATTTTTCGTCTAGTGGACTTCTAACATTACATTAGAAAAAGCGAGCTACAAAATAAACAACTAGATTAGAATAGAAGCATTGGCTTGTATTAGAAGCGATGAGCTCTGAAATAAACAACCAGATGGGAGTTTGTTTCAAGTCGATTTGCTATTTTTGAATTTGATGCATGCTGCACTATAGGACTGCTACTGGTTTGCAAGTTAGACTTGAGTACTTTTAAATTGTTTGCATAGTTTACTACTGAAATCTTCACTACTTGAAAACTCTTGCCAGACTAGGCACCCCCAAATAATTATCAAATACATACTAGACTATTAGACATACGGTAACGCCCTAATGCAATTACATAATCATCAAATTAATGTACGAGTTGCAAACAATTATCAAATGCCAAGCTACTGTGTGTACACTTCTTTCCCTAAAATATATAAAAAAACACAAAATCTTCTATGGAACAAAGGGGAGTTTTTTTTGTAACATGGTATAAATGCTTGCTTAAACATATGTTGCCCATCCTCAGGTAATTGGATTAGTGATATGTTTTGTTATGGGGGTTTGCATATGGATGAACTGACTAACCCATTTTTCTTGTACTGAAGCTTGTTTTCAAAAATTTGCAAACACATAAACAGTAGCAGCAATTCTCCAGCTCAGGACGACCGGGAAGTAGACGAACTGAAACACATTCAAAAGTTGAACTGAAAAAAATTGAAGTTCCACTCAGATATCTGCACATGCACGTAATGGTTGCGTCAAGTAGCAATCAACAAGTAGCATCTGCACATGCACGTAATTTTGAGAGTGAAAGAACAGAGAACAAGAGTCAAAGATGAAACATAAACTTTTTTACTAGTTCATAAAACCATCAGCTATCAGTTCAAGATTCAAATTGGACAGAGTTCATCGAGTATCAGGTATCAGTTCAAGCAAGCTACAGAGATGGAGAAAACTTTTTTTAGAATTGAACTGGAAAAAACAAACTGAACTCAGTGTGTCGATCTACCGGAGGCAGGGGGCGACCGGGTGCGTGCTCGGCGTAGCTTGCCTCATGCGGGAGTAAGCAAGAGGAGGAGGCAGCCAGCGGTGTGATTGGTGCGGCGCACATATAGGATAGAGTTCACCAAATATAAAGTATCAGTTCACAAATCATAGAGAGAGCAGATCGGCAAGCCATACAACATACAAAAATAAAACTTGTACTACTAAAACAAATTATTTCAAGCATTGCAAAATAAATAAGGCATTTTTATCCCAAGCATCCTCCTTAAGTTCAACAAAAAAAAGTGACAGCAAAGGTGAGAAAGGACTACTTACAAACGCATCCACAAAGGAGAAAATTTGAAAGCTACAAACGTAGCATGCATTTGAAGGAAAATCATCTCATGCAACTTCCTGATGCAATATTTGGATACTGAAATGTAGTTTTGCGCCACCAAGATCAAGACTCGCCACATGGAAGCAACTCAAATGCCCAAGTTCTTTCTTCAAGGGTAACTCCAACATCCAAGATCTCACGGATTCAGAGCAACAAAATTAGGTGTTAACACAACAGTTGGGATTGCCACTTTAGTGGGCCTTAATAATCTTAGTACTAAAATGAAATCATGTTGTCTAGCATCCAATGCAAAACACACTATTTTTGGAGTAAAGCGAAGCCCAAAAGAGCAGTAGCAGATGAATCAAACTTCCTACTTCCATTAACTTTTACATTTGTTGCAGTCCAATATAATCATTTTCACCTTCATTATCCATTGATAGTTCTAACCATAAATAACATAGCACAAGTTCAAGATAATCACCTACAATCAACCAAGTTCATTCGCGGCAAAGAAATTGGCAAGGTGCTACTTCATGCCCCGCAGACAAATTCTCATAGCAGAATGTAATTATATCAGAATAGCAAATAGTACTCCATCACGGTCAACACAAGCAGCAGCAACACCAGATTGTTAAATCTACAATAAAATTCCCTCTTCTACTTATATATTTATTATTTTTGAACTTATCTTGTTTTCCTTGCGAACTTCACAGATTTTTTCTATCATGAATTCTGTTTATTTGATTCTTTTTTTCTCTAAGCTTACAGTGTTGAACATATTGAACTCGATTGCATACGCTTTGCGCTAGAAGAACATAAACTCAATAACTCCTCTCCAAATACATTTATACCAACCTGAACTTACACAAGTGTTGTTGTCGCTTTCGTCCCCAAGCCTCATGGGTTGCACCTGCAGCTTCGGATCCATGCGTGCTCATCACGATGAGGGTGGGGGTGCGATGGAGGTACCTGAGGTTGTGCCACGATGGCTGGTGCGAGAACTTATCGGGCCCGTCCGCGTTGACGAAGAAGAAGGGAGGAGTAGAGGGGTGTGGAGGCGCTCAGCCGAGGTTGGGGGCGCGCTGGGGCGGGGGCCGGCGGCCCCGCCACTACTACAAAAAGGGCTGCTAGTGGCGCACCTGTTTTCGCTACTAATGGCGCACTACAGGTGCGCCACTAGCACCACGCCATTGGATTTTTTTTCTAATGGCGCACCTGTGGTGCGCCATTAGTATCTAGTATACTAATGGCGCACCGCTGGTGTGCCATTCGTATAGCCCACGGTGCGCCATTAGTATCTGGTATACTAATGGCGCACCACATAGAAGTGCGCCATTAGTAACAATATTTTTTCCAAAAAAAAATTCAAATTTTTTTAAATTTTTTTTTTCAATTTTTTTTCTTTTTTTTCTTAATCTTAGTTCACTATGGCTTAATCTCGGGTCAATATGCTTAATCTCAGGTCAAATCGCACTCCGCGGTCAAACTTCCGGAAAGGTCACCCATCCTCACACTACTCAGCCCAAGCACGCTTAACTTCAGAGTTCTATCCAACCCAAGCAACAACTCACTTCACAGGCACTTGTTGATATATCTAGCATATCAATCCTATTATACCTTGTTGATGTCTAGGACTTTGTTCATGTTCATGACTATGATGAAATTTTGAAAAATATTTCAAACTTCCCGGTCATATTACGTATCATTTTTTGAAAAAAAAATCAAATTTTTTTTTTCAAAACCAATTTTTTTTTCTGTTACTAGTGGCGCACCACATCCATAGTGCGCCCCTAGTAAGTTTGAAATTTTTTGAATTTTTTTGCCTCTAGATCTTGAAAGCCCCGTAACCTTTTTTCTGTTAGGTTTTTGGGGATTTTGAAAATGTATAACGGGGATTTTTCATATAAAAAACTTTTTCATACGAGTTCGTATGCAAAAGTTATGCCCATTTTACAAATTTCCACAGAGATTTTGCAAATAAAGTCAAAATTCATATTTGTAAATTTTCCCAACAACTAGACCACATATCACATGGGAGACTGATGTTCTTTTATTTTTTTGACATTTCCATCATTTTGTTTTATTTTTTAAAACTGAAAAGTCGATCCACAGGGGGTGCATTCGGTGTTGGGGCAAGTTAGCAATGGCGGCAGGGTGGTGCGACATTACTAGTAAAACTAGTAATGGCGCACCACACCCACGGTGCGCCATTACTAGTTTTGAAAAAAAAATTAAAAAAAAATTGATATTTTTTTTGAATTTTTTTTGACAAAAACTTAGTAATGGCACACCAGTGGGCAGTGCGCCCATTACTAGTTTAACTAGTAATGGCGCACCGAGACATGGTGCGCCATTAGTAACAAATATTTCTTAATTTTTTTCCTTTTTTTTCAAAACTACTAATGGCGCACCGTTGACATAGTAATGGCGCACCACTCCCACCGTGCGCCATTAGTAGTTTTAAAAAAATTAAAAAAAATTACTAATGGCGTACCGTGGGATGTGGTGCGCCATTAGTATCTGCACACTAATGGCGCACCAACACATGGTGCGCCATTAGTATTTAGTAATGGCGCACCACATGTACAGTGCGCCATTAGTGTCCATCCCATCTATAGCCCTTTTCCTAGTAGTGTGCGCTGGGGAAGGGACCGGTCGGCGGCGCGCTGGGCCAAGGGCGGACGGCGGCGCGCTGGGGCAGCGACCGGACGGCGGCGCGCTGGGGCAGGGCCGGTCGACGGCGCGCTGGGGCAGGGGCGGACGGCGGCGCGCTAGGAAATCGGGGGCGTGATGCTGGGTTACTTCTCATTAGTAAGTGGGCTTTGTTTCTTAGGTTAGCAGGGTTTTCGTCTGATCGGGCTCTATAGGGGGCGGGGATAACAAAATAATATTATGTTATGGGTAACAGAATAGTCCAACCCTATATATATATATATACTAGAAAAAATGCCAGTGCGTTGCAACGGGAGATATTTTTTGCATTTTCCTTAATTGTATCATTAATTATCTCTGAAAAGCAATACCTTTGGAACAGATGCAAACCTACTAAAACTGAAATTTTACATTACAAAATAAGATCCGTGCTACTTTTATCACACTCAATGTGAGGAAGGAGTTTCCTATAACATAGCTTCTTTTGCTGGTAAAAAAACAAGCATAAGCATGGATAGACAAAATAATACCTTTTTTAACTAATTATAATTTAGCAACTTAAATTTGTTTGATTATATTATTTTTTTCTCCATTCGGTTCTACAGGGAACCTTGAAGCGAACCACAAGTATCAGCATATTCGACAACTCAAATCAATTTAGAAAAATTACTCTATCAGAACCGCTGAAGAACACGGTAGATGCACATCTCCTTCGGATATGCATCCTAAATCCTCTCTTTTTCTAAAAGATCATAAATCCTAATAGGTTTTAGGAATATCAAAATTACGAAACCAGGAAATGGTATTTCGTGGATTCCTACACCATTTTAAGATGAATTCTTATAGCTAAAAAATCTGTGTGTTGCAACAGGAGAAACAAATCTTCGCACATCCTTTTTGCTCCATCCACGTTGCAGCTTTTCCTCTTGGTCACCGCCGCCGATGGTGGTCAAGTTGTCCATCTAGTCACGACAAATGCGATGAATCATAAGATGATGAACTTGGTAATAACACTCTAGCACACCGCTTTCACGCACCCATAACATCAGTGTAAAAGAAATTTTACCATCCACTGTAAAGAGAAGCCTAGTGTTTTTCATGACAACTTTGACAATCGCTTGCTTATCTCAAATCTTAATCAGATGACCATATGTGAGTAAATAATTAAAAATACATCTTATCCTCACATAGATTGGCAAAGTACAAACTAAGCCCATGAAATAAATTCTAGATTATGCAAAAATAATATAAGATTACATATGTTTCAGATTTAATACGAATATGCCGCACCTATGCTATCACAATATAAGAAGCAGAAATAAAAAACAACCCTTAGGGAACAGCTAGAACTATATTCATTTAGTACAAAAAATACTAAAGGAGACAAATTTATTGCACCATATATCATAAAAAGGCAAGCACACTACCTTAAGTTAATTCAGAACCTCATCAAGTTGCAAAATGTTAAGCGGAGACCGAGCTCCATGGAGGCCCTTATTTGAAAACTTCAAAATTCATAAATTTCAGTTTCAAAAAATTCTGAAAATAAATACAGATATATCTAGATACATAATGTACATGTGTGCAAATTTTCAGGTCGAAATACATTAAAATGTGAGCTACACAAAAAAGACAATCTGAGGCGTTCTAACATATGTATTGTTCATTTTTAAAGTCCATGATTTTGTTTTTTTGGGGCAGCTCATAATTCAAGGTATTTCATCCTGAATTTTTTCACACATACACTTTATATCCTCTCATACATGTGTATTTTTTTTCCAGATTTTTTTGAAACGAAATTTACAAATTTTTAAATTTTCAAAATAAAGGGCTCCATGGAGCTCGGTCTCCAAAATGCCCTACTCGACTATATTCATTTCGTATCTAAGCCTCTAAGTAGTAGTAGTGAGTAGCGGTGCGGTTTTTTGGGACACGGCGACAGGCGAGGACGACATCTACGCAACAAGTTGGGCATTTGAGATTCGTATGTTTAATATATATAGTAGTGACTTATGAATGCATGATAGATACTGATCGAGAGCTTAGAGAAGACGCCTTTTATAGATGCCATATGTACGCACGCTGCTTTTAATGGTTGTCAGTTCAATGACTATCTATCAGGAATAAATTCCAGTCTCACGTAGGTACCTGGCTATATCCATCCGAGTGGGTGCAGCTCGTCTTCAAGCTAGCGTGGGGAGAGAAAAGTGCTTGGGGAGGCAGAGAGAGCTGCTCCGAAGAGTGCATGGAATTGGACATGCAAGATCCGGCCAGATTAGTGAGCTGTAATTTTAATACATACATCTGTTCCTCTTTCAAAAGTAGTTGATTTCAAGCGACAACAATACATATATCATGGAAGTCTGTATATATAATACAATCTGACAAAAGAAAAGGACCACACGAAATTATACCAACAATGCATTATCCAACATATAAACAAAGATCTTGATTCTCCTTTCTGTAAATTATATTGATCGCAGAAATTATATGTTCAGAAATAATAATATGTTTTAACAATTAAGTTGAGTTGCTCAGACATTCAAGCTCTAGATCAATACTTTTATGAATTCCTCTAAAATCAACCTAGGTCTCCCTGTTGAAAGAGTTAGGCTCTAGCCAGTGAAGCACATATGTATGATATGTTTTTAGGCGAGGGGATTTCTTCTTATTAACTGATGAATATTACATGCTGCAGCTAAAAGAAAAGAAAGAAAAACAAAAAGCAGGGGAGCAGGGTTCGAACCCAGGTCTACCTGAGGCAAGACGTAAACTCCAACCAGCCGGCTAGTCATATATGCTTGATATATACATGAGTGTCGCTTTATATGAACCAGACGCGACGCGGATGCAGCCACAGCCAACCGTATTTTTCTCACTTACCGGTGGCGTAGTGGGTAATTAATACAAACTTCGGGGGCAATTTTTTTGACGGACAACCAGAAGCGATCGGTGGTTTATTAGTAGGTAAAGATATATATATATAATATATATATATATATATATATATATATATATATATATATATATATCAGGATCTTTCCAACACCCTGTGCTTGCCAAAGGATAAAATGTAAAAAGGAAAGGTGAAGATCACCATGACTCTTGCATAAGGTAGAAGATAATAATAAAAGATAGGCCCTTCGCAGAGGGAAGCAGAGGTTGCCATGCGCTTTCAGGGTTGGATGCACAAAATCTTAATGCGAAAGAACGTCACTTTATATTGCCACTTGTGATATGAACCTTTATTATGCAGTCCGTCGCTTTTATTTCTTCTGCATCACAAGATCGTATAAAGCTTATTTCCTCCACACCAATCAATTATACATATTTAGAGAGCAATTTTTATTGCTTGCACCGATTACAACTTACTTGAAGGATCTTACTCAATCCATAGGTAGGTATGGTGGACTCTCATGGCAAAACTTGGTTTAAGGATATTTGGAAGCACAAGTAGTATCTCTACTTGGTGCAAAGAATTTGGCTAGCATGAGGGGGAAAGGCAAGCTCAACATGTTGGATGATCCATGACAATATACTTTATTTCAGATATAAGGAAACATAACCCATTACGTTGTCTTCCTTGTCCAACATCAACTCTTTAGCATGTCATATTTTAATGAGTGCTCCCAATCATAAAAGATGTCCAAGATAGTATATTTATATGTGAAACCTCTCTTCCTTCAATATTCTTTCATGAATTGTTCAAGTGACCAATTCTACGTTTGCTAACTTTCAATAAGTTTACTACCTATATTTATTATGTGTGAAGTCATTACTCCCCATGCTATAAGTATATGAAACATATATAAATTCATATTTATGACATTCGATTCATTCAACCATTTACTCATAGGATATACATGAAGCACGTGAGCAAATGACAAACTACTCCAAAAAGATACGAGTGAAGAACACTGAGTAGTCAAATAATTAACTAGCCATGGGAGGATTATGTTTCATTCAATATTTCAGATCCAAAGATTTTATTAAAACAGCAAGTAAAATTGAAAATACGCTCCAAGCAAAACACATATCATGTGGTGAATAAAAATATAGCTCCGAGTAAGGTATACCGATAGTTTTGAAGACGAAAGAGAGGATGCCTTCTGTGGGATCCCCAAGCTTAGGCGCTTTAGTCTTCCTTGAATATTACCTTGGGGTGCCTTGGGCATCCCCAAGCTTAGGGTCTTTCCACTCCTTATTCTCCTCATATCGATATCTCACCCAAAACTTGAAAACTTCAACCACACAAAACTTAACCAAACTTCGTGAGATAGGTTAGTATGATAAAGAGCAAACCATTCACTTTGGTACTGTCAAAGACAAGGTTCATAATTGTTCTCACACAATTCCTACTGTACCATATCATTTCTACAATTTATATTGAGGAATATAAGTCATAGAAACTAGAAAACAAGCAAACTATGCAATGAAAACAGAATCTGTGCGAAACAGAACAGTCTGTAATGATCTGAACAATAACCATACTTCTGCTACTCCAAAAATTATGAAATAAATTGGTGGACGTGAGGAATTTGTCTATTAATCTTCTGCAAAAAGAATCAACTCAATAGCACTCTTCTGTAAAAATGACATCTATTCTCGTGAGTGCAAAGTTTCTGTCTTTTTACAGCAAGATCACATTAACTTTCAACCAAGTCTTCCCAAAGGTCTTACTTGGCACTTTATTGAAACTAAAGCTATAAAACATGATTAATACAGTAGCTTAATCATGTAAACACAAAAAAAATTATGCGTAAATATTGGTTTGTCTCCCAACAAGCGCTTTTCTTTAATGCCTTTTAGCTAGGCATGATGATTTCAATGATGCTCACATAAAAGATAGGAATTGAAGCACAAAGAGAGCATCTTGAAGAATATGAATAGCACATTTAAATATAACTTACTTCCTATGCCTAGAGATTTTGTGAGCACACAATTTATAAGAACAACAATCAACTAGCATAGGAAGGCAAAACAAGTATAACTTCAAAACTTTAAGCACATAGAGAGGAAACTTGATATTATTGCAACTCCTACAAGCATGTATTCCTCCCTCATAATAATTTTCAGTAGCATCATGGATAGCAACTTTGTTCTCATACTCAATTGGAACCTCTTCCTAAATAGTGAAGTCATCACTAGATAAAGTTGACACTCTTCCAAATCCACTTTCATAAATATCACATTAAGATTCAACACCCTCCAAAATAGTGGGATCACTAATTCCTAAAGTGGACACTCTTCGAAACCCACTTTAAATGATAGTATTATTCATACTCCAAAATATATAAGTGAAGTTCATGGAGCATTCTACAACTAACCAATATCCAAGCTCAAAATGTATAAGTGAAGCACATGAAGCATTCTATAAAACCATACTAAAAAAGATTTAAGTGAAGCACAAAGAGAAATTCTATAAGGCCATACTTAAAAGATATAAGTGAAGAACATGAAGTATTATATAAATTGATGAAGGCACATCTCACTCTAGCATGGTTCTTGAAGAAAAATAAAAACACAAAAGACACAAATCACGTGAACAAAACAAAAACCTTGGTATACCGATAATTGTTGAAGAAGAAAGATGGGATGCCAACCGGTGCATCCCCAAGCTTAGATGCTTGAGTATCCTTGGAATATTTACTTTGGGTGCCTTGGGCATCCCCAAGCTTGAACTCTTGCCTCTCTTTTATTCTTCTCACATCGGTAACTCCTCGTTCTTTGAACACTTCATCCACAAAAACTTAACAAAAACTTTGTGAGATCCGTTAGTATAACAAAGCAAATCACTACTATAAGTACTGTTAAAACCCAATTCATATTTTGCTTTTGCATTATAGCTACTTTAATATAACTTTTCCATGGCTTAATCCACTGATAGAGACCGATAGTTTCATCAAAACAAGCAAGCAATGAATAAAAACAGATTCTGTCTTAAACAGGACAGTCTTTAGTAATCTGTAAGTTTAGCAAACTTATGTAACTCCTAAAATTATGAACTAAATTTCAAAATTTAAAAAAATTGTACAGAAGTAATGTGCAAAAAGTTTCAGACCCATTTGACTTTCCAGTAAAAAACATAAATTCACGCACTACAGACAAAGTTTCTGTTTTTGTTCTGCACAAAGTAAACAAGCAATCTAATCATCCTAGAAGCAAAGCTTGGCACATTATTTTTATAATACAATGGATATACACATGGGGATAATTATTTACAAAGAAATTTCCATGAAAAATTCTACATTTTTTCCGTGAGCATGAACACAAGTGCTCAAGGTCGACCCTCACTTCTTCAATGCATAACTTTCCAATCACTTCTCTTTTTGAAAAACTTTTTAGGCATGAGAGGCAAGTAATTTTTTTTGTATTTTCATTCTTTGATTTTTTTGTATGTTTCACCCACAACTAAACAGAAACAAAAAGGAAAAAAATCTACTTAGTGAAGAAAGCAAACAAGCACACACGAAAATATCAACCCCACGCTATTGCTCCCCGACAACGGCGCCAGAAAAGAGCCTGATAATCCCCAAGTGCAGGGAATCACCGTAGCAATTTCCAAAGGTGGAAGTGATAAGTATGGAGTGTCGAACCCACAAGGAGCTAAAGGTAAGATCAATATTCTCTCAAGCCCTATCTGCCACTGATATGACTCTACGTGCACCGAACGTTTACTTCCAACTAGCAACGAGAAATAAAACTATATTGTGGGTATGAAGAGGATGACTTTGTATGATATCGGAGAGCTAAAATATAAAAGTATGTGTTGTTATCATAAAGTTAGAATATATTACTAAGTATTATAAATAGCGAGTGTGGAATAATGGTGGATCGTTGTGCGAAATTGTCCTAGGCAATTATTAACAAGACCGGTGATCACTATTTGCAGTTTCATATGAGGGAGAGGCATAAGCTAACATACTTTCTCTACTTGGATCATATGCGCTTATGATTGGAACTCTAGAAAGCATCCGCAACTACTAAAGCTCATTAAGGTAAAACCCAACCATAGAATTAAAGCATCAAGTCCTCTTTATTCCCATACCCAACAATACCTCTTACTCGGGTTTGTGTTGCAGTCACTCACCAGCCCACTATAAGCGAATCATGAACGTATTGCAACACCCTACATCGGGAATCTCTCAAGCTTGCGCGACACGGAGGGCACCATAGGACAGCACCAAAGTAAAACATACAACTCATACCAATCTAGATCATCAATCAACCCAAAGACAAAAGATATCTACTCAAAACATCATCGGATGGCAACACATCATTGGATCATAATATGTGGCATAAAGCACCATGTTCAAGTAGGGATTACAGCGGGAAAGTGCGGGAGAGTGGACCGTAAAAGAGATGAGGATGGTGATGATGATGGTGATGTTGATGAAGACGATCACCGTGGCGATGATTCCCCTCCTGATGGCACTCCGGCGCCACCGGAAGAGAGGAAGAGAGGTTCTCCCCCTTGTGCTTCCTCCTCCATGGCCTCCTTCCTCTGGTCCTTGGCCTTCATGGTGATGATGGCCCCTCCAGGATCCTCCTCCATGGCCACCGGTGATGATGGCCCCAAGCGGCAGGGTGCCGGGGAGGGCCTAGATTGACTTCTCATGGCTACACAGGCTTGCGGCGGCGGAACTTCTGATCTAGGTTTATTTCTGGAAGTTTGGGTATATATAGAAGAGTTTTGCGTTGATTTCACGTCAGGGAGGTCTCCGGGCTGTCCACAAGGTAGGGGGGCGTTCCCCCACGCTTGTGGGCAGCCCGGGACTCTTCTGGCCTGCTTCTGGTACTCTGTGGGCTTCTTCTGGTCCAAAAATGATCTCCATCAAGTGGCACGTCAATTGGACTCCGTTTAGTTTTCCTTTTCTGCGATACTCTAAAACAAGGAGAAGAAAGAAACTGGCATTGGGCTCTAGGTTAATAGGTTAGTCCCAAAAATCATATAAGATATCATATAAATGCATATAAAACATCCAGTATAATAGCATGAATACTTCATAAATTATAGATACGTTGGAGACGTATCATCCCCTGCCGAAGGGGGGAACCCTCACCGGTGGCCATCTTCATCATCCCGGCGCTCTCCATCACGAGGAGGGAGTAGTTCACCCTCGGGGCTGAGGGTATGTACCAGTAGCTATGTGTTTGATATCTCTCTCTTGTGTTCTTGAGGTGATACGATCTTGATGTATCGCGAGCTTTGCTATTATAGTTCGATCTTATGATGCTCCTCCCCCTCTACTCTCTTGTAATGGACTGAGTGTTCCCTTTGAAGTTATCTTATCGGATTGAGTCTTTAAGGATTTGAGAACACTTGATGTATGTCTTGCCATGCTTATGTGTGGTGACAATGGGATATTGACGTGATTCACTTGATGTATGTTTTGGTGATCAACTTGCGTGTTCCATGACCTCTTGAACTTATGCATAGGGATTGGCACACGTTTTTGTCTTGACTCTCCGGTAGAAACTTTGGGGCACTCTTTGAAGTACTTTGTTTTGGTTTGAATAGATGAATCTGAGATTGTGTGATGCATATCGTATAATCATACCCACGGATACTTGAGGTGACATTGGAGTATCTAGCTGACATTAGGGTTTTGTTTGATTTGTGTCTTAAGGTGTTATTCTAGTACGAACTCTATGATAGATTGAACGGAAAGAATAGCTTCGTGTTATTTTACTACGGACTCTTGAATAGATCGATTCGAAAGAATGACTTTCAGGTGGTTTCGTACCCTACAATAATCTCTTTGTTTGCTCTCCGCTATTAGTTACTTTGGAGTGACTCTTTGTTGCGTGTTGAGGGATATTTATATGATCCAATTATGTTATCATTGTTGAGAGAACTTGCACTAGTGAAAGTATGAACCCTAGGCCTTGTTTCCTAGCATTGCAATATCATTTACGCTCACTTTTACCACTTCCTACCTTGCTGTTTTTATATTTTTAGATTACAAAAACCTATATCTACCATCCATATTGCACTTGTATCACCATCTCTTCACCGAACTAGTGCACCTATACAATTTACCATTGTATTGGGTGTGTTGGGGACACAAGAGACTATTTGTTATTTGGTTGCAGGGTTGTTTGAGAGAGACCATCTTCATCCTACGCCTCCCACGGATTGATAAACCTTAGGTCATCCACTTGCGGGAAATTTGCTACTGTCCTACAAACCTCTGCACTTGGAGGCCCAACAACGTCTACAAGAAGAAGGTTGTGTAGTAGACATCAGTAGGCGTTCGAGACCCTGCCTGTATGTACGTATGTGGCCGTATTTTCTTTCTTGCACACTGGCTGCTATACGTACGTGTACATGCTACGTGCGCGCCTCTACTACGACATGTGCGTGCCTCTACATCGACCAGTATGTACGTATGCTTCGACCAGGTGGGTCCCGACTGTCAGGCACTTCCTTGCGTGCGAAGATGTAGCTGGTGGGTCCCAGTAGTCAGGGGGCGAATCATGTTTTTGCCCGGAGGCACTTCGTTTTATGCGAAGATGTAGCTGGTGGGTCCCAGCAGTCAGGGGGAAACATTTTTTTCGTGAAATACGGTGGCTCGTCCGATGGGTACCACTGTCAGGTGGAGGAATAATTATTATGCGCGTAATAAGGAGGCACTTCCTTGCTGCGGCCGTGGATCCAGCTGCCAGCCTCTCCCCGTACAGTCCACGTCTGCTGGAAGCCATTCCTTGACCACGTTGACCACGCCGCGCCGAGAGCACCAGGACGGTGGACGACAGCGAGACCTAGGAAGGGGACGACGCGGAGCCGGGGAAGACGCGGCAGTGGATGCCCACGTGTAGAGGAGTACGAGGGTTCACTGGCTCGCTGCGGTGTGAGGCTACCGTCGCCGCAGAATAACAGGGGGTGTGGGTGAGTAGAAGGATGGCCTGGCCAGCGGTGGGAATAGTAGGGGGCGGTGAGGCCTCCGGCAAAGACAGCCGCCACGAGAGGCGGGAGCATGCGGCACGACCGGCGCTGCTTTGGGCGGCTGGAGCAACAAGACCAGAGGTTGAAAAAGCACTACGGCCGTTGGATGGACATCGTATGGTCACTGGAGCTAGAATCGTTCATATTGACTAAGTTGATGAAGTACTCCATCCCCGTCAACTTCGTAGGCCCACAAGTCAGCCTCCTACCAAGGTGAGTCCCAACCAGCAGGGGGAGTATTCATTTTTTCGTGCGTAATAAGGAGGCACTTCCGGTGGGTCTGAGCTGACAGCGGGGGGAATGTTTTTTTCACGCAATACGGTGGCCCGTCCGGTGGGTCCCAGCAGTCTGGGGGAAAACGTTTTTTTCGTGAAATACGGTGGCCCGTCCAGTGGGTCCCTGCTGTCAGGTGGAGGAATCATTATTTTCCGCGTAATAAGGAGGCATTTCCTTGCTGCCGTCATGGACCCAGCTGTCAGCCTCTACACGTACAGTCCACGTCTGATGGAAGCCGTTCCTTGACCACGTTGACCACGCCGCGCCGAGAGCACCAGGGCGGTGGACGACGGCGAGGCCTAGGAAGGGGACGACGCAGAGCCGGGGAAGACACGGAAGTGGAAGCCCACGTGGAGAGGAGTACGAGGGTTCACTGGTTCGACTGCGGTGTGAGGCTGCCATTGCCGCGGAATAATAGGGGGTGTGGGTGAGTAGAGGGATGGCCTGGCCAGCGGTGGGAGTAGTAGGGGGCGGTGAGGCCTACACGGCAGCACAGCCGGCCACGAGAGGCAGGAGCAGGCGGCACGACCGGCTACTTTGGGCGGCTGGAGCAAGAAGACCAGAGGTTGAAGAAGCACGACGGCCGTTGGATGGACATCGTGCGGTCACTACAGCTAGAATCGTTTATATTGACTAAGTTGACAAAGCCCTTGGTACGCGTCAACTAAGTAGGCCCAAAGGCCAGCTTTCGAAACGGTGCGCCCTAGATGTCAGGGGGAGGAATCACTTTTTGGACGGGTGAAGCTAGAATATCCGAGATTGAAGAAGAAGCAAGACATCCGTTGGATGGACATCCAACGGCCACTGCTGCTAGAACCCTGTGTTGACTATAAGTTGACAAAGCCTTGCATACGCGTCAACTCTTTTTTTTAGGGGACGCGCCAAATTAGTAAGGCCACAAGTGTGTGGCAGAGAACTTATAGCTCATTTGAGATTTGTAAGAATGTGCAGCCAATTTTGAATTCTAATGGAATTTACCACAGCCCGTTTACATTTTGTTAAAAGTACACCCCATTTCAACCAACTTTTCAAAACAGAATTCAATAAAATTTCCCACATTTTCATGGGATCCGAAATATTTTTATCCCGAAATTTCTAGTCAGATTAAATATAATTTCAATATAAATTTATATTACGTAAAAATCCAACGAAACATTGCGCTCACTACAATTAATGAAATTAAAATTTTCAATATCCAAAAATAATATTTTATAAAGTAATTACGTGTTCGGTGCATTTTTTATAGTTACTGCCCAGTTTTTATAGTTACATCCCATTTATTATTTCTTAAAGCCCATTTTCTTGTTAAGCCTAATGCATCCCTCCTAGGAAAGATTTGCAGCCAGTAAGCGAGGAGAATAACAACTTGACCTTGCTCGGTATTCCTAAAAAGTATAGCTAGGCTAGCCATTTTCAGCTTGAAAAAAATAATATCCGGCTGGATATTCGGCTCGGGCTAGACGGGCCACAGCCCGCCCAGTTAATAGCTGCAGCGATGTTTTCATTGTTGTTCAGAGGAGAAAAATTAATATCTGGGCTAAACATCGCTCAAGAAAAATTCTGCAGTGCTCATACCTCAAAAACACAAATACTGCTCGAGCTGCTTGGTCCCATCTGTCGGCCGCTTCTTGTGCAATTCTTGTCGTTTATTGATTACATAGGTTGACAATGGTGTGGGACCGTGATGTCAGGAAACTAAGAGGAAGCAAAAAAAATTATAGTTTTATATACTAATAAGGAGGCACTTGCGTACGTGCGGCTATGGCCCTGGTGGGTCCCATTGTCATCCTCTCCAAGTAAAGTCATCTCCTCATCCTCATGTCCGTTGACCATGTTGACAACGCGAGATGACGGCACCACGGCAAGCGCAACAACTCGAAGGACGACGGAGAGGGCCTCGCGGACCCTACGGATGGTCTGATACAGCGCCCGCTGGTCATTCGGGATGCCAGGATCATAGGGCCACATGTCCGCGACGGCATTGTCATTCGCTTGTTCACCAGTGCTCGTTGAGGAGACGGAGGTTGCAGCACAGGTCCTCCTGTGCTGGTAGCTCTTCCGCCATTAGGGCGTCGAAGTGCGGCCGCACCTGCTCTATGGTGAACACGGCATGAACCGGCTTGGACAGTGGCGCCGGCTCCTGGTCGGAAGCTACGTCCATCGTCTGATTGTCGTCGCTCAGCTCGGTGAGGTAGCTGGCGAGCCAGCATGTCCGGCTGCTGGACCGACCCGCTGCCAAGCACGAGTCTGACTGCCTCGCCCACCTGCATCGCCTCCCTCGCCGCTGCTGCTTCCACCTGAACGGTCGGCCGCCCGCCCCGCTTCCCGGTGCATGCGATTGCTCGGACTTCAAACGACACAAGTGTCGTCCGTCCGTCCTTCTGCCGCCCACATTAATGATACGCAGTTGCCGAGGAGGCTACTCCGGCGCCACATGTCCGTCCCTCCGCCGCCCACCATTGCTATATAAACTGTTGCGTCGGCCGTAACCGTAGTCATCCACATCTGTTCCTACTCTCCTGTCCACACCACTACTTCCCACCATGGCTTCCACCATAGACATGAGGAAGGAGGGCCAACCACTCCGCCGGCAGATGATGCCATCTGCCCCATGGAAGAGGATATGGATCATGACATGGAGGAGGCTGATGACCCTCTCTAGTATCTCAATACTGCCTTTGACAACGAAGTAACAATGAGTCAACCATATGAATATGAGATGCATGTACCAGAGCCGGAACGTCCTCGGGAGTGCAAGAAGTCTTTGTTCATGCAATCCTCGCAGGACACGCCTCCAGATGCGGGCTCCACCCAAGCACAACTAATTAGCCAGAGTCGTTCAAAGCTGAGCCCTAGAACACTAAGGGTGGTGCTCAGGGAGGGTCTGACAGACGCACCAGCACCTGAGCCCACCAAGAAGAAGCAGAGGAAGAGACCGGCGGCGAGAAAATCCAATAAATCTGCCAATGTTGGTTCTAGTAGCCAGCCGCCTTCGACCAAGGTTGACCATGTACCGATGAAACATGCGCCATTAATCCATGTCGCCGGAGAGCCAATGGTACCGGCGAATGCACTAGCTGCCATAGAAGGGGATCTCAGGAGACTCCATGACCATGTGCTTTCGACAGAGAGAAGCCTCCTCGCCTCGGATGATCCAGGATACCCACTTTATACGGTTCATGTGCCGCGCAGTTGCAAGATGTACGTCCAAACATGCCCCCCGGACCTTTTCTTCCTGAGGTTTGTTTACATCTTCCAGATGTTTCAAATGAGGACACTCGATTTTACGTTCGTCCGCCTGTATGCGCTGCACATGAACTACATAGTCAGGAGAGAGAAAGTTACCGGTATTGCGGTCGCGGACCCATACTACATGCATGAGGGCTTCTTGTCAATCAACGACGCCAACCGTCAATATGTGAGTCAGTACATCGAAGAATTCTTGGTCAGCAATAAGGACAAAGAAACGATTCTCCTACCTTATCATCCCATGTAAGTCATCCGCGGATAGCACTATAACACATCAATCCTTTCGTGCATTTCAATAGTTACTTTGCACGCATGGAGGCTAAACTTGATCGTGTATTTTGCGCAGCGGGGGGTGTCGTGCCGTTCTCATTGTTATTTACCCGCGTTACTCCCACGCTCTATATTTGGACCCGTCGAAGAACATACAGAAGAAAGATTACACACACATAAAGTATGTTCTGGACAGAGCTATGCTGGGCTTCAGATGTCGGGTGGCTACATCCAATGCAAAAAACAAATAAGGTCGGGCTTTGTTTCAGCCACAAGATCGACTTCTGTTGCATCCAAAGAACCGGCAAGAAGTGAGAATGATGGATTCTACGTCATCCATCTAATGATGGAGCATGAAGGATGTGCAATCACTTTGCATGAAATCTTCATCCGATACCCATATCCAGATATGGGCCGAAGCCTTTGGAGCCGTGCCGGATAATCGACTTCGAAATAATTTCTACCGGATCCAACAGGAAATTGCGTCCATCATCATGAAAGATGTCCTCGAAGAGAATGGGATGTTCTACGGCGACCCAATATCGCGAGCTGACGTCCGAACCCGCATTGCCCTACAGCTTCAGGACATGACGCCTTTCACTAAGCTTGGGTGCACCCTTCCGGATATGTACAGATGGGAAGAGTGCACTTCTTAAAAACAATGTGTCTGTTTAGTTACTTGTTACTTTCAGACGATTTAAACTTCAAATCTCTCAAGATTTATTTAAACTATTAGATGTATGGTACGATGAAATTTGTTAACTATGTTTACTATATAAGTTGCTTCTATTTAATAACTGTTTTGTTGAATTCGCTTCATGGTATATATGTGCATGTCTGACAGGTATATAGATCAACGATGGCGAGGAAGTGGTATGCCATGTATGTAGGGCATGTTCTGGGTGTGTATGATGAGTGGCCAGAGTGTCAGGCCCAAGTCTCTGGCTTCTCGTGAAGCCGAGAAAGGGTTTGATAGCAAAGTGGAAGCGAAGCTAGTTACTTGAGATTCATAGCACAACAGAGGATTGAGAACCATAGCGCTGCAAAAACTACTACATAATACCGCTTTTGATCATCGTGATCGCTCTTATCGTGTATGTCTTAGTTTAGGTAGATGATGAAACATGTGTCTCTGGTGACAATGTAAGAGACATGTGATCATTAACTTGTATCGCTATTTCGAGATGATGATGAGATCGACATCATTTGTGTTGAGACTATGTTGATATGATGAGACTATGTTGTACCACTTTGATGATGATGATGAGACATTCCTTTTTCATATAGTTCCAGTGTATGTGTATGTTGCAACTATATAAAACCTGTAAAAATACGAATACAGCAACATAAAAAAGAAAATACTAGCAGTAGCGTTGGGTATTGGAGTAGTAGCAGTGCTGCTTACCAGTAGCGTTTTTTTGAAGGGGCACGCTACTAGTACTAGCAGTAGCTATGGACAGAGACGCGCTACTGCTAGATATAGATAGCAGTAGTGCTGGTTCAAACAAGTGCTACTGCTAAAAAATAGTTGTAGCGTCGTAGCAGTAGCGCGCCTGCCCACGCTACTAATAGCCAAAAAACAAGCGCTACTAGTAAGGGTTTTCCTAGTAGTGCAGATTTGGTGGGGAGGAGGCCGATGATGACGAGCAACATGTCGTCGGGGAGGCTGCTGATGAAGTCCAGGCTCGCCGGATGCGGTTTTGGCTCGAGCCGCCTCCGCTTGTTGTCTGCCTCGCCGTCCATCTCAACTGGCGGCGACGCCGGTGTACACGCAGGCCGTGTGTGTTGTGTCTTGGGTGTGCGAGTGCGTCCTTATGTGCATGCCGGCCTTGATGGTGGTGAATTGTGCGCGAAAAGTCGTCCTCCACGCGGAAGAAGTGTGTCCTCAATGCACCCTCAATTTACTAGCGTGCAGGGTGCTACCCCGAGTGGTTTCAACTTTGTTTACTTCACCGCATGTCAGATGGGCCTCTAGTTTACTTATTTTTCACCGACTGCCACATGGGCCAGCACGCGAAGATACAGAACACGAGTTGACAAGGCACCATGTGGACTGGTTGACTGGTCAACTAAACAATATACGGAGCTATACGCTGACACAGTGAGCGTATAATCTGTCGGTATAGAGTGTTCCTGTGAGAGGGGAGGCCCGTGAGAGATAGCAGAGAGAGAGAGAGAGAGAGAGAGAGAGAGAAAGAGCTACTGCCTCCGTTCGATAATGTAGTTCCAACATTTTTTTTAAAGTCAAACTTTTGAAACTTTGACCAAGTTTATAAAGAAATTACTTATATCTACAATACCAAAGATAAATGATAGTATGAAGTAAGTACATGTTGTGATGAATCTAATGATCTTTCCAGATGTAAATGTTTTTCTCCACATATACCTGGTCAAACTTTTCTGAGGTTTGACTTTTCAAAACATCCATATGCTTATGGACGTGAGAGAGTCCCTAACTAGAGAGAGAGAGAGAGAGAGAGAGAGAGAGAGTGAAATAGAAAGAGTGAGTGAAAAAAGTGTGTGTGCATGTGTGAAAGAGACATGGACAACACTCGATAAAAGTCGAGAAAAAACGTGTGTGTCTTATGCAAACATATCACACATGCATCTTCGATAACAGAAGCAAGGTGAGGAGATAGTGTGTGGTTGTTTGCAACCGAGAGAGAAAGACCCCTAGCACGTGGCCAACAGGGGTCTGACAAGCAAGGGAGAGAGGTCGAGAGAGACGTACGGAGAAAATGCAGACATGGGGAGGAGAGAAGTGTATGTTTGTCATAGAGAGATCCTCTGGAGATCGTGATGGGACTACATGGGTGGGAGATCGAGTGACAAGGTGTGTGCGTGATAGAAGTTACCCTGAGAGATATCGAGATAGACGTATGGATGGAAGGAGACAATACGTGTGTTCCTGATGGCTAGTGAGAGATAATCATACTTAGGGGGGGAGTGCTTGCGCTTTTGATGGAGTGAGGGATTATGGTACTTATTAGGGGGGTGCGTGTCACATAGAGAGAGAACAAGGGCGGAGAGTGTTGGATGGGTCTATATGTATAGTGCGAGCGAGACATGTGTATGTGTGAACCAGGGAGATATAAAGTTTGAGAGAGATTGAGGAGCCCCGATAAGGCTGAGTGGTGCGTCAGTTAGCTAAGAGGGGAAAAGAGATATTCCATCCGCTCGATAATGAAGTGCATGTAATTTTTTTAGAAGTCAAACTTTGGAATCTTTGATCAGGTTTACACAAATGTTATTTATATCTTCAATACCAAAGATACATCACACGAAACTACATGTCATGGTGAATCTAATGGTATATGTTTGCCGTTCTAGATGTAATTGTTTTTCTCCACGTACATGGTCAAACTTTGTGATGTTTGACTTTTCAATAAATCAGTATGCTATGGACCGAGGAGAGTGCCTAACTCGAGAGGGATCAAGTGTTTATGAAGGAGAATGAGTAAGTGTGCAAAAAGAGTATGTGTGTGAAAGATAAAGTGACAACAAACGATAAATTAGAGAGAGAGTGTGTGTTTTTTCGTTTCTTAGGCGAACATATCACGCATGCATCTCCGAGATAGAAAAGCGAGGCGAGGAGATACACGAAGATAGCTAGTGTGTGATTGTTTGCAATGGAGAGAGACACCCCTATAGCACATGTCCAATAGAGGTCTGGCCAACAAGGAACAAAGGTCGAGAGGGACACATGGAGAACATGGATGCATGGGGAGGGAGAGAGGGTGTGGTTGTGATAGAGAGACCCCCTCGAGATCGTGAGGGGACTATATGAGTGGGAGATCGAGGGAGGTGCGTGCGCGATAGAAAGATGCCCCGAGAGAAATCGAGATAGACCATGCACATGTTTGTGATGGAGACTAAGATTAGCTAGTCATATACATATAGGGGGACTGCGTGTGCCTACAATTGAGTGAGAGACCATCATACTTGGCTAGCTAGGCATGAGATTGTGTGTGTGTGCGTGTGAGATGGAGAGAGAACGAGGGAGAGAGATAGAGTTTTAGATGAGCCTATCGTGTGCGAGTGAGATATGCATGTGTATGTGTGACCCAGGTAGATGGAGAGTTTGAGAGAGAGGGGGAAGAGCTCCAAGATGACAGAGTGGTGCGTGAGAGAGTTACGGGCAACGAGCCAAGGAATTTGTGTGCGTACGATGAGTGCACCCAAGATATCTAGCTTGGAATAGATAATCATACATAGTGTGCGAGAGAGACCTATAGATGGAGCATACGAACTAGAAAGACCCCCCCACGCACACACACACAAAGAGAGAGAGAGAGAGAGAGAGAGAGAGAGAGAGGTGGAGAGAAAGAGAGAGGACCAACAAGGTTTGTGTGTTGGATGCATGCGACAGAATTGAAGAATGTCGGCAAGAGATAGAGAGAGAGAGAGAGAGAGAGCAGGAGTCCGCGAGAGGGGGATGTCGCATTGTATGCATCAAAGACTGATATAAACCATGTTTCGATATAAACTTGCATTCAAATATTTAAATTGGAGAACATGTTGTCTACAATCCACACATGAACGGATATATGTGTATATCAAACAAGTTCATTAATTTGACTTTCAACATGTTCACGGAGTACTATAATACTGTACAACATGCTATTCGATTGAGGTGTTCAATTTTGGATTTAGTTCACTATTTTGACCTGGTGAACGAGCTATTTCATTGAATTGAGATATTTCATTTTGGGTTTGATTCCCGTTTTTGAGTGGGTCAACTATTTTTCATATAGTAAATCGCTAGCAACAAGCATGTAAAAACACATTACTCCCGAGCATCATCTCTCCATCTAAAAAATAAGTGGCAAGCTAATATTTCTAAATTTGATTCGAATCGACTTGTTAAGGTAGATGTGGATGCTCGTTCTCCCAAATTTTGAACGAGCCGTTAAACATCCTCTGCTCGGTGGAATTTGCCCGAGCAAATAAATGGGAGACGCGAAATTACCGTCCTATGTGGGAGATGCATTAATTGCCCCATTGTGCATCGAGGGTAGGTTCGTAACTTCATCCAAGCGCGCCTTCTCCTCGGCCGAAATGACATGTGCCGAATAATTCATAAACCATGGTCGGCAAAACACCCTCTCCTCGCCCGAAATAGCTCGCGCCCACTATTTCAAAACACGCTCTCCTCGCCTGAAATCGCTCGCACCCACTATATTTAAAAACACGCCCTCCTCGCCCGAAATCACTCCCGCCCACTATTTGGGGAGAAGCAAAGTTACTCTACTGTCCCCAACCCTCAGTACATAGACCCAAGCCGAGAAGCCTAAAGGCAGGGGTAGAATCAGAACTCCCCTCACATTTCAGACAAATGCGTCCATAAGACATGGTTCCACTCCCCTCCCAATGCCCCCCCATTCATACCTCGTGGGTGCCAAATCACCTTCTCCCCGGAAGCTCCCTTCTCCCGAGACGCGAAACCTCAGCCCCTCCTCCATGGCTCCCCCACCGCACCAATTTCACAGCCTCCCTCCTCCCTAATGTCGGAGACGCTGTCCATTTGTCGTCGTGCACTGGGCCTGTGCCTCTTACTCCGTGCTGCTGGAGCTGCCTCGACGACGGCCGCGTGAACCGTACCGGAGCCGATTCACCCCTGCCGTTGTGCATGGCGCCGGAGCGGCTCCAACTTCGGATCCGTCCAGAGTCCTGGCGCTGCTTCCCCGTAGCCGTCAACCGTCGCGACATCGATGTTTCCCTACCGCCTGTGGCCACCACAACCGTGCTGGCCTCACCGACTTGGCAGCTGTACCTGCCTACTTCACCATGCCGCCAGATAGGTCGCACCCTCATCTCAAATCACTTTATTTAGGCGTCAGTTGTCTGAACTTTTATTCTGGGCCAATCGATTCCCAATGGGAAGCAGCACCCCTCGTGGCGGCGGAGCTCCTAGGCTGCCGGTTGGCTGGTGTCTAATGTAAGGGTGCGGGGACGCAAGTTCGCCGCGGAAGCAGCGCTTAGATGGCCATCTTAGAGTTGCATGGGTTCAAGGTACTGCCACCGCCGGATCTGGATGACGGGCAGTCTTTGTGGATTGGCCCGGGGCGGCGAAACCACGTTAGTGTGGTGGGCCGGGGAGCAGGGTTTTGGCCGGGGCCACGGATGGCGGAGGCAAGCTGCTCTACCGTTGGTCGCTGGCTCTTCGGGAAGATTCCTAACAGTGTCAGCCGGGAGGCACAAGACGGCCATCAAGCCATCCGGCGTAGATCGGACAGTACCAAAATAAAATAAAATCGTGTGACCCCAATTTAGTCTCAGTCAACAGACGTGTGACCACTCTCGTACCTTGCTGTTGATATCTTAGTGTATTTTTTCAGATCAAAGAGATGTGTCGTTCTTAACATTATGCGTTATCTGCATCTTCAACCACACCGCCTTCCGACTCACCGCAGCTGTTCTAACTAGGGAAGCATACACTAGAAGGGAGCTATAGTCCCCACTCAACAGTTCCCTGCATCGAATGCGCATGCCCGACATGGACATCCACAACAACTGCAGGGCCATCGACAAGTCAGCACATGATGCTCACTCCTATGGATGGCGGCCAGATAGGTTGTACCCTCATCTTACTTGTGTGCAACATTTATGGCTTTGTTATTCATCTAAGCATGGAAAATAGATTATCACATTTCACTGTATATTCATGCTGATCTCTTACGGGTCTTGTTCAGGAGTTAACGTTGTTCCATAGTTCATCTAAGATACTTGTTCTTTAGGTAACGTTGTTCCATAGTTATCATCCATCAGCCAATGCTATTCCATAGGCTGGTGATTATAGTATTATACCACTTCTAGTATTACCTATGTTGTTCTTTAATACTTTTGTGTGTCATCTAATTAATCTCGAGTACAAACGTAACATATTCTGTAGCTTTCATCTGTGTTCTCCCTTTAGTTTTTGAGACCTGTTGCTGCTAGTTAACCCCAGTCCTACTATTTATGTTGTCTCCCTGAGCACTCATTACATAAATCTAACTACTAGTTGTCTTCCATGCATATCAGATATAATTGCACACATTGATATATCCACAAGAACCTCACGGAGCAATGTAAAGGCCAAGAAAACTTGATGTCAATGATACCCAATATGATGGAACATGTAAAGGCAGTTCTTCAGAAGACTTGCAGAAAGATGCTGAATCCTCTTCACCCCACAAGGTCCTTGCTCTAACTTGACCCGTTATATGGGTTCAACATGCATATAATGTCCTGGAGTGTATCTACTCTGTTGCAATGCCATGTGCTTAGCATGCTGGTCATGCATGTAAATATGTCATGCCTTCCTGTTTTTCAGTACCTATTCCATTCATGATAACATGTTTTCAAATTCAAATCTTGTCATTCTACTCTATCACAATGCCATCTCGCTTAATTTGGACATCATGCTTACGAATATCTTATGCATTGTTATTCATCAGTATGTACTTCATCTGTCTACCATACCATGTTTTTTTACATTGAAGTGATGTTCTAGTGCTCTGTTGCAATGCCATCTTGTATGTTGCCTTAGTTTTTTCTGTACGTATTCCGCTAGCATACAATTTTACATTCAACTAGTGTTTTTTTACTGTGTTGTTCTGTCGTATCCCTAGCTCTTACACCATACTCCCTCCGTCCGGATTACATGTTGCCGAAATGGATAAAAACGGATGTATCTAGAACTGAAATACGCCTAGACCCATCCATTTTCTTCCGGATGGAGGGAATACATGTCAATATGTCATGCCTTTCTATTCTTCAGTACCTATTCCATCTCTCTGCTGTAGCATGTTTTATAATTGAAGCACCATTCTTCTATACAAGGCATGCAAGGGGAAGACGACTATGTTAGAATCTGAAGGGTTACAAACCAGGTCTTTGCAAAAGATCCAAATGCCAGGAGATAATAAACCAACTCCAGTTTTTATAGATACTGCTCCAGCACAGAGAAACCCAACTCCTACTGATAATAAGCAGATTCCAGTGGCCAAAGAACTAGTCCCCTCCAGTCTAGCATAAATATGTCAACTCCATTCTAAGAAGCGTGTGTGTATCCTTGCATCATGAAATTTAATAGCATGTTGATCATATTTTCTACATGTTTCTTACCCGTCTCTCTTTTAGAAAATAAGCTTAACAGATAGAAGAATTTCTGCACTGGTATCGTCTGTGAGGAAAGATTCTTGCAGGAATTCTCTGTACTCTAATGCAGATGTAAGTACCTGTTGTATATCACTATCTTTTTACATCAGCATGTATTTTGTTAATCGGCGTGAATCCAACCTTTATCTGATCTAAATTTAGTTGTAGCAAAATGTATGATTAAAGGCCACAATGTTGATTTTTGTAAGGAAAACTGCCTGGTAGTTTTGCATCCTGAGCTGCATGAGTGTACTATCTCATATCAGTGGGTTTGATTACTTTGGTTCTGCAATGGGTTTTCAGTGTTTTTTTACTGTGTTGTCCTGTCGTATCCCTAGCTCTTACATCATACTCCCTCCGCCCGGATTACATGTGACAGAAGTGGATAAAACTGGATGTATCTAGAACTGAAATACGACTAGACCCATCCATTTATTTCTGGATGGAGGGAATACATGTCAATATGTCATGCCTTTCTAATCTTCAGTACCTATTCCATCTCTGTTGTAGCATGTTTTATAATTGAAGCACCATTCTTCTATATAAGCCATGCAAGGGGAAGACGGCTATGTTAGAATCTGAAGGGTTACAAACCAGGTCTTTGCAAAAGATCCAAATGCCAGGAGATAATAAACTAACTCCATTTTTCATAGATACTGCTCCAGCATAGAGAAACCCAACTCCCACTAATAATAAGCAGATTCCAGTGGCCAAAGAACAAGTCCGCTCCAGTCCAGGAAAAGAATGTCAACTCCATTCTAAGAAGCGTGTGCGTATCCTCGCATCATGAAATTTATAGCATTCTGATCATATTTTCTACATGTTTCTTACCCATCTCTCTTTTATAAAATAAGGTTAAATTATAGAAGATTTCCTTCATTGGGATTGTGTTCGAAAAAAATATCTTGCGGGAATTCTTTGTGCTCCAATGCTGATGTAAGTACCTGTTGTATATCACTATATTTTTACATCAGCATGTATTTTGTTAATCGGTGTGAATCCAACCTTTGTCTGATCTAAAATTAGTTGTAGCAAAATGTTAAAGGCGCCAATGTTGATTTTTGTAAAGAAAATTGCCTGGTAGTTTTGCATACTGAGCTGCATGAGTGTACTATCTCATATCATGCACATTACTGAATTGCAGTGCTGCTCTGGTTGCCCATTCATTCTTTGTGTCAACGTTGCTTTCGTATTACCTTACATGGCTAATGATAGCTGTGCCATATTGTGTTAATTTGGTGTTGGCTAGTTGCCCAAACTTTCGTTGTGCCAATGTTGCTTTCCTATTATCTGACTTGGCCAATGATAGCAATGCTATTGTCTTAATTTGGTGCAGGCTGCTGAAGATAAGAAGACAAACTCTAAAAATAGCAAGGCAACCCCATTGTTTCTTTCCAATAAATCTAGGGCAGGTAATATGCCAATAACTCATGATTAATCTGTTGGCCCCCCTCCTAATTTATGTTATGATGCAGTGGTCGAGACACCCTCCACTATCAATAATACAAGCCTGCCAAAATCGCCATCTGAATCTGTTCAGTATCCTCTGTCTCGAATGCAACAGAAAAAATATATGTTTGTGAACGAATTAATGGCTGAAGGAATGATGGAAATGGTGGAGGAATCAGAGGTGCAGAGTCGTGCGACAGAAAAAGTTATCAATGTTTCCAGAGATAGTGTAGCAAAGCAGCAAGAACTTGCCCACATGCTTATGGGCGTCATCCGTGCTGAGGTTGCAGATTGTGACTTTGTAGATCGTTAGGTTCTGTTCATTTATTTGCACTGGCATCAATCTTTGATTGCCCAGTGGATGTAATTTCCTGTAATATATGCTAGATGTGCAACGTTTTTCCCTGTATGTCATACCTTTGCTTGATCGGTTTTGGTCCTGTGCATAATTGCTCGTCGTAATGGGCTCAAATTATCTAATTTGGCCTAAATACATGTTCGAACGTTAGTGGGCCCGTTAAGTTAATGGGTCCTTACGAGGCCGAAAGTTAATGGTCGGCCCTCTTAACTCCCCGGTCGTTAACAGGCTGACATCAAAGCGGGCAACAGGTGGGCCCAATTGATTTCACGGGCCGTTAACAGGCCGTTACTAAGTTTGGGCTACATATGGCCCAACTATACTGTGGGCCTTTAGCAGGCCGAAAGAGACAGCGGGCTTGTACTGGACCATGAAGAGCATGGGCCGCTAAGAGGCCGAAAGTCAGGTCGTATTGTAAATGGCCCAACTGTGTTGTGGGCCTTTAGCAGGCCGAAAGAGAAACCGGGTTGGTATTGGACCATCAAGGGCATGGGCCATTAAAAGGCCAAAACTCAGGTCCGACTACAAATGTCCCAACTCATTTATGGTCTGTTAACAGGCTGAAAGGCACACAGGGCCAGGAATTGGCCCAACACTTAAATGGGTCGCTAAAAGGCCAAAACTCAGGTCCGACTACAGATGGCCCAACAGATATATGGGTCGTCACCAGGCTGAAAGACACATCGGGCCGGAAATTGGCCCAACACTTAAATGGGTCGCTAAAAGGCCGAAACTCAGGTCCGACTACAAATGGCCCAACTGATTTATGGGCCGTCAACAGGCTGAAAGACACACCGGGCCGGAAATTAGCCCAATATTTAAATGGGTCGCTAAAAGGCCAAAAGATGTACATCGTGAAAATTGGCCCATCCACTGAATGGGCCGTTAACAGGACGAAATCTCATCGGGCCGATATTGAGCCCAAATATATAGCGGGTTGTTAAATGGCTCGAACTAACGGTGGGTTGCAATGGTGTCAAATCTTAAACGGGTCGTTGACGGGCCGAATTGGCACATCTCGTATGGGTCGTGGGCTTAAATGGACCTAACACAAGTAGGCCTTATATGGGCCGGGCTGCTATTTTTTACTCGGCCGGCCTTTTTCACCGGAATGGGCCACTGTTGGGTCGTGCCACGTGTCGACCTATCATAGGTGCCTCCTGTCCAATGAGTGGATGACATCTGTCCCAACGGTGAGGCAACACATGTTTCCTCCGGCCAATGATGATTTTACACGTGGAAAATCCCCATTGGTCCGGGCTATTAACGGGTTATCGGATCCAAAACCGGACCCGATAGCTTAACGGAGTTCCGTTACGGTGGATGCCACGTGTCGGTTACCCTTGGCGAAAGCACTTCTGTGACGCGCGATTTATCGTCATGGAAGTGGACACTTCCGTGATGATAATTTTGGTAATGTCATGGAACACTTCTACGACAACACAAGTATGACTATCTTGATTGTGTCATAAATTTGTTATGGATGTACATGCATGACAGAAAACGTGACCTACTATGACAAACGCGTATGATCACGGAAGTGTATTTTTTGTAGTGCTTGTTGGGAGCTTTCCCGTGTAAATATTTTTATTTCATTTCTTTTCTTTTCTTTGGGGGTCGAGAGGAGAAGACCATAATGAAAATGTTGAAGTGGCTCTTATATTGCACTATTGTTGATTTAACAATGAGCCCATGTTACCTTGTCTTCTCCTTTGTATTAAATGCTCACAGATTCCAGCTTAGTCCAATGCACGTGCACTATTATTATTATCCACACCATTCGGTCGTGCAAGTGAAAGGCAATAATGATGATATATGATGGACCGATTGAGATGAGAAAAGCTGGTATGAACTCGACCTCTCTTGTTTTTGTAAATATGATTAGTTCATCGTTCCTGGTTCATCCTATTATGAATGAAACATATTTGCAATGACAATTAGAGATTATAGTTTCTTATGCCATGCTTAATTAGCTAGGAGTTTATAATGGTTTACCTTGTGTGCCAACATGCTATTAAAATGGTTGTGATGTGGTATGATAGGGTGGTATCCTCCTTTGAATGATTCGAGTGGCTTGACTTGGCACATGTTCACACATGTAGTTGAAGCAAAATCAACATAGCCTCCACGATATTTATGTTCATGGTGGATTATATCCTACTCATACTTGCACTCAATGTTTATTAATTTTAATGCATGTTCATGAATGTTGTCGCTCTCTAGTTGGTCGCTTCCCAGTCTTTTTCTAGCCTTCACTTGTACTAAGCGGGAATACTGCTTGTGCATCCACTTCCATAAACCCCAAAGTTATTCCATATGAGTCCACCATACCTTCCTATATGCGGTATCTACCTGCCGTTCCAAGTAAATTTGTATGTGCCAAACTCTAAACCTTCAAATGAAATTCTTTTTTGTATGCTCGAATAGCTCATGTATCAACTAGGGTTGTCTGTATCTTCCATGCTAGGCGGGTTATTCTCAAGAAGAGTGGACTCCGCTCCTCACTCACGAGAAAATAGCTGGTCACCGGAATGCCCAGTCCCATGCTCAAATCAAATCAAAATAACTGCAAAAAAAACTCCCCCAGGACTGTTGTTAGTTGGAGGCACCCATTGTTTTGGGCCAGCCATGGATTGATGCTTGTTGGTGGTGGGGAGTATAAACTTTACCATTCTATTTGGGAACCACCTATAATGTGTGTAGCATGGAAGATATTGAGATCTCTCGGTTGTTGTGTTTACAATGAAAGTATGCCGCTCAAAATATTATTTATCTCTGTTTCAAAACCGAGCTCTCGCACCTCTACAAATCCCTGCTTCCCTCCGTGAAGGGCCTATCTATTTACTTTTATGTTGAGTCATCATCCTCTTATTAAAAAGCACCAGTTGGAGAGCACCGCTATCATTTGCATCCATTACTATTAATTTATATTGAGTATGACTGGATCTCTTTTACCATGAATTACAATGTTTAGTCAGTTGTTGATCTTCAGAGGTGATCTGCATTTATATTTTGTGGTCTCGGAAAGGGCTAGCGAGATACCATCTTGTTATATCATATTATGATTGTTTTGAGAAAGTGTTGTCATCCGAGATTTATTATTATTGCTCGCTAGTTGATTATGCCATTGATATGGGTAAACATGAGACCTAAGTGTTATTGTGAATATGGTTAGTTAATAATCTTCGCTGAAAACTTGAATGCTGGCTTTACATATTTACAACAACAAGAGCAAACACAGTTTGTAAAAGTTTTTCTTTATCACTTTCAGTTTGTTAACTGAATTGCTTGAGGACAAGCAAAGGTTTAAGCTTGGGGGAGTTAATACGTCTCCATCGTATCTACTTCTCCAAAGACTTTTGCCCTTGTTTTGGAATCTAACTTGCATGATTTGAATGGAACTAACCCTGTTGGGGACATAACTATTTGTAAGCCGCCCATGAGGGGCCGGGTTATGCAAAGGGGGATTCATCAGAAGAAGCCCAAGATCAAGCGTGAAGATGGCGGTTCAATAAAGGGTCTAAAGCCCACAGGCGACTTAAGGCCCGTAGTGGTAAACCGCCATGATGGCATGACTTGTATCGTAAGGTAGAATTAACTAGTCACTGAGCCGGACACTGTTTATGAGCTGGCCGGGACTCTGTAGGCCGCAGGGTGTCAACCCGTGTATATAAGGGGACGACCCGCTGGCGGCTTTGGGCAAGAAACAACTCGTCGAGAGCCGCGCATAGCATATCTCGCTCCCTGGTCATTGAAACATCAAGCAATACCAACCCAACTAGACGTAGGCCTTACCTTCACCGTAAGGGGCCGAACTAGTATAAACCTCTCGTGTCCTTTTTTCATGATTAACCCCTTTAAGCTTCATAGTTGCGATGGCTCCACGACTAAGTCCTTGCAAGAGAACATCTGCCGTGAAAATTCCACGATAGTTGGCGCCCACCATGGGGCCAGCGCACGGTGGATTTG
Organism: Aegilops bicornis; assembly: GCA_021605145.1. NCBI lineage: Eukaryota > Viridiplantae > Streptophyta > Magnoliopsida > Poales > Poaceae > Aegilops > Aegilops bicornis. The sequence continues at coordinate 566,711,358 of CM038671.1, read as the reverse complement.
AGTTCTTGAAGGGCAGCTTCGAAGGGCTCAAGGGATACGTAGTGGGCCGGATGACCAAGAGCCGTCGCGGCAAGATCTACATCGACAACGAAGGCTGGGGCCCCGACGCCGACTCAATTGAGTACGGGTACCGGGTCCCCTTTGGCGGAATCCACGTCTTCATCGGCTGGATTGGTGAGCCGGGCCCTAAGCCACACAACTGCACCGACCTCGTCGAGACGGCTCAGCGCGCGAGACCCGCCCGGGTTCAATCCGTCATGAAGCGTGACTTCGTGGGCTGCATCCACGGAGAGGAACTTTCTAAAGGATCTGAAGATGGCGGTGAGACGGCCGTCCTCTCTGATGGTGATTCGTCCGCCGGTTCAACAGATTCGTTGTATCAAGTGCAAGAGGGCATGCTTGGGGGCTGTTCCGACGGCTCTAGTATTCCGGACTCCTATGAGCCGCCAAGCTAGGTAGGAGTCTTCATGGCTGGTACTCAACCCGGTCAAAATTCAATGGCTGCAACATCAATAACGTCCAGGTCAGAAGCGGCCGGGGTAGGAGGCCCCGGCGCCTACCGCTCAGTGCCGATGGATCTAATGGATAAGTCGACAGTTAACCGCCACGGTTATTCCTGCAAATCAAGATGAGGATAACGCGGAGGTGGCAAAGGTGCGTGAGGAGATAGCTTCGGGCCAATGAGGCCTTGGCACCGAGGACACCAAAGTTAGCTTCTGACAGGCGGCTTTGGATGCACGAGCGCAGCAACTCCAGTCAGATGCTTTCTAGCTTAATATGAGCCTGAACGCATCTAATGAGGTGATGAGAAGGAGGCACGGGAAAACTCAATCCCGTTTGCCTCCGGTTTACGACCCTCAGAACCTTTCACTACACCCGGTGCCGGTCCTAGCAACCCGCTCGAAGCCAATCAGTTTATGACAGCCGGAGCGGGAGGACTGGCTCAGCCTCGAGAGATGGAACCTCCTCATGGGAGTATGGCCCCGCCCCGCTATGTACCAATACCACCGAGTCATTTTCTAACCCCATGGAGAACCTAATCGCAGCATCGGCGCGTTTGGCGGCTCTCCCAGGGGACGGTGATGATCCGACAACAGTAGAGACCCGAAGGATCAGAGACCTAGTCCAGACAGCCTTGGCTCAGCAAGAGACTTATTCCTACAGCCGGGACAAGATTCATTGAACTCCTCCGCCTTGGTTAGATCCGGCTCGTCAAAACCGGAGTCCGAGTTACAGCAGGCACATGGAGTCAGAAGCTTTGTCAAGAAACGCCCAGCGCCGTAACCCGCCCGATGGATATAACCCGGTGCAGGACCGGATACGTGAGGAGGACGAGCGGGCGGCTCACCTAGCGGCTCAACAAACGGCTCATCAGGACCTTCCAGATTATCCCCCGACTTCCGTTGAGGCGGGAGTGGCTACCAGAACCGGCGGTGTTCCTTGCTTAGTGCCGGCTTTACGCAATGTACGTTCACCCAAGGACTTCAAGGGACCTCGGAAGGTGCCGAATTACATGGCCGACTTGCAGCCCGGGGCGTGGATCGGAAGTTATGAGATGGTCATGGAGCTGTTGGAGGTCAGTGATGCAGCAATGGTAAGTACTTCACCATGATGTTAGATGGAACGGCCCGATCTTGGTTAAAGGGCTTGCCACCCAATTCCATTAGGTCATGGGCAGAATTGAAAGCCCGATTCATCCAGAACTTCAAAGACACTTGCAAGCAATCTATGTCGATTGTGGACCTGACAAATTGTAAGCAGGAGGAAGGTGAGTCCATGACTCATTGGGTACGCCTGGTCAAGGAGATAATACATTCGTCTGACAAGATGGATGCCGGTTTTGCAATCCTCATGTTGGAGAAGAACTGCCGCTTTGAGCCGTTGAGACAGAAACTAGGGCGCCTTAAGCATGATTGCAATGATATGGGTACGCTGATGGCAGCTTTAGTTAAATACGCTGATTCTGATAGTACCAAGGATCCTGCATCTGATGAGGAAAAGATAGGGAAGGGAAAGAAGAACGGCAATGGAAAGGGTCAACAGCATAACCCAACGAATCAAGGAGGCAATAAGCGTAAGGCTGAGGGTAACCCGGAGTTTGTAGCCAAAACCAATGCACAGGGTAACAATCAAAGACGTAAGGGCAAGCCGCCCCCTCGGTCTGGCGGGTCAGGCCCATCTCTTGAGCAATTACTCAATGAGCCTTGCCCGAGATACGGCACCCGGGAACGACCCGCCACCCACTTATGGAAAGACTGCGCGATCATGAAGGCTTTCAAGAATTCCAACATGTTTGATGGAAATCATGGGTCGGGCGGCGGCTCAGGAGCCGGTAGCTTTCATGGCCCGGGTGGCGGTTCAAGTTCCGGCTTTCAAGGAAATCAAGGCGGCTATAATCAACAAAGTGATGCGGTCAAGGGGACAACAACAGTCAGGTTATCAAAGCCACCCGAAGCAGCTGAATGGTGGGCAGTATCATGTGTTCACCACTAATTTGTGCAAACGTGACCAGAAGGTTCATAATAGGGCCATGAATTCTGTTGAGCCGGCGGTTCCCCGTTATTTAAGGTGGTCAGAACAGCCCATTGTATGGAGCAGGGAAGATCACCCCCTCCGAGTTGATAATCCGGGTCAGTTGGCCTTAGTGGTAGCACCTCATGTTGGTGGAGATAAATTCACTAAGGTACTCATGGACGGAGGTAGCAGCATCAATATCCTCTATTATGAGACCTTTCGCCGCATGGGATTGACTGATAAGGACTTGAGGACGACCAACACTGTCTTTCATGGAGTGGTGCCTGGTAAGTCGGCTTACCCAGTTGGCAAGATTGAACTGGAAGTGGCGTTTGGAGATGAGTATGATTCTAGAGCTGAGAAATTAACTTTTGAGGTGGTCAAAATCAAGAGTCCATATCATGCTCTGTTTGGTCGGCTGGCTTATGCCAAGTTCATGGCACGACCGTGTTATGTTTATCTACAGCTTAAGATGTCGGGTCACAAGGGCACCATCACTGTGCATGGAAGTCGAAAGGTAGCCCTGGAATGTGAGGAAGGCGACGCGGCTTATGTTGAGTCTGTTTGTGCAGCAGAGGAGATAAAGTTTTATCAAGACAAGGTTGACCCGGCGGATATGACCTCTCTGAAGAAGCCAACCACCGAGCATGACCCGACGATGAAGTTTAAGTCGGCTGCTGAAACAAAGCTTGTTGATTTTACTCCAGGCGATTCATCTAAGCAGTTCAAGATCGCACCAATTTGGATCCTAAATAGGAAAGCGCGCTCATCGAGTTCATCCGTGAGAACCGGGACATCTTCGCATGGAAACCTTTTGACATGCCAGGTGTACTGAGAGAACTCGCTGAGCACACTCTCAATATTGATCCGAAGTATAAGCCGGTCAGGCAGTTTCTTCGATGGTTCAACAAAGAGAGACGAAAAGCTATTGGAGAGGAAGTCGCTCGGCTCTTAGCGGCTGGGTTTATTGTGGAAGTTTTTCATCCGGAGTGGTTGGCTAACCCGGTGCTCGTGCTCAAGAAGAACGGCACCTGGCGGATGTGTGTGGATTACACGAACTTAAATAAGGCTTGTCAAGATAATCCCTTTGCTCTCCCCCGTATTGATCAAATCATTGATGCTACGGCGGGTTGCGAGCGTTTGAGCTTTTTGGATGCTTACTCTGGTTATCATCAGATCAAAATGGCAGTTAAGGACAAGGAGAAGACGGCGTTCATCACTCCGTTTGGAGCCTTCTGCTATGTATCTATGCCATTTGGGCTCAAGAGTGCTCAGGCGACTTATCAGCGATGTGTACAAAACTGTCTCCACGATCAAATTGGGCGCAATGTTCATGCTTATGTGGATGACATCGTGGTGAAGTCCAGATAGAAGGAAACCTTGATACCTGATTTGAAAGAGACCTTTGATAATCTCCAGGTTTAAAAGATGATGCTTAACCCGGCAAAGTGCGTATTTGGTGTACCTGCAGGCAAGCTCTTGGGTTTCCTGGTTTCAAACAGAGGCATTGAAGCTAATCCGGAGAAGATCAAGGCAATTACCTCTTTGGCTAAACCGGTGTGCATCAATGATGTTCAGCGATTGGCGGGTCATGTTGCAGCTTTAAGCCGGTTCATAAGTCAGTTAGGTGAGAAGGCCCTACCGCTGTATCAGATGATGAAGAAAACAGACACCTTTGTCTGGAGTGATGCTGCTAATACTGCCTTTGAAGATTTAAAAAGGCAGTTGTCTGAGCCGCCGGTCCTTGTGGCTCCCATTGACAAAGAACCGTTGCTGTTATATGTGGCTGCTAACTCACGAGCTGTCAGTGTTGCCATCGTGGTGGAGCGTAAGGAGGTTGACAAGGAGCATCCGGTTCAACGGACGGGTTATTACATCAGTGAGGTGCTCATAGAGTCCAAGCAAAGGTATCCGCATTGGAAGAAGCTTGTTTACGGAGTGTTTATGGCAAGCCGGAAGCTGAAATAGTACTTCCAAGGTCATGCTATAACTGCGGTAAGTTCTGCCCCCTTGGGAGACATCATCCAGAACAGGGAAGCCACAGGACGAATCGCCAAGTGGTCCATTGAGCTTGGGCCTCATGATTTGAAGTACATGCCACATACTGCTATTAAGTCTCAAGCCTTGGTGGATTTTATTAATGATTGGACAGAGTTACAGGCACCTGAGGAGAAGCCAGATAACACATATTGGACTATTCACTTTGATGGGTCCAGGCAGTTGGAAGGCTCGGGTGCTGGAGTCGTTTTAACTTCCCCTCGAGGTGACAAATGTTTTATGTGCTCCGGCTTATGTTTCCTTGTACTAACAATGCAGCTGAGTATGAGGCCTTACTCCATGGTCTCAGGATGGCCAAAGAGATGAATTTGAGTCGGGTAAGGTGTTTGGGTGACTCAGATCTAGTACCTCATCAAGTATCAGGAAAGTGGGATTCTAAGGATCCCTTAATGGCGGCTTACCATCGTGAAGTTGATGATGTGGCCGGGCACTTCAAAGGTTATCAAGTGGAGAGCATTGATCGAAGGAAGAATGAGGCGGCTGATGCTTTAAGCCGGTTGGGGTGTCAGCGTAAGCCGGTGCCGCCTAACACCTTTCTCGATGTTTTGCATAATCCTTCTGTCAAGATACCTACGGAGGAAGAACTAGCGATGCTGCAGACCGGAGGCATTACCGGTGGCAGCCCTACACGTCATCTGGATTGGACAAAGGCCGTATTTGGCCTATATGACCCGGGAGAGTTGCTCGAGGATGAGACTTTGGCGAGACAAATCATCGAGCGATCCAAGTCTATGACGATTGTTCATGGCGAGTTACATCACCGCTTGTTATTCTTGGGGCGTTTCAACGTTGTGTGTCGCCTGCGGAGGGTCAGGAGATACTTCGTGAGATCCATGAAGGAGATTGTGGTCATCATGCCGGCTCAAAATCTCTTGTCACCAAAGCTTTCTGTCATGGTTTCTATTGGCTGACGGCTCATGCTGACGCGGAGGACCTGGTTAGCAGATGTGACGGATGTCAAAAATTCTCACGACGAGCTCATGTGCCGGCTCAAGAGTTGAGGATGATTCCAATTACTTGGCTGTTCGCAGTCTGGGGGCTTGACATGGTTGGACCTTTCAAGAGGTCTAAGGATAAAAAGACACACCTCCTGGTGGCAATGGATAAGTTTACAAAGTGGGTTGAGGCAGAGCCGGTCAGTAAGTGTGATGCAGCCACGGTGGTTCAGTTCATGAAAAAGGTGATCTTCGTTTGGTTTTCCACACAAAGCATCATAGCGATAATGGCACTAATCTCTCCAAAGGTGCCATGGAAGAGTTACATCAACGAGAACATATCCGGCTTGATGTTTCGGCTGTTGCTCATCCTCAATCCAATGGTCAAGCTGAGAGAGCTAATCAGGAGATCCTGAAGGGTATTAAACCCCGGCTCTTAGTCCCCTTACAGCGCACTCCGGGTTGTTGGGTGGAGGAGCTACCCTCTTTACTGTGGAGCATCAACACTACGCCTAACAGATCTACAGGTTATACACCTTTTTTCATGGTGTACGGAGCGGAGGCAGTCCTGCCAAGTGACATTCGGCACGACTCACCCCGCGTGGCGGCTTATGTTGAGGCTGATAACGAAAAAGCTCGTCAGGATGCACTTGACTTGTTGGATGAGGAGCGAGACTTGGCAATAGCCCGCTCGGCGATTTACCAGCAACACCTGCGCCGCAATCACACGGCCGCGGGTTAGAAGCGAGCCTTCGGGAAGGCGACTTAGTGCTTCGGGTCATCCAGGATCAGTCTGATATGCACAAGCTATCCCCTCCTTGGGAAGGACTCTTTGTGGTCAGCAAGAATCTGAACAACAGGTCATACTACCTCATCGATGTTCGAGAGCACAAAGACTCAAGTAAGTCAGAGGAAGAGACCCGCCGGCCGTGGAACATCGCTCATCTTCGGCCTTACTATACTTGAGCCACCGACTCTCAAGATGTATATATTTTAAAATTGTATATTTTATATAAAGCAATAAAGCAGGACCTCTGTCCTTTTCACCCTCAAAGGCTTATATATCAGGTGGTGGAAACAACAACAGGGAGCAGATCATATCTGAATCCAGCTTTCCCTTTGGTCCGGCTTATGATCACATCTGAATCTAGCCATGATCACTTGGGGGCGTCCTGTTCAAACATAGGTCATATTCGAACCAAAGAGAACATAGCTGTCGATACCCACTTGATCGGTGTACTGCCAAACCCACTTGGGGGCTTCTTGATCATATTTGAATCATAGCTTAACCTCTTTGGGTCTGACGTAGATCGTATTCGAATCAGCGTCATTAAACAACTCTTATGGTCACTTGGGGGCTTCCTGTTCAAACATAGGTCGTATTCGAACCAAAGAGAACATAGCTGTCGATACCCACTTGATCGGCATCGCCACAGCCACTGGGGCTATATGATCGTATCCGAATCTTAGCTTAACCCCTTTGGAACGGTTCGCTGATCGTATTCGAATCAGAGGCCTTTGAAATTAAGTTTACTATTCATTATACTTTATAAGTGTAAGTATTATTAAGGGCCAGGTGAACATGATATGTTCCAACTTTCAGGAGTTAAACTCACTCATGATTTCGGTCACATAAGCCGGCGAGAATACCAAAAAAGATCATAGGTATGCTATTGTGATTATAATCATAAACCGGCCTTTATATGATGTTTTGGTTCGTACTCTGGGTTATCAATATTTTATGTGACCCCGGATGCGATAAGACGCCAAGGGAATTCTGTTTGTTTTATATGCAGGATAAAGCAAGAGAGTTTTTACCATCAAGGAAAGATCAACATAAGCTGGAAGTATATGGTGATGGCGGCTTACGAAAGTATTAAGCGCCACAAACATGCGCGAAGGCATGACAAAATTGACAGATTTTTCTACCCTATTACAAGACTCCCCGAGTCTGAATAATGAAGCATTGTTTTCACAAAGTCATAAATGTCTGGCGGTTCACTCCTTTGGTGGGCTTGAAGATTCCGGGTTATCCTTCTCCGCCTCTCCGTCTGCTGCCCTGTCCTGGAAGGTTGACGAGGCCCAGTCAATGCTGCTTAAGGCTTCAAACTCAGCTTCATCATCTATTGAACCGGCTGGGTCAACTTCAGGAGCAAAAGTGTGCTTACGAGTTGGAGGATCAGCCGACGTCATCATAGTGAGGTGTTGGAATTCTCCGGTTCTCGCTGTCATAGCCCGGCTGATACTTGGTAAGGTCAATATCATTCCCAATGATAGTAGCAACAGGACGTACGACTCTCACACAAGCAGTAAAGTCTGTCTTGTCGAATGAAGAGCCGTCTTCCTTCAAGCTGGGATATCCAAGAGCAACGTCTGCCAGGTCTAATTCCGGAAGCAATGCCTTGGCCCGGCTCAAGGAAGCTATAGCCCCGGTTTTGGTAGATGCCCGTCTTAGCTCTTGGATCCGCTGGGGTAGCACAGCAAGCCGCTTTAACACATCTTGCAGGAGATGGGGAACGTCATTTGATAAATCCACAACAGCCAAAGCGAGTTGTGACCCGGCGTACAGTTGCTCCACCAGAGTGTAAACCGCCTTCAGCTTGATCAACATGTTCTGCTTGAGGTTTGTGCTCCTGGGGCTTGTGTTCATAAACATAAGGTGAGCCGGAGATGACAATTAAAATAGTCATCAAAGGAAGGATTGCAATATTCAAGGTTATATATAGTAACTTACCCAAGATTGCTGAGACCATTTGAGATATCTGGCATTTTAAGCCGGACATTTCGGCTATTATACGCAAGTGACATTTCTGCTGTCTCGGCCCGGGTCACCAGTGAGGCCTTCTCGTCAGCCTAGATTTTCTTCTCTGCATCAAAATTCTTCTTCAACTTCTCTTGTTCAGAGACGCTGAATTCAAATTTGGAGTTAGCCTTTTGAAGTTCAAGTTCTTGAGCTGCCAGGCGGCTTTTCAGGCCAGCAATCTCCGACTCAAATTGACTTGTTGTGGCCTGCATTGATGCCGGGTTATAGTCAGAATCATGGTAAGATATCATTAAGTCCCAAGCACTTTGCAAGCAAAGGTACTTGACACTTGGGGGCTAATGTATGCTTGAAGAAATTTAATGTACAATGCGGTTCATGGGAAATTAAGTCCCAAGCACTTTGCAAGCAAAGATACTTGACACTTGGGGGCTAATGTGTATTGCAAATTCAAGGTATCATGTTACAACCGGGTTAAATATCTTCATATAAACCGGACAAGGCAGTGCTAAGCAGGTTTCTATGTCTACAACATATTCATTCATAAGCAATAGACCTGGGGGCTGATACAGTAAGCATGACTAAGGAAAGTAGCATAAGTTATACCTCAGATTTGTGCTGTATTTGCTTCACCATGTTAATCTCCAGGTCACGGCTGCTATGTACTTGATTGATATAGCCAGAGATTATATCTCGAATGCTCAAATGGGTATAGTCAGCAACGTCTAACTTGGCCTTTCGGCGCTCCAAAAGTTCCTCCTTGGCAGAGCACTTGGCAAGGACAGTGGGCTGACTCGGTTCAACAAACTGAGTCTTCAGAATTTCAACTTCTGGATCAATTTTCTTGGTCAGGCTAGGAGCTTCCGGGTTATCAGAGCTATTGAGAGTATCTTCGGCGGGTGGATCAGAGGTTGGTACTGGAATGTCAGAGGCTGGTTCAGGCGGTGATGGGTAGAAGCTGTCAGAGCAATTGTGCCAAGCTCCGATTCGATCCTGGCGGGTCTTGGGACAGCTTGCTCTTCTTTGCCCTCTTATTGGTTTTCACTTGTACGCTGTGGACAAAGGCAGAAGGATGAGTACAAAAGCAAGAGTAAAGTAAAGCATAAGGTAAACAAAATTATATTACCCAGGGGCAGTCTTGAAAGCCGGCATGTTAGATTGCATAGACTCGCTGGAGGAAGGAGAAGTATCCTGATAATTGGAGTCAGATGGATTGAGAGGTTGACGAATGAAGCCCGCCAAAGGGTAAACAGAACGTAAATCGGAGATAACCTCAGCCCGACGCTTCCTGGTTACGTCAGGTAAGCCGGAGGAGAGCTCTATATCCTTGCTGGTCCGGGTCTGCCTTCGGCTTTCAAAATGTTGTTGCTTCAAAAGAAATTGAGGATCTTGGTAAGCCAAAGGATGTGAAAATCTTACTTTCCGGGTTACTCTTGAATTTTTCGATGCGGCAGGGCTCGAGTCGGAGGAGATTATAGTTACCTCTACCTCGACAGCTTGGTTGTTCCCGTATCCTCTGAAAAGATTTAAGGTCACAAGGTGATGATAAAGAGTCAAGGAGTTAAAGTTACCTCTTCTTCATCATCATCGGTGTCATCAAGCTTAAACATATCCGAAGCACTTGGCTTCCTCTTCTTGAAGTTCGATCTTGGCGGCTTTCCTTTCGGCTCTTTTTGCCGCTCTCGCCTGTTTGGCCGCCTCATGGTTATACTTGACCTTCCAGAAGTTATCATCGGCCTGTGAAAAATGATAAGGAGTTATGAGTAAAGCAAGGTGTAATATAGTAAAGAGTATTCATTGAGACTAATGGCTTACTGCATGGGCCGGGTTCTTCTTGCAGAAAGGAAGTAAGCCAAAGGCATTACTAGTCACCGTGCCGTCTTTCAGCAACGTCTGAGTCATAGCCTCTACCACATCATCTGGTAAGTCGTCGGGGCTATGACGCAGTGGGTCATTCTTCTCGCCAGAGTAAGTGCACATTAAGCCGGGGCGGCGGCTTAACGGAATCACTCGCCAAGCGACCCAGACTCGAACCAGGTCAATGCCATCCAAGCCATTTCCCAAAAGAGCTTTGATTTTGCTAATGGTGGGAGCAAGTGGCAGATGTTCAATAGCAGTCAGTTTATCTCGCAGCAGGTGGTTGGATTCAAGGCGCAAGGCACATAAGCCGGGTAGAGGATTTTCGTCCGCCGGAGAAGTATCCTGGCAGTAGAACCACGTCTGATTCCAATCCTTGGGATGACTCGGCAGTTCAGCATAAGGAAAAAGGCAGTCTCTCCGTCGCTGAATCGAGATGCCACCAAGTTCCAGACTGGACCCGTTGGCGTGTTCGTTCTGCCGATTTAAGTAAAACAATTCTCTGAATAAAAGTAAGCTGGGTTCTTCCCCAAGGTACACCTCGCAGAAGACTTGGAAGTTGCAAATATTTGACATGGAATTGGGCCCGATGTCTTGAGGTCTGAGGTGGAAGAAATGTAAAACATCCCTGAAGAATTTTGAACCGGGTGGAGCGAAGCCCCGGTTCATATGATCAGTAAACACGATCACCTCCCCTTCCTTGGGTTGAGGCTTCTCCTCTGACGGGTTAGGAGCACGATAAGACATGACCTCTCTCTTGGGCCGATGGCCGGATTTCACAGTCAGACAAAGTGCTTTCTGTAACAGTGGATTTGACCTAGTTGCAGGTCACAGGAGCTTTGGGAGCCTTGGGGGCCATTGTATAAATTGAATCCTATGACAAAATAAGAAGTTCCGGTTCAAATTTTATCTGGAGGAAAGCATTTTAAGTTTATTCAAAATGGCGGCTTAAGAAGGGTCCTAATGACATATGGGTAACTATGCAGTAATATTTAAACTGTTACATGTATCAAAGGCACTTAAATTTTCTTAAGTCGCCATAACAAGCAAGACTGACAACCGGTGTTGTCTTAAACCGGCCGTATGGGCTACCATGGTTAAACAGATTTAACAGATGTAGTCTTTGGCTAAGTGTGGAACAAACAGGTTTCATAGTTTACAGATATTATTTTGGATCAAACGGTTGCTCTGAAAAGAAAAATTTCTAGACCTAAAAACCAGTGCAGAGAAGTTCATCTACTCGAAGGAGGCCTTTAAAAAGTAAAAGGAGGTCTGTTTCTATTCAAGATGGGTGCGGAACAGCCACCGCACTAGTTCTAACTGTCTAAAGATCAAAAAGGAGCACTGGAGGGGAAAATTATTAAGGGTTTACAACAGGCGGCGATGAACACCGACGAACTCGAGAGGTCGTAATGCAAATCTAAAAGCAGGGAAAGAAAAGGAATTACGGATACAGAGCTGTTGCAGGGGTCCGTCGCGATTCTCTGGTCAAGTTAGGTTGATGCAGCGGCCTGAGTTGGAGAAGACAAGGAGATCTGCAGCGGCGGTGGCGGCAGAGCTCGAGCGGCAAAGAAACAGTGCGAGGAGGAAGACGACCGAAGAAGGAGAATGGGAAAGACATAGGTCGCACTCATTTATAAGGGAAGGCCGACTGAGACGGCACGAAAAACGAGGAGGCCAACATCATTATCCAGCGGCCCCGACGCCTCAGTTTTCGGAATGGTCAGTAAAGGCAAAAGATCCGTTGGAGGATATGACGGAATAAAATATGAATTAATTGAGGATGACGTCAGGGCGGGTTAACCCGGATCCAGAGGATAATGTCACGGCGGGTTAAAACCTTTGAACAGACAGAAGACTGAAGGTTTATTTTTAAGGTGTTTTAGGATTGACATAAACAGGTTCAAATCAATCTGGGGCCTAATGTTGGGGATATAACTATTTGTAAGCCGCCCATGAGGGGCTGGGTTATGCAAAGAGGGATTCATCAGAAGAAGCCCAAGATCAAGCTTGAAGATGGCGGTTCAATAAAGGGTATAAAGCCCATAGGCGACTTAAGGCCCGTAGTGGTAAACCGCCATGATGGCATGACTTGTATCGTAAGGTAGAATTAACTAGTCACCGAGCCGGACACTGTTTATGAGCCGACCGGGACTCTGTAGGCCGCAAGGCGTCAACCCGTGTATATAAGGGGACGACCCGCTGGCGGCTTAGGGCAAGAAACAACTCGTCGAGAGCCGGGCATAGCGTATCTTGCTCCCTGGTCATCGAAACATCAAGCAATACCAACCCAACTAGACGTAGGTCTTACCTTCAACATAAGGGGCCGAACCAGTATAAACCTCTTGTGTCCTTTTTTCCCGATTAACCCCTTTAAGCTTCCTAGTTGCGATGCCTCCACGACTAAGTCCTTGCAAGAGGACATCAGCCGTGACAATTCCACGACAAACCCGGACTGATGCCATTTTCAGCAGAATTGTCATGGTGTTATTTTTGTGCAGAAATAAATGTTCTCGGAATGACCTGAAACTTCACGGAGAATATTTTTGGAATATATAAAAAATACTGGTGAAAGAATCAAGGCCAGGGGGCCCACACCCTGTCCACGAGGGTGGGGGCGCGCCCCCTGCCTCGTGGGCCCCCTAGAGCTCCACCGACCTCAACTCCAACTCTATATATTCAAGTTCGCGGAGAACAAAATCAGAGAGAAGGATTCATCGCGTTTTACGATACAGAGCCGCCGCCAAGCCCTAATCTCTCTCGGGAGGGCTGATCTGGAGTCCGTTCGGGGCTCCGGAGAGGGGAATCCGTCGCCATCGTTATCATCAACCTTCCTCCATCACCAATTTCATGATGCTCACCGGCTGCGTGAGTAATTCCATCGTACGCTTGCTAGACGGTGATGTGTTGGATGAGATTTACCATGTAATCGAATTAGTTTTGTTAGGGTTTGATACCTAGTATCCACTATGTTCTGAGATTGATATTGCTATGACTTTGCTATGCTTAATGCTTGTCACTAGGGCCCGAGTGCCATGATTTCATATCTGAACCTATTATGTTTTCATGAATATATGTGAGTTCTTGATGCTATCTTGCAAGTCTATAGTCACCTATTATGTGTTATGATCCATTAACCCCGAAGTGACAATAATCAGGATACTTACCAGTGATGACCGTAGTTTGAGGAGTTCATGTATTCACTAAGTGTTAATGCTTTGGTCCGATACTCTATTTAAAGGAGGCCTTAATATCGCTTAGTTTCCAATAGGACCCCGCTGCCACGGGAGGGTAGTACAAAAGATGTCATGCAAGTTCTTTTCCATAAGCATGTATGACTATATTCAGAATACATGCCTACATTACATTGATGAACTGGAGCTAGTTCTGTGTCACCCTATGTTATAACTATTGCATGAGGAATCGCATCCGGCATAATTCACCATCACCGATCCATTGCCTACGAGCTTTTCACAGATTGTTCTTTGCTTAGTTACTTTTCCGTTGCGAATGTTACAATTACTACAAAACTACTACTATTACTTTTATCACTGTTACCGTTACTTCCATACTACTTTGCTACTAAATACTTTGCTGCAGATATTAATTTATCCATGTGTGGTTGAATTGACAACTCAATTGCTAATACTTGAGAATATTCTTTGGCTCCCCTTGTGTCGAATCAATAAATTTTGGGTTGAATACTCTACCCTCGAAAACTGTTGCGATCCCCTATACTTGTGGGTTATCACGCACCACCGGTTTAGTTGCCGGCCGGCGAAGCAGTGGGGGGAGACCCAGCTGCAGCACATGCTCAGCAGACCAACCTGGTGGAACAGACTGCTAAGCAGTCTGATGCTTCGGAACCGCCTGCTAAGCAGTCTGTAGGTCCAGAACCGACTGCTCATCAGTCCGTCGGTCCGCAGGCGCGTGATCAGCATACCAATGCGTCAGCACTTCCTGCTCAGCAAACCAACGCGTTGGCACGGCCTCCTCAGCACACCGACAAGTTGGCACCACCTGCGCAGAAACCCGACATAGCTTCAACACATGGTCAGTAGTCCGATGCCTCTGCTTCTACAGCCCAGTAGTCCGTCACAGCAGCACCGCCAGCTCAGCGGTCCGGCATAGATAAACTGTCTGCTAAGAAGTCTGTCCAAGCTTCACCATCTGCTCGGCAGTCTACCATGCAGGCAACCAGACGTTCTGCCAGAAATGCTTCAAGTACCAAGAAGGAAGTGGCCAAAAAGGCTACACCCACGACCACGGGGAAGCGCAGCGGAAAAGTGAAGAGGAAAGAGAACAATTGCCTCTTGCTTAAAGCACTCATCGCCCAGAACCAAATTAACAACAACTTGTTTGAATCAGGGAGTAATATTATTTCTCACGCCATGGATGACGAAGAAGTAGAATTGTTGCTTGCTAAAAGAAAGCAGACATACTTGAAGCACGCAATTACGTCCATGGCCAGCCATTTCTTGTTGGTGAATACTTTGATGAGTGCAGCTCCAGTTGTCGCGAGTTACATGAATATTGCATGGATCAAATGTCAGAAGGTCATCACCATTTGCTAGTCCACTGCAACAGAGATCATTTCTGACGCGATGCTGGTTCCATCATTGTGAGTGTCGAGGACTTACATCTCTTTTTCAACTTCAATGTGCTCGATGCCACTCTTGTTAGATGCGTGAATTTGTAAGTACTTAACAAACTCTGATCAACTTCTCCGTACAAGGTTGTAAATGATAAACAGCTAACTGCATTTTATTCCTCTCAGGGGATTGAACGCACAGAGAAGACAAAGTGAGAGTGTGTATTTCATAGATCCTGCATTGGCAAATGGCACAACATTAAATGAAAAGGACCGACGAGACTGGGCCGTTAACACGGTCGTCCTTATCTTTGAAAACACATCCCATGGAGAATCATTTCTCTGGCCATATCATGAACGGTAAGTCAAGTAAACAACCACGCATACACTGATCATCTTTCAGATTTCGACATCATTCGTAAGTTCATGGCTTTCTTAGTATGTAGCAATCACTAGATATTGGTATTCATTGTTCCAAACAAGAACACAGTTTACTACATCGATTCTTTCATAGAGTCAACAAACACTCAGGATCTGACGCATCTTTAGCAATTCTTGGATAGGTATGGAATTCTATGATGTTGAAATAAATTTGCATTCATATCTGGTTCAATAATTGATGTTGTCAAAATTCATCATCATTTGCAGTGTGCTCACATTGTGGCAAACTAAACCTGGGAACCTGCTCAAGAGGAAACTACCTCTGCAGCACGAGACCGTTTCTCCGGTAACACACCAAAATCCATTATTTTAGGAAAATTTATCCAATAGTCTGCAAATACCTTTCCTTACGCTATTCAAATGTTCAAGATTCTAAATAAACCTCTTTCTATTTTGTCCAAAGAAAAAATAATACATCTAACACCGGTTAGGTTGTTCCTAACAGGAAAAATACAAGACTAATTTTGTACAAAAAATTTCAGTGTCCTCAGCAAGAAGCAGGGACCAACTTTTGTGGATACTATGTTTGCAGACACATGATCTCCATCTGCAAATCTGCTGATAGTTGTGACGGTCCTCGCGAATCAGTACCAGTAAGTCTATCTTAATTAATATCTTCTACTCAAATCATATGGCACATTCTGATCTTAAAAATACTGCAGCTCATAACCGAGGACCCCTGAACTGCTCCCAGCTGGTGAATTGCTGATGGTTCGGAGATTTATTAGCGACTTCTTCCTGGATCACTACATCAATCCCACTGGTGATAATGAAGATTTCAGCATGCGTTCTCCTGAAACATTGAGTAAGAGTTAGCCACTAAACATATAACGCATGGATCCATTGTTTTCCATCTGATGAGGTCTTCGTATTTTGTACACTATGATTAATTATGTAATGCATATATGTATGGACAAATCATTGGCATTTAGCTACCATATGTTCAATTGCAATTGTTGCGAAATCTGATTAATGTTCTTCCTGTGGACAATATTTGTTCAATTGAATATTGTGGCGAATTTCCTTTTTGCGTGCCGATTCAAAATGGGATATTTTTGTTTATATGTTCAATTGAATATTGTGGCGAATTTGATTTTTGCGTGCCGATTCAAAATGGGATATTATTTTAACCTGGCAATTACTCCGCACACGGTTCAACTAAATGAGTGTGTGCGATCCACGTCGGAGAGCATACGTCAATCGTAGCGAAACCGTCGGTGATACACAGCAGATCACAAACGATTTGCAGCGGTACTACGTGTGCGTAGGTTCTCCGGAACCGTTTGTGATATCGCGTTGTCGCACACGAAAACTGGGAGTAAACCGTGCCCAATGCAAAATACAATTCCAGTCGTATTTTTTTCAGTAAACGTGTGGGATCCCAAACGAAAAGCACACGTCACTCTTGCGTCAATCGTCGATGATACCTAACAAATCACGAACGGTCTGCAACACTTGTATGTGTGAGAAGGGGCTCCTGAACCGTTTGTGATAGAACATTATCGCAGACAGTAATTGTTGGAAAACGTGTGTGATGGAGTCTAGCATGGCAGACGGGTTACGCAAAAATCTCGTGTGCAATAGGGCACAAATCGCACATAGTTCATATGTTGGCCCGTGTGCCTTACATACTGTTTCCCAAACGGTTTGTTACGACATACCGTATGGTTTCACTGCGTCATTAGAAACGCTTAATCACCGATACCACATGTGCGAAAGAATTTAGTGTGTGCTGCATCGCACACGATTACATTTTGGAAGGCCTCTGGATCACTGCTCCATATCCCCGACGGTTTCTGGGTCATGTGGGAAGGACCCCCTATCGCACACACTCACTTGGCGACGGTTCCAAATGCCGTCGTGGAAAGGGTTAAAAACCGTTTATTTAGGATCGACGCGCACCAGTGCATCCAGCTGACAAAGCTCGGTGTGCTCGTGGAGAGGACGTTTTGAAGACTCCAACATTTCATTGAAGGCCTTTGCAGATTCCTCCATCTCATCGTTCGAGTCCCGAGCATCATCAAAGTCTTGCACCATGTCTTGCATCCCGGTACCATTCTAGTCGGTGCACCAACAAAGCACCTCAGCTCTGGCACGTTGGTCAGACTCGCCATGAAATGTCCACACCGTATAATCTGGCCTAAAACCCCACTTCTGCAGGTGTTTTCCCATTTCATCCTCTGTCCTCTTGTGCCAATTGTTGCACACGGCGCAGGGGCACCATGTTGTCCTTTGTCCATTGGCAAATGCGGCTCTCAGAAACCCCTTGGTTTTTGTTAACCATTCAATGGTCATGTCTTTCTGACTAGTGTGACCGGTGTACATCCACGCACGATCAGTCATCTTGCCTAACTACTGGACACATAAGAAATATATATATGTAAATCACCATGTATATATTCATTAGTTAATGGAGTTTGTCACTTTTATTACGTCCATGCATCCTAGACGCTAATAGGTAAAGATAGGTCCTAATCCCACCCGAGTATGTGTATACTGGGTTCGTTTTCCCATGCTCTGCTCTGGATCCGACGCGAAATTTCGGCAGCACCTCCCCGCTGTTCTCCTTATACACGTCTCGGCAATAAGCAGAGAGGATTAATATTCAAAAAAATAAGCAGAGAGGATGTGTACCCGAAGAACAACAGGGAGGCACTGACAAAATTATGCATTGGGTCCGGAGCAGAGCATATGGGAAAACGAACCCAATCTACACATACTCGGGCTGTCCATGGATAACCTCGGACAATTCGGAAGAATCACGGTTATAAATATGCAAATGCATGCATATTTGATACGTCTCCAACGTATCTATAATTTTTGATTGTTCCATGCTATTATATTATCTATTTTGGATGTTTAATGGGCTTTATTATGCACTTTTATATTATTTTTGGGACTAACGTATTAACCGAAAGCCCAGTGCAAATTGATGTTTTTTTGCCTATTTCAGTGTTCCGCAGAAAAGGAATATCAAACGGAATCCAAACGGAATGAAACCTTCGTGAGGATCGTTTTTGGAACAAATGCAATCCAGGAGACTTGGAGTGGACGTCAAGGAAGCAACAAGGCGGACACGAGGTAGGAGGGCGCGCCTAGGGGGGTAGGCACACCCCAACCCTCGTGGGCCCCTCGTGGCTCCACCGACCTACTTCTTTCGCCTATATATACTCATATACCCTGAAAACATCCAGGAGCACCACGAAACCCTATTTCCACCGCCGCAACCTTCCGTACCCGTGACATCCCATCTTGGGGCCTTTTCCGGTGCTCTGCCCGAGGGGAAATCGATAACGGAGGGCTTCTACATCAACACCATGGCCTCTCCGATGATGCGTGAGTAGTTTACCACAGACCTTCGGGTCCATAGTTATTAGCTAGATGGCTTCTTCTCTCTCTTTGGATCTCACTACAAAGTTCTCGATTCTCTTTGAGATCTATTTGATGTAACTCTTTTTGCGGTGTGTTTGCCAAGATCTGATGAATTGTGGGTTTATGAACTTGATTATCTATGAATATTGTTTGATTCTTCTCGGAATTCTAATATGCATGATTTGATATCTTTGTAAGTCTCTTCGAATTATCGGTTTAGTTTGGCCTACTAGATTGTTCTTTCTTGCAATGGGAGAAGTGCTTAGCTTTGGGTTCAATCTTGCGGTGTCCTTTCCTCATGTGTTGAGGGCAGCAAGGCACTTATTGTATTATTGCCATCGAGGATAAAAAGATGGGGTTTATATCATATTGCTTGAGTTTATCCCTCTACATTATGTCATCTTGCCTAGTGCGTTACTCCGTTCCTATGAACTTAATACTCTAGATGCATGCTGCATAGCGGTCGATGTGTGGACTAATAGTAGTAGATGCAGAATCATTTCGGTCTACTTGACACGGACGTGATGCCTATATTCATGATCATTGCCTTAGATATCATCATAACTATGCACTATTATATCAATTCCTCGGCAGTAATTTGTTCACCCACCGTAATACATGCTATCTTGAGAGAAGCCACTAGTGAAACCTATGGGCCCCCGGGTCTACTTTACATCATATAAGTTTTCAATCTACAATTCTAGTTTACTGTTTATCTTGCAATCTTTATATATACCACAAAAATACCAAAAATATTTATCTTATTATCTTTATCAGATCTCACTTTTGCAAGTGGCCGTGAAGGGATTGACAACCCCTTTATCGCATTGGTTGCAAGGTTCTTATTTGTTTGTGCAGGTACGAGGGACTTGCGTGTAGTCTCCTACTGGATTGATACCTTGGTTCTCAAAAACTGAGGGAAATACTTACGCTACTTTGCTGCATCACCCTTTCCTCTTCAAGGGAAAACCAGTGAATGCTCAAGAGGTAGCAATATTTATAGATGTAACCCTTTCGAACGGGAGACGCATAGTGGTCACGCATACTGATGACTGAAGACACCTATAGCTGGCAAGTTTCATCGACACAAAGACCGGAACGGAGCAAATCAAGGGCAGGGGTGGAGCTCATCTAACACTAGACCGTCGCAGCGATGAAAAAACTGCACATTTAAATCGAAAGATGAGTTTCATAGCAATATTGTTTTTTTCTGTCAACTTAACTAAATATTTACAACAGGACGAGCGGGTTAGGGGTTTCTCGGCGTTGATAGAACCCTAAATAGCAAGTATCATCGGTGCAAGATACATGAGACGCTCGGCATTGAACACTAAATCCACATCCCACAAGTGACGCCAGCACCCGGCGTCCCACAACAATAGTTCTGGTGGCAGATGACGGTCGAACACCTTGGCAAATTTGTCTGGCAGCCTCTGCGATGAGGATTAAAGCCAAGTTTTGAAATTTCAAACAACCAAACCAACTTGAGTCAGTTTGGGTGTTTCAAGTTTCAACAGTTAGCTTTCAATCGTCATCTCAGAGGCTGTCAAACAAATTCGCAATGGTGTTCGACTGCCATCGACACCGAGAACTGTTGTTGCGGACGCAGGACCCCTGTGTCACTAGTGGGACGTGGATGTAATATTCGACACCGACGACCACATGTATCTTGCACTGACGATACTTGCTATTTAGGGTACCATCGACACCGAGGAACCCCCTAACCCGCTCATCCCCTGGTAAACTAAAATAGCATGCATTCAATTAGCAAAACTACATCATCTCTTGCGCCCGTACATCGTCGAATATTATCACTAATACATCTTGAATAGCATCATACATATAGCATCGCTAATACAGCTAGAACCGTAGCGAACGATGGGTATCGGCGCGGGCGGTGGACACCCAAAGAGAAGGACCCATCACACGATCATAGCTCCGGTGAGATCCCTGAAGAACCTGCCATGTATTGTCGAACCTGCCCTCCAATGCAACCATGTAGCGACGGACGTGCTCGTCCTCCTTGCTGACACGGTGACGTACCACCTCCGCAGTGTCTGAAAGCCTCGGCACCGTCACTCGCCCACGCGACCGCCACCAAACAAGGTTCAGGTCAACGACGAGCTGGCTCCTCACCAAGCTGCGCCCCTCGGAAGGTAGAACCTCCCAGTACCAGCCTGGCGGAACCCAGTCTCGGGCATGCCCCCTCTGATCAAGCAGGCCTCCTCCCCCGAGTCGACGACGAGGATGCGGGATAGGCATCGTCGACGTCGATGAGGGAATAAATGCTTGAACTAAAAAAATAACAAAAAATTTTACATGTTCAAAATTAACCAGAAACTTAACCTAAAGTAAACTAAACTAAACCTAAACTAAACCTAAACTAAACTAGCTAAACTAAACCAGAAACTTAACCTAAAATAAAATAAACTAACTAAACTAAACAAAATCTAAACTAAATTATACTAAACCTAGTTAGACTAAATCTAAAAAAAAGAAAAAAAAAGAAAATGTCTCACCTTGGAGCGGTCGGCGGCGGGCGGGGCCGGCCGGGCTGACGAAGCGACGCCGTGGGGCAAGCGGGCGAGGCGGGCAGGCTGGGCGGCGAGGCGGGCGAACAGCGCCATGGGCTGGGAGGCGGGCGGCGACGCCGCGAGGCTGCATGGCGAGGGAGGCGGCCGGGGCGGGGCTGCGGCGCGGGGTTTGGGATGAGGGGAGGGAGAGAGAGGGGCAGGGTGCGAGGGCTTGTTACATATAGGGCACGGCTCTTTGCTGTGCGCTAGCTGACGCCAAAGAGCCTAGCTAACGGATGTTAGAACGGCCACTTTCTTTGTCGTCTGCTAGCAGACGACAAAGTTTCTTTGCCATCAGCTAGCGGACGACAAAGAAAGTGGTCGTTTGCTGCCCCCCACTAGCGGCCCACCCTGCCTCTTTGCCGTCCGCTAGCGGACGGCAAAGGTTCTATGCCATCAGCTAGCTGACGGCAAAGATGGGGCTGACAGCAAACACTTTCTTTGCCGCCAGCTGCTTCTATGCCATCAGGGCATCAGCTAGCTGACGGCAATGAACCGGCTAATGGCAAAGTTCCTGATTCCAGTAGTGAAGGGCTACTTGAAGAGTCTTGCTCCACAAGAGGGCCAGGGTATCAATATCAAAGAAAGCAGCAAAGCCCATGAGTGCAAGTTGACGAACGGAAAGTAAATTGTATGCAAGGGACTCAACAAGCATGACTTTCTCGATCGTGAGATCATGAGGAATGAATACCTTGCCAAGACCCAATACCTACCCCACTCGACATTGGTGGGCATAGATGGAATCTTGTGCACGTCCACCACCAAGTCCTTGCTTCCGGTCATATGATTTGTGGCTCCACTATCGAGCAACCATGATCCCCCACCGGAAGCAAACACCTAAATGAGATCAATGCTTGGTTTTAGGTACCCATTTTGTAATGGGTCCTTTGATGTTAGTAACAAGGGTGTTAGGAACCAAAATAGACCATTCAATGTACTCATAAGGTGAACCAACAAATTTAGCATAAACATGCCCATCACTAGCACGACATAACACATAAGAAGGGTTAAAGTCGCCGGCTTTGTTTGAAGGGGTGGCATTGCCCTTCTTGACACCACCACCCTTCACATTGTTCTTCTTCTCCTTAGAAGCATCCTCTCCCTCTTTCACAAAAGTTTGCTTGAGAGGAGGAGGTCGTTTGGCCTTGTCATTCTTCTTCTTGTTCTTGGACTTGGGTGCGAACCCAATTCCCTCCTTGGCCACAACTTCCTTTTGATCGTTCAGGTTCTTCTCACCTTGTACGCACGACACAAGGCCTTTCTCAAGTTGCTCCTTCAACTTTGCATTCTCCTCAACAAGATGCACATGCTCACAACATGGGTTTGAAGCATTTGCATTATCAGTTAAAACCATATGAGGAAAAGTGGCTTTCTCCTTGGTTAGCTTCACTTGGAGTTGATCATGAGACTCTTTAAGGCTAGCATGAGTACTGAAAGCACAAGTGCTCCCTAGGTGGTTTTGGTAATTAATGTCAACATATCTCTTGTTGGACTAACACTTTTATCTAGTATGTTTCAGATAAGTTCAACAATGGAGTGACATGGACTAAAGGATGTGGGGACTCCTTCAAGATGCTAAGGACAAAGGATTGGCTCAAGCTTCAAGCTCAAGACTCTTAATTTTATATTTTAGTGATCCAAGATCACATTGAGTCTATAGGAAAAGCCAATACTATCAAGAAGGGATGAGGTGTTGCTTAATGAGCCTCTTGCTTCATGTGCTTAGTGATATGCTCCAAAACCCTCCACTACTTTCCCACTTCCACATATGACCTAAACCTAAAGTCAAACTCGGCCCTACCGATTCTTTCTATCCGGCGCCACCGAGTTCAGATGTCATAGCCACAGCGACAAACCCTTGGCAAATCGGTTTCACCGATAGGGATCTCGGTCTCACCGAGATGGGATTGCAATCTCTCTGTGTATGTCCATTAACAAAATTGGTCTCACCGAGTTTGTGTAATCGGTACTACCGAGATTACAATGCAAACTCTCTGGTTAGCTAATTACCAAAATCGGTCTCACCGAGTTTGAGTAATCGGTCTCACCGAGTTTGCCTGACCAACTCAATGGTTAGCTAATTACCAAAATCGGTCTCCCCGAGTTTCTGTAATTGGTCTCACCGAGATTACGTTATGCCCAAACCCTAATCATATCGGTCCTACCGAGTTGCATGTCAGTCCCACCGAAAACCCTAACGGTCACTAGGTTTACTAAATCGGTCCGACCGAGTTTGATGATTCGGTCCCACCGAGTTTGGTAAATTGTGTGAAACGGTTAGATTTTGTGAGGAGGCTATATATACCCCTCCACCTCCTCTTCATTCGTGGAGAAAGCCATCAGAACAAGCCTACACTTCCAGCATCCTATTTCTGAGAGAGAACTACCTACTCATGTGTTGAGGCCAAGATATTCCATTCCAACCACAAGAATCTTGATCTCTAGCCTTCCCCTAGTTGCTTTCCACTCAAATCTTCTTTCCACCAAATCCAAATCCTGTGAGAGAGAGTTGAGTGTTGGGGAGACTATCATTTGAAGCACAAGAGCAAGGAGTTCATCATCAACACGCCATTTGTTACTTCTTGGAGAGTGGTGTCTCCTAGATTGGCTAGGTGTCACTTGGGAGCCTCCGACAATATTGTGGAGTTGAACCAAGGAGTTTGTAAGGGCAAGGAGATAGCCTACTTCGTGAAGATCTACCGCTAGCGAGGCAAGTCCTTCGTGGGCGACGACCATGGTGGGATAGACAAGGTTGCTTCTTCGTGGACCCTTCGTGGGTGGAGCCCTCCGTGGACTCGCGCAACCGTTACCCTTTGTGGGTTGAAGTCTCCATCAACGTGGATGTACGATAGCACCACCTATCGGAACCACGACAAAAACATCCGTGTCTCCAATTGCGTTTGAATTCTCCAAACCCTTCCCTTTACATTCTTGCAAGTTGCATGCTTTACTTTCCGCTGTTCACATACTCTTTGCATGCTTCCTTGTTATGTATTGTGAATGTTAAACTTGTGCCTAAACTCCACTTAAACCTAAAGAAGTTAAAAACTGCAACTTTAGTACTTACTGTCTAATCACCCCCCCCCCCTCTAGACACCTCTTCTCAAGATCCTACAAGTGGTATCAGAGCTTTGGTCTCCATTGCCTTGGTTTAATCACCTTTGGAGGAAGATGGATGAGTCTACTTTGGGGTGTCTTAGACATAGAGTGCCTATTCTTGATGGAGAGTATTTTCATGAGTGGAAAAATGAGATGCTTGTAATTTTCAATCAATATCACTTGAACAAGTACATTGCTAGCCCTTGTGCACCTCATGTTGATCCTATGCATCCTACCCTTGATGAATCTATTGACATGACTAGAAATCTTAGAACTGTTAATCTTATCACTAGAGGCTTCCCTAGAAACTTAATTAGAATCTTGCCTACTCTTGAGTGTGCCTACACTATATGGAAATTTCTTGAGGAACACTTTCCAAATTATTCCTTGAAAAATCTAGATGAAATTCTCTATAAGTCTATTGCCTTGAGTAAGATGAATACTAGTGATCCTATGTTTGGTGATCATCTATTTGAACTTACCGACCTTATGCGTGCCATAGGAGATGTTGGAATTATTGGTGATATTATTTCCGAAGCTATAAGAATTCATAAGCAAGATCATTGTCAAACTCACTCTAACGAATTACCCTCTCTAGGACTTGATCCACCACATGACGATGTTGAACATGGATACTATGATGAGGATGATGATAGTGACTTCGATCTTGATGATGCAATGAGACATTTTGGTCTTATGGCAAATCTTCGGGGATATGTGTCAGGAGGAAAGGAATGGGTTCTTGACAATGGATGTACCGATCACATGACCGGAGATAAAGACATGTTTCGTGAGCTTGCTGAAAATGATAGTCCTCGAAAGTATGTCACTTTCGGTGACAACTCAAAGGGTAAGGTGGTTGGCCTCCGTAAGGTGGCCATCTCACATGATAGCTCCATTCAGAATGTCATGCTCGTTGAATCTCTTGGCTACAACTTACTTTCAGTATCTAGACTTGCTGATTTCGGTTTCAGTGTCTTATTTACTGAAGTATATTGCCAAGTGTTTCGTTGAGACAATCATAAAATGGTCTTTACGATAATGTAGAGGTGATCTTTACATTGTTGATTTCTCTAAAAGTCACAACCTAAAACTTGCTTCATTGCTAAATCCTCAAAAGGTTGGTTATGGCATAGACGACTAGGTCACGTTGGCATGAGAAATCTTGACAAGCTTATTAAAGGAAATCATATCCCTGGAGTTAACGATGTCATATTTGATAAGGATAGACTTTGCAGTGCTTGTCAGGCAGGTAAAGAGGTTGGAGGAAGGCATCCCGTGAAGAACATCATGACCACAAGGAGGCCACTCGAGCTACTTCATATGGACCTTTTTGGTCCCAACGCTTACAAAAGCCTTGGTGGAAATTCTTTCGGTCTATTTATAGTTGATGATTTTTCAAGATTTACGTGGGTTTTCTTTCTCGATGATAAATCGCAGGTCCAAAAGATCTTCAAAAACTTTGCTAGGAAGGCCCAAAATCAGTTTCAAGTGAAGATCAAGAAGGTTCGCAGCGACAACAGAACGGAGTTCAAGAACGCAAATGTGGACACCTTTCTTGACGAAGAAGGGATTTCACACGAGTTCTCATTACGTACACACCTCAACAAAATGGAGTTGTTGAGAGGAAGAACCGGACGCTCATCGAAATGGCGAGAATGATGCTTGATGAGTACAAGACGCCGAAGCACTTTTGGGCAGAAGCGGTTGAGACAGCTTGTCATGCAACAAATCGCTTGTATCTTCACAAGCTACTCGGCAAGACGGCATACGAGCTCCTCACTGGTAACAAACCCTGGATACTTTCGAGTATTCGGCTCAAAGTGCTACATTCTTGATAAGCATCGTCGTTCAAAATTTGCTCCTAAGTCTCATGAAGGTTTCCTACTAGGTTATGGCTCAAACTCTCTCACTTATCGTGTCTACAACAATTTCACCCGAAAGGTTGAAGAGGAGGTAGATGTGAAGTTTGATGAATCTAACGGCTCGCAAGTAGAGCAATTGCCAATTGATGTAGGAGACAAAGACCCTTCGGAAGCAATCCAAGACTTGTCTATTGGCAAGGTCCGTCCACCGGAGGTGAAGGAGAGTAGCTCGTACGTCCAAGTGGAAGCTTCCACTTCACGACAAGGTGAACCAAGAGTTGATACGGAAGCATCCACAAGTGGAACACACCAAGATGAAGAAAACGAGGAAGAACATGACGAACGCCAAAGAACCTCCTTCTCCACCACGACAAGAAAACGACAACGCCAACAATGAAGAAGATCAAGAAGAAGAAGAAGAACAAGATGAAGAAGATGTTCAACCGAGACCCAAGCAAAAGCTTTCACGAGTTCGAGCAAGAATTGCTAAAGACCATCTCGTCGAGCAAATCTACAATGATATTCAAACCGGGAGAATCACTCGCTCTAAAACTCGTTTAGCTAACTTTTGTGAAAACTATTCTTTCATCTCTAGCATTGAACCTATGAAGGTTGAAGAAGCATTGGAAGATCCGTATTGGATAAATGCTATGCATGAAGAGCTACATAACTTTGAGAGAAACCAAGTTTGGACATTGGTTGAGAAGCCCGACAACAACCACAACATCACCGGTACCAAATGGGTGTTTCGCAACAAGCAAGATGAAGAAGGACAAGTAGTTCGCAACAAAGCACGTCTCGTCGCCCAAGGCTACACACAAGTCGAAGGTATGGACTATGGTGAGACTTATGCTCCCGTTGCTATACTTGAGTTCATTCGCATCTTACTTGCCTATGCTAATCACCATGATATCACCTTGTACCAAATGGACATTAAAAGTGCTTTTCTAAATGGTGAAATAGAGGAGGAAGTTTATGTTAAACAACCTCCCGGCTTTGTCAATTCTAAGAAACCAAATCATGTTTTCAAACTTCACAAAGCCCTTTATGGTCTTAAACAAGCTCCTAGAGCTTGGTATAAATGCTTGACCAAGTTTCTTCTTGAAAAGGGATTTGAAATTGGGAAAATTGAGTCCACACTTTTTACTAAAAGGGTTAATGGAGAATTATTTGTATGCCAAATTTATGTTGATGATATCATATTTGGATCAACTAACCCTCATTTTAGTGAGAAGTTTGGAAAGCTAATGTCGGAGAAGTTTGAGATGTCAATGATGAGTGAACTCAAATTCTTTCTTGGGTTGCAAATTAAGCAAACTAAGGAAGGTACTTTTGTCTCTCAAACAAAGTACACTAAGGACTTATTCAAGAAGTTCAATATGCAAGAGTGCAAAGGTATGTCTATACCCATGCCTACTAGTGGACATCTTGATTTGACCAAAGATGGTAAACCAGTTGAGCAAAAGGTTTATCGCTCTATGATTGGATCATTGTTATACCTATGTGCTTCACGTCCTGATATTATGCTAAGTGTGTGCATGTGTGCAAGATATCAAGCTTCTCCTAAATAATGTCATGTTAAGGCCGTAAAAACGATAGTGAGATACTTAATTCATACACCAAATTTTGGCATTTGGTATCCTAAGAGGGCCTCTTTCGATCTTGTTGGCTACTCCGACTCGGACTATGCCGGAGATAAAGTTGATAGAAAGTCCACTTCGGGTACTTGTCAATTTCTTGGTAGATCTCTTGTGTCTTGGTCCTCCAAGAAACAAAACTCGGTATCCTTATCTACATGAAGCGAAGTACATTGTCAGCTGGTTCATGTTGTGCTCAATTACTTTGGATGACCCAAACTCTTAAAGATTATGGGATATATGTGAAACATGTTCCATTGCTTTGTGACAATGAAAGTGCTATCAGAATTGGTCATAATCACGTACAACATTCTCGAACTAAGCATATTGAAGTTCGTCATCATTTCATTCAAGATCATGTTGCTAAGGGTGACATTAATCTTAAGCACGTTCGCACCGAAAAGCAATTAGCGGATATATTTACTAAACCCCTTGATGAGAAAGTGTTTTGCAGGTTGAGAGGAGAATTGAACATCATTGATGCTTCAAACTTGGAGTAGAAACTCCATTGGATACATGAAAGACATGAGCTTATGACTAATCCATGATATCTCTCTTATGATGAAAATATTATATCTTGGATATATTTGCATCTTGCATGTTATCTAACCCTTGTAGGTACTTGGTTGAATCAAATTCCATGAGATTGTAATCTACTCACATCTTGAGAAAATCTCTACATCACCAAGTCTCTACACTATGGTGGTCAAAGACAAGGAAGCACGGAATCATTCAAACATATCCTTCGACAAACTCTATGTTGAGCTTCATGATTATCATTTTTGGATACCCAAGTGCTCTTCCTTGCCAGAACTAACCAATGTAGGTAGATGGACTCAAATTCCAAGTGGTGCTCCCAACTCTTGATGAGCTACATCAACCTTGAGCAACCCACACAAGTTCAACTACATGATCAACACCACCAACCAAGGTATGTCATTCCATCTTAGAGAAGCTTTACTCCGAGTCATGAGCTAAAGCAACTCGACAAGATGTGAATACATCAAGACGCTTAAACGAAAAATGGTAACCCCATTTTGAGCTTAAACAATGAGTATGACCTATGATCAAGTGATCTCACTTGACTCCTAAGTCAATATACTCTAACATAGGTGACTTTGTCGCCGACCATCTCTAGATGAAGTTCTCTCGTGTTCTTTTCTGAGTTTTTGCATTTGTCTCATGCATTTTTGTTTCCCCTTTCAAAAAAAACTTCATCTAGATTTCTTTCTTTTCTTTTATGTTGCTCTGCATTTCCTGCATCCAATTCATTGCACATCATTCAGTTAATTCCTTGCAAATCTTTGTGAGATCTTACTAGTCTAGTGAGCTGAGGTGACAAGTGTTTTCTCTGTGATGAACTTGGTTTCACCGATTTGTTGCTTTCGGTCCAACCGAATCCTTTCGGTACAACCGAAGCATACCACTATGTGCCACCGATTTCCCAACAAGAAAAACAGTTTTCCACTTATTCTGTGTTTCTTCTAAATCCAGCTCCACTAAATGAATCTTGTCCTCTACAAGCATCACAATTTTATCCAGTGCTTTGTGTTGTGACTCAAGGACCAAACCCATTCACAACAAAATCCAGAAGACCCTTCTTGGAAATTGATGTCAAACCGCGAGAGACAGATCACATCAAAGCAAAACAATTACAAAAGGGAGAGAGTATTAAGGGGAGAAAGAGATCTGTGGGGAGAGAATACTCAAGTAGAAAGTGTTTCTCA
This sequence comes from Aegilops bicornis, assembly GCA_021605145.1. NCBI lineage: Eukaryota > Viridiplantae > Streptophyta > Magnoliopsida > Poales > Poaceae > Aegilops > Aegilops bicornis. The sequence continues at coordinate 566,681,928 of CM038671.1, read as the reverse complement.
AGGATCCCAGATGCTTGGTGTTCAAGAGGAGAGATGCCACATGTCTTTTTGGGGGAAAGACATTTCATTTGTGCTTATTTGCATTAAGCTCTGTTCATTTATATCTTTCAGCCCTAATTTTATGTTCCCTCTCTTCTCCCAGTATCCCATGCTAGATTCAGGGGGAGCAAGACATCTAAGGGAAAGGAATCATTTAAATTCATTGCATATCTTTACTCTTGGGGACATGTCTAATCCAATGTGGTACTTAGTACTCACTCTCTACATGTCATCCCAGTCTTGGTATTCTTGTGGTTTCTTCTATTTGCTCTGGCTAGTAGATGTACCTGTGTTATCTAACCTTGTTTGTGCAGGTTCATTCCACCCTAAGCCAACTCAAGACTACAAGGTAAGTATATGCATCACACTCATGTGTATGAGGAATTCTTGCTGATGTACATACTGTTTGCAAGAAGGACTCTGTAACGCCCCAGATTCGATGCGCCAGGTGTCCGCAAGTTATTCGTCGGTGTTGCCATGTCATTTGCTTGCGTGTTGCACGTTGCCATGTCATCATCTGCATTTCATATCATGTCATCATGTGCATTTCATTTTGCATACGTGTTCGTCTCATGCATCCGAGCATTTTCCCCGTTGTCCGTTTTGCAATCCGGCACTCCTATGTCCCCCGGCGCCCCCTTTTACCTCTTTTCATGTGCGGGTGTTAAACTTTCTTGGAATGGACCGAGTCTTGCCAAGCGGCCTTGGTATAGAACCGGTAGACCGCCTGTTAAATTTCGTGCCATTTGGAGGTCGTTTGATACTCCAACGGTTAACCGGGTAACCGCAAAAGCCTCTTTTGTGTGCAGCCCAACATCCCCTTCAAAGTGGCCCAAAACCCAGAAAACTCCCCTCCATGCTCTCGGTCGTTCGATCACGATTGTGTGGGCAAAAACCGCTCCTCATTTGGACACTCCTAGCTCCCTCTACCTATAAATATGTGCACCTCCCCCGAAATTCCCGCAGTCCAAACCCTAGCAAACTCCTCCCCGCGCCGCCGGACGCGTCCGCGTCGCGCCGGACATGTCCACCGCCGCTGCCACATCACTCCGACCAATCGGGTCACGCCACCTCACCCCAGCGGCCGCTCCCGGCCAACCGAAGCGCGCCACGTCGGCCGGCTCACTCCACCGCGCCCGAGCCATGAGGCGGATCGAGCCAGCAGGCCCATCTCCCGCCGCCCGCGACCATGGCGCTACCTGCACCGCCCGCGCCCGCCCGGCAAGCGCCACCGGCCCGCCGCTCCTGGGCGTCCTCGCCGCCCGGCCGGAGCGCGCTTCTCGGCCGTTGCCCGGCAGGCGCCGCCGCCTCGCGCCGCCGCGGTGCCGCCGCCTCCACGCCGCGGCGCCGCATCTCCGCCAGCGCCGCCGCGCCGCCATGACGCCGCGCCCGGCCTCGCGCCCTCGCCTTCCACCGCCGCCGAGCTTCGCGCCGCGCCGCCGCCCGGCGTTCGTCCCGTCCGGATCCAACCCACAGGGTGGATAAGATCCACCAATCCGCCCATCCAAACGCGCGTCTCCGCCCTGTATCCCTCCGTCCCGATCCGTGTCGTCCAGTTTTCGGAGGTCTAAATTCTTCTAAGTCCCAGATTTTTGCACATAATCATGCCATGTTCGTCATGCCATATCTCTGCATCCGTAGCTCCGTTTCGTGCGTATAATATGTCAAATTGTTCGTATCAACGAGTAATACATTTCATTCCATTGTACCATGTTCATTTTAGCTCATCTTAATGCCTGAATCATCGTTGCAAAAGTGCTATATGATGTTAACATGCTGAAACTGTTATAACTTGATGATTTGTCTTTTTTGCCATGTTTGATGTGTGCATCCTATGAGCATGAGCTATACATGTGTTTTGTGCTATGCCATGACATCTTCACAGTGGTGTCATCCATGTATTTTTGCGGGTCATATAGTGAGTGCATCGAGCTTGTTAAGTAGGGTACTTGCTGTTACTATTTTGCTAGTCTGTATCTGCTATATCATGATGCTATGTTAACCTGCTTCTACAAGTCATTCTATGCATAATCTGGAGATGTTCACTAAGGATGTTTTGTTATACATGTCTTGCTACATCCGTCCATGCCCCTGGTTTGATTTATAGCCTGCCGTAACTTGTTGTAATCTTGCTCCAAATTTCCTTTATAATGTTGCTGTCAGCCTGTTAACATTAAGTTCAGTTGTTGCCATGATTGTTGCTAGTGTTCCATGCACTCTATGAACATTCTCTTGCCATCCTTAGCTTCGTAAACATGTCTTATTACTGTTGGTTGCCTTGCCATGCCATGTGTTGCTCTGTAGTGAGTGGTTCAAGCTCACCAACATGCCTACTTATTGTTGTTCCTGCCATGTATGAATCTGTAATATAACTTGCTATGTTTACATGGGTGCCATCATATCTTTTGTTCCTTTTTGGCTCATGCTCAGTAAGGGACTTTTGTTCTATGCAATCAGTAGATTCATGCCATGCCTTTGTTTTCCTTGATAAGTTCCTGTAGCATGCTGTTTGATAGCTCTAAAAATTGCAACCTGATGTTATTTTCTGATTAGTCTGAAACTGTTATTATATGCAATCTTGCCATGTCCTTTTGAGCATGTTGTATTGATTTATGGAGATAGCTCAGTGTTCATGTTTTGTAATGCTTTATCTGTACATCGTGCCCATGCCTTTTGCTCTTACGTTGAGATGTTGTAGCATATTGTTTTGATGCTTGTAATATGCCTAGTTGCAGTTTTGGACAGATTGTTGTCATGACTTGTATAGGGTGTGTGTTGAACCGTTGCTCCGTTTCGAGTGTGCTCTATATGAACTTGCTTGATTTTGCATGTAGTTTCATATTACCATCTTGCATCCATGATTTGAGGTGTGTGCTTGATGTTTGTATGCATTTTGCATCAATGCCATGTTTATCTTGTTTTGCTCATATGTTCTAGGCCGTAGCTCCGAATTTAATGAACTTTATATATAACTTGACTAGAATTTCGTGTAGATCCTCTTGGTGCTCTTTAAATTGCTGTTTAACAACTTGAACATAAGGTTTATTCAGATCTGGACCAATTTCGAAATTTGCATATGAGGACTTACCGGAATTGTTATATGTTGCTTCCGGCCTCATTTAAACTTGCTTTGATGTGTTGCTCTTGTTTGCATCATCTCTCGCCATGAGTAGCCTCATCTAGCTTTGTCATGCATCATGCTTGTTGTGCATCTGTCGGTGTACTAGAGTAGGGGTACCCTAGTACCCCATACTCGTGCATGGACGGTTGCACCACCCCGCGGCAGGGTTTGCCTCGTCACCGCCAAGATCCTTCGTGGCTCCTTTTGAAGCAATTCAAGAACAAAGTATTTGATTGAGAAGACAAGGCCCCGACAAGAAGAGCTTGTCGGGAAGGCCGCTCGAACGCAGCAGAAGACAAGGCCCGGCAAGAGGAGCTTGCCGGGAAGGCTCGGAGCGCGACAAGTCTCCGAGCGCGACAAGGATTCGGCCGCGGCAAGGCGCTTGCCGCGGCATGCAACCTCTCTCTGTCTCCGCTCCAGCTCACCCAGTGACGTGTCACCATGGGACCGTTCCATGGGCGCGTGTCGAGCGGTCAGGCAGCCAGCGGAGAGCAGCGATAAGCGGCGCCGACAGGCTCGCCATCGTGGTGAGCGGAGGCGCACCGACGGCCTCTGTTAATTGCTTTGGGGCGACAATGACGGGCATTTATTGCTTTTGTCCCTTGCCGTCAGAGTTAGGTATTTTGCATTGTACACTGTTCAAGTAGGTGTACCAACTCCTGTTTTTACATTTTTACCCCGGCCTATGTTGCCACATGTCGGAGACCCCTTGAGCATATAAAAGGAGGCCCGAGTGCAACTAGAGGGGGTTCGGCTCATTCGGTTCATTGGACTCACTCGAGACCAGATACGCCACGCTTAGGTTTTGTAGCGTACATCGGCTCCCTAGCAAGAACAGAATAGATCAAATGAGCAGCGATAGGAGTTTTATCTCTCCGGAGAGCTCCGAAGGCTGGGTAAACCGCTTCGTGTGCATCGCCTTGATCCGCTCTTTCGTGCGATCTCCGCCCCCTCCGAACCACAAGGGGCCTGCTCCGCCAGCCCCATAGGTGTCATGGTGCGATCAGCCTCCCGACATCTCTCTGGCGCGCCAGGTAGGGGGCGTCGAGGCCGTGTGAATCTGATCCGGCGTTCACACGAGCAGCGTCATCAACATCTTCCTCAACATGCCACCGAAGAAAAAGGCTTCGGCGGCAGCAGAGCCGTCCACGTCGTGCCCACCCTCACCGCAGCAAACGGGTGGTGAGGCAGACGCTGGCGGAGGAACGGGCGCCGGCGAAGGTGCTCGCGCGCATCCCCCGCGCCCATCTTAGGAGACGCGGGACCAACAACGTCATGGCGTTCACAACACCATACGTTCGTTGGATCGAGACCCTCAAGACCAGCATACGCGGCAACATGCTGGCACGAGTGAGATACGGCCGCCCGGACGGGGCGCTGCTCCTTCTAACGAAGTTAGAAGTCCGAACGTGTCCTGCTCCTCGCACCGTTCTCCAATGCCACCCACTACTCCAGCAGAAGCTCTGGCGAGAGCCCAGCTGCTCCTCGACTACCCTCCAATGGCCGACAAGGTCGACGAGTGGAGGGCCACTATCCAGAGCCTCATCGGCTTTGCCAACGGCGACGCTCCGCGACAAGCGACCCCATCATTGCCGCGGCGAGACGACAAGGCACGAGCCGGTGGCGACGAGACTGTCGGGGGTGCAACCACCATGCACTCTCCACCAAGAAGGCCAAGATCGCCGACCCAACGGATCCCCCTCGACAGCGACTCCACTGCGTCGTCGGATCCGCGGGCTCAGCGCGATCAGCGCCAAGTTCTTCATGAGCGACAACAAGAGGACGCTCGAACTCGCATCGAGCGCCGAAGAGAAGCAGGACGTCAGTCCGACAAGCGCTTGGGCCTTGTTGACATGCAGCGTGCGGAGGGCCAGGCGACTTGTCAGACGTCTGTAGGTTGCCCTGCGTTCACTTTCGTGAGCTGCGGCAAGTCCATGGCCCGGAAAAACTTCAAACCAGACGTGCGGAGAAGTATGATGGCCGGACGCATCTGTCGGAGTTCCTCGGCATCTACACCATCGCGGTGCAGGCTGCGGGGGGGACGGACGACAAGATCCTCGCCAACTACTTCCCGCTTCGTGCTCAAGCCCAATGTCGATCTTGGCTCATGCACTTGCCGGACAGCTCCATATCCTCTTGGCAGATCTGTGCCATCGGTTTGTTGGCGCCTTCACGGTGGCCACAAACCTCATGGCCAAGAGAGTGACCTTCACTTGCTCGCCCGAGCGAAGGAGAGTCCTGCGCAAGTTCATTCAGAGATTCAGCCGTGTGCACTACAACATCCCCGACGTCCACCCTGCCGTGGTGATCAGCGCATTTCATCAGAATGTGCGGAACCGCAGGATGAGGGAGGAGATGGCGATGTGCAAAGTCAAGGACGTCGATGAGCTGTATGCATACAGCCGACAAGTGTGCCTGCTATTGAGGAAGGGAGGAGACTCCCTGGAGAGAGTGCAGAAGCAGGGTCTTACAGTGATGACACCGCCCGGGCAAAGAAGGGCTGGCGGCGAGGCAATAGGAAGAAGAAAAGCAGAGAAGTGCTAGCTGTCGAGCAGTCCGGCAACGGAGGCGACGACAAAAACGCCAAGGCTGGTGGCTCCGGCAAGGAGGTTGCCGTTGACGCCAACCACCAGTCGGTGGCGGCCGCCGACAAGCAGGACGGCTCCGGCAAGCAGTACTGCAAGATCCACCGCACCAAGGGCCACGATCTCCAGAGCTGCAAGAAGGTCGAGCAGCTCATCGAACAGCAGAGAGCTGAGTACGAGCGGCGGAACAAGGAGAAGGCCCAGGAAGGTGCTGGGGGAGCAAGCAAGAAACGTCCCGGCCGGGGAGGACGTCGCGGCAAGGTCAAGCAGCGACAAGGAGATCGACCTCCCCGCGGCCGCGACAAGGATGAAGATGAGGACGACGACAAAGACATGGAAGACGGCAGCGCCGACGGCAGGAGTTTGAAAGCCACGAGAGGTCGCTTTGCGTTGACGGAGGTGCTTCCTCGCATACCTCCCACCGCCAACTCAAGCAATGGATGCAGGAGGTCAATGCGATTGGAACCATCCGTAGAGTCACGCAAGCCTACTGAAGTGGTCCAAAGACGCCTATCATTTTTATATTGAGGACCACCACGATCGCATAAGCTGCGGTCGGGTGCTTGCCGATGTTGGTCTCTCCAACCATCCGCAACCTCAAGGTCACAAAATGTTAGTTGACGGTGGGGCGGCTTGAATCTGATCTCCTCCGTGGTGCTCCGAGCTTCAAATCTCGACGGCGAACTCGAAGAGACCGGAACCTTCCAAGGAATCAATCCGGGAAGGAGCAAGCCAAAGGGAAGATTACGTTGCGGTAACATTTGGCGTGAGCCGAACTTCAGATCGAGAGGGTTACGTTCGACGTTGCCGATTTCCCATTGCCTTACAATGGGATACTTGGCCCCAAAGACTCGCCAAGTTCATGGCAGCCTCTCACTACGCCTACAACCTACTCAAGATGACGGGCCCGACAAGCGTCATCTCTGTCCATGGCGACAAGAAGGATGCCCTTATCTGTGCCGACAAGATCTTCCGGGATGCAACAGCCATGACAGATTGCGGACACTTGCCGCTGAAGCTCCGGGGGAAGAAGACCGAGTCCAAGTCCGGCAAGGGCTCGATGCTCACTCCGCAAGCGCACCTCTTCGGAGTGTTGCGCTACCGTCGAGGACGCACCATCGAGCTCCACCGCAAGTGCAAGAAGATGGTGGCTCCGCCAAGACCAAGAAGGTGCCCGCCAAGGAGGACGGGCGCTGGTGGTACCTTCACCATCGATGCCTCTCTCGACCCCAAATAGGAAGGCGCGCTCGTCGGTTTCCTCAGGCGAATGTCGGCGTGTTTGCATGGCAACCGTCCGATATCCCCGGTGTTCCTGTGAAAGTGATCGAGCACCGCTGGCCGTTTGTCCTCATCGCGGCCCGTCAAGCAAAAGTCGGGAAGCAAGCGGTGGAGCGCCAAGAATTCATAGCGAAGAGATCAAGAACCGGAAACAGCAGGCCTTGTCAGAGGAGTGCTCCATCCTACGTGGTTGGCCAATCCTGTAGTCGTGCGCAAGGCAAATGGGAAATGGAGACCTTGTATTGACTTCACGGGTGTTAATAAAGCTTGTCCCAAAGATCCATTTCCCTTGCCGCGCATTGACCAGATTGTTGACTCCACGGCTGGATGTGATTTGCTTTCGTTTCTTGATGCCTACTCAGGATACCATCAGATCTTCATGGCTGAAGAAGATGAAGAGAAGACCGCATTCATCACACCATGTGGCACATACTGTTTCATACGGATGCCTTTCGGTTTGAAGAATGCTGGTTCAACATTTGCAAGGGTAGTCCATGACGCTTTTGAGCCGCAAATGCTGTAAATGTAGAAGCCTACATGGATGACATAGTGGTCAAGAGCAAGGACAAAGCAACTCTGGTTCAAGATTTGACGAGACCTTTGCAAATCTCCGCAAGATCAACCTCAAGCTCAACCCCGAGAAGTGCGTGTTTGGAGTCCCTTCCGCAAGCTTCTCGGGTTCTTCGTGTCTCGGCGAGGATTGAAGCTAATCCCGACAAGATCAAGGCCATTGAGCAGATTGAAGCACCAAAGCGCGTCAAGGATGTACGAAGACTTGCGGTTGCGTGGCTGCTCTCGGCAGGTTTATTTCTAGGTCTGCTGAGCGCTACCGCCATTTTTCAAGATTTTGAAAAAGGCAGGTCCAGTAAAATGGACTCCCGAAGCGGATGCTGCGCTGCAGGACTTAAAGAGATACATGTCCTCCACTCCAACACTTGTCGCACCTACACCACAAGAGAAGTTGATGCTATATATAGCGGCAACCAATCAAGTGGCTAGTGCTGGGTTAGTGGCGGAGAGGGAGGCAGATGACGAGCCAGCAACCGCGGCAAGCACATCCAGCGACAAGCAGGGGGCTTCGCCGACAAGCTCTGGTCCCGACAAGGATGAATCCGCGCAGACACATGAACTGATACAGAAGAGGGTGGTGCAGCGCCCAGTCTACTTTGTTAGTTCCCTCCTGCAGGGGGCTAGGTCAAGGTACTCTGGGGTGCAGAAATTGCTTTTCGGCCTCCTCATGGCCTCGAGAAAGCTGCGCCACTACTTCCAAGCGCATGAGACACAGTTGTCACTCGCTTTCCCCTGAAGAGGATACTGCGAGAATCCGTAAGCGGCAGGCGGGATTGTCGAGTGGGCCTTTGGAGCTGTCAAGCTTTTGTCTCAAGTTTGAAAGCACATCAACTATCCAAAGCGAGCATTGGCAGAATTCATAGCAGAATGGACGCCAACGCCAGATGAAGAGATTAGGAGACGAGCATTCTGTCAAAGAAGCAAGCAAAGAGTGGCTGATGTACTTTGATGGTGCCTTCTCGCTGCAAAGCGCCGGGTGCCCGGCGTCGCTTATCGCACCCACCGGAGAGCGCCTCAAGTACGTCGTCCGGATGCACTTTCCCAAGGAGCAAGCGACAAACAATCTTGTAGAGTATGAAGGTTTGCTTGCGGTCTCGAGATCGCAGTGGACCTTGGGATCAAGAAGCTTATTGTTAGGGGTGACTCGCAACTCGTCGTCCGCCAAGTCAACAAAGATTACCAGAGTCCGTTGATGGAAGCCTACGTTGATGAAGTGAGGAAGCTAGAAGAGCACTTTGACGGCCTGCAAATGGAACATGTTCCAAGAGCTCGAGAATGATATTGCCGACGGCACATCAAAGTGCGCTGCGCTTAAGTTACACAATGGAACCAGAGGATTTTCGTGCTCAAGCTGACTCAGCCAACCGTAACACCGTCAACCGGACAGAGCAAGAAGAGAAAGTTGGCCTCTGGTGACTACTTTCCGTGAGCTTCGAAGCCGTCGTTGCAAAGGTCCCCAAGATCAACACTGCTTGATCTTTGAGGAGCAGTCTGGCTGCAGACCCTGTGGTTTGTTTCGTTGAAGCGAAGCTCCGACAAGTTTTGCTCCGGCAAGCTTGTCGGGGAGCATCTAACTCCGGCAGGCCGCGAGCTCTTGCCGTGGAAGCTGATGTTCCCTTGAAGCGGATGTGCCTTTAGTCCTTGTTGTCGAGCCGCAAGCTCCGGCATGGGCGCGGATTGTCCATTTCCTTCAGACAGAGAACTTCCGAAGAGCAAGAAGAAGCGGAAAGAGTAGCCCAGCGGTCAAGTATGTACCAGTTTGTCGGCGGCATCTTTGCATGAAGAAGACTCAACGGTGTGAAATTGAAGTGTATTCCGGGGAAGATGGATGAAGCTGTTGGCGAGATACACGGAGGCATATGTGGTCACCACATTGGCACGACAGCACTTGCCGGCAAAGCTTTCCGGCAAGGTTTCTTCTAGCCGACAGCCCTCCAGGATGCAACTGCACAAGTAACCAAGTGTGAAGCGTGCCAGTTCCATTCCAAACAGATACACCAGCCAGCTCAAGCTCTCCAGACGATCCCTTTATCCTGGCCATTTTCGGTCTGGGGGCTCGACATCCTCGGCCCCTTCCCCCGAGCAGTCGGGGGCTTTGAGTACTAGAACGCCGCAATCGACAAGTTCACAAAGTGGCGGAAGTGGAAGCGATGAGGAAGGTGATAGCACGCGATCAAGATCAAGTTCTTCAGGTCGATTGTTTGCCGTTTGAATCCCTAACAGGATCATCACCGACAACGGCACACAATTCTGAGTCGCACCTTCATGCAAGACGTCCAAGACCTTGGCGCCAAGGTCTGCTTTGCTTCATTGCTCACCCGAGAAGCAACGGTCAAGCAGCTAGGGCAAATCTTTGAAGTCTGCTGGCTGAAGACCAGAACTTTCGACAGGCTGCACAAGTGCGGAAGAAAGCTGGATCGAGGAGCTGCCGGTGGTTCTTTGGTCGATCGTAACGACGCCAAATCGAGCCATCGGCCAGGCACCCTTTGCTCTAGTCTATGGAGCAGAGGCAGTTCTCCCCACGGAACTCAGATACGGATCGCCTCAAGTACTCGCTATGATGAGCTTGAGCAAGAGCAGCTGCGACAAGATGACGCTGCTCCTCGAGGAGGATCGTCTTCATGTCATTGCGAGCCGCTCGGCTGACAAGAAGCCTGCGTCGCTACCATAGCCAGTGGTTAGTGCGAAGTCTCGAGGAAGGCGACCTTGTTCTTCGGTAGCGTTCAGTCCGCCAAGAATTCAAACAAGTTGACGCTAAGTGGGAAGGCCCTTATCGGGTGAAACGAGTCACTAGGCTGGCGCTGTCACTTTGAGACCGAAGATGGCATTCGGTGAGCAACTCCTGGAACATTGAGCATCTTCGTAAGTTTTACCCATAAGGCGCGGTTGTCGGAATCCGTTCCGGCAACCACCTTTTGTACAAGTCTTGCCGCTGTTGCATGTAATCCTTCGTACAAAGCCGGGCGCAGACCCCGTGCATCTGTAAAGCTCATGTGTTGTGCACAGCTTGTCAAGTTCATGCTTTCATCAATTTATTGCATGCTTTGGCTAACACTTTGTGCAGCAACCACACCCGGTAAGCAGAATCAAGCCGCTAGGCTCCATAACATTATTTCATTTTCTTTTTTTTCTCTCTCAAAGAAAGGAAGGCTCCCTCGCGCACAAGTTGACCAGGGGGGGAGGAGGATATAATACTATGTTATGGACCAGACACCGCTCGAGGAAGATTCACCTCATCGGGAAGCAAGAGACCGAAAAGCTAAGTTGCCAAAGTTTGAGCAATCAATTTTTAAATTTTTAAGTTATCTTCCTCGAACGATAGTACTTTGTATGGAGAACCTGTGCACAGAGGAACCAAATCGTGACTGGTCGCGCCCTTACTTTGTTTCGAGTCCGCTCAACAACTTAAGTGAGCTGCGGCTAGTCCGCGACAAGGTTGCTTGTCGGTAGCGACCCTGCCAAAGAAGTTGCTGAAGTTCCGCGACTCGCTATGGCAAGGGTGCCTGCACCGGCAAGTTTCCCTGAAAAGCGTAAGGCAGAAACGTACAAAGGAAGGAATCAAGTAGAGGAAATAACGTTGCATTGATCGATTCACCTAAAGATAGAGTATATTACAGAATAACTTGTTGCTGATCTAACAAAGTTTTCTAAACATGATCAGCAGCGACAAGGGAAAGATAAGGTTGGCGGCCTAGTCCACGCGGTCGCCCTCAATCCTCTTGATCTTGTTCACCTTGTCCACAATGGGTGCGACAAGGGCTTTGAGCTCCTCCACGTTGGCTTCGGCCGGCAAGGATCTGAGGACGCCGTTAAAGTTGAGGCCCGGGTTGCGGAAGGCCACCTTCATCAACACCTTCTCGAGGGACCCTGCACAAACCTGGCGAGATTCCTCGGCAAGCTGCTTCGGGACCTCCTCCCGGAGTCACCGGAGGCCCGTCACCACGCCTTTGAAGAATAGGCTAAGCTTGACTGGGTTGGAGATGCTCGTCGAGGAGTACGCAAGGTCCCCCATCCCGGCTCCATCACTGCTAGGTTGTGGATGTCGGCGGCGGTGTCCACAAGACCTTCGGTCCAGTGCTCCACGCTCTCCCTCAAAGTGTTCTGGACGGAGACAGCATTCGCCAGCAGCTCCTCCTTGGCCTTGATCGCCTCCAACAAGCCCGCCTCCCGCTCTCTGGCGCCATCCAACGTTTGCGTCAGAGTGGTCAGCTTCAACTCCAGATCCGCCTTGGAATCCTTGGCGGCGTCGAGCTCCTTGGCCCTGTCAGAGAGACGGCTCTGCAGCTCGCCAAGGGTGTAGGCGTCCTTTTCGCGCTCACGCTTGAGCACGGCAAGCTCTTCGCCGCTCTTCTTGAGGGTGGCCTCCAGCTGTGCCACCTTCGCCTTCAGCTCTTCCTTGGCGGCCTCGGCGGCTGCGGCAGCGTTCTTCGCTTCCTGAAGCGCCCCGCCAAGCGACTCCTCGCGCGCGGCAAGGTCCTCTTCATGGCTGTCCAGGTTGACCTTCCGCTGCACCAACTCGCTCTCCTGCGCGGCGAGCTTCTCGGCAGCCAGCCTCTGCTCCTCATCAGCTGCGGCCTTCTCAAGGATGAAGGCCGTGCGCTTTTCTGCGAGTTGCCCCCGCGCTTCCGCCACGTCGCGGAGGGCTTCTTTGTTGGCGCTCCGGAGCTCCTCGGCACGCTTTTCCATGTCCGCTCCCGCCCTCGCGACAAGGGCTTCCCGGATCTCTAACTTGGCCTGCCGGGCGAGGTAGAGCGACAGCAGCCTCTTGTGTTGCTCCTCCTTAGACTTCGGCCGCTTGCTTTGCTTGGCGTCCACGGCGTCAGCCTAGCGGAGGCGAGTAGCTCTCCATCGAAGGTCTCGCCCTCGACCGGCGCCCTGGAGCTCGGTTCCCAGGGGAGCTTGATGAAGACGCCTTCGCCGGCCCTCAGGTAGGCACCGGGCTGGGGCTCCTCGAACTGGGCAGCGGCCAGGGGAAATCGGCTGTCGGTAGCGCTTGCCGCTCCTGCGACCTCGGGGCGTCGGTCACGACCGCCCGACCCCTCGCCCGGCATCTGCGTCGGCAGCCTCGGTGGCCTCCTGTAACAGGCTCGTCGGCGATGGCCTCTTCCTCCTGACGACGGCCTCTTCTTCTTGACGGCGGCCTGGTCGGTATTGCCTTGCGCGTTCCCTCCTCGCCGGGCGGCCTCGACCTCCATCGGGTCTGCGTCGAGCGAAGAAAGAGCGATCAGCAGATATTCAAAAAGAGGAACAAAAGAAAGCAAGCCCAAGGAAAATCCCATGTAAGGAGTTACACTGCAACGGGATCCGCAGCCATGGCCTCGACCGGCTGGAGGGTCGGCTGGCGCCGTCCCTTGCCGGGTATCCTCCCTTGCCGGAGTGGCCTCCCTTGTCGGGGTGGCCTCCCTTGTCGGAGGGAGCTCCCTTAGGGGAGTTCTCCTTGGCGGCGAGTGACAGCGGGCAGGGGTCTCGGGCGGCTTCCGAGCCCTCCCGATGAGGCTGCTCGCTCCTACACAATTAAGCGATCGAAATCAACGAAGAAAGGGCACCCCTGCACACCTAGTAGTAAGGAGAAAAACTGCACACTTACTCTGGGGGCTGTGCTGGGGGCTGCTCAGAGGAAGGGAGGCCGGGTCCGGCAAGGCGGTCTCGGACGCATCCCCTGTCGCCACGGGGGAATCGTCCTCAACGATGATCGTCGAGATCTTGGCCCTCTTCGCCGCTCTCTGGGCCAGCGTCCTGAAAAGGAAAGAGTCCAGAACGAAGCAAATCAGATTCAAGATGAAGCAATAAAAATTGAAGAAATACAAGCACAAGTCCCAAGAGCTTACTCTTCGCCTTCCTCCTCGGAGCTAAGCGCGGAGAAATCAAACTCCGGCCCGCCTCCGATGCGATGAGGCGGGGGTAAACTCTCTTGGCCGCTTAAGCGGGCGTCGGCGGCTCGAGAAGATTCCGCCCAGTTGTCGCTGCGGTTTGGGCGCTCCCTGGCAACCTCGCTTGCAGCGGTGAAGGCGTCGGCGGCAGCGCTGCTTGTGGGCGGACTGCCGCCCGACTTCGTCTCGACCCTACGTAGAGCGCCTCCTTGGCGGAGCAGGGGGCTCCGTTGGCGGCAAGTCGCTTGGCGGTGGGGAAGAAGCGCCCTCGGCGGGTCCACTCGACCCGGCCTCGGTCCCGACGAGCTCGTCCTCGCCGGCGACCTCCCCTCGCTCGGCAAGGCTTGCCGCCTTCGCCGCCTCCGCCTCCTCCACGGTGAACCCGAAGGCTCCAGCGGCAGCGGCTGCCGCCGCCTCCTCCACCCTGGTGGCGATCCGCCCCATCTCCTGCTCGGTGGTGTCTCGGGTGAGCCTCCTCTGCTCGTCGGCGCGGATCGGCACTTCTTGCAAATCATCGAAGAATTGCTGCACGACCTCGTCGGGGGGCTCCTGCCAGGTCGGGACGATCCCGTGGGAGTCGCCTGATGGCATCATGGCGGCTGGATGCGGTCGGCGCCGAGTTGTTGCCTGGCGGGGCGACCCCTCGCGGCAACCTGAACCACTACGGATGTTCGGGTCGTTCTTGAACAGCTCGAGCAGCACCGAGTCCAGCTCCATGACGGTGAAGTTCCAATTCAGGCCGGCGCAGCCTCATGATGTCCGCCGCATTACGGAACTCCCAAGCAGGCCTCCTCCTTTCACGCAAGGGAAGCGATGCGGTGGCGAATGAAGTCTGCGCTAACGGCGCTCAACATTAACCCGGCAAGCCTAAGGCGCGAAATTTGGGTCACGACTATCTTCAGCCTCGCATCCTCTGGCGCCAAGTTACTCCAATCCTTGCAGCAGCGCAATTGGGGTTTGGCGCCTGGCGGTGAAGGGCTGCGGATCCTCCTCACGACCCAGCACCAGTTGGCTCTCCACTCCTCCCACTTGTTCCGAACTCCCCTCTAGGTAGGCCTCTTTCTTGCCGATCCTAGAGACCTGTGCTATCCCTCCGGCAAGTGGCTCTCCTCTCTCGACGCTGGGAACAAAGAAATGGCGGAAGAGTGCCACATTCGGTGGACTCCGACAAAGTTTTCGCACAAATGTGCGAAACGGCCATGGTCAAGATGGCGTTGGGGGTGAAATCAAGGAGGCGGAGGCTAAAGGTGTTCATTATGTCGCAAAAGAACTTCCGGAATACGGCGTGCAAAGACCGCAATAGAAGAAAAGGGCGAAGAAAGGGTACCTGTTGGGGGCGAGATCAGCGGCGGAGGCGGGGAGCACCCTCGTCGCGCGGATGCGCACGGATCTCCGTCGACCGAGAAAAGATAGTAGACGTCCGCAGCTCCGTGCGCCCGAGCTGCGGGGAAGACGCTTCGCTCCTTACCTGCAGCGCCGCGAGCCGCTGCGCCTCGGCCGACTTGACGCCCTTCTCCTTATCGGCCTTCGGGGCCATGGCGAAGGGGGCGGAGGAGGTCGACGGCGGTGAGTGTGCTTGTGGCGAAAGGGGGGCGGGGCGCTGCTCTCTTTGCACCGGAGAAGACGAGGGGAGCGGCGCTGGTTTCTTGACAAGACAACAATGGCGGGGGCGGTCGGCCTGCTTCTGTTTCCTCCGCTTATAAAGGGGAGGAGGGGGGCGGACGTTCCGCTTATATCAATAAAGAATCCCCCACGACCGCGCCCACGATCTCTCGCACGACGCCACGTCCGGTGCGCGGCCGTTAGTGGGGATTGTGGTGGGTCCGGGCGAAGTTGCGGCGCGGTCGAGGCAGCGTGTCCGTGCCGCAGTTCCGGGCCTGGCCCGACAAGCGCTTCGGCACTGTGCAGCCCAGGCCGGGGCTCCTGCCGGTGTACTAGAGTAGGGGTACCCTAGTACCCGTGACTCGTCTGCAGACGATTGCACACCAGCCGCGTGGTTTGCCTCATCACCGCCAAGATCCTTCGTGGCTCCTTTTGAAGCCACTCAAGAACAAAGTATTTGATTGAGAAGACAAGGCCCCGACAAGAAGAGCTTGTCGGGAAGGCCGCTCCAGGCACGCAGAAGACAAGGCCCCGGCAAGAGGAGCTTGCCGGGAAGGCTCGGAGCGCGACAAGTCTCCGGCGTGACAAGGACTTCGGCCGCGGCAAAGGCGCTTGCGCGGCATGCAACCTCTCTACATCTCGCTCCGGCTCACCCAGCGACGTGTCGCCATGGGACCGTTCCATGGGCGGCGTGTCGGCGGCTGTGCAACCAGCGGAGAGCAGCGATAAGCGGCAGACAGGCTCGTCATCGTGGCGGCGGAGGCGCACTGACGGCCTCCTCTGTTGCCTTTGTTTGGGCAACAATGACGGGCATTTATTGCTTTTGTCCCTTGCCGTTAGAGTTAGGTATTTTACCTTTGTACCTTTGTTCAAGTAGGTGTACCAACTCCTGTTTTACATTTTTACCCCGCCTATGTTGCCACATGTCGGAGACCCCTTGAGCATATAAAAGGAGGCCCGAGTGCAACTAGAGGGGGTTCGGCTCATTCGGTTCATTGGACTCACTCGAGACCAGATACGCCCACGCTAGGTTTTGTAGCGTACATCGCTCCCTAGCAAGAACAGAATAGATCAAATGAGCAGCAGTAGGAGTTTATCTCTCCGGAGAGCTCCGAAGCTGGGTAAACCGCTCGTGTGCATCGCCTCGATCCGCTCTTTGTGCGATCTCCGCCCCCCTCCAAACCACAAGGGGCCTGCTCCGCCGGCCCCATAGGTGTCCGCGGGTACGATCAGCCTCCCCAACAGCATCATGCCTTGTTCACGTGTGGTGTGTTTACCATGTTGTGTGCTTTTCTCAATAGTTCCCGTTTCGTTGCGATCGTGAGGATTCGTTCGTCTACGCTTGGTTCGTCTTCGTGGCTTCACCTTCTTCATGGACTCGTTCTTCTTCCTTGCGGGATTTCAGGCAAGATGACCGCTACCCTGGATCTCACTACTATCATTGCTATGCTAGTTGCTTCGTTCTATCGCTTTGCCGCGCTACCTATCTCTTGCTGCTCAAGCCTCCCAAATTGCCATGAACCCCTAACCTTTGTCACCCTTCCTAGCAAACCGTTGTTTGGCTATGTTACCACTTTTGCTCAGCCCCTCTTATAGCGTTGCTAGTTGCAGGTGAAGTTGAAGATTGCTCCATGTTGGATTATGTTTATGTTGGGATATCACAATATCTCTTATATTATTAATGCATCTATATACTTGGTAAAGGGTGGAAGGCTCGGCCTTATGCCTGGTGTTTTGTTCCACTCTTGCCGCCCTAGTTTCCGTCATATCGGTATTATGTTCCCGGATTTTGCGTCCCTAACGCAGTTGGGTGATTTATGGGACCCCTTGACGATTCGCTTTGAATAATACTCCTCCAAAGAAGGCCCAACCTTGGTTTTACCATTTGCCTCACCACTCACCTATTTTCCCTTGGGAGTAATTAACCCAAGGGTCATCTTTATTTAGCCCCCCGGCCAATGCTTGTCTAAGTGTTGGCCCGAATCGAGCCACCAAGGCCACCGCTGGAAACTCGAGGCCTGGTTTTACTCGTAGCATGTCTCATCCGGTGTTGCCACGAGAACGAGATATGTGCAGCTCCTATCGGGATTGTCGGTAGCATCGGGCGGTCTTGCTGGTCTTGTTTTATTCTTTGTCGAAATGTCTTGTAGCCGGATTCCGAGACCGATCGGGTCTTCCCGGAGAAGGAATATCCTTCGTTGATCGCGAGAGCTTATCATGGGCTAAGTTGGGACACCCCAGTAGGGTTTGAACTTTCGAAAGCCGTGCCGCGGTTATGTGGCGAGATGGGAATTTGTTAATATCCGGTTGTAGTAAACTTGAAGCAAACTCTTCTAAAATACACCAACCGTAGCGTAATCGTGGAGTGTCTCTTTTCGGGTTGATCGAGAGGAGAACACGGTTCTTGGGTTATGTCTGACGTAAGTAGGAGTTCAGGATCACTTCTTGATCATTACTAGTTGACGACCGTTCCTTTGTTTCTCTTCTCGCTCCCATTTGCGTATGTTAGCCACCATATCATGCTTAGTCGCTGCTGCAACCTCACCACTTTACCCCTTCCTTTCCCATTAAGCTTTGCTAGTCTTGATACCCATGGTAATGGGATTGCTGAGTCCTCGTGGCTCACAGATTACTACAACAACAGTTGTAGGTACAGGTTTGCGATGATCATGACGTGAGAGCGATGTTTGCTTGTATTGGAGTTCTTCTTCTGCTTCTTCTTCGATCAGGGGATAGGTTCCAGGTCGGCAGCCTGGGCTAGCAGGGTGGATGTCGTTTGAGCTTCTGTTTATGTTTCATCCGTAGTCGGATGTTGATCTTGTATATGTAATGTTGATGTATTCTTGTGGCATTTGTGCATTATGTATGTATCCCTATGTATTATGTAATGTTGATGTAATGATATCCACCTTGCAAAAGCGTCTTCAAGATGCGCTTCTATCCTTGGTGGGACCATCGAGTTCCTTTAGGATAGGGTCGCATCTTGGGCGTGACAGACTCATAAGCATGGAGGTATTTTCTTTAATATTCTTTGCTCTGATGCATATGGCCAAGATACATGTAACACATTGCCTACTCTATCATGGTTATGCTCTCACATGCTTCTATATTCCATACTCACATGATTGCATACATGTAGGGGGAGCCTATGCTTGTTGCATGTCTTTTCGAAGCTTTACTTGCTATTCTTTATATCTTTATCTAAAGATTTGATGTATGTTGCCATCAATTACCAAAAAGGGGGAGATTGAAAGCACAAGTGATCCCTAGGTGGTTTTGGTAATTAATGTCAACATATCTCCTGTTGGACTAACACTTTTATCTAGTATGTTTCAGATAAGTTCAACAATGGAGTGGCATGGACTAAAGGATGTGGGAACTCCTTCAGGATGCTAAGGACAAAGGATTGGCTCAAGCTTCAAGCTCAAGACTCTTCATTTTGTATTTTAGTTATCCAAGATCACATTGAGTCTATAGGAAAAGCCAATACTATTAAGAAGGGATGAGGTGTTGCTTAATGAGCCTCTTGCTTCATGTGCTTAGTGATATGCTCCAAAACCCTCCACTACTTTCCCACTTCCACATATGACCTAAACCTAAAGTCAAACTCGGCCCTACCGATTCTTTCTATCCGGCGCCACCGAAGTTCGGATGTCATAGCCAACGCCACAAACCCTAGGCAAACCGGTTTCACCGATAGGGATCTCGGTCTCACCGAGATGGGATTGCAATCTCTCTGTGTATGTCCATTACCAAAATCGGTCTCACCGAGTTTGTGTAATCGGTACTACCGAGATTACAATGCAAACTCTCTGGTTAGCCAATTACCAAAATCGGTCTCACCGAGTTTGAGTAATCGGTCCCACCGAGTTTGCCTGACCAACTCTCTGGTTAGCTAATTACCAAAATCGGTCTCCCTGAGTTTGTGTAATCGGTCTCACCGAGATTATGTTATGCCCTAACCATAATCATATCGGTCCTACTGAGTTGCATGTCAATCCCACCGAAAACCCTAACGGTCACTAGGTTTACTAAATCAGTCCGACCGAGTTTGATGATTCGGTCCCACCGAGTTTGGTAAATTGTGTGTAACGGTTAGATTTTGTGTGGATGCTATATATACCCCACCACCTCCTATTCATTCGTGGAGAAAGCCATCAAAACAAGCCTACACTTCCAGCATCCTATTTCTGAGAGAGAACTACCTACTCATGTGTTGAGGCCAAGATGTTCTATTCCAACCACAAGAATCTTGATCTCTAGACTTCCCCAAGTTGCTTTCCACTCAAATCTTCTTTCCACCAAATCCAAATCCTGTGAGAGAGAGTTGAGTGTTGGGGAGACTATAATTTGAAGCACAAGAGCAAGGAGTTCATCATCAACACGCCATTTGTTACTTCTTGGAGAGTGGTGTCTCCTAGATTGGCTAGGTGTCACTTGGGAGCCTTCGACAATATTGTGGAGTTGAACCAAGGAGTTTGTAAGGGCAAGGAGATCGCCTACTTCGTGAAGATCTACCACTAGTGAGGCAAGTCCTTCGTGGGCGACGACCATGGTGGGATAGACAAGGTTGCTTCTTCATGGACCCTTCGTGGGTGGAGCCCTCCATGGACTCACAAGAACTGCTACCCTTTGTGGGTTGAAGTCTCCATCAACGTGGATGTACGATAGCACCACCTATCGGAACCACAACAAAAACATCCGTGTCTCCAATTGCGTTTGAATTCTCCAAACCCTTCCCTTTACATTCTTGCAAGTTGCATGCTTTACTTTCCGCTGCTCACATACTCTTTGCATGCTTTCTTGTTATGTATTGTGAATGTTAAACTTGTGCCTAAACTCCACTTAAACCTAAAGAAGTTAAAAACTGCAACTTTAGTACTTAGTGTCTAATCACCCCCCCCCCCCTCTAGACACCTCTTCTCAAGATCCTACAAGTACCCTTCAAGGCCTTGTGAGCCTTGTCAAGTATATCAAACTCCTTCTTGAGTCTAGCAAGATCAACCCCAAGTTTGTCCTTCTCGGAATTTAGCATACGAGATACAACAAAAGCATGGTCAAGATCTTTCTTCAATTTAGCATGGTCATCGTTGTGCGACTCCTCAAGAGCCAAACGATGACCGCGTTCTTCCTCAAGCACATTAGAGAGATCTGATATCTCATCGGCATAGTCACGACTATGCACCTCCATCTTAGAGATGGTTTTTTCGTGAGAATCGATCATGTCATTGGCTTCACCAAGTTGTTCCAAGAGAGCAACAAACTGCTTCTTGGATTTACCCTTGAGCTTACTCATAAAAGACTCAAATTCATTTTCCTCCTCATTAGGCCCCTCACTTTCATCAATGCAATCCGTCAAAGAAGGATTAGTGATGATGGTAGTTTTGATGTTGGGGGTTACCTTGTTGGTAGCTTTCGCCATGAGGCACTTGGCGGTGATGTTCTCATTGGGTGAGTCGAAGAGGGACACCCGTGGAGTTGTAGCAATGGCAACGGAGGCCATGGCAATCGACTCACCATCTTCATCATCATCATCATCATCATCATCCTCGTTGTACTATTCTTGTGCCACCAACCCCTTGGAAGGAGTCTTCTTGGTGAAGTTGCTCTTGTTTAGGAAGGAGTTGACTTTGTCTTTTCGGATGAGCTTGCCACCATTGTCTTCCCTCTTCTCATATGGGCATTCCGCAACAAAGTGGCTCACATTGCCACAATTATAGCAAGTCCTCGCATGTTGCTTTCCGTTCATGCCACTTGAGTTGTTCTTGTTGAAGTTGGGCCTTGTGTTCTTGTTGCTCCAAAATTGCCTTGAAGCGAGAGCCATGTGCTCATGATAAGCATACTTTGTATCTTCGGGGTTGCTCTCCTCTTCTCCCTCTTCGTCCTCTTCTTCCAGACTTGCCTTGGCCTTCAGAACAAAGTTGGGCTTCTTTGATCTTTGAGAACGCAACACCGCATTATCGGCGGTCTTGTACAAGATCCTCATTGCCACAAACTCATCCAACAATTCACTTGAGGACAAGATGTGGAAGTCCGGCCTTTGACGGATGGTGGAGGACATGGCCTTGTGGTAAGGCATCATGGCCTTGAGGAACTTGCGCTTGATCCAGTTGTCATCCGTATCCTTGCTCCCATGATCTCGGAGTGAGACCGTGAGAGTGGTTAATCTCTGGTAAAGCACACGAGGTTCCTCATCTTCATTCATTGCAAACTCATCAGCTTTATATTGAATCACTTCATAGTTGGAGAGTTGAATGCTTGCGCTTCCCTTGTAAATGGAAATCACATGGTGCCAAGCTTCCTTGGCCACAGTGAAAGGACGGAGATGCGCAATGTCTTCGGATGGAATTGCATCTTGGATGATGAAGAGAGCATTCTCGTTGAATTGGTTATCCGCGGCTTCTCTAGGGGTGAAGCTGCTTCGGTCATGTGGATATAAACCTTCCTCAATGATTCTCCAAAGATTAGTATTAACATGGTTTAAATGACGCTTAAAGTGATAGACCCAAGAGTCAAAATCCTCATTTTTCATAATCTTCGGAGGAGGACCAACATGATTCAAATGAGTGGAGGGAAGTGGTCCTCCATAAGTAAGTGGAGGTTCAACATGGGCAAATATGCCACTTCCATTTCTACCACTAGATAAAGGAACTTTGTCACTAGTAGCTCCCCCCTTGTCGGAGTTAGCATCCGTCACCTTGTTAGCGGGATCACCCACTTTCATTGGTGTGGTGGAAAGTTTAAGACCTTATAAGATTTTGGTAAACATGCTTTCAACCTCGGTCGTCATGAAGGTTTTCAATGTGTCCAAGGCCACATTCAACTCCTCACGAGAGACCGCGGTTCCCCCATCGGCCGTAGACGAGAATGGATTCACACCGGAGTGCTCCTCCCCACCGTCTACGGCGTCAACCATACTCTACGGACGAAAAAGTCCTTAAAAAGAGACGAGGCTCTGATACCAATTGAAAGGATCAATATAGTTGACTAGAGGGGGTGAATAGGCACCTAACAATTTTTAGCTTTTCTTTACCAATTTAAACTTTGCATCAAAGTAGGTTGTCTAGATATGCAACTAGGTGAGCAACCAATATGATGCAACAACAACAAGCACACAAGCAAGCAAGGGATGCAACACAATATAAGCTTGCACAAGTAAAGGTACGAGATAACCAAGAGTGGAGCCGGTGAAGACGAGGATGTGTTACCGAAGTTCCTTCCCTTTGAGAGGAAGTACGTCTCCGTTGGAGCGGTGTGGAGGCACAATGCTCCCCAAGAAGCCACTAGGGCCACCGTATTCTCCTCACGCCCTCACACAATGCGAGATGCCATGATTCCACTATTGGTGCCCTTGGAGGCGGCAACCGGACCTTTACAAACAAGGTTGGGGTAATCTCCACAACTTAAT
Organism: Aegilops bicornis; assembly: GCA_021605145.1. Taxonomy (NCBI): domain Eukaryota; kingdom Viridiplantae; phylum Streptophyta; class Magnoliopsida; order Poales; family Poaceae; genus Aegilops; species Aegilops bicornis. The sequence continues at coordinate 566,659,455 of CM038671.1, read as the reverse complement.
TGGAGGCTCCCAACGACACCACGAAGCTTCACCATAATGGAATATGGCTCCATGGTGACCTCAACCGTCTAGGGTGCTCAAACACCCAAGAGTAACAAGATCCGCAAGGGGTTAGTGGGGGAATCAAATTTCTCTTGGTGGAAGTGTTGATCGGGGCCTTCTCAACCAATCCCTAGAAAATCAACAAGTTTGATTGGCCAGGGAGAGAGATCGGGCGAAAATGGAGCTTGGGGTGGAAGAGGTATTCAACTCGGAGAAGAAGGCTCCCCTTATATAGTGATAGGACAAATCCAACCGTTATCCACTTAATCAGCCCGCGACGTGCGGTCGTACTGCACCAGACATGCAGCACTACCGCAAGGGCCTGTGGTACTACCGCGGGCCACTGCGGTACTACCTTATGCGCGGCAGGAGCTAGACCAACCCTGATGCGTTGAAGCGAAGAGCGGTAGAACCGCCGGAGCGGTACTACTGCTCCCCCATGCGGTACTACCGCAAGGCAGGGTTTGTCTGGGCTGGGAAGGCACGAAGGAATAAAATACATCTATGGCTACTTCCGCTGAGAATCGATCTGTGCAAAAATCTGACACAGTACTGCCGCAAACCCGGAGAGGTACTACCGTGTACGGCGCGGATGTAAAAAATTACATCCGCCCCTACTTCCGCTCATGCTGCTGTGCCCGGCCTGAGGCCACTGTACTACCGCGCCCGTGGAGCAGCACTACCGCAAGGGTGATGACCCACAAGTATAGGGGGTCTATCGTAGTCCTTTCTATAAGTAAGAGTGTCGAACCCAACGAGGAGTAGAAGGAAATGATAAGCGGTTTTCAGCAAGGTATTCTCTGCAAGCACTGAAATTATCGGTAACAGATAGTTTTGTGATAAAGTAATTTGTAAAGGGTAACAAGTAACAAGTGTAAATAAAGTGCAGCAAGATGGCCCAATCCTTTTTGTAGAAAAGGACAAGCCTGGACAAACTGTTATATAGAGAAAAGCGCTCCCGAGGACACATGGGAATTATCGTCAAGCTAGTTTTCATCACGTTCATATGATTCGCGTTCGGTACTTTGATAATTTGATATGTGGGTGGACCGGTGCTTGGGTGATTTCCTTACTTGGACAAGCATCCCACTTATGATTAACTCCTATTGCAAGCATCCGCAACTACAAAAGAAGTATTAAGGTAAACCTAACCATAGCATGAAACATATGGATCCAAATCAGCCCCTTACGAAGCAATGCATAAACTAGGGTTTAAGCTTCTGTCACTCTAGCAACCCATCATATACTTATTACTTCCCAATGCCTTCCTCTAGGCCCAAACAATGGTGAAGTTTCATGTAGTCGATGTTCACATAACACCACTAGAGGAGAGACAACATACATCTCATCAAAATATCGAACGAATACCAAATACACATGACTCCTAATAGAAAGACTTCTCCCATGTCCTCAGGAACAAATGTAACTACTCACAAATCATATTCATGTTCATAATCAGAGGGATATTGATATGCATATAGGATCTGAACATATGATCTTCCACCAAATAAACCAACTAGCATCAACTACAAGGAGTAATCAACACTACTAGCAACCCACAGGTACCAATCTGAGGCTTTGGGACAAAGATTGGATACAAGAGATGAACTAGGGTTTGAGAGGAGATGGTGTTGGTGAAGATGCTGATGGATATTGGGCCCCTCCCGATGAGAGGAGCGTTGGTGATGACGATGGCGATGATTTCCCCCTCCCGGAGGGAAGTTTCCCCGGCAGAACAGCTCTGCCAGAGCCCTAGATTGGTTCCGCCTCGTCGCAGCGGAGTTTCTTCCCTAAAGCTTGCTTATGATTTTTTATCGGACGAAAGACTTCATATAGCAGAGGATGGGCACCGGAGGGCCACCAAGGGGCCCACGAGGCAGGGGGAGCGCCCAAGGGGGTAGGGCGCGCCTCCCACCCTCGTGGCCAGGGTGTGGCCCCCCTCTGGTATTTTCTTCGTCCAGTATTTTTTATTAATTCCAAAAATAACTTCTGTGGAGTTTCAGGATTTTTGGAGTTGTGCAAAATAGGTCTCTAATATTTGCTCCTTTTCCAAATTGAATTCCAGCCGGCATTCTCCCTCTTCATGTAAACCTTGTAAAATAAGAGAGAATAGGTATAAGTATTGTGACATAATGTGTAATAACAGCCCATAATGCAATAAATAACGATATAAAAGCATGATGCAAAATGAACGTATCAACTCCCCAAGCTCAGACCTCGCTTGTCCTCAAGCAGAAGCCGATAACGATAAATATGTCCACATGTTTAGAGGTAGAGGTGTCGATAAAATAAAATACGGACATGAGGGCGTCATGATCATTCTTATAACAGCAACATATATATACATATATATATATTTATTTATTTATTTATATATTGTCATATGATTTCTTATGCTCAAGTAATAATCTATTCACAATGTAAAGTATGAATCAGAAACTTTATTGAGAACCAGGAAACTATAATCTCAGTCATTGAAGCAATTGCAATTTATCATAACATCGGAAAGAGTCTATGTAAGAGCTTTTCAGCAAGTCCACATACTCAACTATCATTTAGTCTTTCACAATTGGTAACACTCACGCAATACTTGTGGTTACGGAGTTTTAATCGGACACAGATAAAGATAGGGTAATGTCAACAATAATAGTTCATACTAACTTACATCCAATTGGATATATATATATATATATATATATATATATATATATATATATATATATCAGGATCTTTCCAACACAAGGTGCTTGCCAAAGGATAAAATGTAAAAAGGAAAGGTGAAGATCACCATGACTCTTGCATAAGGGTAAGAGATAAAAGTAAAAGATAGGCCCTTCGCAGAGGGAAGCAGAGGTTTTCATGCGCTATCATGGTTAGATGCACGAAATCTTAATGCAAAAGAACGTCACTTTATATTTCCACTTGTGATATGGACCTTTATTATGCAGTCCGTCGCTTTTATTTCTTCCACGTAAAAAGATCGTATAAAGCTTGTTTTCTTCACACTAATAAATCATACATATTTAGAGAGCAATTTTTATTTCTTGCACCGATGACAACTTACTTGAAGGATCTTACTCAATCTATAGGTAGATATGGTGGACACTCATGGTAAAACTGGGTTTAAGGGAATTTGGAAGCACAAGTAGTATCTCTACTTGGTGCAAAGAATTTGGCTAGCATGAGGGAGAAAGGCAAGCTCAACATGTTGGATGATTCATGACAATATACTTTATTGTAGGTATAAGAAAACACAACCCATTATGTTGTCTTCCTTGTCCAACATCAACTCTTTAGCATGTCATATTTTAATGAGTGCTCACAATCATAAAAGATGTCCAAGATAGTATATTTATGTGTGAAACCTCTCTTTCTTTATTACTTCCTATTAATTGCAACGATGACCAAAGCTATGTTTGTCAACTCTCAACAACTTTTAATCATCATACTCTTTCTATGTGAAGTCATTACTCTCCATAAGATCAATATGATCTCTTTACTTCTTTTTATTCTTTCAAGATCATAGCAAGATAATCAAGCCCTTGACTCAACACTAATCTTCATTATATAGCTCACGGACTCGATTACATAAAGGGATCATAAAGTAAAACTCGAAACTAGATCATACCAAAAACTTTATTCTACTAGATCAAGATATTACTAAAAGGATCGAACTAAGAAAAAGGTAAAGGTAGGAGTGTGATGGTGATACGATACCGAGGCACCTCCCCCAAGCTTGGCAGTTGCCAAGGGGAGTGCCCATACCCATGTGATTATATCTCTTTTCTCGGTGAAGGAGATGGAGTTGTTGATGAAGTAGGCTTGTCGTCCCTCTTCCAAGGAATAGGCTCACCATCATAGAAGGATGATCGAGTCTCCGTGATCCTTAAATCTGCAGCCAAACTCATCCTCTTGAATCTATATTCATACTCACAGTTTTGGTTTTGCAGGTCATAGATCTGGGCTTGGAGGTGCTCGATTTTCTCATGAAGCTTGAAGATGGCCTCCCCAATGTCCTTGGCGTCCAGCTTGTGGTTGTTGGTGAAATCCGTGATCATTATGTGATTGGAGTCTAGTCCACGCTCCACCATCTCCTGGCACTTGAAAACTTGTTGCTCCATTGCCTCGAGCCCTGTCTCCACGCTTCTGATCCTCCTTGGTCCCTCAACATCGTGGATGTGCAGCAACCCCTCACGCATCTCAATGGTCCGAGGATGTTGCAGCACTTCCGCGAGGTAGGGGTTGATGACCTTCTCGAAGAACTTGTCCTTGGGGGCACTTGGAGACGTCATGGTGATCTAGATCTGTCAAAAAAATAGCTCGAAATGAAAACAGAGGATATTTGCATGATACAGTGGTCAAAACCTTCGGGAGATTATATAATGAATTTTTACCGACCAAAAGAAGTATCGTGCAAGAAAACAGAGTCCGGAGAGCGCACGGGGTGCCCACGAGGCAGGGGGCCCGCCCAGGGGGTAGGGCGCGCCTCCCACCCTCGTGGAAGCCTCGTGTCCTTCCCGGACTGCTTCTTATTTTTCCTATTTTTCTAAATATTCCAAAACGGAGAAATTTTTCCGTTAGAACTATTTTGGAGTCTGTTTACTTACCGTACCACATACCTATTCCTTTTCGGAGTCTGAAACATTCTGGAAAGTGTCCCTTATGTATTCCTCTGGGGTTACGGTTTCAATAATATTAGTTCCAACATTTATAGGATTAGCTGAGATATAATGTTTTATTCTTTGACCATTCACCACCTTTGCATTTGTTCCTCCGAAGTTGTTGATTTTTATGGCACCGGAACGATAGACCTCCTCGATAACGTAAGGACCTTCCCATTTGGAGAGAAGATTTCCTGCAAAAAATCTTAAACGAGAGTTGTATAGCAACACATAATCACCTACATTAAACTCACGCTTTTGTATCCTTTTGTCATGCCATCTTTTAACTTTTTCTTTAAACAACTTGGCATTCTCATAGGCTTGGTTCTCCATTCATCAAGTGAGCTCATGTCAAATAGCCTCTTCTCACCGGCAAGTTTGAAATCATAGTTGAGCTCTTTCATGGCCTAATATGCCTGATGTCCTAGTTCGAGAGGTAAGTGACATGATTTTCCATAAACTATTTTATACGGAGACATACCCATAGGATTTTTATATGCAGTTCTATAGGCCCATAATGCATCATCAAGTTTCTTGGACCAATTCTTTCTAGATCTATTAACAGTATTTTGCAAAATTAATTTGAGCTCTCTGTTACTCAATTCTACTTGACCACTAGACTGTGGGTGATAAGGAGATGCAATTCTATGATTAACATCATACTTGGCAAGGATTTTACGAAAAGCACCATGAATAAAATGTGAACCACCATCAGTCATTAAATATCTAGTGACTCCAAACCTCGGAAAAATAACTTCTTTAAGCATCTTAATAGAAGTGTTATGATCAGCACTACTAGTTGGAATAGCTTCTACCCACTTAGTAACGTAATCAACAGCAACTAAAATATCTGTATACCCATTAGAGGAAGGAAAAGGTCCCATGTAATCAAAGCCCCAAACATCAAATGGTTCAATAACAAGTGAATAATTCATAGGAATTTCTTGACGTCTACTAATATTACCAATTCTTTGACATTCATCACATGATAAGACAAACTTACGGGCATCTTTGAAGAGAGTAGGCCAATAAACCGGATTGCAATACCTTATGCGCAGTTCTATCTCCAGGGTGGTGTCCTCCATAAGCTTCGGAGTGACACTTGTGTAGGATCTGTTCCTGTTCATGCTCAGGTATACAACGTATAATAACACCATCTACTCCATCTTTATAAAGGTGTGGGTCATCCCAGAAGTAATGTCTTAAATCATAGAAAAACTTTTCTTTTCTTTGGTATGTGAAACTAGGTGGTATAAACTTAGCAACAATGTAATCAGCATAATCAGCATACCATGGGGCAGTACGAGAAGCATTTATGACATTAATTGTTCATCAGGAAAGCTATCATCAATAGGTAGTGGGTCATCAAGAACATTTTCTAACCTAGACAAGTTGTCTGCAACGGCGTTCTCAGCTCCCTTTCTATCAATATAATATGCAAATCAAATTCTTGTAGCAAGAGAACCCATCTAATTAGTCTAGGCTTAGCATCTTTATTTTCCATAAGGTATTTAATAGCAGCATGATCAGTGTGAATAGTTACTTTAGAATCAACAATATAAGGTCTGAACTTATCACAAGCAAAAACAACTGCTAAAAATTCTTTTTCAGTGGTAGCATAATTTATCTGGGCATTGTATAGAGTTTTACTAGCATATTGAATAACATTTAATTTGTTATCAACTCTTTGCCCTAGAACAGCAGCTACAGCATAATCACTAGCATCACACATAATTTCAAAGGGTAAATTCCAATCAGGTGGCTGAACAATAGGTGCAGAAATTAATGTTTTCTTAAGTATTTCAAATGCTTATACACAATCATCATCAAAGACAAAAGGAATATCTTTTTGTAATAGATTAGTCAGTGGCCGAGAATTTTTTGAGAATTCCTTAGTGAACCTCCTATAAAAACCGGCATGATCAAGAAAACTTCTTATACCTTTGATGTCCTTGGGACATGGCATCTTTTCAATAGCATCAACTTTAGCTTTATCAACTTCAATGCCTCTTTCAGAAATTTTATGCCCCAAGACAATACCTTCATTAACCATAAAGTGGCACTTCTCCCAATTCAAGACAAGGTTAGTTTCTTCACATCTCTGCAAAACTCGATCAAGGTTGCTCAAGCAATCATCAAAAGAGGATCCATAAACGGAGAAATAGTCCATGAAAACCTCACAAATCTTTTCATAAAAGTCAGAGAATATAGCCATCATGCATCTTTGAAAGGTAGCAGGTGCATTACATAAACCAAAAGGCATACGTCTATAAGCAAAAGTACCGAAAGGGCAAGTAAAAGTGGTCTTTGCTTGATCATCGGCTGACACAGGTATTTGAGATAAACCAGAGTAACCATCTAGCATTTGATCAATGAATGGCAAGGGGTAATGATCTTTTTTTGTAGCCTTATTTAATTTACGGAAATCAATTACCATCCTATAACCTGTAATAATTCTTTGCGGAATCAATTCATCTTTATCATTAGGAATGACAGTAATACCTCCCTTCTTAGGGACACAATGGACAGGACTTACCCACTGACTATAAGCAACGGGATAAATTATACCTTCCTTAAGGAGCTTTAATATTTCCTTTCTTACCACTTCTTTCATCTTAGGATTTAACCGTCGCTGATGATCAATAACTGGTTTGGCGTCTTTCTCCAAATTTATTTTTTGTTGACATAGAGTGGGACTAATGCCCTTAAGATCATCGAGAGTATGTCCAATAGTAGCACGGTGCTTCTTCAGAGTTTTCAATAATTTCTCTTCCTCCTTCTCTGAAAGGTTAGCACTAATAATAACAGGATATATCTTCTTTTCATCAAGATAAGCATATTTAAGAGTATGAGGTAATGGTTTAAGCTCAAACATGGGATCACCCTTGGGTGGAGGAGGATCCCCTAGGATTTCAACAGGCAAGTTGTGTTTCAGAATAGGTCCCTGTTTAAAGAATACTTCATCTATTTCCCTTCTTTCATTCATAAACATATCATTTTCATAGTCTAGCAAATATTGTTCTAAAGGATCATTAGGAGGCACAGCAATAGAAGCAAGACCAATAATTTCATCCTTATTAGGCAATTCCTCATCATGGGGTTGTCTACGAAATTTAGAAAAATTAAACTCATGAGACATATCATCCAAACCAATAGTAACAACATCCTTTTCGCAGTCTATCTTAGCATTAACAGTGTTCAAGAAGGGTCTACCAAATATAATGGGACAAAAACTATCTTGTGGGGAACCAAGAACAAGAAAATCAGCAGGATATTTAACTTTCCTACACAAGACTTCAACATCTCTAACAATCCCGATCGGTGAAATAGTATCTCTATTGGCAAGCTTCATGGTGACATCAATTTATTCTAACTTAGCGGGTGCAATATCATGCATAATTTCTTGATATAAAGAAATAGGTACTGCACTAGCACTAGCACCCATATCACACAAGCCATGATAACAATGATCTCCTACTTTAACAAAAAATAATAGGCATGCCTACCACAGGTCTATGTTTATCTTTAGCACCAGGTTTAGCAATTCTAGTAGTTTCCTCACAGAAATAAATAACATGCCCATCAATATTATTAGCCAAGAGATCCTTAACCATAGCAATATTAGGTTCAACTCTAACTTGTTCAGGGGGTTTGTGTGTCCTAATATTACTTTTATTGACTAGAATTGAAGCTTTAGCAAGATCCTTTATCCTAACAGGGAAAGGTGGTTTCTCAACATAAGCAGTAGGAACAATAGGATCATCATAAGTGATAGTCTTTTCTTCAACTTTAATAGGTTCAAATACTTTTACTTCTATGGGAGGATGATATTTAAACCACTTATCCTTAAGGAGATCAACATGAGCAGCAAAAGATTCACAAAAAGAAGCTACTATCTCAGAGTCAAGTCCATATTTAGTGCTAAATTTATGGAAAACATCGGTATCAATAAAAGATTTAACACAATCAAACTTAGGTGTTATACCTGACTCCTTACCTTCGTCGAGATCCCAATCTTCAGAGTTGCGTTTAATTCTCTCCAATAAATCCCATCTGAATTCAATAGTCTTCATCATAAAAGAACCAGTACAAGAAGTATCGAGCATGGAACGATTGTTGTCAGAAAGCCGAGCATAAAAATCTTGAATAATAATTTCTCTTGAGAGCTCATGATTGAGGCATGAATATAATATTATCTTAAGCCTCCCCCAATCTTCAGCGATGCTTTCTCCTTCGCGAGGCCAAAAATTATATATATAATTACGACCACGATGAACAAGATGCATAGGATAAAACTTCTGATGAAATTCCAATTTCAATCGCTTGTAGTCCCATGATCCCATATCATCACATAGCCTATACCATGTCAATGCATCTCCCTTCAAAGATAAAGGGAATACCTTCTTATTGATAACATCATCGGGCATACCTGCAGGCTTAAATAATCCACAAACTTCATCCACATAGATTAAGTGTAAATCGGGATGCAATGTTCCATCTCCTTCAAAAGGATTAGCTAGCAGTTTCTCTATCATACCCAAAGGAATTTCAAAGTAAACATTTTCAGTAGATTCAGTAGGTTGAGGAGCAACTCTTTGCTCTACTGGTCGGGGTGAAGATACCCCGAACAAGCCCCTCAAAGGATTACTTTCCATAGTAACAAGTGATGATGAAATTTCAGCACACTATATAATTTTTCCTTACCAAATTCCACCTACCAAAGGCGCTTCACTGGCAACGGCGCCAGAAAAGAGTCTTGATGGCCCACAAGTATAGGGGATCTATCGTAGTCCTTTCGATAAGTAAGAGTGTCGAACCCAACGAGGAGCAGAAGGAAATGATAAGCAGTTTTCAGCAAGGTATTCTCTGCCAGCACTGAAATTATCGGTAACAGACAGTTTTGTGATAAAGTAACTTGTAATGGGTAACAAGTAACAAGTGTATTTAAAGTGCAGCAAGATGGCCCAATCCTTTTTGTAGCAAAGGACAAGCCTGGACAAACTCTTATATAGAGAAAAACGCTCCCGAGGACACATGGGAATTATCGTCAAGCTAGTTTTCATCACTTTCATATGATTCGAGTTCGGTACTTTGATAATTTGATATGTGGGTGGACCGGTTCTTGGGTGCTGTCGTTACTTGGACAAGCATCCCACTTATGATTAACTCCTATTGCAAGCATCTGCAACTACAAAAGAAGTATTAAGGTAAACCTAACCATAGCATGAAACATATGGATCCAAATCAGCCCCTTACGAAGCAACGCATAAACTAGGGTTTAAGCTTCTGTCACTCTAGCAACCCATCATCTACTTATTACTTCCCAATGCCTTCCTCTAGGCCCAAACAATGGTGAAGTGTAATGTAGTCAACATTCACATAACACCACTAGTGGAGAGACAACATACATCTCATCAAAATATCGAACGAATACCAAATTCACATGACTACTAATAGCAAGACTTCTCCCATGTCCTCAGGAACAAATGTAACTACTCACAAATCATATTCATGTTCATAATCAGAGGAATATTGATATGCATATAGGATCTGAACATATGATCATCCACCAAATAAACCAACTAGCATCAACTACAAGGAGTAATCAACACTACTAGCAACCCACAGGTGCCAATCTGAGGCTTTGGGACAAAGATTGGATACAAGAGATGAACTAGGGTTTGAGAGGACATGGTGCTGGTGATGAGAGGACATGGTGCTGGTGAAGATGTTGATGGAGATTGGGCCCCTCCCAATGAGAGGAGCGTTGGTCATGACGATGGCAATGATTTCACCCCTCCCAGAGGGAAGTTTCCCCAGCAGAACAACTCTGCCGGAGCCCTAGATTGATTCCGCCAAGGTTCCGCATCGTGGCAGCGGAGTTTCTTCCTGAAAGCTTGTTTATGATTTTTTCTCGGACCAAAGACTTCATATAGCAGAGGATGGGCATCGGAGGGCCACCAGGGGGACCATGAGGCAGGGGGCGCGCCCAGGGGGGTAGGGCGCGCCTCCCACCTCGTGGCTGTGGTGTGTGGCCCCTCTGGTATTTTCTTCGTCCAGTATTTTTTATTAATTCCAAAAATAACTTCTGTGGAGTTTCACGACTTTTGGAGTTGTGCAGAATAGGTCTCTAATATTTGCTTGTTTTCCAGCCCAGAATTCCAGCTGCCGGCATTCTCCCTCTTCATGTAAACCTTGTAAAATAAGAGAGAATAGGTGTCGGTGTCAAAACCGGCGGATCTCGGGTAGGGGGTCCCGAACTGTGCGTCTAGGCGGATGGTAGCAGGAGACAAGGGACACAATGTTTTTACCAAGGTTCGGGCCCTCTTGATGGAGGTAATATCCTACTCCTGCTTGATTAATGTCGATGATATGGGTAGTACAAGAGTAGATCTACCACGAGATCAAGGAGGCTAAACCCTAGAAGCTAGGCTATGGTATGATTGTTGTTCGTCCTATGGACTAAAAACCTCCGGTTTATATAGACACCGGATAGGTTAGGGTTACACAGAGTCGGTTACAATGGTAGGAGATCTACATATCCGTATCGCCAAGCTTGCCTTCCACACCAAGGGAAGTCCCATCCGGACACGGGACGAAGTCTTCAATCTTGTATCTTCATAGTCAAGGAGTCCGGCCAACGGTGATAGTTCGGCTATCCGGACACCCCCTAATCCGGGACTCCTCAAGAGCCCCGAACCAGGCTTCAATGACGATGTGTCCGGCGCGTTGATTGTCTTCGGCATTGCGAGGTGAGTTCTTCTCCAAATTTCATATACTTGTCGAATAGTGTCCGGCTTCTGATAAATGCTGCGCTCCTTGGCTTCTACGCCCAATAATGGCCATCTTCCACGTGTTTGAATGAATGCGAAAAGCCAGGGTATTTTTACATTTACCCCCCTAACTGCGCAAATGAGCTGCCTATAAAAGGGGCGAGGATCTAGATCTGAGTCACACCATCCCCCTTCATGAAGCTTTCATCGGAGCGCCTCGACCAAAGCCCATTCCATCATGGACGGTCGACGCTGCCCCTCCTCTCGCGCTCAGCCCTCACAGAAATTGGGAGAGATGCTTAGTCCGCATAGCGAGCTAGTTATACTCCAAACCAAGGGATTTCTTCCCTCGGCCTTCATGGTTCCGGTTCGAGCCGGACTTGCCACCTACAAGGGCGGAAAGCAAGCGGAGAGTGTCCCCGATCCCTCTAAAGGAGAGCGGGTATGATTCATCTCTTATATAATAAGAGGACTCGGATTTCCAATCCATCCGTTTCTCCGGGGGCTCTTGGAGTTCTACGGCCTCCAGTTGCACCACCTTACTCCCGCCTCCATCTTGCACATCGCGGGCTTCGTGGCCCTTTGCGAACTGTTCTTGGGCGTCGAGGCTCATTTCGGGTTGTGGAAGAGATTATTCTGCCTAGTACCCCGTTCTCATGAGGGGTCACTATATCAAGTGGGCGGAGCCGAGCTATGGCGCATCACCGACCGGATACCTATCCGAACCCGGAAGAAGGCGTCAAGACCGGCCTTCGGAATGGTTTTACATGGAGGACGCCCCATTGTCGGATCCTGTTCGGATCGGCCTTCCGAAGTTCAGCAATGCTCCTCTCAAGAAGCGCCTAAGCCGGGCGCCCTCGAGCCCACGGAGGGAAAATGACCGGATGTCCTCTATTTGATGAGCCGAATAAGGTTCTTGGCTCATGCCGGATTGACCATGACCGGAGTCATGGCAATCGGTATTATGAGGGGAGTGCAGCCGCTCCAATATAGGGGCCACCCCATGTGGGACTTCAACGGGGAGGACGATGCCACCCATCATGGCCGCAAAGGGCCGGGATCGGTCACCGAACTGGTGAAGACCTTGTCTGCCATGTATAAAGGGGAGGAGGAGGATTTCCTCCGCGTCAATCCATCGAAGGAGTTTTCTTCGAATAATCCTCGAAGCTGGGTAAGCAAACATCTTTGTGGCCTGTCTGATCCACGTTCCCGTGGTCAAATATCTCATTTCATGGTTTCGCTTGAGAACTGCACCGGATCAGGAGAAGATACACAGCCCGCCCCCACAACCCGAGGATCCGGAACAGTCCCTCGATCCGACCTCCGAAGAGGATCCGGATATAAAGGTGGAGTTGATCGACGGGGTGTTCCACCAACTTAGCATCGACAATGCTTTGGTTGCCATCACGGCCGATTACCGAATACTTCCACCTCACAGTAATCGAGACCGAGGTCCCAATATTACTGATAATGACCCATTCGTGCTTATTTCTTGATCACCGATACCAATGGTGTTTCGCAGGGGTACCTTCGAGGCAGAAGCCGAGCTCAAGCGGCGGCTAGCCAACAAGGGGCAAGACGCCTCAAGAAGTTAAAAAAGGAGTGCGGTCCGGATCAAAACTCCGCCGCAATGGTATGGCGTGTCACCATGTTCCTAGGATTGATTCCTGGAAGGCGTACTAACACTGACGCTCTTTTCAGGAAAAAGAGCGCTCGCCGGACTGAGTCCGGAGAGGTTGCCAATCGAACCTCCGCCGGCCAGGCTCCAAAGCCGGGTCCAGAAGCGGAGGCGAACCCGAGGCGTACGTCGGATGCTCCTCTGACAGAGGATGCTGAATGATTGTCCGCCACCAACTCCAAGGTGGAGAGCGCCTTGAATCACAGGCGCCGCCGGACAGTTCTTCGTGACGCATGTTTCTCCCAAGAGGCCTTGAATGCCTTCAATTCGGGAGATGCGCACCTCCGTGCCGCTCAAGATGGTCTAGCCAGAACCACGGAGCAGTATGTAAAAGACATACGGGTAAGGAAATTTGACAGTTATATATGCCAGTAGCCCTCGAGACTTAAAATAGTTGGAATAACTGATTTAAGGATCATTTGTTATGCATGATCTTACAAAAAAGAGTACCCGACTGTCCCAGGAGCTTGAAGAGTGCAAGGCCCAACTTGAGGCCGCACTAGCCGCTACAGGGGGAGCCACAGAGACCCCCTCTGGTAATATACACTTCAAAAGATAAATAGTTTATGAAGTGCGGCGGGTGTGTAAATCTGACAAAAACATTGCAGATGGCGCCGGACTAGATCCGGACAAGCAACAGCTCTTGCGCCAGCTAAAGGCCGGCGAGAGCGTGCTTACGAGGGTGCGGCAGGAGAAAAATAACCTCCAAGATGCCAACACCAAGCTGGGTGAGGAACTAAAGGATGTTCGTGCCCAGTTGTCTAACTCCGTAAAGGAGAATCGGCGGCTTCGTCGCGGCATTTTCAGTAAGTGCTTGAGCGAACTTTGAAAGAGTTCGGCGAGGAAGGCGACTAACATAAACATGTATGTAGGTTTGCTCACAGGTCGTCCTGAGGAGGAGATGCCCAGTTCTTCGGGTGATCTTCTTCCCGAATTGCGTCAGCTGCACGAACGAGTCCGGCAGGTGATGAAAGGCGTCGGCCAGGCCTTGTGGCCATCTATCTCCCTGCCCGAAGGCATCGGGGAGCTGGCAGAGCGGCTTCAAGGAGCATGGCGGCGCTTCCGACTATGGAAGATATCGGCCTGCCGTCAAGGCGCCAGGGAGGCTCGGGCCATGGTAAAGACGCAGTACACGGTTGTTGACCCAAACCACATGGCCGAGGTCGGACTCAGGGGGCCCGATGGGATGGAGATCCTCAGAAAGCTTAGTGTACGGCCAAGTAGAATTGGCCGCCAAGTATTCCCAGCAAGATTGTAAATTAGATAGCCTATTAGATGGCATTGAGGAGGAATACAATGAGTCGAGTTGACTATGTAAAGATATGACATGAAAAAATGTCTTCTAGCCGGATTGTAGATCATTTGTCATAGCGGACCTTTTCGCCCGACCTCGCACCCAATAGTCCGGAGTGTGTCCGAAAACCTTCGTGGTTATATAAGAACCAGGGTATGCATGGAGACAAGGCGTAGGGGTCATTGTTGCTGTATCAGACAAGTGCCCAACTAGTTATGTTATATTACATGGGTAGTAAGAAACATCTTCCAAGGAGAATAGTTCCGTTAAGGGTTCCTTTCGCTGGGATGCATGCCCTAAAGTGTATGTCGAAGCTGCTATGAAAGCAGAAAATCATCTGGGGGCAGATGGGTAAATAGTTAAAAATCATCTTTCAGTTCACCGACCAAATATTCCCTTAAGAACGCTTAGCTTTCGGCTTCACCCAGTCCCGAGGTACACATCCGGCTGACCCGGCAAGAATAATCGCAGAGGTGCTCTCTTTACCACCTAGCCGAACAATCGGGAACGAGGGGTAAGCACAGTGAGCCGTGCAACCCAGCTTGTCCAAAACTTAAGTCATATCGATCCATATAATGGTGAATAAAAGGTACATGCGGAAGTTTAACGCATGTGTTGGGCATGAAGCCCGTATAAATAAGCTTCTCTTAAAGAAGCCCCCAGGTATAATGAGCGCGGACAGCGCGTCAAGTATGTGCGGAAAAGGCGCAAACGAGCCTCTAGAGGCTTCAAGAAGAAGGAGGAGGGAGGAGAGAAATAAAAGACAGCAAAAATAGAAAATGTGGACGGAGGAAGGAGACGAACTTGGAGTCCGGCGCTTAAGCGTAGAATCTTCATAGACGGGCTGCGTTCCATGGGTTCGGCTCGAGTCGGTTATCCGATCGTTTCGCAGACGGTATGCTCCGCCGGTCAGGACCTGGTCGATGATGAAGGGACCTTCCCATTTGGGCTTGAGTTTGTCCTTTTTCTTGTCCGACTGTGCGAGAACTAGTTCGCCAACGTTATAAGCTTTGGCGTGCATTTCCTCGCTTTGATATCTTGGAGCCTGCTATTGATAGAATGCGGAACGAGCTTTTGCCACGCCGCGCTCCTCCTCCAATGCGTCCAAACTGTCCCCGCCGATCGAAGCTCGGCTTCTTTCTTCATACATGCGCACGCGAGGTGAGTCATGTATTATGTCGCAGGGCAAGACTGCCTCTACGCCGTACACCATAAAGAATGGTGTGAATCCGGTAGTACGATTCGGCGTGGTCCGCAGCCCCCAGAGTACGGAGTCGAGCTCCTCAACCCAGTGCGTGTTAGATTCCTTGAGGGACCGCACTAGTCTGGGTTTAATGCCACTCATGATTAGACCATTTGCTCGTTCGACTTGGCCGTTGGTTTGAGGGTGGTAGATCGAGGCGTAATCGAGCTTGATGCCCATGTTTTACACCATAATTTGACCTCATCGACCGTGAAGTTGGTGCCGTTATCGATGATGATACTGTGGGGACACCATAACGGTGCACTACCCCTGATATGAAGTCTATCACCGGTCCGGATTTGGCCGTTTTAACAGGCTTGGCCTCTATCCATTTGGTGAATTTATCCACCATGACCAATAGGAATTTTTGCTTGTGGGTTCCTCCCTTAAGGGGTCCAACCATGTGAAGCCCCCAGACCACGAACGGCCAGGTGATGGGTATAGTTTTAAGGGCGGTCGGTGGCATGTGGCTTTGGTTAGCAAAAAGCTGGCAACCGACGCATCGTTGGACTAAGTCCTGCGCATCTGCTCGGGCTGTCGTCCAATAAAATCCTGTACGGAAGGCCTTGCCTACAAGGGCCCGAGCTGCGGCGTGGTGCCCACCCAGTCCAGCATGAATTTCAGCCAGGAGGTTTCGCCCTTCCTCTTTGGAGATACACCTTTGAAGGACTCCGGTAGTGCTTTTCTTATAAAGCTCTCCCTCATGGACTTTATAGGCTTTGGATCGCCGTACTATGCAGCGAGCCTCATTTTGGTCTTTGGGGAGTTCCTGCCTAGTTAGGTAGGCTAGGAATGGTTCCGTCCACGGGGCGATAACCGCCATTATTTCGTGAGCGGAGGGTGTTATCTCGGGGGCAGAGCCTCCGGTTGTGTCAGAGTGTTCGGCGTCAGGCAATGCGGTTGGGTCCGGATTGTTATTGCCGGACTCCCCTTCCCATAGTACAGATGGCTTGAACAGCCGTTTCAGGAAGATGTTGGGCGGGACGGCATCGCGTTTTGCACCGATGCGTGCCAATATATCCGCCGCCTGGTTGTTGTCCCGGGCTATATGATGAAATTCGAGCCCTTCGAACCATGCTGACATTTTTAGGACCGCATTGCGGTATGCTGCCATTTTCGGATTTTGGCATCAAAGTCTCCGTTTATTTGAGATATCGTGAGGTTTGAATCCCCGCGCACCTCTAGGCGTTTAATGCCCATGGAGACTGCCATACGGAGGCCGTGCAGAAGCGCCAGATTCGGGCTGCGTTGTTGGAGTCCGTATACATTATCTCAAGGACGTATTGGACTGTGTCCCCGGTTGGGGACGCCAGACGACGCCAAATTTCGCCGCCGCCAACATTTTGGAGCCACAAAGTGCATGATCCAATTGAGTATGCGCCCGTACTCTTTAGGGAGTTCGGCTTCAGTCCATTCGCCACGAAGTCGGCCAAAACCTGCGACTTAATAGCTCGTCGTGGCTTATAAGTTATGTCGAATGGAAGGAGCTCTATGGCCCATTTAGCAATCCGCCCGTCGTCATGGTTGTTTATAATGTCGTTAAGAGGTACTTTGAGGCTACCGTTATCGAACACTCTTGAAAGTAGTGTCGCAGCTTCCGGATGCCATGAACCCCGCGTATGCTATCTTTTGATAGTGTGGGTACCGGGACTTGCATGGAGTTAGGACAGTGGACACATAGTAAACTGGTTTTTGAAGAGGGAACCGGTGTCCGTCCGTTTCTCGTTCGACAACGAGCACCGCGCTGACAACTTGATGTGTTGCGCCGATATATAACAGCATTGGTTTGCCCACATTGGGTGCGGCTAGGACCGGATTTGTTGCCAAAATGGCCTTTATTTCTTCGAGTACGGCCGTGGCTGCATCTGTCCACTCGAAGTGTTCGGTGCGCCGGAGGAGGCGGTAAAGGGGTAACGCCTTTTCTCCCAAACGGGAAATAAAGCGGCTTAGAGCCGCTACGCATCCCGTCAATTTTTGTATTTGTTTGAGGTCTTTTGGAATATCCAATTGTGACAGAGCTCGGATCTTGGCTGGGTTTGCTTCAATTCCTCTACGGACACAATGAAGCCCAGGGGAGCTTTCCTACTGGAATGTCAAGACGCATTTTTCCGGATTGAGCTTGATGTCATATTTTCAAGATTGTCGAATGTGAGCCTCAAGTCATCTACTAGAGTTTCAACATGCTTGGTTTTGACGACCACGTCATCTACATATGCTTCCTTGCTTTTGCCGATCTGGTTTGCGGACATATACGAATCATGCGTTGATATGTTGTGCGGTGTTTTTGAGCCCAAAGGGCATAGTGTTGAAGCGTAACGGGCCGTATGGAGTGATGAATGTTGTTGCAGCTTGGTGCAGCTCCGCCATCTTGATTTGGTGGTAGCCGAGTATGCTGCGTCGAGGAAGCACAATGAGTCGTGCCTGTCAGAAGCGCCAATAATTTGATCAATTCGAGGGAGGGGGAAGGGATCCTTTGGGCAAGCCTTATTAAGGTCTTTAAAATCAACACATAGGCGCCAGGATTTATCCTTCTTTGGTACCATCACCAGGTTTGCTAGCCAGTCCGGATGTTTTATATATCTGATGAATCCGGCTTCCAAAAGTTTGGCTAGCTCCTCTCCCATGGCCTGTCTCTTGGGTTCGGAAAAGCGCCGAAGAGCCTGTTTGACTGGCTTGAATCCTTTTAGGATATTTAGGCTGTGCTCGGCCAGCCGATGTGGGATTCTTGGCATGTCTGAAGGGTGCCAGGCAAAGATGTCCCAGTTTTCTCGTAGTGCGGCGTCTACATCAGGGTTTAATTGTGCCTCAATGGAGGCCGTCTTTGCAGGGTCCGTTGGGTGGACTTGGAATTTGACTATTTCATCCGCTGGTTTAAAAGAGGTGGACTTGGATCTTTTATCAAGTACCACATCTTCCCTGTTCACCGTGGAGCGATCATCGTGAGTTCCTCGGCCGCTAGGGCCGGATAGTGCCTCGAGGGCTAGTGCGGCTGTCTTGTTTTCGGCACGGAGTGCTATGTTCGGATCACTAGCGAGAGTGATGATTCCGTTAGGTCCGGGCATTTTAAGCTTCATGTACACATAATGGGGTATAGCTTGAAAAATTGTGAATGCCTCTCGTCCTAATAAAGCATGATACCCGCTGTTGAACGGGGCCACTTGAAATGTGACCTCCTCGGACCTGTAATTGTCCGTGAAATAACACTATGTCCAGTGTGATTTTTCCTGTGCAGCATGCTTCCCGGCTAGGGATTATTCCTCTAAAGGTTGTGCTGCTTCGCTCAATGCGGTTCCAGTATATTTCCATTTTTCGAAGGGTTTCCTCATAGATGAGGTTTAGTCCACTACCGCCATCCATGAGTACCTTAGTAAGGCGAAAGCCGTCCACTATCGGACTGAGGACCAATGTGGCTGGTGCTCGGGCTGTTCGGAATTTAGGTTCGCCACTGGCATTAAAGGTAATAGCCGTGTCACTCCATGGATTTATTGTTGCTACTTGGTAGACTTCGGCAAGGTTGCGGAGTGTTCGTTGCTGCATGTTATTTGATGCGAAAGTCTCAAGACTATTAACACCGTCTTGGTGTTGCCGGGCTGGGATTCAAGCTAGAAGCTCTTTTCGCCACTTTTGGCCACCTGCCGTAGTATCCAACATGCTCAAGGCTATGAGTTGGAGTGGCGCCCTCAGACCGTGAATTTTGCAGGGTCCGCTTAGCCAACCCTCCAAGACGGTTCCATTACCCTTTAGGGGTTTTGGTTTTTGGTATTTAACCTGTGTGCTTGATGATGATGCACCCTTTTATTTCGGACTAGGGATGTATTCAAATGGATTATCCTAAAATTTACTTTCGGTTTTCCAGCGCTCTCCATCGCACAAGATTTTTGTACTATGGTCACCAAGTCAGCAAAGCGTGTAATTTCGCGACGACTTATGGCGTTTAGGATTCCCTTGTCCGTGCAATTATTGCAGAAAATTGGGATTGCGTCCTCCTCTCGGCAGTCCTTTATCTTGTTCATAACCAGGAGGAATCTGGCCCAGTAATGATGTACTGTTTCAGCTGGCTCTTGCCGAATTCGAGAGAGATCGCTAATGTTTGGGTGGGCGGGTGGAACTAGATCCGGAACCCCGTCCAATTTAGGACTCAGGGGTAGAAGTTTCGAACTTCGAAGTTTGGATTTTGAGTGTTATCCAATGAGTCCAACCCGCCTACCGACTTTAAGTTCGTGGCTTGATCGACATCCGCCCCTCTCTCGGGAATCCGGCATGGAGGGATCGGGAATCCGGACGTAGCTAGTCCTTAAGATAGAAGAAGAATCGCCGCATTGCTCCTCTATCACAGCAACATGATGGGTAGCCTGGGGAGAGTTGATCTCTCTCAGATCGGTTTTAGGCCCGATCCGGTCGTAGTCTATGGCGACTCCCAGGGCGGCGATGCGATCCAAGAGCTCGTTTATGGAGGAGAGCTCGATCGGATCTAACTGTTCGGCAAGTTCCGAATTAATATGGAGATTGGTTTCGATGACTCGAGAGGTCATCGTCGGTGCGGTGGCCGAACTGGCGGTCATAAGAAAACCACCTAGCCAAGAGTTCGACCAGCCGCCAAGGCTCCTTTGGCGATAGTATCGTCTTTAAAGACGGGATGAGGCATCCTACCTAACGGCGACGGCACAGAGGAACTCTCAATGAAAGCACCAATGTCGGTGTCAAAACTGGCGGATCTCGGATAGGGGGTCCCGAACTGTGCGTCTAGGCGGATGGTAACAGGAGACAAGGGACACGATGTTTTACCCAGGTTCGGGCCCTCTAGATGGAGGTAATACCCTACTCCTGCTTGATTAATATTGATGATATGGGTAGTACAAGAGTAGATCTACCACGAGATCAAGGAGGCTAAACCCTAGAAGCTAGCCTATGGTATGATTTTTGTTCGCCCCACGGACTAAAACCCTCCGGTTTATATAGACACCGGATAGGTTAGGGTTACACAGAGTCGGTTACAATGGTAGGAGATCTACATATCCAGATCGCCAAGCTTGCCTTCCACGCCAAGGAAAGTCCCATCCGGACACGGGACGAAGTCTTCAATCTTGTATCTTCATAGTCCAGGAGTCCGGCCAACGGTGATAGTTCGGCTATCCGGACACCCCCTAATCCGGGACTCCCTCAATAGGTATAAGTATTGTGATATAATGTGTAATAATAGCCCATAATGCAATAAATAACGATATAAAAGCATGATGCAAAATGGACGTATCAAAGGGCCTGCGGTACTACCGCATCCCTGGCCGGTACTACCGTGCTTTGCGGTACTACTGCTCCCATGAGCAGTACTACCGCATGCCACTGCACAAACAACACTAGGAGTCCTTCATATTGCAGAGACACGGACAAACGGTGGTTGCTCCAAAGAGCCAAAGGAAAGGTGGTGCAAAAGGAAAAGACGTGACCGTGATGATTCCACCCAAACCTTTCCAAAGCGGACCCCCTCTTAATAGTACGGCTTTCCTATGACTCAAATCCACCGAAAAGAAACGTACGGAAAACTCCGTCTTCACTAGACTCCGAAGGGAAACGAATCGTCTTGTGCCTAAACATGAGATATCTTAAATGCTCAATGCACACGATTAGTGTGCAAAAGCATTGTCATCAATCACCAAAACCACTTAGGGATAAGTATGCCTTTAAAATAACAACGATGGCATCTCTCATTAATTCGTAAGTTGGGTCTATCCAACTTAGTCGTTCTCAGAACAATGGTGTTGTCATTATTGACGGCATACTTGATACTCCTAAAAATGCTCATGATCAGGAAAACAAGATCATCAATCAATACATGAGCTAATCTTATAGGCTAGACTAGGGATCACTTCGTGTTTATATTTCCACACATGTATTTCGGTTTTCCTCTGAATCTCATATGCATGACCATACAATTGTAGCTTAGAAACATAAACTTAATAATAAACATGGTACATTTATTATTGCCTCTAGGACATATTTACAACACAGGGTGCCCCAGGTGGTCGTGTTTTTGTGTTGGATTGAGTCTTGCCCTTTCAAGTTTTTTATGTTGGATTGAATACTTTGGATTTGAGATTGTATGATGCATGTCTAGTAATTAACTTGTGGATACTCATAGTGACATTGGGGTACTCTTTACATAAAGGTTCAACGATAGTATCATATGGTGTTGTCGTAGAAGTAGATCAAGATTGGAAAGAAAACTTTGAGGTGGTTTGATGTTAAGTGCACCTACGCAATTTCATCCTACTTTCTCTGATAGATAGAAACTTTGGAGTGATTCTTGCCTGGACTTTGAGGGATTATCATGATGTTCAAATATGTTAATGATGTTGAGAGTTGGCACTAACAAAAGTATGAACCCTAGGCCTTGTTTCCAAGAATTGACAAACCATTTTGTTCACTTTTGTTACTTTCTACCTTGCTATGTTTATTTGTCCAGATTACAAAAGGCTATTTCTACCATCCATATTACACATATATCACCATACCTATGCTGAACTAGTGCACCTATACAGATCTGTTGGTAACACAAAAGACCAGTTGTATTTGATTGTAGGGTTGTTTGAGAGAGAACCACCTTCATCCTACACCTCTCGCGGATTGATAAACCTTAGGTCAATCCACTTGATGGAAATTTTTGTCCTCCTACAAAACTCCGCGCTTGGAGGCCCAACAAATTTTACAAGAATAAATTTGCATAGTAGACATCACCATGTGACAGGCGGAACTGCACGGGAATTATGGGCAGCGTCCGGCACCGCGCCAGCCGACACTGCATGCCGTCCACGAAACAACCGAACAGAAGTCCAGTCGGTGACCTACTTTCCTCCTCTTTTCTCTAATTTTGATACAAACCAGAAAGTTGTGTTAAGCCTACTGAATTCATCATCTACAAAATTTACTAATATTTTTTGGAACAATATTTTTGTCTAGTTATTGAAGTTGTCAGAATACAAGATCTTCAATAGTTGATCGTCCAAAGTCAAGGTTCTAACCTTTTCTATTCTACTATCTATAAAAGTCGCAAACCTATAATTCATGGATTTCAAATGCACTGATATTATTTTAGTTTGGTTCATAAATATAAACAATCATGCATTCTTGAAATATAAAGTATGATTTCGGTGCCTGAAATGTAGGAAGAAACAAAAACTAGAAGCAGATGCTCGATGTCAAAGGGGTGCTCTTGATAAATATGTTGTGAAAGGATCCCGCTGAAAATCAAACTCCAGATGATAATATTGATGATGGTCATGATGATGATGAGGTAGAGGTTGAGGTTGCCACTGCAGAAGTTTATGAAGGTGGGGTCATGGTGATAATGTATAAGAGGTTGAGGCTCCCACTATAGAAATTGATGAACGTAATGACGACAATATTTCAGATGAAGATCATGATCCTAGTATTTTTTTTTATTTTTTTATGACATGAATAATTTTGTTGAGCCTGATAGATTTGATCCTCAAAATTGGGATGGAGTTGTTCCTTAAAAGATTGATATTTTTATGTCGGTGTGGAACGACGCATATGGGATCACAAGAATCCCTACTACGGTTGTCGGGGTGCAGGGTTGCAAGAAGAGCAGGATTAGTAATCAGCACAAGGATCATTTACCCAGGTTCGGGCCGCGAAGATGCGTAAAACTCTAGTCCTGCTTTGGTGGGTGTATTTCAGAGAGTTCTTGAGCTCTCAAGAACTATCTATGGTGGGGTGCGTGGTTCCAAAGAGCCGAATCCCTCCCCAGTATGCCATGGGCCTCCTTTTATAGTCGAAAGGGGCTGACACGGTGGCATACAGGAGGTGGAAAGGTGTACAGTATTGCCAGCTTATCGCTTGTATTACAGGACAAGTCGCATTTAATGTGCCGCTGAGGTGTCCCCTAGCTTTATCGGGGACGGGGGAGAGGCCCGTTCCGTCCGTCGCCGCTCCTCCTTGCTTTGACACGCGCCCGGCAAGTGATGCGTGCGGTGCCATGTAGGTAGGCAGGCAGCTGAGGTGGCGCGGTGACGAGGCCTCTACGAAGATCTGCATGCCGCCACGCAGGTGCTTGTTGAGTTGGCCTGGAAGCTGCATGTTGCCATGCAGGTGCCTTCCCAGCTGGTTGGGCTGGCAGCTGCATGCGAACGGCGGTGGAAACTTGGTTGGTGCCGGCCTGGCAGTGGCCCTGCTGGCGCCCTTGGCGAGGGTCTTGCCGGGTGGCCCGGCAATGTCCTTGCCGTGGCGCGCTGTCGTCCCCGGCAAGGATATTGTCGGGGGTCTTGTGGTTCCCCTCGGCAAGGATCTTGCTGAGGATCGCCGCCTTCTAATCCTCATCTGATCTTGAATATTCCTTGTCCTCACAAAGATCTGCATGCCACCATAGAGGTGCCTCCCGAGCCCTGGCCCAACGTGGCTGATGGTATTGGGGACGTGGGCTCAAGGGTGGCTTGCTCTGTTGGTGTTTGACGGGCCGCCCCAGCAAGGGGCTTGCCGGGCGAACCTGCTTCGTCCCTCTGCTCTTTGTAGTCTTGGTCTTGGCATTGCTCTGGCTGCCTCGGGCTTCGGTTTTACCTCAGTTCACCTCCCCTGCTCTGCTTGGGGTGGCCGTGGGCGCGGCTCCATTGCTGCGTGCAGGTAAAGGGGTATAAAGGTGCGCCTTCTTTTGTACACCGACAGAGCCCCGGCCTGGGCCACATAAGCGCGACACGTTGTTGAGCCAGGCCCAAAACAAGGCGCTGGCAAAGCGGGGCGGTTTTACTGCAGTGAAACTTTTTCGCTGGCGCTTCCCTCACGCCCCGCGCGGTGTGGAGGGGTGTGTGTGACGTGGGCGGCATGCGTGGGGCGGTTCCCGCACGCATGCATCACATCACAGTAAATGGGCAGCGCGACCCGCGGCTTCCCCATAAAAAGGGATAACCGCGAGAGCACTGTTCCTTTACCCTCCGTGCAATCCCAATCTCGGAAGCCTCCGCTCGTCTTCCTCTTCTTCCCCAAGCTTCGCTCGCCGCTATTGCGTTCCCGCCGTCCTCTGTTTCTTGTCCCCCTCCCCCAGCCGCCATGGCGCCAAAGTCCACCAAGGGCAAGGGAGTGGCCAAGGATGCCTGAGCGGCGGAGCCGCCGGAGAGTGCACTTGCGGTGCAGCGGACGCAATCCGCCTTCTTCCCCTCGATAGTTGACGTGTTCGAGCACCGTGAAGCCTTCAAGCCCCTGTGGGGGGCAGGTGAAGACGGGGGGAGATAAGTCGGGGCATCCAGCCACGCGCGTCATCCCCGCCAACTGCGCCGAGGCTGCCCCAAATCGGTACCCCTTCTTTGTCGACTATTTTTCCTGCGGGCTTTGTCCTCCCTTCTCCGATTTCTTCAACGACAACATGCACACCTTTGGCTTCCGCCTCTTGGATTTTACACTGAATGCGGTGGCGTGCATGGCCCTTTTTGCGCACCTCTGCGAGGGTTTCACCAGGGTGCACCCCAACACGGCGCTCTTCCACCATTACTTCTTGCCTCGAATCCAGACGGGAGGCGGCATTTTTGGTTGCATCACCTGGATCCCAAGGTCCAAGGGAGCGTACCCGGATGGCGCCATGAAGGAGAGGTGGGAAGAATGGTGGGGCCGGTGGTGCTGGATCGAGGAGAAGGACCCGCCGATGTTATGCGAAGTTCGCCGGGCGCCGCCGGTCCGCAGAAGCGATTGGAGTGACGTCGACGCCGACGACGAGAAGCTCACGGTCGCCACCACCAGGATCCTTCGGCTCACCGAGGTCGGGCTCACCTTGAGATGATCGGGGCGGACTTCATCCGTCGCCGGATCGCCCCACTGCACAAAAAGGGGAGGCCAGCCTGTCTCTTCACGAACCGCACCGACATCATGCGGCTTCGCCCCGGCCTCGACCACAACTTCATAGTGATGGGGCATGCTCATTTCTGCCAGCGGCACTTCCATCTCGATGTGGGCCATGACGGCAAGGTCGAGCGGACCGGCAAGGTCACGAGGGCCGCCGCGAAGGCCGGCAAGGTCTTCAAGGGGCCTTTGTTCAAGCTGCCGGTAGGAGTGGTCCCGCTGTGCGATAATTCACGCCGGACAGAGATCATCGCCATGATGCCGGATTGCAACGCGCATGGCCCTGACGCGAGCTGGAAGGAGCCGGAGGACGTCGAAGTGCAGCAGTTCTTTGACACTCTGCACGAGGGGTACATCAACGCCGACACCGAGCGGCTGCTCCTCCAGGACACCACCCAGGCGGATCTGGACTACATCGCCACCAGGGCGAGGGAGGCGCAGCTTGCCGAGGAGGCCGGCAGCGCTGGTGGTGTGGAGGACAAGGCCGCGACGGCCGAGGAGGAGGAGGAGCTCGCCCGATGGGCGGCCGCCGCCGAGAAAGCCAGCAGCGCCAGCACCGAGGCTCCTCTGGTTGAGGACGCGGTCGACGAGTCGTCGAAGGAGGAGGCCGGGGTTGTTGACCCTCTGGCCACGGGGAGAGGGCGAGTCCTGCGGCGGGCCACATCCGGCGAGCCGGTGCGGCCCATCAGGGCCGCGCGGCGGCCAAGTCCCCGGAGGAATCCACGCGTCAGACGAGGGCCGCGGCCGCGAAGAAGGTGGTGAAGGCCGCGACAGCGAGGAAGAAGGCATCTGCTTCTTCTTCGTCCAAGCCACGCAGACTCCGCCCTCCTCCCCTCCTCCGGGAGATGCCGACGCGGGGGTCACTTTCGACTTTGGATCCCTCAGCCCGAGGAGTAAGAGGAAAACAGCAGAAGAGGAGGTGGATGATGAGTAAGTATCTGGCTTTTTCTCGTCATCTATGTCTCCTCAATCTATGTCGCTTGTCTTGACTTGTTTTCATTTTTGCAGGGACGCGGAGACGCTGGCCCAAAGGGTGAAGAGGGCCAAAACCTTGGCGGGCAGCCAGCCCCCGGCTGGTACTTCAAGGGCGCCACTGGTGGTGTTGAGTAGCCCGGACAGCAGCCCCCGGCCCAGCCCCCAGCGTAAGTTCACTACTCTCCCCTCGTCGACATGTGTCAGGGGTATGATACTTTGGTGCTGACCTTGCCGAGTACGCAGGAGGAGAGCGGCAGTAGGAAGATCCGCAGAGTGCTACTCCCAACACGCCGCCCTCATCGACCACGACGCCCCGAGGGGCTTCCCCGGTAAGGGCGCCAAGCACTGAGCCCACGCACATGGAGGAGGAGGAGGAGAACTTGGGCGCTGGCGGCTTCTCCTCGACGCTAAATGTTGGCGGGGAGGGGACTTCTGCTTCCCAGCCTGGCACAGGCACTGGTAAGTCGCTCGCCTTTCGTCCATGTTCCTTTTTCTTTCTGGCTCTTGGTCTTTGCCTTGCCTCACTCCCTTCTTTGGTGTCCAGATTCCTCCTCGGTGAACCCAGAGGAAGTGGACACCATCATCGAGGACGTCGCCAAGGCTGCCGAGGCGGACGCCGAGAAGATCACCGCCAAGGAGGCCGCCACGGGCGCTGTTGAGGACGCCGCCAAGGGGCCTGCCAGGGAGGCCGGCAAGGGCACTGCTAAGGAGGCCGGCAAGGGGCCTGCCGGGGAGGCCGGCAGGGCCGCTGCCGAGGAGGAGGAGGAGGTGGCTGATGACCGGACTTCCTGCTCTGCTGCTTACGGCTCCGGCAAGTACCAAAGGGTGAGTGACGACTTGTTCGTCCACCTTCCAGGCGCGTCGAGCACCAGGACACCCGTTGAGGGAGAGGTGTTCGACGACGAAGTGCTTGCCGCCGCCGGGCTTGAGGTCATCGACGAGCTGAGCGTTGGTGGCGAAGGCTCCCATGAGGAGCGGCTCCTCCACGCCATGGGCGCCAGCTTCCGGAAGCTCCAGGCGCTTCACCGCGCCCTCCTGGACAAGGCTAAGTCCAGGACGGCAGTGGCGGAGAAGGCGGAGGCGGACCTCCAGAAGCGCGTCGCTGAGACGCAGGACTGGTTCCGCCAGGCTCGCGATGAGCTGAAGGCTGCCCAGGGCGAGCTGGCCAAGCATGATGTGGAGCTCACCATGAAGTTGGCCAACATTGAGAAGGCCCAGGAGACGGCTGCGGGCTTGGCCGCAGCAGCTGAGGCCGCTCGAACCCAGCACCGGGTCGCTCTAAACTCCCAGGAGGAGGACCTCGCCAAGCGCGAGGCGGACCTCGATGCCAGACTCGACGCCAGACTAAACGCCAAGGACAGGGAAGTGGAGAAGCTTGTCTTGTAGCGGACCCAAGAGCTAGAGCAGAGGCACAAGGTGGCGCTTGATGCCCAAGCTCTAGTCCACGCCGGCAAGGTGAAGGAGCTGGAGGTGGAGCGGGACGAGCTGAAGGAGCAGGCCCTGAAGATGTCCCAGGAGAAGGACACGCTTAACGGCGCCCTGACGGAGGCGCAGGGCGCGGCCATCAGCAAGGCCGGGGAGCTCTCCGAGGCCAACAAGTCCATCAAGGACCTCGCACTGAAGCTGGAGGGCCTCGAGGGGATGCTCACGGAGGCCAAAGCCCGGGAGGGGGCCCTGGCCAAGGAGCTGGAGACCGAGAAGCAACTGCAGACGAACGAGGCCGCCGAGAATAAGGATTTCAAGGAGGGCGTGAACCGCTGGATCAGCCGCCTCGAGGATGTTGCCGGCAGGATCAGCGCGCAGCTGGCTACCATGGGGATGCCAAGCGTGAGGTACGCCCGAGAGCGCAGTGGGACCACCAACGCCAAGCTGACCTTGTTCTTCGAGTGCATTCTCGGGGCTCTGGAGCAGCTTCAAGCCAACCGGATGGCCTCGCTGGCCCACAAGGACCGGAGGCTTTGCCAGGGCGCCATGACCAAGGTTCTCACCAAGCTGGCATACTGGCACCCCGACCTCGACTTCGACGCCGCGCTGGAGAGCTTGCCGGAGGATACTAACCTCACGTCATTCAGGGAGCGCATCAAGCCCATCATCAGCCGTGTCGGCGGAATTCTGAGGGTGGAGGGCCAGCGCCGGGATTAGGCACCCCGTTTCTTTTTGTTGCTGCAAGTTCACAACCAAGACAATTTTTATCTTTAGTTAGAACTGCGGCAACAAGTGATGTAATATAACTTCTACAGTACTTCTAATATTATGCATGTTATTTTCATGTTTGATTTTCCTTTGTATGTCCACCCTACGTTAACTGGGTAGGTTCGCCGGCGCGTAAACCCAGGGCGGCGTCTTGGGGATGGATCCCCATTGGCCTACCGGGTGTGCTTGCTGCCAGGCGAACCACCTTATCGACCTTAGCGCGGCCGCCTGAACTGTCGAGCTTGAATCGAGTCAGAATCGAGAGCGTTGCCAAGTGCAGAAGGCTACCCCGCCACCCTCGACGTGGCCGCTTGAGCTGTTGAGTGGACTCGAAACAGAACAAAGGCGTTGCCGATTGCGGGAGGGCCCCTTTGCGTGCAGGTTTTTCATACATAGGCAAGATCTCCGAGGACAATAACCCTATATATAAAAGGAAATAACTCAAGGCTCTGAATCACTCAGCTTTTCTGTTGCCGCGCTGGCGTCCTTCACGTTCGCAGGCAGCGCCCTTTTCTCCTGGCCGCCTCCTTCTTGGGAGCCATGGCGATGAAGAAACGCTAGGCTAACTACTAGACCAGATTCTCACAATTGCACCCCCTACCTGGTGTGCCAAAGATGTCGGTGTGGAACAACACCTATGGGATCACAAGAATCCCTACTATGATTGCCGAGGCGCAGGGTTGCGAGAAGAGCAGGATTAGTAATCAGCACAAGGATCGTTTACCCAGGTTCGGGCCGCGAAGATGTGTAAAACCCTAGTCCTGCTTTGGTGGGTGTATTTCAGAGAGTTCTTGAGCTCTCAAGAACTAGCTATGGTGGGGTGCGTGGTTCCAAAGAGCCGAATCCCTCCCCAGTATGCCATGGGCCTCCTTTTATAGTCGAAAGGGGTTGCCAAAGTGGCATACAGGAGGTGGAAAGGTGTACAGTATTGCCAGCTTATCGCTTGTATTACAGGAGAAGTCGCATTTAATGTGTCTCTGAGGTGTCCCCTAGCTTTATCGGGGACGGGGGCGAGGCCCGTCCCGTCCGTCGCCGCTCCTCCTTGCTTTGACACGCCCGGCCCGGTGATGCGTCTTGCAAGGGCGCCATGTAGGCAGGCAGGCAGCTGAGGTGGCGCGGTGGCGAGGCCTCTACGAAGATCTGCATGCCACCACACAGGTGCTTGCTTAGTTGGCCTGGAAGCTGCATGTTGCCACGCAGGTGCCTGACCAGCTGGTTGGGCTGGCAGCTGCATGCGAACGGCGGTGGAAACTTGGTTGGTGCGGGCCTGGCAGTGGCCCTGCTAGCGCCCTTGGCGAGGGTCTTGCCGGGTGGCCCGGCAAGGGCCTTACTGTGGTGCGCTGTCGTCCCCGGCAAGGATCTCGCTAGGGGTCTTGTGGTTCCCCTCAGCAAGGATCTTGCCGAGGATCGCCGCCTTCTAATCCTCATCTGATCTTGAATATTCCTTGTCTTCACAAAGATCTACATGCCACCACAAAGGTGCCTCCCGAGCCCTGTCCCAACATGGCTAATAGTATTGGGGACGTGGGCTCAAGGGTGGCTCGCTCTGTTGGTGTTTGACGGGCCGCCCCGGCAAGGGTCTTGCCGGGGGAACCTGCTTCGTCCCTCTACTCTTTGTAGTCTTGGTCTTGGCGTTGCTGTTCGCTGCCTCGGGCTTGATTTTATCTCGGCCACCTCCCTGCTCTGCTTGATGTGGTCGGTAGCGGCTCCATTGCCCGCCTGCAGTAAAGGGGTACAAAGGTGCGCCCCTTCTTTTGTACACCGACATTTTTGCAAAAAGTTCCTAAAAGATAATATATTAAGGTTGGTCCTTATGACAACTTCTCTAGAAGGTTTAGGAGAGAGAGTGGCTTGTATACAATAGTGACCTTGGTAAATTATTTTGTTTTTGTTGCAAATTGTTAAGAAGGGGGCTTATGAGAGACCAACTAACAAATAAGGGTTTAAGTGATTGGATTCATCTTGGGGATAGACTTAAATAGCATGAATCAAGTAGAGAGCATGTCAGAAATATGAATGCAGGGTAGGGCTTCTGTCTCGGGCTGTTGAAGAATCCAACAATTGATAAAGTTTCTCGGTGAGAACTTGAAAAGGGAAAGGAGCATTGGAGAAAAGTTTTTCTCGGGATTTTGTTGATCATGAAATTTCTTGCAGAACATAAAATGGTATTTCGTGGCAGTAATAGCAAGCTTTACCAAGAGAGCAATGGGAATTTCCTAGGGTTGGTTGAATTGACACCATTCTCGAAGAGCATGTTGACCGCATCACCAATGATAAAATTCGTGATCACTACCTTACCCCTTCTATCCAGAATGAGTTAATAAATATGCTCACTACTGCCATCAGGTCTAGAATCACTGAAAATTTTAAGGAAGCAAACTATTTCTCAGTTGTTCTTGAATGTCTTTGTCGGATTTCGGGTTCTGGCAGACCCTCCAGGTTCGAACTCTGGGGTGCATGCGGAGATCACACCTTCAACCTACCTACGCCTCGTCGCCTCGCAAGGATCTAAACTACACAAAGTACAACACAAGGGACAAGGGGTTTATACTGGTTCGGGCCACCATTCTGGTGTAACACCCTACTCCAGTGTGTGGTGTGGTGGATTGCCTCAGGGGCTAATGGTGAACAATACAAGGAAGAACAGCCTCGCGAGGGTCTGTTCTTGGCTGGTGCGATGAACTGCTAGGGGGAGTTCAGTCGCTTCTCTTTCTCTCTCTCTCTCTCTCTTGCCTATTTTCCGGTCGATCAGGTCTCGATCTCCCATCCCTCTACCCTGTGGGTGGCTAACTCTATTTGTAGTGGGATGCCCTGGGCCTCTTCCCAAATATTGAGCGGGAAGGGCACCAACAATTGGCCACTTTGAAGGTGAATATCTAGTACACATATCCTGACTAAAGTCGGTCCTCGCCTGCCAAAGACTCTGACGGTGACGCCGGCTTGGGCTCCACAGTGACCTCCTTCCTGCCGTTCTGCTGGTCTTAGTCTTGTTGCACCGAAATGGTTGCCTTTGCTTGATGCTCTCGGCTGCGCTTGCCCCCTTTGCACCAAAAGGGAAATGAGGACACTACGCGGGTTGGCGCCACCTGGGCGCCTTTGGTCGTCATGGCTTGCGTCATGGGCACCTCGTGAGGTACCCCGCCTTGATCTCTCCGCCTCCTCGTGAGCCACCGACGAGGCCGTACTGAGAAAGCTTCCTCGTCCACCCCGAGGCTTGGCCCCTCGCGAGGGTCTTGAGCTCGTGTTGATGAAGATGGGCCGTCTTGGGCCACCCCTTGAGCCACGCCCGCGGGCAGCGCAGTGCAAGTCTGGGTACCCCATTCCCAGAACGCATGACAAGAGGCTCCCCGGGCCCAAGGCGCGCCTGGACTTGGCTTAGCAGAGAAGCGAAGGGGCAAGTGTAAAGCGTCGCGGGCCCCAACAGCCTGCAGCCTTGAGCGCCGCGTGGCGACTGGTTGGTCGTGGGCATCTCCACTTCCCCACGATCTCTCGTCAACCGCATGACTTGACAAGTCCCTGCATGCAGAAATGGGTCATGATTATGTGCGATCGTGGAGGCCGACATTTGGCCTCCTCCGGCTATAAGTACGGAACGGCGCGAGCTCTTCCAGCCCATCTCTTCTTGCTTCTTCCTCTTCTCCATAGCTCCATCGAAGAGGTTCTCGGCTGCGGAGAAGGGAAAGGCCCGCCAGGTGGAGCCTGACTCTCCCCCGGCCAAGCGCGGTCGAGGCCGTCCTCGCAAGCACCCCGTGGCTCCCGCAGCGGCTTTCCGCGGCCGTGGAGGCGATCTCTTGCGCGGCGATGGGCACCAGGCCGTTGATGGGGGGCGCGCTACGACTGCGCGACCTCCCAGACTGCGCTTCCACTCGGCAGAGGTGCTGCTGGAGTTTGTCGTGTGGTCGGTGGAGCCGACCAGCACCTGGCTCCAGCTTCCCCGCTTCCTTTTAGGTGAACTTCCGGCCGGCACCCCGGGCGGCCTCTGGCTCCAGGCGGACGGTTGCTGCAGCCGGGCCCCCTAGGCTTCGCTGGAGGTCTCCGCCGCTGGGAGCGTGGCCCTGACCCGCGGCTGGCAAACGTTTGCCCGCGCGCGTGGTCTAAGTCGGCGGTGCACCCTTCACTTCAAGTTCGACGGTGATGCCACCCTCTACGTGAGGGTGTTCGGGGAAGACGGTCGCCGCGCTGGGTGCTGCCCCGAGGGCGACGACCGCGGTCGTGGGCCCAGCCCCGGTGACGATCGGAATGGAGATGACAACGCGCGCGTGGTCGGCGGCGCTCGGGGCTCGTCGAGTTTCGGCGACTCTCCTTCGGACAGCGGCTCCTCCAGCGGTGGCCGCGACCAGCCTCCGTGCCGCCGCGCCCACATGGAGGGAGGTAGCGGGTCTGCCCGCCGCCGTGCCCTGGTAAACTGCGAGAGGGAGTCCGCCTGAGCTCCGGAGGCAGTTCGAGCCTTCGTCGCGAGTTGGTGTCAAGCGAGTCGCGCCTGTTTTGTTCTTCTCCTTTTCCTGCGCAAAGAGACAGTAGTGTAGGGCCCCGCGGGGGCGTGCTTGGACTGTTGCTGTTAATTATCGTACTGTTTCTGCTATTTCTGTATTTTGCTTTTGTGCCACACGCCTGCGCATAGAAATTACTTAGCTCGAGGGGAGGACCTGTCGCGGTCTTCGCTTCCTGAGGCCGAGGCCTCGTCGAACGCTTCATGTCCTGCAAAGATTAGTCACGAGAGGTAGCTTCTGGCCTCAGTTGTCGGGGCGACCGACCCAGGTCATGTGTTCACGTCGCGGTGCCCGTGGGGCATGGACTGGGAGGGGTGCTCCCGTAGCGGACCCGGCTTGGGAAGCCTCAAATGATAGGGGCAGAAAACACTCGCGAGGGTGCCCACGCCGCTCCCTCGCGAGACTCGCGTGAAAGAAATCAAGACATGGGAGCGAAAAAGGCAGAGAGCCACAAGCCAAAGACGGCAACAACTTCAATAAAACTTCAAATAGGAACGAACAAGCCAACTGCAGAAAGCAAATGAAAGAAGCCGCGTCCGGCACCGGATTGTTGAACGACTCCCTCATTGCTCTAGGAATTCTCTGTTTGCAAACAAGAAGACATACCCAAACAGTTAGATCAACACAGTGAATCATGTGAAACAACATGGAAAGAAAACAGAACGAAGCACTTAGGCGGCCAATGCTTACCAAGAAGGTGGACATGTCGGTTTTGTAAGGACTTTGGTATATGAAGTGCGAATCGCAGCCCGATCTGTTGCCGGTGCAACTGCACAGGCCGGAGCAGATGCAAGTGCAAGTGTTGGTGCAGGTGCCGAAGCTGCTACTGCTGCCGGAGATGGTGCTCTTTGTAGAGCTGGTGCCGGTGTCGGAGCAGGTGCCGGTGTCGATGCCCAATCCTCCGGTAGATCAGACTGATCCGCTAACGCGGTCGGTGCCCAATCCTCGGCTAGATCAGATTGAGTTGTTACCGCTGTCAGTGCTAGAGCAACTGCTGGTGATCGATTTGTGCGAGACAGCGGCGATCATGTCTGGTCTGCTATGATCAGCTTTCTAACTTGACTAGGATCCGTGACCATGATCCAGTTTTTTTCTTCATTTCTTTTAAACGCGAGAAGGACTAATTGTGGCGTTTTTGTTAAACCAAACTGCAGTTCTTCATAGGGATTCAGCTTGTACTCGCACAAATGCATCGATCTAATTTATTCCAGAAATATAAGTGATGGACAGTGACTTCGTTACTGACACGAAATAAGAAGTGAAACCTGCAAAAATAGCCATCGTAGAGCAAACCAAACGGTTTATTCTGTGATGAATGTCACATGGCAAAACCTGCATCGTAAAATTGCAGGAAAAGAAAGAAAATATGACATTAAATCAATAAGATTTAGACAGTAAATCAATAAGATTTACTTGATGTGACACGAGCTAATCCTTACCAGGAAATCACTATGTTGAAGTACTAAACAGAAGATTGATCGTCCAACTACGCGTGGCATGCAGGGGCCCCACCTACTCCCACAAGAAGGACAGTCCAAAGGTCGTGACAAATCGTATGGACCGAACATCCATGGGAATGGAAATCCTGGTGGGTGCGATAAACCCTGCAATGCATACATATATTGGAGTGTAACCATAATTGATAAACCGTCCTCACAAAAAATATGATCTGGATACTTCAAAATATACAAACTGAATTGAGTGGACAGACATTAACATAGACCGTTCTCAGGACTGACCACACACCAAAAGCGGCAGTACTAATAAACAATACAGGGTTCACAAACACAAATCAAGTACTAAACAATAGTACTTACTACAGACAAGCAAAGTTGCACTAACTAAACTCTGCAGACTATTTCTTGCCACCGACCTACGGGATGAAATCCGCATAATCGACTAGGCCATGGACTTACGTGTGAGATGTCTACATGCACCATCACCATCTTGTCAACCTTGGAGAACCTAACAGTGGTCTTTCCACTCATAAACATGATGATGAAGACAGGCCGCATCAGATTTATTGGGAAGCTTTACAAGAACCACACCCTTCAGAATCGAAGGCACAGCCGAGAAATTGTTGTGGTCAAGTACAGCCTCGAGAACACACACGACAACAATGCTACAGGAAAACACTAGTTCAAGACATGTGGCGACAAGGACACAAAGAATTTGGATAGTTCATGATAGAACTCATCAAGTCTTCCAGTTCACACGGCATGACTTTGAGAACTTCATCTCCACCGCGGACCTGGTTCTAATTCAAACAGAAACCATATTTTATTACTACCTCCGTTCAGAAATATAAGATGATTTTCGATATTATACTCCATATATGACTACATATACATACAGAAATGAGTGAACAAAGACACTAGAACATGTCTTCAAAAGGCATGACAGCAGAGGGATTACATGCAATATCCATAACACAAGTTACTGAGGCAAATATACCCTCTTAAAAGGTAGCATTGATGTTCATAAAATACTCCCTCCGTCCCAAAATTCTTGTATTAGATTTGTCTAGATACGGATGTATCAAGTCACATTTTAGTATTAGATACATCCGGATCTAGACAAATCTAAGACAAGAAATTTGGGACAGAGGGAGTAGTTTAAACTAATGTATAAGAAATCAGTGTCAACCTCTCGCATGTTTTGGTTAAAAGAGGAATTTAGAACCGTCATTTGGCACACTAAAATCACATGCAAGATCACCCAGAAAGTTGTACTACCAGTACTAGTACTGCGTGTTAGATGAAAAACACGATCAAGATCGAGAAAAAGATCGTCAACAAGAGACATTACCTGGACTTGCTTAATGAGGGATCCCGGAGAGGGGGGCTTGGATAGGGCGATGGCTTTGAGCTTGTCTGCGGTAGTCTCGGCGGGGTGCTTGCGCTTCTTCGTACCATGAGCCTCGACGGTTTTGGCCAGAGCCATAGACATTACATCGGTCGGTGCTCCGGCGTCCAGCCAAGAGAGGAAGCTGGGAGAGAAGAGTGAAAGGAGGAACGAGATGAGGGAGAAGCGAAGCGAGTGGGGGTTTTCTTCAAGAGAGGAAGCTGAGAGAGAAGAGTGAAATGATGGTTGCTTCGTCCGTCCAACTTACTGCTGCAAAGGAGGGGGTTTTGTGATTTGACGGCTCATTGGGCATTACTGCGGCGGTTCGATCGGGGTAGTCTACCGTCACTCTACTACGGAGTAATTTAGTGCATAGCTGGTGGACCCAGGTGCTGGTTGTCCCACACATCGGCGAAAGTGAGTAATTTAGTGCATGGCTGGAGGAGGATCCGCATGGTAGAGCGTGTCCACTGTTTTTCATTCTGAAGAAAAAAATGATTACAGCAAGCGTTTCCACTCTTACGACGGAGGAGTGCAAAACACGGCAGCCACTTGAACATACACAGTGCTCCTACTACTAGGCATGTGCAGTGGTTCATACGTCAGTACTACACAATCTTGTTGCTAGTGTAGTAAGATATGACGATAACAAATGATGTTGTGCGCATATCAACTACTCCTATATGTAACATAGTACCGCTTTTATTCTTTTCGACTGTCCGGTCGAGAATGAACGGTGAGATCAATGTTAACAGAACTAGGTCCACAGTGCACGGAGAGTACGGTGCTACAGTACTCCACGAAACATGAACCATATGAAGCACGAATAGTGTTAGGCAGGGTGTATGAAGGGTGCACGGGATGGGAGCAAAAGTTCCCTTCTCGACCCACTTTTGGGTGTTTGGCAGAGTGCATGAAGGGTGCAGGAGTCCACACTAGTAGGTTGACAAAAATACGAAGAGGAAACAACTATATTGAGATGAGAATGCAACCAAACACACCCACACGCCTGTGCTACTGGATCGATCTGCATCGTCTCGAAGTTTGATCCAACGGTCATGTTGCGCCGAGACATGGACATGCCCATGCAGAGGGCACCTAAACACCACCGAAGTCCCTCTACTTCTCGAGGCGCACAATGTTGGTGATGCAGGGTGCAACCGCCCGCAGAGCCCGCTCCCGGTCAACAGGAGCCAGCTCGTCAAAGACGGCGTCCAATGGCACGAATGGATTCCGGTGACGGAGCCCTGAATGGATTCGCCCGGCAACGGCGATGGCAGCCCGCAACCCCACCTTGTCTAGCTCAGCCCCCACCATCGCGCGGAGACGGCTTTGCTCCTCGGAGATATAGGTGAAGAAGGAGACCAGGTCAGGAAGCCGAAGCTCGTTCAAGTCGACCAGGTGGTCGAACGGGTTTAGCCCGACGGCCGGCATCGTCACGCTGGCATGATGGTAGGCATCGCACAGCCGCAACACCTGCGGGGCAACTTGGTTCACCAAGTGGCTGAGGCGATCCTGGACCTCGTCACGATCGGCCCGCTCACGCTCCAGCCGGCTCCCCTGACGGCCTATCGTATCTCCCGCTTTCTGCAGCAACGCCGCCGATGCCTCGAGCATATTTGTGGTGGACGCCTGCCACTTTTGAAGCTCCATGAACTCCCGCACATAACGGAGGAGCATGGAACTCCTCTCCTCCTTGAGCTCACGGAGCTCCATGTCCTTGGCCCTGAGCTCCGCATCCTTGGCATGGAGCTCCTGTGTCAGGCGCCTCACCTCGGACTCCGTGATCTGCTGCGCCGCCATGGCACCAGGTAGAAGCAATGGGGAGAGGAAGCAAAGGGGGCGAAACGGCTGAAAGGCAATGCAATCTACGGGAAGGCGGAGGGAGCGGCGAATCTTTTGGTTTTCACCACGGTAAAACACCAGTCGACGACTTCTCATATTAGGGAGCAGTGGGTTTTTACAGGCGGAGTCATCATGACTAATTGCTGTCGCGCCTGCTCCCGTCAATAAAAAAATGAAAAATCCTGCCGCGCCTGCTCCCGTCAATCAAAAAATTAAAAATCCTGCCGCACCCAAACACCAGAGCAACGCCATGGTGGATATTTAAATTTACATGCCGGCAAGTAGATAAAAAAAGGGGTGAAAAAACAAATGTGGCGGCGGCCTAGCTAATCGGTCGAACTAGCCCAACTAGCTAGCCACCGTGCTTCACTGATGTACTCGGCGGGAAAGGTGGTATTTCATGATTTGACGACTCATTTACTTGCTTCGGCGCTACGACCGAGGAGGGCCCAAAAAACGCGCGGTAGGGCGTCCCACGTCAGGAAGAATATATGCGTGCACCACCCGGGAGGACCTCGAAACCGCGCGGTAGGGTGTGCCACCTCTTGGAACGGAGGAAAAATATGCGTGTAAAAATATACTGTATCAGACGTAGTACCTATGGTTCGACCTCGGGACCCAGCCAGTCGGTCGAAAACACCCCACTAGCCACACAACTTCATCATGCAAACCTGGCACGGAGGATAGATGTGGTTAGCTCCGTCTCGACCAGCCACAACTTCTCTTGTTCTAGGCAATTCTTCTATTTTCCAAACATTTTTTTAGTTGTAATAACACCACGGCAAGCTAGCGCCGCTCTTCGTGTGTGCCTGTGCAAAGGTTAGACGATGGAGAGAAGAGAGATTGAGATCGCAGACCTAGGACCCACCTGTAAGTGAGACAACGGTCATGCATGTGTTGACGAGGCACTCCCTCTACTCTACTCAACGCAAGTACTGTATAAAATCAAGTTATGGGACAAAGCCAACAACCGTTCGTTTTTTCAGGCTATCGACTTACGCTTTGTAGTCCAGGTTGCCAGTTTGGATCTTGTCTTTCAGATTTGTTAGTTTTAGGTCCAAATTTGATTAGTGACAAGTGGGAACCCCGTGTGTTGTTCCAATATTTCAGTGTAGGATGGTTTTTTTGAACAAACACTTTGCGCAGTTAGACAAGTAACGGCACGAGTTACACGTATTTTGCAAGTTTACGAACAAAAATGACAGCGGCATAGAATATCACATCCACCCCGCAGCTTAGATACTATAGTGATCAGATGGCACATGCGTAGTACTTGTGCATTTCCCAAACTCTATCAGCCGTATATTGCAAAAACATTCAAACCTCCTACTTTGGGCCGTTAGATCTCAGTGAACTCGTATCACCATAGAATCTACGGTGCGGGAGCACCTCATACTCTCCCGTGCGAGAAAACACAAGGTGCTATCGCAGCTTGGATGCTACGGTGATTTGAGCTTGGAGGTCGTTTGATCTGAGATCCAATGGCATCTGATCAGTCTTTGTGCTTGTAAGCAGTGGCCGAACTCTTTTGGGGCTTTTCTGCAGAAAACCATTCGAACCACCGAGGAGGTGTTGGGTCACAAATCCAACGCCTCCGAAGAGCATGTATCACCAAAGCATCTAAGGTGTGGTAGCACATGATATTCTTACATACAGGATAATATGATGTCCTCCTTCATCTAGATGCTACGGTGATATGAGCTTCAAGGTCGTTGGATATGGGAACAAAGGGCATCTAAGTAGTTTTTGTACAAATTGTGTGCAATTCTCAAACTCATCAAGGTTTCCTACAAAATTTTTAAGACACATCATGTGAGCTGCTATATCTCAGATCTACAAGCTCCAAGAAACTCGTATTGGCATATAGCATCTAAGGTATGGGGGCACATGATATTCTCCCGGGGAGGAGGGGTGGGGGTGCACAACCAATAGGTGGTTGGGAGGGTGGGGACAAATATAATCTAAACAACCCTAAACAGAGCTCCACAATTTTATCTAAGGTCGAGGGGTTGACCCCCGACAATCATAGCTCCGCCTAAACACAACATTTGCATGTACTTTAGTACTAGACTTAATATTCATGTTTCAGTTTCATGTTCATTTTAAAT
Source organism: Aegilops bicornis (assembly GCA_021605145.1). Lineage (NCBI taxonomy): Eukaryota > Viridiplantae > Streptophyta > Magnoliopsida > Poales > Poaceae > Aegilops > Aegilops bicornis. Next base: position 566,619,469 of record CM038671.1, on the reverse strand, counting down.
ATTGAACTGAGGACCATGGATGTCTTACATTTTACTCCCTTCATTCCTAAATATTAGTCTTTTTAGAGGCTTCAAATGGACTGGCACATACGGATGTATATAGACATATTTTAGAGTCTAGATTCACTCATTTTGCTCCGTATGTAGTCACTTGTTGAACTCTCTAAAAGACTAGTGTTTAGGAATAGAAGGAGTATTTTTGAATCTGTGTCATACATGCATGGTTTGGAAAAATAGATGCACTATACTTATTGGATTGTTGTTGTGTTAAATGCGTGTGTAATACGTGTGTGTGTGTGTGGTCATATCCTTGATACATACAAAGTTTTCTCACCTTCGTATTGTTCATCTTTTAAATTTGAATCTGCATTGGAAAACTTCCTAGGGATACCATGAAATGTGAAATCCACGTTGAGATCACTATATCACAAACTCACTCTAATTCAACAACTTGTCATAAATCAATTACCACGTTGAGATTAGTATTTGCAAGGAAAATACGGGTATTCTAATACACATAGATTCGTTCGGCAATTTAAAAGGTTCCTTTCGTATTCTCGAATGGTAGGACCCAACGGCGTACCAGCCAGACCTTGGCTCGTGTTGATCCTAAAAAACCGGGCTCGTGTCCTTCGGTGGCGTGCGTGGTACGCACATTAGGCAACCCCAACCAGTCGAGCCTCAGCGTTTCAAGTCGAAATATCCGGCGGCCAGAATTCCAGCCCTAGGAAATTCCCCTCATGTCCCCGGTCCATAATGACTACCGATGAACAACAGAGGGATGCTTTAGTAACTAGACAACGTTACCTACCGTGCGAGCACGGTTCAATTCCTCGATGCCGCTCGTCAAGGTCACCCGTCAAGCTGCATTGCCTAGTACTACTACTACTACTACACCGGGATGAGCACAGAATTGAGCCCGTTTGTTCGTGCCTAGTACTTGATTTAATATATCGTGCAATGCCTTTGATGCGGAGGGATTATCCTTTTACTCTGCATATATAACTTGTCGAAGTCTAACTAAGCAAAATGTTTGACCAAATCCTTTCTTAAGAAATACAACAGACAGATGTATGGCTTGAAAATTTATTGCATGATGCGAGTTATGATATTGTTTGAATCCTGGATCTTAAATTTCAGAAAATCAAAAGTGAGCATAAATTCTTGAAATCGAGCATGGTCACGTGATATGGCACAAATATTACCGTAAGTTTTTTCTTCAATTCGAGACAAGCTGCTTATGACAAGTTGCACAAATGAAGAGCCTAGGTATTTTGGAACAAAGACCTGTCACGTTAAGGCGAACGCTTTCACTATTGAAACCGTGGGCGTTTACATGCCGCCATGAGTCCCCGCTTCTCATCGGCAGGTGCCGTCCCATCAAGTGTGTGAGTCGACGGGAGGCGTGCGAGCAGACCGCTATGCCGGCTGTCAGGGAGGCGTGCGAGCAGACCGCTGTGCAAACTCACCGGGAGGCGAGCCCTTTGACCAGGCTCCGCCGCCCACTGTCGTCCCAACTGCTCCCACTTTTAGTGTCGCCAGCGCCGTAGTTTAAAATCAACCCCGCACTACCCGGTGTCGCTACAATCCTCTCTCTTCCTCTCCGATTCTCCTATCGTCTTACCTCCAACTAGCCTGACCTAAACATACGCCATGCCGCATCACGATGGTCTGCCCTTAGTGTTCCAGTTTCCCGAGGAAGACACCCACCTGGAGTCTCAAGAACATAAGGCGCTTTGGGACGAGCTTGCACTGGCCTTGCGGGAAGACGTCGCGCCTATCCCTGTCAGGACCGGTTTTCCAATAAAACATTTATTGAGAAACCGACCCTTTTATCGGACCAGTATAGAAGGTTCCTCCTTACTGGTAGACGAATCCTTGATACAAAAATACAGAAGTACTAAATATTATACAAGGTTGAGCTGAGGCTGCTCAACAATTTATTACAAGCACGCCGATATAATACATAAAGGCGGATATGACACAAGGAGTATGGTGGCATAACTACAGGCTCGTAATAAAAGTGGTGGTGGATATGTCACGGTGAAGTGGGTGGCATGACTCCAAAATCTTCTGACTCATCGAAAGTGCCGGGAGTGAGGCTCGATGAATTTATTTGGGTAGCGGAAGCGTATATAATACAAGTGACCAATTCCAGGATCGCACGGGACTGGCTGGGACTCCTCTAGGCATCGGACTCGCTATCGTACTCTTCATCCATAAGGTCGCCTTCACAACATCCGCCAAATCAACAAGCGGTGAGTACTTTGAATGTACTACGCAAGATAGTTTGGACATAAGATATAACAAATGCAAACATGATGCACATGAGCGGACTAGTAATGCACACTCAGATAATAAATTTGCACTGCATGTTAAATAAAAGGAAGTCAGCGGTAGTCCTCCCGAAATCCCGATAAAATAATCGAAGACCGATCGGTGTCCGAGCGGCGCCTCGAAGGTAAAAATAAATTAGCATGCATGATCGAGGCGTCGGGGCGACACCACATAAAGGGCTTATATTGAAATATAAAATGACAGTGCGTGCCACAGTCGGACGTCTAAGCGACATCTCGAAAAGGGCTTATATTGAAAGTAAATAACATGGATGCCACAGTCGGATGTCTGAGCGACATCACATAAAGGGCTTATATCAAAAGTAAATGACAAGAATGCCACGATGGACGTCTGGCGACATCACATAAAGGGCTTATATCAAAAGTAAATAACAAGAATGCCATAGTCGGACGTCTGAGCGACATCACATAAAGGGCTTATATTTCACCATTCAAATTCAAGTAGCTTATGAATTTAAATCATCCCAAGTAAATACTCAGTACATAATAATAAACTGGTTAGTCCATCCACAGGAACAACATTCAGCCGGGTTTACCACTCATGTTTATTCATCGGAGATTGTCACTGAGACTGACACTGAGACTGACGCTGAGACGGACGTTGAGACTGACACTGATACTGACATTGATATGTTGATCACAGTCCTTGACATGGACACGGTTACTCGAATGGTTTTGACTCTGCAGAGTTTGTACTTTTTAACCACAGCCAACGGATTTCAGTAGTCATCACGGACTAGTTCCGTTTACGGTATTTTAGAAGAAACACATCCCACCAGTACACACCCATTCCACATTCCGCTGCCAGGAATCACCCTAGGTAACGTTCAAGAAAAACTCTGAGACGGGGAGGCCACAACCTCGAGTAGCATGGGATCATATTTATATCGCGCGCTCTAAGGGGTGCCCCCCTCTCGGTCCCAACCGGAAACACACATGCCCCCTGACCGAATGACGGGCTTTAATCCAGGGCCATGGAACCCTCATCACAGCCCCTCTATTTGGTGTCTACGAGGAAAGAGGTTAGCAACTGACTAGACCGCATTCTTTGTAGAAGACATGTGGCAGCACGAAAAGGGGACGAACGGGAACATGACTTGACCCACGTTAATACTGGAGTTAAATGGTTGACATAAACTGGCATGCTTCAACAATACCAGCTTGCAACCTATCATGCCACCACATGATCAGGCTATATCACCATCATGAGAACACATCAATACCGAAGCTCACTCGCTGCTTATTTTGCATGAAATATAACCTTCACTAATGCTTATATGAACATGCCATGAGAAAACTACTCAAGAAAACATGCAAGACACTCATCATATCAAAGGTTCAAACATGCTTGCCTGGTTCGGAGTAGTCGGAGTCTAGCTCGGTGAAGTTTGCGGCTCCGTCACCTCCTTCGGTATCTACGTTATAAAAGAAATCGGATACTAATGTAAATACCGTGCGTGCAATAAAATTGTTCAAATTATTTTTCAAATAAATATCATAAAAAACTAGACAGAAAAATAAAGATGACAGAAAAAGAATCAACTCAAAATCATATTTTGTTTAAAAGTTATCAATGTTTTAGTTCAGGGACTAATCTGTGATGAAACAGAAACCTTTCAGGGGCTAGTTTAGAAAAACAGAAAACGCTTCGGTTGAAAATACGCCAAACCAAAGGGAACATGTACTTTGCCCGAAGGCGTTTTTTTCAGAAAACGTGTCGAATAAAAAGAGAGAGGCTAACGAGGGGGTCCCGCATGTCAGGTTTAAAATTTTAAAACAGAGTTCACCTGCGCCCGAGGCTCGCGGTGGTCGCCGGCGTCGATCCACGGCGAGGTAGGGGGAGTGGATGGTACCCACGGACTCATGGAGCTCTCCTGCGTCTGTGGGTGGTGGAGTTGGTCGTCGGCGAGCACCACGTCAACGGCGGCCTGCACTCCGGCGGACGGTGGTTCGAGCGGTGATGGGTCTCGCCGAGGAGGGCTACAAAGGTCAAATCAGGGCTCGGGTTAGAAGAGTGGGTGCACTAGGAGGTTGCTAACAAGGTTTGGGAGGCGGGGTTGCTCTCACCAGAGAGGATCTTGCCGGAGCCCGAAGCGGATCGGGGCGGCCGGAGTCGAGGAAGAAGGCCTCCTCGAGGTCCTCCTAGTGGCTGGGCGTAGTTCTGGCGAGGTGGAGGGGTAGTGCTGGGTGGAGAACGAGCTGGAGGCCCCCTTTTATAGCCGGTCCGAGGCGGTTGCCGAGAATGGGGTATCTCCGGCGAGCAATTACGGTGAGGCAGAGGTTGAACGGAAGGTTTAGGTGACTCGGCAGCTTCGTGTTGGTCCACTGGCTTCATCCAACGCCTAATCTTGGTACACTTGGGCGATACTACAAGTCTCTCGATGGAACGGCCTCACGGGCACGTCGACGGCAGAGAGCGCGCTCTGCGCCTCTCAGGCCGCGGTGACTGTGCTGCAGCATGCACGGGGAAGAAGACGGCCACGCGTAGGCTTCTGATGGTGTGGGCGGTGCTAGACGGCGCCGTATGGTAGAGCTGGCCCCTGTTGGCCGCCATGGGTGGTTCTGCCACCGCGGAAGACGCCGGCGTTAGCGAGACATGTCGCCACCGATGCTCGCGCCTGTCCAAACGACCGTGCAGCGCGATGGATAAGAAGGAGGAGCAGGGAGCAAGAAGCCAGAGCGAGCACTGGCGAGATTGACACCGTGGCTCTGAAGAAAATGACACTGACGACAGAACTGAACAATGAACTTTGAACTTTGACAAAAACAGTGCACGCCAGCTGTTCGACGAAATGTTTTGGGCACGTGGAAAATTTTCTTGAGCTGATCCTTGGTGAGGTGATCTTTTGATGCACCCAGAGGCTGCATGATTTATCTCAGATTTTTAGGAAAAGAAAAAGAATGAATTTTACCAAAAATGGCAAATCTGGTTCAAACTTGCAGCAAGCATCTTTTGAAAATTTTGAACTGTGGACTAGCAGATCTTGATGGATCTAGGTTGAGGGTACTAAGGACTAGCCATAGGAGTTTATTTGGGACCAAAACTCAAAAGAAATCTGGCAGTTCCTTTGTAAGCCACCAAGGTCCAAAATAAATGACAGAATTTGATTTGAGGATAAAATAAATAGAAAGAAAATCTAAAAGAGGTTGAAACTTGCTGGAATTGGGTGTTTGACTTGACCCAAAGTAGCGAGTGGATTTTGGAAGAAAGATATCAACATGTGTCATGGCAAAAGAGAAATTTTTAAATGGGAAAAGAAAAAAAATCCATAATCCATAGGATTTCTTTTTAATAGAAAGAATTGTAAAACCTTCCAATATTACTTGTGTTGAGCCAACACAATATGAAAAACCCTTAATACCGAAAATCAAGGTTGAGAAGGACCTTTTAAAAAAATAATTGTCATAAAAAGATTTGAGAATGAGAGTCCCTCTTATAGAAAAATTCAAATAACCTCCTTTAAATCAAATAAAAACCAAATCAAAATTTTTGGAGTGTTACAGTCCCGCTCCCTGTCGCCCGATCAAGGCCAAATACCATCCCGTGGCATTGATGGGCTGGGAGCCACATTATCGCCGAGCTTGATGCCACGGGGTTCCACGAGGTCCCCGCCGACTTTCACGCAGCTGCAGCTGCGGCGCATGTGCTGTAGCGTGCACTAACGCTGACGCCGTCTGCGGTGCCGTGCACCTACCGGCGCATCGCTTCATACAGCGCAGCGTGTCGCGCGCCGTGCGGTGCCGTGCACACGAATGTCTCTACCGCCTTGTTGGCGGCGCTTTGTCCCAGCTGGTGCCAGTGCCCCCCTCAGCGGCATGGATGGCCGCCGTCGACCGCTTCCTTGCACCAACGCCAGTCGCCTCCTCCAGCCAGTTGACTCGCTCCGAAGTCCAGAACATTTTGGCCTTCCTTGAAGCTAGGCCAACGTCCAGGAGTACGCCAACAACGGCGCAAGATGCCGCAGCCGCCGTCGGTCAGTGGCCCGACGACACACAGAGCACGGCAAAGGAGCCGCTTCCCACCACGAGACGCCCCCGCCGCCGCGTAATTTTGCCATGAAAAACGTTCGGATTGCCATGCTTAAAATCCGAACGTTTATCATTTCCGTTTATTTTATATCGATCATCATATAATTTAAAGTCGGAGTCAGACTAAACGAAATGTATGGTTTGATCGATTGAATGTTCTGCTAGAGCCGTATCAAATTGAATGTAAAACGTCATCAAGCCACGTGTATTCCTTGTCATCCAACGACCTACTGCTCCAATGTCGAGCACTCAACACGTTTAGCGTACAGTTAATTTCATGCCAAAAATAGTGCTAATCACATGACAACACGCAAATAATATCCTATTAGTTAATATCCGCATGCACTTCATATACTTCCAAATTAACGTGCATTGCACGTACACACTGACTAGTGCTGCTAGTACGTGAAACTGGTGTCGTGACTTGTGAACACGTCCAGATATGGTCAACGGCAACATCGCCCGCGAGTTCTTCCTGTTTGCCCGTACGTCTAAATGCGGAAGGGGGGAGAGAGAGAGAGCACACGTGGAACCCACCAGTAAGTGAAGGCGAATAGTACTAAAAATAATATTATATGTTATCCATTAATGAGGCTGTGGTAATATAAAAACATTATGTGAACAAAGGGGGTACAACAAACATTGCTATTCTACGTATGTTGCCTATTGACGTGCGGCTTGAAGGCCCGGTCGCATGTTCGATTCTCGTCCTTTATTTTTTAATTTGTATATGGGTCCAAATTTGTTTCATGACATGTGGGCCCCTCGGTGTGTAGTTTGTAGCACTTTAATTTGTGAGTCGAAATTTGTTCCATTCCAAGTGGACTATCGGTGTGTAGTTTTGTAGGTTATTTATAATAATTAAAGAGAACAACATAGTTTTTTCAATAATACCATGGTGCGACGTTGAAGGCGAGAAAGGACGTGTGAGAGAGCGATGACCGAGACAGAGGGAAATCAACTAGGGGAGTTGCATGGGTTGCAACGGTGTTTGGAGTAGTTGTGGGCCGAATGCTACAAAAATATAATCTAAACCGACCTGAATAAATGCCTACACAAATTAATCCAAGGTTGGAGTGCCCCACGCAATGTAAATAGCTCCGTCTTTGCGAGGGATGGAGAGGTAGTAGCTTCAACATGTGGAAGATACGGTGTGAGAAAGCGGGGTCAATCGAGAGACATATAGATAGGGAGACAAAGTGAGTGTGGTCCGACATTCATTGAACAAATATATATGCTCTGGAGAGATATTGTCCGATTGAGCTTTTGGTAAGGGTGAGGGATGTAAGATAGAGCTTGAGAGATGATCGATCATGAGGCGTGTAGATATATTTTGTGCGTGGGAGGAAGCAAGGTCAACTGATCACATAGGGTCGCCGTGCGATCAATAGAGTGAGACGGGTTGGAGAGTGACCTAGATAGACGATGTGCGTGAGAGAGTATACAATGTGAATAGGTCGAATTGGGCTCAAACATGGTGATATATCGTTTTTGTCCGAGAAAGAGCAAGGTCAATTGAGACATACGGAGAGAGAGAAAGAGAGTGAGTGTGGCCCACCATGAGGTCGAAATAGTGGCGGCGGCTTGGATGGACTGACCTAGATAGACAATCTGCGTGAGAGAGTATAGAGTGTGTCGATCGAGGCCCGGAGAGGGAGATATATCATTTGAGTGAAAGAAAACGAGGTTAAACGAGACTCAAATAAAGAGAGCGAGATTGAGCGAGTGTGGCCCGCCGTGCGGAAGAAAGAGTGAGACAGTCTCGAGGGAGTGACCTAGATATACAACGTGCTTGCATGCGCACGAGAGGTTGGGGGGCTAGATAGGCAATGCATGTATTTAGCGCGAGAGGGTTAGAGGGAGAGGGGGAGAGAGAGAGCTCGGCATGGGGTGCAATCAAGGGTGTGTGAGGTAAATACATTTGGTAACAGAGTGGAAAAGGGGTTGTGTAGTTGAGAGACTTAGAGATCGAAACATGGAGAGAAAGAATGAGCGTGTGTTGGAAACCGATAGCTTCCTAAGGTGGTTAGGAGAGGAAGATTGACCGATACAGGAAGTATGTAGCGTTTGTGCAGGGGGGGGGGGCTAAAAACAACATTTGAATGTACATAGTACGAGACTTAATATCGATGTTTCAATTAGGTGTACATTGTAAGATTTGAACCGAGGACCAGGCATATAGGTAATTATTTCGAATTCGTGCCATACTAAGTCTCGAAAAGTTGACATTGACTCAATTTGTTGTGCTATTTTGTAGGTCATATGTTTGAATCCATCCAAAAGTTTTCTCACTACCATGGTGTTCATCATATACATATGAATTAGTATTAAAAAAGTAGCGTGGATACAGTGAAATGCAAAATCCACGTTAGAATTTGTGATTGCTACGTGACACACACTCTAATTCAAAAATCTAACTACGTGACACACACTCTAATTCAAATAACTAATTAGGTGACACACACTCTAATCCACGTTAGCGTGGGTACCGTTTTGATTTTTTTCAAATAACTCCTCATTAATTAATTTATAGTACTCCTCTGTTCACTTGTATAAGACCTTGAAGACATTTCAGACAATGTGCAAAACAGTTCATTTTAAGTTGTCTGAAATGACTTACAAAAGTGAACGGATGGAGTATGTCGTTTCGAATGACTAATTATTGCAAGGAAAACACGGCCATGGTAATACATACAGATTAGTTTGCAAATGAAAGAAGATTCGTTTGCATTCTCAAATGTAGGCGCACCAGGCAGACCAGGGTCGTGTCGGAGGGGCGCTGCCCGGTGCCTTAAAGGCAATCGCTTTTGGGTGGTGACATGTGGGCCAGCAACCTGTTGGGCCCACATGTCATGGACAGAAAGGCAGGTGCCTTAAGGCACCGGCTTATAGTCTGTCGGGGTGGTCGCATGTGTCGGACGGACGCATAGCACCCAGCCACCCACCCCCCTCCCCCCAAAAAAAGGACGACGACAATATAAGTTCGTGCTTCCAAGTTTCGGATTGAAATATCTGGCGGCCCCAATTCCAGCCCTACAAAATCTCTCTTCTCCACCGTCCCCTTCCGCACCCAGATTGCTCAAATCCCTAATTCGCCGCCAACCCTCGAATCGCCCCTCGTCTCGTCTCTTTCCCCACCATTCCCCACCTCTGTGCCGGACGACAACGACGAAGACGACGGTCGCGCTTCACCACCGCACCGGAGCTACCTCATCTACGCCCTCGTCTACCACACCGGGTGGTCCACCGACAACGTCGGCCGCCGCAACCGACGGCCTCACAGACACCGAGTTCCACCGCATCAGGTGCGCTTCACCGACGTCGTCTCCCAGCTCACTAGGGCTACTTCACCGAGCACATCGTCGCACCTCCGCCCCCCGAGGCCGTTGGGGCTTCACCAACGGTCTCGTCCACCGCATCGTAGCGCTCCGCTGCCACTCAAGATCTGCATCCGTGCACAGCCAGCCAACGCCAGCGCATCACCCTCAACGGCTCTGAAGTGACCCGCACTCTTAGAATGCCCAAACGCCGGCCCGAACTAGGTATCCACACATCACTCCCTTGTGGACTGTTCCGACGATGTTTGGGTATCCTTTCATTGCTCACTTAGCTTACACGTCTATGCAACTCTGACTTTAACTCTTATTTCTTCTGGAGATATCATCTGAAACAAGCAAATCCATTTTTTAGCGAAGCATGACAGCGCTACGGGATCTGGTACACATCCTGCACACTCGTATAACCTTGTAAGTATCTGTCCTCCTGTACAACATCAAGGTCGATTCCTCTTATTTGATCAACCATTCGCTGTGTCAAAAATGCAGAGGGGAATGCAAGGAGCACAAGGCCTGCACATTCAAGCAAGTGGTGACATGGACTTGTACATGGAACATCCCAAGCAAAGGTAGCTGCGATGAGCATGTACAACGAGCTAGCATAAGTCCCTGCATTTCATTTAATTAAATACAGGCATTCGTGGTATGATTTGTGTGCGATGGCTGATCCACAATTCAAGTTACCAGGCGAATATTTAACTTAAAAAATACGAAGGCACTTGCACTCGAAATCAACATAACTTGAGAAATGTGAAGCTACATGCACTTTGAAAACCAGCTAATGATCCAAAGTAGTTCAGATTATAAACACTAAATGATGCAAGCACCAAAAACACAAAATGCAACATGGTGTACAAGGACTACAAACATGGTTTGTACCTGCTTGAATTATTCGTTCTACGGCTGAAAATATTGAAGTGTAATTGCACGTATAACCGGTCATAAACTGCATATAAATATATCTATCCTGCACAAGTATGCCAATAGTTTCAAACGACAGATTAGAAATGTTTTTATGATATGTTGTCATGATACGGGACTTTACGGTAGATGGCCTCGACGCGTTTCCTCAAGCTATGAAAATGCACTATAATTTTCTTGTCATCAATGCCTGCAAATATCTGTCTCCCTCAACATAGAAGATCATCATTAGACACTAAATCCTTCAATGAGCTTGCAAAATGCTTGCATTAGATCCCTCATTAGACACTATATGTTCATCACCAGGAGCATGTAAAATGTTTGCATCAAATACTTCATTAGCAGTCTGTTCATTAGACACTTCAGGCTCAAGAACAACATGAGCTTGTATGTTTGCACCGGAAACTTTATTAGATACATCAGATTCAGTCAGTTCAGTATTGATTGGGGGAGTTATAAAATAAGTAGAAATTGGTTCAATTTTCTCATAGATTCCCTACATACAAGCAGTTTTACAACACCGTCAGGTTTAACTATTGGCCAGAAACTGAAGAGTTGAATTAGATATAATTAGGGATGTGATGTACACTGCTTTCGTTGCATGCTACTCTTGCAAGCTGCGATCGTCTGCTTGGCGCAAGCTCGATGCCATGCCCGTGATGCCGTTGCCTCCCACGCAGGCTACACCTGTGGTTGGATCTTCATCTTCTTGTCCTTCCGCTCGCTTGAAGCCCGCGACCACCCTCCAACGAGGGCGCGAGGAAGTGCTGTGTCGCCTGTCCAAAGGGCGGCTAGGTTAGGAGCGAACCAGACTGGAGACCGGAGCGAATGAATTAGGAATTTTTCCTGCTGTCGATCAATATGGGAGGCGCTCGTTTGGGCCGCGAGCCTGCTATAGGGCCTGCCTTGCACTTATGTTATTGGCCCATCCAAATTGAAACATTTTTCTTCATTTTTTACATTGCTCGCCGTGCGTTGGGATGAACAAAACTAGCGTGGGCCAACTTTGGACGACTCAAACTAGGTGCACACTTTCCAGCCACCGAGGCGGCCCATACCAGCCCCTATGGTGGTGTCCCCCCTTTATGCGTGTATGATTGGATGGTGAAAAATATTCCAAAGGGCGCTTTTGTTTTACCCACGGAATGGTTGAATTGGTTGTTTCTATGAACTGAGTTCGCCAATAATGTGAAGGATGCCAGTCTTTTCATCCTATTGTAGATTGCTTAGATCTCGATATGCCAAAAGTAATCGCATGAAATATATAGTAAAAGCCAGTGTGATGTGTTTGGCTACAACTAGTCTGACTACACATCCTCATATAACATATCAAGGACGCACCATCTTACCAGATTAACCATTCGACTTACCCATGGAGTGTAGGAAGAAAGAAGTATTGGGACTGCATCCAAGCAATTGATGCCATGGACTCCTTCGTACAACCTTGTAAGCAAAAAAGAAGTTGCAGTGTGCCTGTACAAAGAACTAGCATAAGTTTAGTTACCTGCTTCTCGGAATTTTAGTTAGCCACTTATTGCAAAATTGTTCAATTACATAGCTTGGCTTAATTTAGTTTGCTACTGATTACATAATGGCATAGCCTGTTAATCATATTGTAGATCAGCCTATCTATGTGTTTGATACTTACTGTTAAGAATTACATGTTTGCCTTAACTTAAATATCTACTTGTTTGTTTAACTGCATTGCTGCTGCAACAGCGGGTTACAATGATGTTAATAACTACTTTTCAGCATCCAATTGAAACTCTTTAATTCCTTGTTTGTTTAACTGGTTTGTTGTTATAACTCCCAGTTGAGATGTTTTGCTAACTTCAACTTTCATGAATCCAATCGGAACTTTAATGGCAAAACAGGTTAGCCCAAGATCAAAGAGTGAGGTCCCCATGGACGTTGCATCATCCCACAAAGATGGGTAATCGGCCCAATCGTGCATTATGAATTGCCAACTGTTGATGCTCTAGAGGCTAAACTAGTGGTAGAAAGAGATTCTGCTTCTGCACTTAGAGATGAAGTTGACATGTTGAGGAAGCAAACAACACAATCACAAGCAGTACTCAAGACAACTATTAAATATTTGGTGGATTCCAAAATGAAGCAAGCTGAGGCCCGACCCAGATTGTTAAGGTCTGAAGGAAAAAAGGAAATTAAATTCCTACTTGGTAAATCATAGGTGAAATGTTCTTTCCATAGTTGAATAACCTTTGTGTTGTTTGTTCATGTAATCAATCAAACCATTTGTTTTAGAGATCCTGTAATAATTGTTTTTTTTTGTTTTTTGGTTTGTAATTTTATTTGAGCACAAGTATGTATTAATTGATAAGACTCGGAGACATTTCATTTGGATTGTTGTGCCAGACCTACAAATATGCCAATCGGGTTGAATGTGCATTCAGCAATAGTAGTAGTATAGATGGACCATAAGTGGCACGCATCGGAAAGGGCCAATATGTTGGCTAAAAAAGGATGTTGTTGTAGCCAAAGAAAGTACATCGGCCTGGCTTATGTATGTTAGTTGATATTATTGATCCATATACTATATAAGTGTTTATATGTTCATTAGTTGTGTACATTATTGGTTGATTGACTCGGTATTTGAATCTTGATACATCGCTTGTGTACATATCTAAATGGGAGTACACATTATGTTGCGTGTGGCATTTGAGTTGGACATAAAGTGTTCCAAATATTCGAATTCACCTTAAACTGGGTTCTAGCTTCTGAATTCGAGTATCGGCATTTGTAAATCATATTCATATATGACAGTGGAATACATCTTTGTCGTGCTTTTGAAGATATATAAAAACACATAGAATGATTTATAAAGATTCGTATAGGAATACAAAATGGATTCAAATTTAGTTGCCAGGGTAAACGTGGATGCTTATTGTCCCAAAATTCAAAAGAAGCGGCAAAATGTCCACTCCCACATCGTCTGCCCGAAGCCAAGTGTTTGGGAGATGGAAATTACTATCTACCCCTTACACAGACAATGCATCGGCCCGATTTCCGCTGCTCTCAATAGGGGTAGGTTAGTAACTTCAAGTAGACGCGACACGACCGCCTTTGAGCCCATTCTGACACGGTGGACCAAACATGGGCGGCAAAACACATTTGATTCAAGCTCGTTCGAAAGACCTCTGTTTCTCCCTCCATTTCCCCATTCATACACGGTGGGCGGCAAAACAAACTCGACTCGGCCGAAATCGATGTAGGCAAATATTTTCAATAGGGGCAGGTTTGTAACTTCACTCAGACGTGACAATACCTCCCTACCTGTCAGCCCCGTTCATACACCGTGGGCGCCAACCATGGGCACCAACCACCCTCTCCTCGCCCGAAATCGCTCTAGGCAAATATTGGCGAGATGCGAGATTACCATCTTATCCCCAACCAACGAGACGTCCAAATTTTAAACGGGGGCTAAGTTCGTAACTTTCCCATATTTCAGACAGGCGCGTCCCAAAAACATGGTTCCCCGTACCTCTCCCTCAATTTTCCCATTCATACAATGTCCGCGCTAGAACACCCCATCCCCACACCAGCCTCCGTCCGCCACCCCATCCATCACCGCCGTCCTCCACCACATCCATTGCCACCGTCCTCCACCATGCCAGAGCGCCTACCAAGACCGCGTCGTCCACTGCTAGAGATGGTCGTTTCTCATCCACGGCGATGGACCAATAGCCTTGCATCGCGTCCTCTCGCTTCATCGGCGTCATCGTCCTCTTTGTCGGGGCCGCTCACACGACCTTCTCTTCCACCGCAGCGGGACTTATCCCCCGATGCACCCGTCTACCGTTGCAGATCTGCTTCAACACCACCGACAGCCATCGCACCCCCGATGCCTACACGGCGCTGCAAGAGAGGTGGTACTTCATATCTCCTCAACTTTTGATCTCAACAGGAAAATAGATCTTAACTTGGTTACTCTACTTTCTTTTCAGCTCTTAGAACTTAGTTCTTAGTTCAAGCAAACAATGGATGCTAAATATCATTTCTCCGGTTTGCGACTTCAAATCTGCCATGGCACGACCATATCACGGTTTAATTGATCATGCTTAGGGTTTAATTGATCATGTTGGTTCCGTGGTGGTTTCTTTAATAGAAATCGAAGGTGAAACCCTCTTTGGCTAAAAATATGCTTAGAGTTTCCCCTTTTATGATCACTATCTGATCAAAATCGTGCTTCGTGTCATAATAACACTGCTCCAGCCATCAAGCTAAACAAGCTTAGTTGTTCAAATATGAATATGATATTATTAAAACAGAGTTGTTTAATTGGTCAGCTAAATGTTCCTAAATTAGTTTCGAAAATGCATGTTTGCCGCTCGGGTGTGTATCTCTACAGGGTTCCCACGGTGGGCCGGCCCACCATGGGATTTTGGGTTCGTCCCAGGCCACGATTCCCCTCTGTTCTGCTGCGTGCTTCCGATCTCTACTCGCCCCCAGCCGCCTGCCTCGCCACCGACTTGCCATCCTCGGACGGCATGACTCTAGGAGGAGACGCCGGACTAACAGGAGGCCAGGAGCTGCTCGCCCAACAGCGTCACCGCTGCCCGGGCGCGCCGCCGTGCCTACCTTCCCAGTCCGTTCAGGGCTCAGGCGTGCAACACCCACCAAGCCAACCCGATTTATCCTGAGATACGTCCTCAACACTCAGCAGCCACTCCTCATCACCCATTTTCTAATTGATTCATTACTCATTAGGCAGGACTGTCATTAGGGTTTGTTGTGTGCTCAGTGCTACCTACACTTAATGGTTCAGATGTATTTCGGTAATCTTTAGTACCTCAAAGGTTCACATGGTTTTCAAAATTCCGGCCCTCGGAACAAAAACTAGTCATTTTGGATTGTTGGTCGTAGTGACATTGACCCAGATTACTACTGCAAGCCAGGTTTGTTGACAATTTTACTTGTGTTTCTTACTCATTCGATATAATATCCAATTATTCACGTCGATTAGTTGCAAACAATAAGTGCTAGACAAACTTCTTCATTCATATTTTGGACGGTCCCTTACTGCAGTTACAATTCTGCATACTTGTCCTAATAAGCTCACAAGTAAATGATTGATTCACTACATCTATGCTTGCCTTGTCATATTTGTTGTCAATATTCTTTTAGGGTGGACAACCTGTTTCTAAATCTTTGGAACCGTAGACATGAGTGAATAGTATTTCTCTATGTGATCTCTTCCATCATGTGTGGGTAACGAACACTTTGCATTGTATAGAAAGAAAGTGTCATTTCCAGCTTTTACATAGGTTTCGATCTTTTACATGGAATACAATCTGCCTACTTGCTTTGTGTCGCACTACCAACACTCCATCCTTGAAGCTAAACATTACGCCACTCATAATTGCTTAGTTTATTTGTTCAAATACGAATTTCATATGATTCTAATGTTCCTACTTCAGTTTTGAAACGTGTGCACTGTTATAGAGACATAAGGGGTTTGTATTTACGTGTGTGGTGCAGTCAAGACGGTTGGGGATGGTGAACTTTGCATATGCAGGGGTTTATAGGGAGACACTCTCCGAGTTGAATCCGCAATGCATTCCATAGATAATATGACTACTTTGTATGTTTTCATGAATCTCAGATTCTGAACAGCATCATAATGATTATGAGCTTGCGTGCATGAAAAGAATAAAGCAGAACAATGCCATGGCTGTCAAACTTGGCATTAAGGGACTGAAATCAAGTCTAGATGCAATGCAATGCAAACGCTCTCCACCTACAGATTCATGCTCGTAATATGATCCTAACTTGGTGACTCTGAGCTAGAGGGAGACCTAAGTCAATGTAGCTCCCTAGTGGAGGAGTCGAGGAAGATGCCCTATCTTATTCACCCATCAAGGTACTTGCTCTAACTTTCCAAGGTTACATTGCTCGCACATATCTTGCAAGCGATGCTTTGCATTGCTTCTACTTTGTTGAACTGCCATTAGCTTAGTTTACACATCGTGTATGTGAATCATACTCGCCTATCCATTTTCAGTACATATTCCATCTGTCATCATACCATATTTATCCATTCAAATGTTGTTCTTGTGTATCAGACGTTCAAAAGGAAGAGGGCGATTGCTGATCGTGGAGGAGCACAAGCAAAGTATTTGGAAAAGGTAGTGGCACCTGATAAATCAAATATCCCATTAGGTATAGTTGCAATATCACCTGACCCACAAAATACCCCAACTCTAGCAGACTCTGCCCCTACTACACTGGTCATTTCTGATGCCCCAACTCAGCAGACCCCAACTGCAAAGACACAAGATGATTATGCCAGTTGACATAGCACCGGTATGACGATGCAAAACCCCATTCGACAAAGAGTACACCAAATCCGGTTGCCAAATCCTTTTCGAACCGAGAGAGCCCCAACTGCAGCAAATAGGACCCCTATTCCATTTCTTCCCAGTTTAGAAGACGAAGCTTATGTTGTTGTCGAGAACTTTGTGCGCATCTTTCCTTCGTGGAAAGATTATACATGAACACAGAACAATTTCAGTCTTCCTCCGAACTTACGCGTCAAGAATGTACTAATGTTATTCATGGTCATTACTGCATATGTTTCTGCTGACAGAAGACACAAGATTTCATTCTTTTAAATAGGCGAGGAGCAAACTGGATTGTGATGATGAGCAAGGGTTGGTTGCGCTTTTCAAGCACTCGTTGATGAAGTATCATTCCTACCTGAGGCAAGCGCACTTCGATGGCAAGCCTCTGAACGAAATTTCTGTAAAGTCTACGGTGCTACATTTATCCGACGGTGACTGGAATAATCTTGTTACACATTGGTCTCATTTGCGGTAAGGTAAGTCTTGTCTATGATATCACATCACAATTTGAACTACATTTCTGTATTTGCCTTAATGTCTCACTTGTACGAAAACTGTTAGCAGAAGAACATCCGTTCTCAAGGGACCACAGAATCTCGCAACTATACTGCACACGGCATTGCTTTTGTGAGTACCTCTTTCCCTGTATGACCATACTTACTTTCATAGCTGTTTGATTATGTAGCATCACTGCACATGTTAGCCTCGTAATTGTCCATTTGGTGGACATCATAAGATCCGTATGGACTCTTACATAAATTTAGAATCAACCCAATGCTTTTGAAGAGGTTTAGCTCTGCAGTCCTCTTGTAAGGACTGAACGTGGTCTATCACTGTACTTACATTAACAGCTACCTCCAGGGATTGGTAGTTGATTATGTAGCATCAATCTGCATCTTATCTTCATTACCCTCTATCCCTTCCAGTATTATCATATCTATAATTACTCTCTACAAAATGTAGAGTACAGGCAATGCTTATGAAGAAGATTCTGTGCTGAAATTCTTGAGTTATCCTTCCCTTGACATGGAGAAGGGCATTATAAAGCCGGTGTTAACTGTTAATGTAAGTCGCTGCTTCTAAAGCCTTTATCCTCAACTGCTGTTTAATTTGCTCATACTCCCTATCGTTTCTTATCTTTGTTTAGTTTGCTGCTTCTACCAAAATGCAGGTTCGTAAGAACCGTAAGTTATAAGTTTTACTTGTAAAACCAAATTCCTTATTCATACCATGCACATTACTTAATACTCCCTATATGTATGCTTGTTTCTGTGGATCTATAATCCAGTGTGTGGTGAAGCAGCCCACGTTTGCACCTTGTCATATCCTGTTTTATCTTATTGATGTGGCTGATGATATGAACAACATGCCATGCACATTATCCAAAATAGATACAATGATTTTCTTTTCCTTCATCTATGCTTGTTATGTTGACATGGTAATCTAGTAGTGTGGTGAAGCTCCCCGCATTATGAACAATGCCAAATTATGCTATTGATATTTTGAACTTACTCTTTATTTTCTAATTTGAAATTGGATAGAATTGACAGAACAGTTATCATCCTTGTTTATACACGTGCAAACATGTCATCTCTCTGCTTTGTTTCAGGGTGATATACCTGATGGCATGCACAAGTCTGCTCAAGGCTGTGAGACAAACCCAACATATATTGCAGCAAAGAAGGCAAAACATCTTGAAGATAGCGAGACAACCCCAAAGTCTTGTCTTGATGCAGTGTTCAAGTTACTTGAGACTAATAGTCAGACAAGCTCACGAATTCGTTATGCGAATCAGTTCGACTTCTTCGGTCCCAAGTTCTAGCGAAAGGCATTACGCAACTCAACTTCGACTTGAAGTCCTATCTCTAAGAAAGATTGCAGAGAACGCCAATGAGAACCTCATCGCTAAACAGACTACACTGGAAGCTATGACCGACATGCTAGGCGGTCTCGAGCCTTGCTTTCGGCTGACTTATGCAGTTCCCCGCAAGGCTAACCTTTCTTGAACTGTCTTGGAAGTGGTCTCGGTTCGGTATTAATTTGTTATCTGCAATGGTGCCCGATTTTTATGTAATCTGCTTCTTCGTTGTACTTTATGATCACTGGTGGCGAACTTCGATGCCCAGTGGATGTAATATACCTTAAATCCTTTATTTTATAGTGTAGGTTTATTCTTAGTTACTATGTTGTAATTTCTTTATTGTATAGAGTAGGTTTGTTCTTAATTCCTACTAGTTACTGCCATCATTCGCTATCTGATAAAAAATCAGATGTAGTCGACTGCATCAAACATTTGACTCTAACGGGCCAGGTTTTTAGCGAGCCACAATTGGGCGGCCTGCGTCTTTCTTGGGCCCGAATGATTGGGGCCTTCACACATTGCACCGAGCCCAAACTTACACGGCCTATATTTTAGTTGGGCCTTTTGTCGACCTAAGCGCTTAGTTTGGCCCGAGTATCGTTGGGCCATTAACAGTTGAATATTGTCTTGGCACATTACGGCCGAGATAAACCACGGCCTTTAGCGAGCCAAAATGCATGTTGGGCCTCAATTTTCACTAGTCGTCGACGGGCCTTCAAAGGCGAAATGTAGATCGGCGTTTTGGGCCCAGTTAGCTCACGGGCCGTTACCAGGCCGAAAAATATCTCGGGCCTTAGTTGGCCCACTGATATCATGGGCCTTTAAGAGGCCGAAAGCTTAGTACAGGCATCAACGGGCCGAATTACGCGACAGGCCTTTAACAGGCCCAAAGTCACGTTGGGCTTAACTGTTGCCACCTTTAGCACGGGCCGTTAGTGGGCCCGATGTCCCGTCGGACCATATATGGCCCATGGGCAGCACGGGCCATTCCCAGGCCGAAAGTCACACCGGGCTGAAATGGTCCCATGTCTACATCAGGCCTCTAACAGGCCGAAAGTCACACCGGGCTGAAATGGGCCCATGTCTACATCAAGCCTCTAACAGGCCGAAAGTCACACCGGGCTAAAATGGGCCCATGTCTACATCAGGCCTCTAACAGGCCGAAAGTCACTGGGCTGTAGTTGGGCCCAAATATTCGGCAAACAATTGACGGGCCAAATCGGCTTGGGCATAAATGGGCCCAAATATTGGGCGAACAATTAACGGGCTAGATCTGGCTTCGGGCCGTAAATGGGCCCAAATATTGGGCAAACAATTAACGGGCCAGATCTGGCTTCGGGCCGTAAATGGGCCTTTATTAAGTAGGCCGTTATTGGGCTGGCCCACTAGTACCTGATTAAGTTCTACGGGCCTTTGACTGGGCCGGCCTTTTTAACCTATATGGGCCTCTGTTGGGCCCAGCCACGTGTCGACGTATCATAGGCATGTCTCCTCCAATGGACGACATATCCGCCCAATCGACGAGCTAACAGTTGTTCCCTTCGGCCAATCAGAATTTTACACATGGAAATTTCCCATTGGTCAGGGCTGTTAACGGGTTATCGGATCCAAAATCCGACCCGATAGCTTAACAGCGTTCCGATACGGTGGATGCCACATGTTGGTCACCCTTGACGAAAGCACTTCTATGACGCGCGATTTATCGTCATGGAAGTGGACACTTCCGTGATGATAATTTTGGTAATGTCGTGGAACACTTCTACGACAGCATAGGTATGACTATCTTGATTATGTCATAAATTTGTCATGGATGTACATGCATGACAAAAAATGCGACCTACTATGACAAACACGTATCATCACGGAAGTGTATTTTTTTGTAGTGGTAGCGCGTGCCCATAACCTTCCCTCGTTGGAGGCACCGGCGAGAGGCATGAAAATAGACCCACTTAGGACCTTCCCATAAAGGTAAGCGTGGTTGCACTGGTCAGCTCGATATGGTGGCACCATGACTCAGCCAACAGTTGTTCAAGTTCAATTTAATCCGGTTAAACTTGAATGCAATATGCTGAGCCATGATAAAATAACATGATGCAATTACAATGCATGAGCATGATATAAGCATGGGGTGCGACAACTATATCAACAATGAATCATATCCAACTGAGCATGGCATAATGACGAGCATTAGTATCACAAATACAACACTACTCATAGCATAACATGACCACTAGCATCAACAATAAATACCATGCAAGAACACATCAATAACATTACCGAGTAAACACTTAATCAACTAACAACAAAGGAACAATGCATAGTAACGGTACTCGGTAACCGACGACAGTCATGCAGCGAAGAACATAACCAACCCAACATGTAGTACTATCCAGCATGACAATATGAAAGTAATACTAGTAGGTAGAAAATGATAATAGAGTGCAAGAAACATAGATTGACGGTAGTCACCGATCCATAAGCATAACCAAAATAACGACAGCAGTAGAAAAACAATCATACAGTTATTAAAGATTCAAGTTGAAAACAAATGCTACTGCATGGCTATCAAGCAAATGGTGGTTGTGGCTTGCCTGGGGATGAAGAATACATCGGGGAGATGTGCGGAACGATCGTGGAAGGATTCGCCGGAAACTCTTCTCTCTCGAAAGGGGCTGGTTAACGGAAAGGGCAAAATGGTCATTTTCATAGTGTGAACACCTAGTGAAAATGTTACCAACAGAAAGATCTCGTTGAGACAAAGAAGTGAGCATTGATTTCACCTCAATCGGAGTTACGGTTGCCGAGTTATGAGGTGTAGAAGATCAAGGACCAATCTATGAATATTTTCATCACCAACGGGTCCCTGAGTGGATAAGACAGAAACGGATTTCAAATAATACGCTTTCGGAAAAGAGAAAGCGCATTCTTGGCCGCAGTAGAGTGAAATACGTTTTCCAGGAGAGAAAACACATTTCAACAAAAGAAGGAAAGGAATACGCTTTCGTCAAATGAAAATGATCTCACCAAAAAGTGTTTCCACTTGCCACATGGGATGGAGGGTGTGAGACACTGGCGCGTGGGGCCCAGGGAGCAGGGGGAGGGGCCAGGCGCGCTCGTCTTCATCCTCCCGTGCTCGTGCCCCGATCGGGACAGAGGGGCGACGACAGGGAGGAGGGATGCCAGGGGGGCGGCCTCCGGCCGCGCCGAGGCCACCGGCGGGCGCGGGGTGGTGCGCCGCTCCCTCCTCTAGCAGAAGCAGTACCCGGGAGAGGCAGGGGTGACGGCGGCTCGCGGGGACAGGGGCGAAGGTAGCTGACTCCGGCGATGGCCGAGACGGACTCTGGCGAAAAGAGGAGGGGCCGAGGACTCCGGTGGGCAAATGAGTCGAGGGAGGGGTGAGTGAGCTACGGGAGGGCTCGAGGGTCCTATATATATGTCCGGGGAAGGATCTGGAGCTCACAAGCAAGCTTGAGCAGTGATCTAATGGAGGTCAGAGGCTGGGCATGGCACGGGCACTGTTCTGGCGGTGCATTTATGGCGAACCACAACGAGGAACCGACGCAGGGCAACGCAGTTGAGCACGGGCGAGCTCCTGGACAATGTTTGAGGTCGACACAAGGAGGGATCGGACGAGCATAGTGACCGAAACAAGACAGAGCACGAGTTAGCCATGAAGCAAGCGAGATCACTGCGTGCACCGGAGCAAGAGGAGTGCTTCGGCGTGGCCGACTATGTCCAGTAGAATGACCTTTGTGCCCTGAGTCAAAATGAGGAAATAAACCGGTCCAGGGGCAAAGAAGAGATTTGCACTTAGCTCCAAAGTAAATCAACAGGAAGGTGTTTGTTACTTGATGTGGTGACACCGGCTTGGTAACGTGGTAAATAATTTTTCTGGTGATGATCACACGCTAAGGTGATTAAGATGGCAAAGTTTCAGCTCAAGGAGAGGAGTTTAACTAGTGGTTGTTGTAGAAACCACCAGACTGGACAGAAATACAAAACATGAAGTAGCACCCACATATCAATTGTGATTGAGCTGAAATTGGGCATGGCCTAATGATTTGAAGATATGAGGATGCCCAAAAAGTTTCATGCCATTTGGATTACCAAAATAGCACTTGCTTCATATAGCTTTGCTCTGGACAGAAACTTGGAAAAATTGCACAGGGAAAATGATGTAATGAATTGAGCCAAATTTTGGTGGAGAGTGTTTATATGGATAGGAGAATGCCCTGGAAAATTTTCATCTTAAGTGCAGCAATATAAAATATAGTTGCTTCACAAACGGAATATCTGACCAGAAACTAAGATTTGGAGCTGGGCTCACCTGGATGAGTTACATGAGCTCATATTTGGTGGAGAGTCATGATTTGACCATATGACGGATCTTGGAAAAATTCAACGCATTTGGATATGCCTAGCTTGTACCTCCTTCACAATCATTTCCCGCAGGCAGGAACTTTGAAAAATTGCTCAGGAATATTTACTAGGCAAATTAAGTTGACTTTTGGCAAGGGGCAATTATATGGACAGGAAAAGGTGTCCAAGAAGTTTAGGATCAATTGGGAAAAGATAAATGGCACTTGCTTCACAATCTGCCACTCAGGACAGAATAGGAAAATAATTAATTGAGCATGAAAATGAATTATTTTGCCATATTTGAGGAAGATATGACCCAAACAAATTATGAGAATTATTTGGGACTTTTAGGAGTTATAGAAATATAGGTTGCTTCACAACCTAGGGCAAATTGGGTTATTCCTTTAATAGAAAAAGGAATATTCCCTAGAAAAATAATATTGGGTTAGGTCAAGGATGGAAATGACAAGGTCTTGGGAAGGTTTGGGGATGACAAGCCACTATGGAAAGAAAGAAGAGGCCATCTTCTTCAGTTTGCACACCACCTAGCCTCGAAAAAGGAAAACTCAAGCAAAAACCTCAGAAAATCAAAAGAAAAAAAGGGCCAAAAATCAGGTTATGACAACTCCTCCCCCCTTAAAGAAATCTCGTCCTCGAGATTTGGCTGCTCATGGAACAAGTATGCATATACTGACTTAAGGAGACTGTTTCCAACTCGGGTATCCGTTTTCCTTTATTGATTGTTCCCATTAAATTATTCATCTGGCTTACCTGACTGGCCCTGGGGTGGTTTGCTTCACTGTATCCATATCCTGACAGATCTTACCTCACATTTTCATGCCTATATTGTCTCCAATTCTTTTCGTATCTGCTGACTTAGCGGGGTGTGATTTGTTATCATGACTGAAATATATGTTCGTCTAACAAATCCGAGAGTGATTTTTGATTCATGTGGCTGTACTGGCAAATCTTCCATGAATTGGTGATTAGATTTTTCTTGATGAATGCCCAAGCTCTTACTCCTTGAATTGGGTTGCTCAAATAGATGCATTTCCTACAGGCTCAAAATAGTGTTGTGGATCATAACTGTTCATCTGACTGATACTGATTTCTTGTGGAGTTTCTGAATTATCTTGAATGGCTCCATTGTTTTGAGTTTCAGATTCATACCAAATATTTGATTGTCGCCTGATGTGACCAGCATAAGGGTAAGATCTTATATGAAAATATCCTCATCCTTGACTGACGGGGTTTCCGACAAAAAGGATTTTGTTCATGACAGGATATCCTTTGTTGATTCACGTAAGTGAGGGCACATGCTTTGAGACTGTTATTCCTCATATGGATCATCCATTCTGTCGGTATATCCATGAGGATAGAAGGTTGTGTGATGCTTTACCATAGTCGCTAGAATCAAGCCGTTGAATTTACCTTTGGTCTGACTTGACAGACCCAGATATTTAATACCGACAAATCTGAGCATATACCGTTAACTGAGCGGGTCTTTCCTTGATATGGGGTCTTTACCAAAATTGAGTAGACCCCTTTGATGAATATTCATGGCGATCCATAGTGACTCAGACTGTCCAGGGTATCTGCGCCATGTGGGTCATGCAACAATTATCAGTCTTGCTCCTTCATTACTGTTTTCTTTGTCTGGATCCTTAGCTGAAAGAGCTTGGTCAAATTGCTTCTTCGTGTGACCATAGATACTGTCGGGTGCAATATTCCGGCAGGCGTATTTTTATCCTCATCTCCTGATATGGTAACATCATTTAAATGGTAGGTTCGTCATCTCTCAAGTCTTAACCGTAGGGAAATGATCATCCGAACTCTTGCAAGAAATCGACAAATAAATCAGTAGCCACCAGAACGGTTTTTACAACTCAGATCTGGGACATCACTGAAATAACTCAACCACAGCTCAAGACGGCCGAAAATCAGCTCAGAGCATGAGACCGTGTTGATAAGAAGAAAGTGGCAGCTCCCTAAGACGGCTAAAAAACAGCTCACAGCAAAGGGCCACTATCACAAAAAGAAACTCAACAGCTGTACGAGATGGGCGGAAAGCAGCCCAGAACTCGTGACAGTTGTTGAATAGAGAAAAATAAAGCCGGCAATCCACCCTGGATAGCTAAAAACAGCTCAGATCATAGGCGTGGTGCCGTTACTAGAGAAGAGAAGACAAGGGCTCATCAGGATCATATTCCAGGTTCACAGGTACTTGTACAGAGCTCACTGTTGTCGTCAATCTTCATAATCCTTTGTCACACTGAGGTGTATATATGGCTTCCTTCGCATATATTTGAGAATCTGATTCCCGGGGCAGACTGGTGTTCTGACTGATTCTTGCTTCTGACCAAACTGTTGCGGATCTGGTTCTTGGGATTCACTGCCATATGTTGTCAATTTACAGTGTACTATCTTGCACCAGTGCCGTACTGAGGATGATTGGATGGCTTATGCTCGAAACCATCGAGAGTATCTTGCTGAGGAAGACTGGGTATCGTGCTTCAGAAGCTTCCCCCCTTAAAGACTTGCTAGGGGAAAACTCGATACCCTATAGCGGATTTTTGCGGTTGCTTACTACAGAAGACAAAGTACCTTACACAGGAAGTCATCCATGTATCATACTGAGGAAGATAGAGGAATCTTGCATTGGAAGCTTCTCTGGTAGCTTGCGAGGAAAGACTGAGTTGCTTACACCAGAAGCTTCTCCTTGTGATAGGCGGACTGAATGCCACATATATATACCGTCTTAATATTTCTGTTGTTGATTACTTGTACGAAACGGGGTTTTGCTGGACTATCCTCCTCTCTGAATATTGAATACATGGCACATTCTTACTTTCCTCCAGGTATATCGGGTTTTAAAGTCATCCTCAACGAAGAATCAACATTTGCATCTGAATTATACCTTTGACTGAGAATATATCAACGATCTTGCACACAATTTATCTTCTTGCTGATTTGAACATTTCTGCTATGAAGGGTGCACACTGAGGGAGACTTGATTATCCATACTGTTGTGCAGAGGGCACACTAATGCAAACTTGATTATCATCATCACAATCAGATATTTCTCATTTCACATCGGTCGGCGGAGAATTCCATTCTGTTCAGCTGAATTTCCAAATATATGCACTCATTGCTGACTCTTTGGGTCCAACGTCGGTTGACGAGCAACTTTAATGAGGGAAAAAATATGTAACACCGAGGGCCCAAAGAAGCAAAAGAAACGACGAAAACAAAAACAAACAGAGCAGACAAATAATATAAATCAAGCAATGTCACATATTACTACTACTCACCACAATAATATGCATGCACACCTAAGCACACAAATCTCGCAGAAACTTCGGTATTACGGTCTAATATGCTGTGGTGGTGTTCACGAAAATGAATTTACGTGTGGGAGGAGTTGGCGTAACCAAGGCTACACCAAATACTGGCTGAACACCAGTCGCAACCAGATGGATACGGAGGCGAGGACGGACTTGGTGATTAAGTGGTGAGACACCAGGTCACGACCACATCATCATCAAGCGTACGAAGGGGAACCGTACACGTCAAAAGAATGGAATGACAGGGCAAGATAGGGAAGGAAAAGGAAGGATTGCTGATGTGACCCCATGTGTTGCGAGTACTGATCTTGTTAATAAGCCAGGAAGACAGGAGAAGTATATTGTGCCTGCACTGCGTCAACAAGCTAAGATGGCGAGATTGTCAGATTGTACAACATCGGCACAGCAACAAGAAAATAATATTCACAAAAGAAGCAATAAAATGTCTGTGTTTCATGACATGGTTGCAGGGAGAAGAGGACACAGAGGTTGGATAGCACAAAGGGCGCAGTGCATGACCCAGTTCAAGAATGAATTTTGCTCAAGTCGTTCACACGGTCATCGACACGTAACATGCAGAAAGGATTACCTGGCCTCGGTCCGTATGTTAGCTGGGTCCAAAAGCATGTATGTTAATTTCTACCGAGAGAAACCTACATGCATGTAACGTGTGCGTCCAAGCAAAGACTCCAGCATGTACACGTTTGTCTTAGGAAATGTTAATTGGCCTGTGTGCCTAATTGGCTGGTTGTAATTAAACAAGAGTTAGTTTGATTAGGATTTTTAGGAGGTAGTACAAGTCGGTTCCGATCTGTCCGCTTCAGGCTGGACTAGTATTTATAGCTATCACATCGCATTGTTAGGAGGGCAGTTTTGAGTTTTTTTGGTTGTCGAACAAAGGCTGGCAAGCCGGGGTATCTCCCTATAGCGAGCTAATTCGTGTGTTTTTGTCGACGAGCTTAAGTTATTGCTTTGTGTTTTTGGCGAGGGATTAGAGACGCCGTCTCTAGTTTGTTGCTGATCCGTGGAGGATCGTCCACGTACTTCCTCTCTTGGGTGTGCGTGTTGTTTCTGTGGTGATTGCATCTACAAGATCACGAGCGCCACATCGTTCTTGGTGACATCATACCGTGAAAGATTTGGGAAAAATATACAAATTTTTTTCTTGCTATTTGATTCAACTGTTTGAAAGATGGTGAACTCGCAGCATGACAAATCTGATCATGAGGAGGTCGATGAGCTTCGAGAGGGTTTGGAGATAACTGATGATTTGCGTATCCATCTGATGGCGATCAAGGGAGCCAACAAAAAGCTTGGGACAAGGGTTGAGGAATTGTCTGCAAATATTGTAGGCGTCGAGGACAGGTTGAACGAGCGTTTGACTGCCAGCGACCGACAGCGCACTGATAGTCTACAGGTGGTGACTGAGAGTCTTAATCGGCTCACCGCAGCAGTTCAGCGCCTTTAGGCGAGAGATGTGGCACCCCGACAGTCCTGCTCACCACGACGATGTCGTGCCCGCGACAACGACGATGATGGTGAATTTTTTGAGGATTCTGATGCCCGTGGAGGCTTACCTCACCGATCACGGCATGATGATGGGGCTCACCACCATGTTGGGCGGCACCATGACTATGGCGGCAATGTTGGCCACGAGGATGATGGTTTGGGTCAAGATGGCGATACCTGAATTTTCGAGACGTTGTGCTGACCCGGAGAAATATTTGGAGTGGGAGATGCGCGTAAATCAGATTTTTGATGGTCACAAGTACTCCGAAGAGAAGAAGGTTCGTGCTGCATCTATGGAATTTACAGAGTATGCTCTTGTATGGTGGGATAATAAGAACCGTACTCACGAGCGACCAGCGACATGGGCTGACATGAAGCGAATCATGAGGGAACATTTTGTGCCTGCTTGCTACACTCGCCAGCTTCATAGTGGACTGCGTCGTCTAGTGCAAGGTACGAAATCAGTTGATGAGTACTACAAGGAGATGCAAGTTGTGATGATCCGTATAGCTGTGCGTGAGTCTGCGGAGGCGACCATGGTATGTTTCTTTGAGGGGTTAGAAGAGAAGATTCGCGACCGTGTTGATTTAATGCAATATAATGATTTTCATGAGTTGCTTCATCAAGCGGAGCGTGCTGAACGTTTGGGTATTGGAGAAGCAAGCTTCAGAGACTCATCCAACTTACAAAAGTGGGCGACGTGGTTCTTCTCCTATTGATGGTGAGTTTAGTGCTAAACCGACTCCTTATAAGTCGGCAAGCATTGAACAAAGAAAAGTGGCAGGTGCGCCAAAGGAGGTTTCTCAGGTTACATCTAATGCGTCTTCATCTCATCATCGTAATATTATTTGCCACAAGTGTGGAGGACATGGACACATGAAGCATGAATGTTCCAATCAACGAAGGGTTTTACTTGTTGATGTGAAATATATTTCAGAATCTGAAGATGAGACGCCTAAGTTAGAGGATGGAATTGAAAGAGGTCATGGTGATACCATACTATGTTATCCTCAAGATGATCCTGATATGGAGAGTTTGCTAGCACATAAGGTCCAGCGAGATGACAAGACCATTGTTGAACAAGGACAGCAGCGGAGTATTTTTCAAACTTCATGTACCATAAAGGGAGAAGTTTGCAAACTGATAATTGAAGGTGGCAGTGCTAGCAACATGATTAGCAAGGATGCGGTGGAGTCTCTTTTATTGCCAACATGGGAGCATCCAAGACCATACTATATGAAGTGGATAAATGATGTTGGCAAAGTGAAGGTAACTCACAGGGCGAAGGTTCCTTTTTCTGTTGATGGCTATGTTGATAAGGTGGAATGCGACGTTATGCCACTACATGTTTGTCACCTTATTTTGGGGCGTCTGTGGAAGCATGATGTTAACGCTCTTCATCACGGGCGAACAAACAGGTACACTTTTATGCATAAAGGCGAGTTCTATGCTATTCTTCCTAAGGATGCACCGAATATAAAGTGTACTATAGAAGTGTTTAAGAAGAAATCTCCAAGGCCTAAGTCGAAACCGAGGATGGTTCCTTTTCAAAGAAGGGAGGATGATGTGACCCCATGTGTTGCCAGTACTGATCTTGTTAATAAGCCAGGAAGACAGGAGAAGTATATTGTGCCTACACTGCGTCAACAAGTTAAGATGGCGAGATTGTCAGATTGTACAACATCGGCACAACAATAAGAAAATAATATTCACAAAAGAAGCAATAAAATTTTTGTGTTTCATGACATGGTTGCAGGGAGAAGAGGACACAGAGGTTGGACAACACGAAGGGTGCAGTGCATGACCCAGTTCAAGAATGATTTTTGCTCAAGTCGTTCACACGGTCATCGACATGTAACATGCAGAAAGGATTACCTCGCCTCGGTCCGTATGTTAGCTGGGTCCAAAAGCCTATATACTAATGTCTACCGAGAGAAACCTACATGCATGTAACGTGTGCGTCCAAGCAAGGACTCCAGCATGTACACGTTTGTCTTAGGAAAGGTTAATTGGCATGTGTGCCTAATTGCCATGCCTAATTTGTTGGAAATATGCCCTAGAGGCAATAATAAAATGGTTATTATTATATTTCCTTGTTCATGATAATTGTCTATTGTTCATGCTATAATTGTATTAACTGGAAACCGTAATACATGTGTGAATACATAGACCACAACATGTCCCTAGTGAGCCTCTAGTTGCCTAGCTCAATTATCAATAGATGGTTATGGTTTCCTGACCATGGACATTGGATGTCATTGATAACGGGATCACATCATTAGGAGAATGATGTGATGGACAAGACCCAATCCTAAGCATAGCACAAGATCGTGTAGTTCGTTTGCTAAAGCTTTTCTAATGTCAAGTATCGTTTCCTTAGACCATGAGATTGTGCAACTCACGGATACTGTAGGAATGATGTGGGTGTACCAAACATCCGAACGTAACTGGGTGGCTATAAAGGTTCACTACAGGTATCTCCGAAAGTGTCTGTTGGGTTGGCACGAATTGAGACTGGGATTTGTCACTCCGTATGACGGAGAGGTATCTCTGGGCCCACTCGGTAATGCATCATCATAATGAGCTCAATGTGACTAAGTAGTTAGTCACGGGATCATGCATTATGGAACGAGTAAAGTGACTTGCCGGTAACGAGATTGAACGAGGTATTGGGATACCGACGATCGAATCTCGGGCAAGTAACGTACCGATTGACAAAGGGAATTTTATACGGGATTGCTCGAATCCCCGACATCGTGGTTCATCCGATGAGATCATCGTGGAACATGTGGGGGCCAACATGGGTATCCATATTCCGCTGTTGGTTATTGACCGGAGAGATGTCTCGGTCATGTCTGTATGATTCCCGAGCCCGTAGGGTCTACACACTTAAGGTTCGATGACGCTAGGGTTATAGGGAAGGTATGTACGCGGTTACTAAATGTTGTTCGGAGTCCCAGCTGAGATCCCGGACATCATGAGGAGTTCTGGAATGGTCCGGAGGTGAAGATTGATATATTGGACGAAGGGTTTTGGAGTCCGGAAGTGTTCCGGAGGTACCGGGTGATGACCAGCATGACCGAAAGGTATTTCGGGAGCCCCGGCAATTGTTGGGGGGCTTCATGGGCCAAGGTGAAGGAAATATGCCCTAGAGGCAATAATAAAAGTTATTATTTATTTCCTTATATCATGATAAATGTTTATTATTCATGCTAGAATTGTATTAACAGGAAACATAATACATGTGTGAATACATAAACCTACAGAGTGTCACTAGTATGCCTCTACTTGACTAGCTCGTTAATCAAAGATGGTTGTGTTTCCTAACCATGAACAAGGAGTTGTTATTTGATTAACGGGATCACATCATTGGTTGAATGATCTGATTGACATGACCCATTCCATTAGCATAGCACCTGATCGTATAGTTTGTTGCTAGTGCTTTTCTTCATGACTTATACATGTTCCTATGACTATGAGATTATGCAACTCCCGTTTGCACGAGGAACACTTTGGGTGCTACCAAAGCGTCACAACGTAACTGGGTGATTATAAAGGTACATTACAGGTGTCTCCGAAGGTACATGTTGGGTTGGCATATTTCGAGATTAGGATTTGTCACTCCGATTGTCGGAGAGGTATCTCTGGGCCCTCTCGGTAATGCACATCGCATAAGCCTTGCAAGCATTGCAACTAATGTGTTAGTTGTGAGATGATGTATTACGGAACGAGTAAAGAGACTTGCCGGTAACGAGATTGAACTAGGTATTGGATACCGACGATCAAATCTCGGGCAAGTAACATACCGATGACAAAGGGAACAAACGTATGTTGTTATACGGTCTGACCGATAAAGATCTTCGTAGAAAATGTAGGAGCCAATATGGGCATCCAGGTCCCGCTATTGGTTATTGACCGGAGAGGTGTCTCGGTCATGTCTACATAGTTCTCGAACCCGTAGGGTCCGCACGCTTAACGCTTTCGATGGCAGTTACTATGAGTTGTTATGATGTTTCTGTACCGAAGGTTGTTCGAGTCCCGGATGAGATCACGGACGTGACGAGGAGTCTCGAAATGGTCGAGACATAAAGATTCATATATTGAAGTCTATGTTTGGACATCGGAAGTGTTCCGGTGAAATTGGGAATTTTACCAAGTACCAAGGGAGGTTACCGGAACCCCCGGAATGCTAATGGGCCAACATGGGCCTTAGTGGAAAGGAGAGAAGGGGCCCAAGTGCTGGCGCACCTTCCCCTTCCCTAGTCCTATTAGGACTAGGAGAAGGCGCCCTCTCTCTCCCTTCCCACTTGGGGAAACCTAGTTGGACTAGGATTGGGGGAATCCTACTCCTAGTAGGAGTAGGACACCTGGCGCACCAAACCTTGGCCGGCCAGCCCCTCCCCTTCCCTCCTTTATATACAGGGGCAGGGGGCACCCCATGACACACAAGTTGATCCTTGAGATCTTTTCTTAGCCGTGTGCGGTGCCCCCTTCCACCATATTACACCTCGAAAATACCATAGCGGAGCTTAGGCGAAGCCCTGCGCCGGTGGAACATCATCATCGTCACCACGCCTGCGTCGTCTTGTGAAACTCTCCTCAACACTCGGCTGGATCGGAGTTCGAGGGGCGCCATCGAGCTGAGCGTGTGCAGAACTCGGAGGTGCCGTCGTTCGGTACTTGGATCGGTTGGATCGTGAAGAAATGCGACTACTTCCTCTACGTTGTGTCAACGCTTCCGTTCTTTGGTCTCACGAGTGCGTAGACAACACTCTCATCTCGTTGCTATGCATCACCATGATCTTGCGTGATCGTGAGGAAAATTTTTGAAATTACTACGTTCCCCAACGGTGGCATCCGAGCCTAGGTTTTTATGGTTTGATGATATGCACGAGTAGAACACAAGTGAGTTGTGGACGATACAAGTCATACCGCCTACCGGCATGTCATACTTTGGTTCAGCGGTATTGTTGGAAAGGCGATCCAGACCAACCTTACGCGTACTCTTACGCGAGACCGGTTCCTCGGCGTGCTTTGCACATAGATGGCTTGTGGAAGACTGTCTCTCCAACTTTAGTTGAACCGAGTGTGGCTACGCCCGGTCCTTGAGAAGGTTAAAGCGGAGTCTATTTGTGAAATGTCGTTGTGGTTTTGATGCGTAGGTGAGATTGGTTCTTGCTTAAGCCCGTAGCAGCCACGTAAAATTTGCAACAACAAAGTAGAGGACGTCTAACTTGTTTTTGCAGGGCATGTTGTGATGTGATATGGTCAAGACGTGATGCTATATTTTATTGTATGAGATGATCATGTTTTGTAACCGAGTTATCGGCAATGGCAGGAGCCATATGGTTGTCGCTTTATTGTATGCAATGCAATAATACTGTAATGCTTTACTTTATCACTAAGCGGTAGCGATAGTCGTAGAAGCATAAGTTTGGCGAGACGACAACGATGCTACGATGGAGATCAAGGTGTCGCGCGGTGACGATGGTGATCATGGCGGTGCTTGGAGATGGAGATCACAAGCACAAGATGATGATGGCCATATCATATCACTTATATTGATTGCATGTGATGTTAATCCTTTTTGCATCTTATCTTGCTTTGATTGACGGTAGCATTATAAGATGATCCCTTACTAAAATTATCAAGAAGTGTTCTCCCGAGTATGCACCGCTATGCGAAAGTTCTTCGTCTTTGAGACACCACGTGATGATCGGGTGTGATAGGCTCTACGTTCAAATACAACGGGTGCAAAACAGTTGCACACGCAGAATACTCAGGTTATACTTGACGAGCTATGCATATAAGATATGACCTCGGAACACGAGAGACCGAAAGGTCGGCGTGAATCATATAGTAGATATGATCAACATATTGATGTTCACCATTGAAACTACTCCATCACACGTGATGATCGGTCATGGTGTAGTTGATATGGATCACGCAATCACTTAGAGAATTGGAGGGATATTTTTCTAAGTGGGAGTTCTTAAGTAATATGATTAATTGAACTTAAATTTATCGTGAACTTAGTACTGATAGTATCTTGCTTGTCTATGATGTGTAGATAGATGGCTCGTCTTTGTTGTTCCGTTGAATTTTAATGCGTTCCTTGAGAAAGCAAAGTTGAAAGATGATGGCAGCAATTACACGGACTGGGTCCGTAACTTGAGGATTATCCTTATTGCTGCACGGAAGAATTACGTCCTGGAAGCACCGTTAGGTGCCGGGCTGGTGCAAGGGCTGCGCCGAAGTTGTGAACGTCACGGCAAAGCAAAGGCGATGACTACTCTATAGTTCGGTGTGCCATGCTTTACGGCTTAGAACCGGGACTTCAACGTCGTTTTGAACACCATGGAGCATATGAGATGTTCCAGAGTTGAAGTTAATATTCCAAGCGAATGCGGATTAAGAGATATGAAGTCTCCAATAAGTTCTATAGCTGTAAGATGGAGGAGAACGGTTACATCGGTGAGCATATACTCGTAATGTCCGGATATAACAATCACTTGATTCAAGCTGGGAGTTAATCTTCCGGATGATTGCGTCATTGATGAAATTCTCCAATCATCGCCACCAAGCTACAAGAGCTTCGTGATGAACTATAATATGCAAGGGATGACCAAAACAATGCCCGAGCTCTTCGCGATCTTTGAAAGTCAGCGGAGGTAGAAATCAAAAGGAGCATCAAGTGTTGATGGTTAACAAAACCACTAGTTTCAAGAAAAGGGCAAAGGAAAGAAAAGGAAACTTCAAAAGAACAGCAAGCAAGTTCTTTGATCAAGAGAAGAAACCCAAGACTGGTCCTAAGCACAAAATCGAGTGCTTCTATTGCAAGCAGGCTGGTCACCGAAGCGGAACTGCCCCAAGTATTTGGCGGATAAGAAGGATGGCAAGGTTAACAAAGGTATATGTGATATACATGTTATTGATGTGTACCTTACTAATACTCGCAGAGCACACTGGTATTTGATCTTTGGTTACATTGCTAATATTTGCAACTCAAAGCAGGGGCTACGGATTAAGCGAAGATTGGCTAAGGGCGAGG
Source organism: Aegilops bicornis (assembly GCA_021605145.1). Lineage (NCBI taxonomy): Eukaryota > Viridiplantae > Streptophyta > Magnoliopsida > Poales > Poaceae > Aegilops > Aegilops bicornis. The sequence continues at coordinate 566,584,341 of CM038671.1, read as the reverse complement.
TGACGATCTTGGCGTGGGAAATGGTTCCAAAGTCGATGTGATCGCAATGGCACGCTACCTCTACATCTACCTTCGGGATTAGTATTAGACCTAAATAATTGTTATTTAGTACCAGCGTTGAGCATGAACATTATATCTGGATCTTGTTTGATGCGAGACGGTTATTCATTTAAATCGAGAATAATGGTTGTTCTATTTATATGAATAATATCTTTTATGGTCATGCACCATTGAAGAATGGTTTGTTTTACTTAATCTTGATAGTAGTGATACACATATTCATAATGTTGAAACCAAAAGATGCAGAGTTGATAATGATGGTGCAACTTATTTGTGGCTTGCCGTTTAGGTCATATTGGTGTAAAGCGCATGAAGAAACTCCATCTTGATGGACTTTTGGAGTCACTTGATTATGAATCACTTGGCACTTGCGAACCGTGCCTTATGGGCAAGATGACTAAAACACCGTTCTCGGAACTATGGAGAGAGCAACTGATTTGTTGGAAATCATACATACTGATGTCCAATGAATGTTGAGGCTCGCGGCGGGTATCGTTATTTTCTCACCTTCACAGATGATTTGAGCAGATATGGGTATATCTACTTAATGAAACACAAGTCTGAAACATTTGAAAAGTTCAAAGAATTTCAGAGTGAAGTGGAAAATCATCGTAACAAGAAAATAAAGTTTCTACGATCCGATCGTGGAGGAGAATATTTGAGTTACGAGTTTGGCCTACATTTGAAACAATGCGGAATAGTTTCGCAACTTACGCCACCGAACACCACAACGTAATGGTGTGTCCGAGCGTCGTGTCGTACTTTATTAGATATGGTGCGATCTATGATGTCTCTTCTTGATTTACCGCTATCGTTTTGGGGTTATGCTTTAGAGGCGGCTACATTCACTTTAAATAGGGCACCATCTAAATCCGTTGAGACGACGCCTTATGAACTGTGGTTTGGCAAGAAACCAAAGTTGTCGCTTTCGAAAGTTTGGGGCTGCGATGCTTATGTGAAAAAGCTTCAACCTGATAAGCTCGAACCCAAATCGGAGAAATGTGTCTTCATAGGATACCCAAAGGAGACTGTTGGGTACACCTTCTATCACAGATCCGAAGGCAAGATTTTTGTTGCTAAATTCGGAAACTTTTTGGAGAAGGAGTTTCTCTCGAAAGAAGTGAGTGGGAGGAAAGTAGAACTTGATGAGATAATCTGTATCTACTCCCTTATTGAGAAGTAGTACATCATGAAAACAGTTTACGTGACACCTACACCAAATAGGGAAGAAGCTAATGATGATGATCATGAAACTTGAGATCAAGTTTCTCTGAGAACTTATTAGATCAACCAGAGCAAGATCCGCACCGAGTGGTACGGTAATCCTATTCTCGGAAGTCATGTTACTGGAACATGATGAACCTACGAACTATGAAGAAGCGATGGTGAGCCCAGATTCCACAAAATGGCTTGAGGCCATGAAATGCGAGATGGGATCCATGTATGAGAACAAAGTGTGGACTTTGGTTGACTTGCCCGATGATCGGCAAGCAATTGAGAATAAATGGATCTTCAAGAAGAAGGCGACGCTGATGGTAATGTTATCATCTATAAAGCTCGACTTGTTGCAAAAGGTTTTCGACAAGTTCAAGGGATTGACTACGATGAGACCTTCTCACCCGTGGCGATGCTTAAGTCCGTCCGAATCATGTTAGCAATTGCCGCATTTTATGATTATGAAATTTGGCAAATGGATGTTAAAACTGCATTCTGAATGGATTTACGGAAGAAGAGTTGTATATGATGCAACGAGAAGGTTTTGTCGATCCAAAGGAGCTAACAAAGTGTGCAAGCTCCGGCGATCCATTTATGGACTGGTGCAAGCCTCTCGGAGTTGGAATAAACGTTTTGATAGTGTGATCAAAGCATTTGGTTTTATCTGAGACTTTTGGAGAAGCTTTGTATTTACAAGAAAGTGAGTGGGAGCTCTGTAGCATTTACGATATTATATGTGGATGACATATTCTTGATCGGAAATGATATAGAATTCTGGATAGCATAAAGGGATACTTGAATAAGAGTTTTTCGATGAAAGACCTCGGTGAAGCTGCTTACATATTGGGCATTAAGATCTATAGAGATAGATCAAGACGCTTAATAGGACTTTCACAAAGCACATACCTTGATAAAGTTTTGAAAAAGTTCAAAATGGATCAGGCAAAGAAAGGGTTCTTGCGGTGTTACAAGGTGTGAAGTTGAGTAAGACTCAATGCCCGACCACCGCAGAAGATAGAGAGAAAATGAAAGATGTTCCTATGCTTCAGCCATAGGCTCTATCATGTATGCAATCTTGTGTACCGGACACTGATGTGTGCCTTCTTTGTAAGTTTGGCGAGGCGGTACCAAAGTAATCCAGAGTGGATCATCGGACAGCGGTCAAGAACATCCTTAAGTACTTGAGAAGGACTAAGGATATGTTTCTCATTTATGGCGGTGACAAAGAACTTCGTAAATGGCAGTTACGTCGTATAGCTTTGACATCGATCCGGACGATTCTAAATCGCAAACCGGATACGTATTTACATTAAACGGAGGAGCTGTCGGTTGGTGCAGTTCCAAACAAAGCGTCGTGGCGGGATCTACATGTGAAGTTGAGTACATAGGCTGCTTGGGAAGCAGCTAATGAAGGAGTCTGGATGAAGGAGTTCATAACCGATCTAGGTGTTGTACCTAGTGTATCGGGTCCAATGAAAATCTTTGTGACAATATCGTGCAATTGCCTTGGCAAAGGAATCCAGATTTCACAAGAGAACCAAGCACATCAAAAGACGCTTCAACTCCATCCGGATTTGGTCCGGTGGGAGACATAGAGATATGCAAGATACATACGGATCTGAATGTTGCAGACCGATTGACTAAGCCTCTTCCACGAGCAAAACATGATCAGCACCAAGACTCCATGGGTGTTAGAATCATTCTTGTGTAATCTAGATTATTGACTCTAGTGCAAGTGGGAGACTGAAGGAAATATGCCCTAGAGGCAATAATAAAAGTTATTATTTATTTCCTTATATCATGATAAATGTTTATTATTCATGCTAGAATTGTATTAACAGGAAACATAATACATGTGTGAATACATAAACCTACAGAGTGTCACTAGTATGCCTCTACTTGACTAGCTCGTTAATCAAAGATGGTTGTGTTTCCTAACCATGAACAAGGAGTTGTTATTTGATTAACGGGATCACATCATTGGTTGAATGATCTGATTGACATGACCCATTCCATTAGCATAGCACCTGATCGTATAGTTTGTTGCTAGTGCTTTTCTTCATGACTTATACATGTTCCTATGACTATGAGATTATGCAACTCCCGTTTGCACGAGGAACACTTTGGGTGCTACCAAGCGTCACAACGAATCTGGGTGATTATAAAGGTACATTACAGGTGTCTCCGAAGGTACATGTTGGGTTGGCATATTTCGAGATTAGGATTTGTCACTCCGATTGTCGGAGAGGTATCTCTGGGCCCTCTCGTAATGCACATCACATAAGCCTTGCAAGCATTGCAACTAATGTGTTAGTTGTGAGATGATGTATTACGGAACGAGTAAAGAGACTTGCCGGTAGCAGATTGAACTAGGTATTGGATACAAGCGATCAAATCTCGCAAGTAAATATACCGATGACAAAGGGAACAAACGTATGTTGTTATCTGGTCCGACCGATAAAGATCTTCGTAGAAAATGTAGGAGCCAATATGGGCATCCAGGTCCCGCTATTGGTTATTGACCGGAGAGGTGTCTCGGTCATGTCTACATAGTTCTCGAACCCGTAGGGTCCATACGCTTAACGCTTCGATGGCCAGTTACTATGAGTTGTTATGATGTTTCTGTACCGAAGGTTGTTGAGTCCGGATGAGATCACGGACGTGGCGAGGAGTCTCGAAATGGTCGAGACATAAAGATTCATATATTGGAAGTCTATGTTTGGACATCGGAAGTGTTCCGGTGAAATTGGGAATTTTACCAAATGCAGGGAGGTTACCGAACCCCGGAATGCTAATGGGCCAACATGGGCCTTAGTGGAAAGGAGAGAAGGGGCCCAAGTGCTGGCCGCACCTTCCCCCTTCCCTAGTCCTATTAGGACTAGGAGAAGGCGCCCCCTCTCTCCCTTCCCACTTGGGGAAACCTAGTTGGACTAGGATTGGGGGAATCCTACTCCTAGTAGGAGTAGGACACCTGGCGCGCACCAAACCTTGGCCGGCCAGCCCCTCCCTTCCCTCCTTTATATCTGAGGGCAGGGGCACCCCATGACACACAAGTTGATCCTTGAGATCTTTTCTTAGCCGTGCGGTGCCCCTTCCACCATATTACACCTCGAAAATACCATAGCGGAGCTTAGGCGAAGCCTGCGCAGTGGAACATCATCATCGCCACCACGCCCGTCGTCTTGTGAAACTCTCCCTCAACACTCGGCTGGATCGGAGTTCGAGGGACGTCATCGAGCTGAACGTGTGCAGAACTCGGAGGTGCCGTCGTTCGGTACTTGGATCGGTTGGATCGTGAAGAAATGCGACTACTTCCTCTACGTTGTGTCAACGCTTCCGTTGCTGGTCTACGAGGGTACGTAGACAACACTCTCATCTCGTTGCTATGCATCACCATGATCTTGCGTGATCGTAGGAAAATTTTTGAAATTACTACGTTCCCCAACACAAGGGAAGGGGGCAAACCAGCCCACTAAGGGGTTGTGCGCCCCCCTCACCTATTCCCACGTGACCACGGGGTTTGGGGCGCCCCATCTAGGGTTCCCACCTCCTGGCTTGGGGGCCAAGTCACCCAAAGGGGAGATCCCATCTGCCCTGGCCGCCGCCCCCCCTAGGGGAAACCCTAGGGCGCCTCCCCCTCCCCCTTGACCCTATATATAGTCGAGGTTTTGGGCTGCCCAACTGAGTCTCTCTCTTCCAAGGCGCAGCCCTACCTCTCTCCCTCCTCGTCTCTCGTAGTGCTTGGCGAAGCCCTGCAGGAGTACCGCGCTCCTCCACCACCACCACGCCGTCGTGCTGCTGCTGGACGGAGTCTTCCCCAACCTCTCCCTCTCTCTCCTTTCTGGATCAAGGCATGGGAGGCGTCAGGGAGCTGCCGCGTGTCTTTGAGCAGCGGAGGCGCCGTTGTTCGGCGCTTATATCGGAATTGACCGCGATCTGAATCGCCACGAGTACGACTACCTCATCCGCGTTCTTGCAACGCTTCCGCTTAGCGATCTACAAGGGTATGTAGATGCACTCCCCTCTCTCTCGTTGCCAATCTCTCCATAGATTGCTCTTGGTGATGCATAGAAATTTTGAATTTCTGCTACGTTCCCCAACAGTGGTATCAGAGCCAGGTTTATGCGTAGTTTCTATGCACGAGTAGAACACAAGTTGTTGTGGGTATCGATTTTGTCAATTTACTTTCCGTTACTAGTCTTATCTTGATTCGGCGGCATCGTGGGATGAAGCGGCCCGGACCGACCTTACACGTACGCTTACGTGAGACAGGTTCCACCGACTGACATGCACTAGTTGCATAAGGTGGCTAGCGGGTGTCTGTCTCTCCCACTTTAGACGGATCGGATACGATGAAAAGGGTCCTTATGAAGGGTAAATAGCAATTGGCATATCACGTTGTGGTTTTGGCGTAGGTAAGAAACTTTCTTGCTAGAAACCTATAGCAGCCACGTAAAAACTTGCAACAACAATTAGAGGACGTCTAACTTGTTTTTGCAGCATATGCCGTGTGATGTGATATGGCCAAAAGAATGTGATGAATGATATATGTGATGTATGAGATTGATCATGTTCTTGTAATAGGAATCACGACTTGCATGTCGATGAGTATGACAACCGGCGAGAGCCATAGGAGTTGTCTTAATTTATTGTATGACCTGCGTGTCATGAGTAACGCCATGTAATTACTTTACTTTATTGCTAAACCGTTAGCCATAGTGGTATAAGTAATAGTTGGCGAGACAACTTCATGAAGACATGATGATGGAGATCATGATGATGGAGATCATGGTGTCATGCAGGTGACGATGATGATCATGGAGCCCCGAAGATGGAGATCAAAAGTAGCAAAATGATATTGGCCATATCATGTCACTATTTGATTGCATGTGATGTTTATCATGTTTTACATCTTATTTGCTTAGAACGACGGTAGTAAATAAGATGATCCCTCCTAATAATTTCAAGAAAGTGTTCCCCCTAACTATGCACCGTTGCGAAAGTTCGTTGTTTCGAAGCACCACGTGATGATCGGGTGTGATAGATTCCAACGTTCACATACAACGGGTGTAAGCCAGATTTAGTCACGCTGAAACACTTAGGTTGACTTGACGCGCCTAGCATGTGCAGACATGGCCTCGGAACACAAGAGACCGAAAGGTCGAACATGAGTCGTATAGTGGATACGATCAACATGAAGATGTTCACCGATGATGACTAGTCCGTCTCACGTGATGATCGGACACGGCCTAGTTGACTCGGGATCATGTAACACTTAGATGACTAGAGGGATGTCTATCTGAGTGGGAGTTCATAAGATGAACTTAATTATCCTGAACATAGTCAAAAGGTTTTTGCAAATTATGTCGTAGCTCGCGCTTTAGTTCTACTGTCTTAGATATGTTCCTAGAGAAAATTTAGTTGAAAGTTGATAGTAGCAATTATGCGGACTGGGTCCGCAAACTGAGGATTGTCCTCATTGTTGCATAGAAGGCTTATGTCCTTAATGCACCGCTCGGTGTGCTAAACCTCGAACGTCGTCTGTGGATGTTGCGAACATCTGACATACACGTTTTGATGACGACATGATAGTTCAGTAATGTTAAGCGGTTTAGAATTGAGGCACCGAAGGCGATTTCAAACGTCATGGAACATATGAGATGTTTCGAGGATGAAATTGGGATTTCAGGCTCGTGCTTACGTCAAGAGGTATAAGACCTCCGACGAGTTTCTTAGCCTGCAAACTAAGGGAGAAAAGCTCAATCATTGAGCTTGTGCTCAGATTGTCTGAGTACAACAATCAGTTGAATCGAGTGGGAGTTAATCTTCCAGATGAGATAGTGATGTTTCTCCAAAGTCATTGCCACCAAGATGCTAGAGCTTTGTGATGAACTATAACATATCAGGGATAGATATGATGATCCTTGAAATATTCGTGATGTTTGACGCCGCGAAAGTAGAAATCAAGAAGGAGCATCAATTGTTGATGGTTAGTGAAACCACTAGTTTCTAGAAGGGCAAGGGCAAGAAGGGATACTTCATGAAATGGCAAATCGATTCTTGCTCTAGTGAAGAAACCCAAGGTTGAACTCAAAACCCGAGACTTAGTGCTTCTGTAATGAGGGGAATGGGCACTGAAGCAGAACCACCCTAGATACTTGGTAAATGAGAAGGCTGGCAAGGTCGACAAAAGTATATTGGATATACATTATGATGTGTACTTTACTAGTACTCCCAGTAGCACCAGGGTATTTAAATACCGGTTCGGTTGCTAAGTGTTAGTAACTCGAAATAAAAAACTATGGAATAAACGGAGACTAGCTAAAGGTGAGATGACGATATATGTTGGAAGTGTTTCCAAGGTTGATGTGATCAAGCATCGCATGCTCCCTCTACCATCGAGATTGGTGTTAAACCTAAACAATTGTTATTTGGTGTTTGCGTTGAGCATAGACATGATTGGATTATGTTTATCGCAATACGGTTATTCATTTAAGGAGAATAATGGTTACTCTGTTTATTTGAATAATACCTTCAATGGTCTTGCACCTAAAAGGAATGGTTTATTGTATCTCGATCATAATGATACACATGTTCATGCCAAAAGATATAAGATAGTAATGATAGTACCACATACTTGTGGCACTGCCATTTGAGTCATATTGGTATAAAACGCATGCAGAAGCTCCATGTTGATGGATCTTTGGACTCACTCGTTTTTGAAAAGATTGAGACATGCAAACCATGTCTATTGGTATATATGCATGAAGAAACTCCATACAGATGGATCATTTGGACTCACTTGATTTTGAATCACTTGAGACATGCAAATTATACCACATGGGCAAGATGACCGAAAGGCCTCGTTTTCAATAAGATGGAACAAGAAAGCAACTTGTTGGAAGTAATACATTTTGATGTGTGCAGTCCAATGAGTCTTTGAGGCACTTGATGGATATCGTTATGTTCTTACTTCACATATGATTTGAGTAGATTCTAAGTATATTTACTTGATGAAACACAAGTCTGAATTATTGAAAGGTTCAAGTAATTTTAGAGTGAAGCTGAAGATCATCGTGACAAGAGGATAAAATGTCTATGATATGATCATAGAGATGAATATCTGGGTTACGTGTTTGGCACACAATTAAGACCTTGTGGAAACTGTTTCACTACTAATACCGCCTGGAACACTATAGTGTGATGGTATGTCCGAACATCATAGCTGCACCATATTGGATATGGTGCATACCATGATGTCTCTTATTGAATTACTACTATTGTTTATGGGTTAGGCATTAGAGACAATCGCATTCACTTTAATAGGGCACCACGTAATTCCGTTGAGATGAGACCGTATGAACTATGGTTTAGAGAAACCTAAGCTGTCGTTTCTTGAAAGTTTGGGCCTGCGACGCTTATGTGAAAAAAGGTTTCATCCTGATAAGCTCGAACCCAAAGCGGATAAATACATCTTCATAGGACACCAAAAACAGTTGGGCATACCTCCTATTTCAGATCTGGAAGCAAAAGTGATTATTTCTAGTAACGGGTCCTTTCTCAAGGAAAAGTTTCTCTTGAAAGAATTGAGTGGGAGGATGGTGGATACTTGATGAGGTTATTGAACCGTCACTTCAACTAGTATGTAGCAGGGGCACGTGAAGTTGTTCTGTGGCGCCTACACCAATTGAAGTGGAAGGCGATGATAATGATCATGAAAACTTGGATCAAGTCACCGACAAAACTCGTGGAGTCGACAAGGATACGTACTACTCCAGTGAGTGGCACGTAATCACATCTTGGAGGTCATGTTGCTAGACAACAATGAACCTACGAGCTATGGAGAAGCGATGGTGGGGCCGTATTCTGACGAATGGCTCAAGGCCATAATATCCGAGAGAGGATCCATGTATGAAAACAAAGTATAGACTTTGGAAGAACTACTCGATGGTCGTAAGGCTGTTGGGTACAGATGGATTTTAAAAGGAAGAAGGACAATGATGGTAAGTGTCACCATTAAGGAAGCTCGACTTGTCGCTAAGATGTTTTTCGACAAGTTCAAGGAGTTGACTGCGATGAGACTATCTCACTCGTAGCGATGCTAAGAGTCTGTTGGAATTATATTAGCAGTTACTGCATTATTTATGAAATCTTGCAGATAAGATGTCAAAACATTGTTTCCTCGACAATTTTCTTGAGGAAAGGTTGTATGTGATACAACCAGAAGGTTTTGTCAACCCTGAAAGATGCTAACAAGTATGCAAAGCTCCAGTAATCCTTCTAAGGACTGGAGTAAGCATCTCGGAGTTGGAATATACGCTTTGATGAGATGATCAAAGATTTTGGGTTTATACAAAGTTTGTGAGAAACTTGTATTTCCAAAGAAATGAGTGGGATCACTATATCATTTCTGATGAGTATATGTTGTTAACATATTGTTGATCAGAAATGATGTAGAATTTCTAGAAAGCATATAGGGTTATTTGAAAAGTGTTTTTCAATGGAAAACCTGGATTAGGCTACTTGAACAATGAGCATCAAGATCTATAAGATAGATCAGAAAATGCTTAATAGTACTTTCAAATGAACACATACCGTGAGAAGATTTTGAAGGAGTTCAAAATAGATCGGCAAAGAAGGAGTTCTTGGCTGTAAGGTGTGAGTATTGAGTAAGACTCAAGACCTAACCACGGCAGAAGAGAGAGAAAGGACGAAGGTCGTCCCCTATGCTTTAGACGTAGGCTCCACACTATGCTATGATGTGTACCGCACCTGAAGTGTGCCTTGCCATGAGTCAGTAAAGGGGTACAAGTGTGATCCAGGAATGGATCACAGCACAACGGTCAAGGTTATACTTAGTAATTAGTGGACTAATGAATTTTATCGATAATGGATGTGGTAAAAGAGTTTGTCGTAAAGGGTTACGCTGATGCAAACGTTGACACTAATCCGGATGACTCTGAGTAGTAAACCGGATTCATATAGTAGAGCAGTTATTTGGAATAGTTCCAAATAGCGCGTGGTAGCTGCATCTAGGAGATGACATAGAGATTTGTAAATCACACACGGATCTGAAAGATTCATACCCATTGACTAATAACCTCTCTCACAAGCGAGATATGATCAAACTCAATGGGTGTTGGATTCATTACAATCGCATAGTGATGTGAACTAGATTATTGACTCTAGTGCAAGTGGGAGACTGTTGGAAATATGCCCTAGAGGCAATAATAAAATGGTTATTATTATATTTCCTTGTTCATGATAATTGTATTAACTGGAAACCGTAATACATGTGTGAATACATAGACCACAACATGTCCCTAGTGAGCCTCTAGTTGACTAGCTCGTTGATCAATAGATGGTTACGGTTTCCTAACCATGGACATTGGATGTCATTGATAACGGGATCACATCATTAGGAGAATGATGTGATGGACAAGACCCAATCCTAAGCATAGCACAAGATCGTAGTTCGTTTGCTAAAGCTTTTCTAATGTCAAGTATCGCTTCCTTAGACCATGAGATTGTGCAACTCCGGATACCGTAGGAATGCTTTGGGTGTACCAAATGTCACAACGAATCGGGTGGCTATAAAGGTGCACCGCAGTATCTCCGAAAGTGTACATTGGGTTGGCACGAATCGAGACTGGGATTTGTCACTCCGTATGACGGAGAGGTATCTCTGGGCCCACTCGGTAATGCATCATCATAATGAGCTCAATGTGACTAAGTAGTTAGTCACGGGATCATGCAATATGGAACGAGTAAAGTACCTTGCCGGTAATGAGATTGAACGAGGTATTGGGATACCGACGATCGAATCTCGGGCAAGTAACGTACCGATTGACAAAGGGAATTGTATACGGGATTGCTTGAATCCCCGACATCGTGGTTCATCCGATGAGATCATCGTGGAACATGTGGGGGCCAACATGGGTATCCAGATCCCGTTGTTGGTTATTGACCGGAGAGATGTCTCGGTCATGTCTGCATGATTCGAGCCCGTAGGGTCTACACACTTAAGGTTCGATGGCGCTAGGGTTATAAGGAAGGTATATGCTGGTTACGAATGTTGTTTGGAGTCGAGATGAGATCCCGGACGTCACGAGGAGTTACTGGAATGGTCGAGGTGAAGATTGATATATTGGACGAAGGGTTTTGGAGTCGGAAGTGTTCGGAGGTACCGGGTGATGACCGGCATGACCAAAAGGTATTTGAGGAGCCCGGCAAGTGTTGGGGGCTTCATGGGCCAAGGGAAGGGTCAAACCAGCCCACTAAGGGGCTGTCGCCCCCTCACCTAGTCCCACGTGACCAGGGGTTTGGGGCGCCCCATCTAGGGTTCCCACCTCCTGGCTTGGGGGCCAAGTCACCTAAAGGGGAGATCCCATCTGCCCTGGCCGCCGCCCCCCTAGGGGAAACCCTAGGGCGCCTCCCCCTCCCCTTGCCCCTATATATAGTGGAGGTTTTGGGCTGCCCAACACATGAGTCTCTCTCTTCCAAGGCGCAGCCCTACCTCTCTCCCTCCTCGTCTCTCGTAGTGCTTGGCGAAGCCCTCACAGAGTACAGGCTCCTCCACCACCACCACGCGTCGTCTTTGCTGCTTTGGGCCAGGAGTCTTCCCAACCTCTCCCTCTCTCCTTGCTGGATCAAGGCATGGGAGGCGTCAGGGCTGCACGTGTGTTGAACGCGGAGGCGTCGTTGTTCGGCGCTTAGATCAGAATCGACCGCGATCTGAATCGCCACGAGTACGACTACCTCATCCGCGTTCTTGCAACGCTTCCGCTTAGCGATCTACAAGGGTATGTAGATGCACTCTCCTCTCTCTCGTTGCTAGTCTCTCCATAGATTGATCTTGGTGATGCGTAGAAATTTTTGAATTTCTGCTACGTTCCCCAACATAATTAGCCGGATGCAATTAAACAGAGTTAGTTCGGTTAGGATTTTTAGGAGGTAGTACAAGTCGGTTCCGATCTGTCCGCTTCAGGATGGACTAGTATTTATAGCTATCGCATCACATCGTTAGGAGGGCAGTTTTGAGTTTTTTTGGTTGTCGAACAAAGGCTGGCAAGCCGGGGTATCTCCCAGTAGCGAGCTAATTCGTGTGTTTTTGTTGAGGAGCTTAAGTTATTGCTTTGTGTTTTTGGCGAGGGATTAGAGACGCCGTCTCTAGTTTGCTGCTGATCCATGGAGGATCGTCCAAGTACTTCCTCTCTTGGGTGTGTGTGTGTTGTTTCTATGGTGATTGCATCTACAAGATCGCGAGCGCCATATCATTCTTTGTGACATTGTACCGTGAAAGATTTGGGGAAAATATTTGTGCCATTGTATTTCTGTCGACGGTCGCATCACTTGCCGGAATTGCCCTTTTCTGCTAATAAAATAGTAGTAAGGCTTGCCGAAGGGACGAGATGGATGAAACGATTCAGGATTGAGACAAATCTATCACCGGAATAATAGGGGTGGGTGATGGAAAGATATCGACGTGATATCTGAGCATAACTCCTGCGAATGGTGTCTGGAACACTTGGCACCAGGGCATCACTCTGCTGGGACAGAGATGATGCCAAACACCGAAGAACAGGCATGCTAAAAAGGAGGGTGCAGGTAGTGGATCGAAACTGATGCCACCTACACTCACAAGATCTACTCTTAGTGACTAAATAATAATCTGTATGCATGCTATGCAACAAACAAATGCAGCAAACAAGTGCATCACACCAACTAGACTCCATACTACCGATTTCTAACGTTCGCGCGGGCTAGGGCGTCCTACAGCCAGACCTGCTCTGATACCAAGCCTATGGTACCCCGGCTCAGAGAAACCGGAACGCCTGGTATTCCGGCCCAGAGATCGAGGAGAAGTCTTATGGAATATGACACTGCTTAGCATAGAAAAAATCAGCTCTTTATTACAAGCTATATGGATACAAGGGGATTACATCGGCACGGCGACACTACACCTGCCACAGTTGCTCCATGCAAGCAGGAGAACAACACGATCTGTGGAATAATTAGCGGCGTGAACAAATGACGACGGTGATGAACTCCACTCTGCAGGGACTCTGACTGGAATGCTTATCCTAGCTCGCAAACAAGGGATCCACAGCAAACAAGCAATCAAATTCGGCATAACACGCAAAGCGGCATGACACGCCAGGTCAGTACATTGAATGTACTTGCAAGCTCACAGCAACCAAAGCAATCAAGACAGACAACAGCATGGCAATTACAGGTTAAACAGGAATTATCATGAGATCATCAGGATAACATGACATGAACAACATGAACATGATACAGTTAGAACAATATGAACATGGCATGATCATATAAATCTGACGATACTAGCATGCAACATGATGACACTATATGCTTCACTTATTCTGCTCGGGTTACCTCGTAACCATCACATGCATCACTTACAAACCTCGGACATCACACGATCATCTCAGGATCAAATCAAGCTTGGTATAAACAATACCGTAGTAATCATTAAATGACCACAAGGAGCTTGATCTTTAAACACGATTCTCGCACAACATCACGAATATCCAACAACTCGATATCCTCGATACCACGGTGATCATTCACGATCACAAACGGAACCACTCTTGGCTCAACGGGTTACCTCGTAACCAAACGGTGATCATTCACGGATCACATAACCAACTTATCTCCTCATCGAACCAGGGTTGTTATTAATCACATTATTATTATTAATGTTGACCCGTAGTGTGACCAACTACGAACTGGGCCCTTATCCACGGGCGCGGCTATCGATAGATTTAATACACACTCTGCAGAGGTTAGCAAACTGTACCGACACCACGGAACCCACGGCCTCGCACTCCCATTCGGGTGGACCAACGGTGTTCCGACAAAACCGGCCTACTGCCATGACACTCTCCCGGCCACTTCGACCAACTCCCCTTTGGGCTAAGTCCTGGGTGGCCCCGTGCCTACAAAAGGCACCAACGGCCACCGTCGTGGCAAAACATAAACGGTCCCAAACGGGGACAAGGTACCATAACAACAACAACAACAACAACAACAACAACAACAACAACAACAACAACAACAACAACAACAACAACAACAACAACAACAACAACAACAACGGGCGCACAAGGCTTATGTCTGCCTACCTGATCAGAGTAGCGCGTGCCCATAACCTTCCCTCGTTGGAGGCACCGGCGAGAGGCATGAAAATAGACCCACTTAGGACCTTCCCATAAAGGTAAGCGTGGTTGCACTGGTCAGTTCAATATGGGGGCACCATGACTCAGCCAACAGTTGTTCAAGTTCAATTTAATCCGGTTAAACTTGAATGCAATATACTGATCCATGATAAAATAACATGATGCAATTACAATGCATGAGCATGATATAAGCATGGGGTGCGACAACTATATCAACAATGAATCATATCCAACTTAGCATGGCATAATGACGAGCATTAGTATCACAAATACAATACTACTCATAGCATAACATGACCACTAGCATCAACAATAAATACCATGCAAGAACACATCAATAACATTACCGAGTAAACACTTAATCAACTAACAACAAAGGAACAATGCATAGTAACGGTGCTTTCGTGGCAGAACTGACGATCATATGCTGAAGAACATAACCAACCCAACATGTAGTACTATCCAGCATGAAGATATGGAAGTAATACTAGCAGGTCGAACATGATAATAGAGTGCAAGAAACATAGCATGACGGTAGTCACCGATCCATAGCAAGATAGCACATGTCGCGACGTGATACCGGCGACAGCAGTAGCAAAACAATCATACATTTATTAAAGATTAAGTTGAAAACCAATGCTACTTCATGGCTATCATGCAAATGGTGGTTGTGGCTTGCCTGGGGATGAAGAATGCATCGGGGAGATGTGCAGAGCGATCGCGGAAGGATTCGCCGAAAACACTTCTCTCTAGAAAGGGGCTGGTTAACGGCAAGGGCAAAATGGTCATTTTCACAGTGTGAACACCTATTGAAAATGTCACCAACAGAAAGGTCTCGACGATACGAAGAAGTGAGCGTTGGTTTCACCTCAATCGGAGTTACGGTTGCTGAGTTATGAGGTGAAGAAGATCAAGGACCAATCTGTGAATATTTTCATCACCAACGGGTACCTGAGTGGATAAGACAGAAACGGATTTCAGATAATACGCTTTCGGAAAAGAGAAAGCGCATTCTTTGCCGCAGTAGACTGAAAAGCGTTTTCCAGGAGAGAAAACACATTCCAAGAAAAGAAGGAAAGGAGTATGCTTTCGTCGAATGAAAACGCTCTCACGGAAAGTGTTTCCACTTGCCACGTGGGATGGAGGGGGTGAAACACTGGCGCGTGGGGCCTAGGGAGCGGGGGGAGGGGGCCAGCGCTCGTGTCTTCTTCCTCCCGTGCTCGTGCCCCGATCGGGACAGAGGAACGAGGACAGGGAGGAGGGACGCCGGGGGGGCCGGCCGGCTCAGGCGGCCTCCGGCCGAGCCGAGGCCACCGGCGGGAGCGGGGCGGTGCGCCGCTCCCTCCTGTAGCAGCAGAAGCGCCGGGGAGAGGCAGGGGCGACGGCGGCTCGCGGGGACAGGGGCGATGGCGGCCGACTCCGGCGACGGGCCCGGCCAACTCCGGCCACCAATGGCCGGGATGATGGCACCGGCGGCCTCGGGGGAGTACCGCGCACCCGTTCAGAGGAGGAGAGGGCACCGGGGAGGACTAGAATGGCCGCGGGGAGAGGATGACATAGAGGACCGAGGCGGTCGGGGCGGTGGTAAAACTCGGTGGTGCGGCCATCTCTGGCGAGGGTCGATGGGGTGGGGCGAACCGCGGTGGAGTGGGGAGTGCAGTGGACAGGTCAGGGAGGCGAGAGGAGGCTCGGTTTGGCCGGGGCAGCTCGACTCCGGCGATGGCCGAGACGGACTCCGGCCAAAAGAGGAGGGGCCGAGGACTCCGGTGGGCAAATGAGTCGAGGGAGGGATGAGTGAGCTGCGGGAGGGCTCTATAATCCTATATATAGGCCTGGGGAAGGCTCTGGAGCTCACAAGCGAGCTTGAGCAGTGCTTTAATGGAGGTCAGAGGCTGGGCATGGCACGGGCACTGTTCTGGCGGCGCATTTATGGCGAACATCGCCGAGGAACCGACGCAGGGCGACGCATTCGAAAACGGGCGAGCTACTGGACAATGTTTGAGGCCGAGACGAGGAGGGATCGGACGAGCATAGTGATCGGAACAAGGCAGAGCGCGAGTTAGCCATGACGTAAGCGTGATCACCGCGTGCACTGGAGCAAGAGGAGTGCTTCGGCGTGGCCGACTATGTCCAGGAGAATGACCTTAGTGCCCTGAGTCAGAATGAGGAAATAAACCGGTACAGGGGCAAAGAAGAGATTTGCACTAGCTCCAAAATAAATCAACAAGAAGGTGTTTGTTACTTGTTGTGGTGACACCGGCTTGGTAACGTGGTAAATAATTTGTTTGGTGATGATATCATGCTAAGTTGATTAAGATAGCAAAGTTTCAGCTCAAGGAAAGGAGTTTAGCTAGTGGTTGCTGTAGAAACCACCAGACTGGACAGAAATACAAAACATGAAGTAGCACCCACATATCAATTGTGATTGAGCTGAAATTGGGCATAGCCTAATTATTTAAAGATATGAGGATGCGCAAAACGTTTCATGCCATTTGGATGAACCAAAATAGCACTTGCTTCATATAGCTTTGCTCTGGACAGAAACTTGGAAAAATTGCACAGGGAAAATGATGTAATGCATTGGGCCAAATTTTGGTGGAGAGTGTTTATATGGATAGGAGAATGCCCTGGAAAATTTTCAGCTTTCGTGAAGCAATATAAAATATAGTTGCTTCACAAACTGAAAATCTGACCAGAAACTAAGATTTGGAGCTAGGCTCACCTAGATGAGTTACATGAGCTCATATTTGGTGGCGAGTCATGATTTGACCATATGAAGGATCTTGGAAAAATTCAACGCATTTGGATATGCCTAGCTTGTACCTCCTTCACAATCATTTCCCGTAGGCAGGAACTTTGAAAATTTGCTCAGAAATATTTACTAGGAAAATTAAGTTGAATTTTGGCAGGGGCAATTATATGGACAGCAAAAGGTGTCCAAGAAGTTTAGGATCAATTGGGAAAAGATAAATGGCACTTGCTTCACAATCTGCCACCCAGGACAGAATAAGAAAATAATTAGTTGAGCATGATGGGAAACATGGAAAATAAAATATTTTGCCATATTTGAGGAAGAGATCGATGACCCAAACAATTTATGAGAATTATTTGGGATTTTTAGGAGTTATAAAAATATAGGTTGCTTCACAACCTAGGGCAAATTGGGTTATTCCTTTAATAGAAAAAGGATTATTCCCTAGAAAAAGAATATTGGGTTAGGTCTAGGATGGAAATGACAAGGTCTTGGGAAGGTTTGGGGATGACAAGCCACTCTGGAAAGATAGAAGAGGCCATCTTCTTCAGTTTCCAGACCACCTAGCCACGGAAAAGGAAAACTCAAGCAAAAACCTCAGAGAATCAAAAGAAAAAAGGGCCAAAAATCAGGCTGTGACATTCATCATCCTCGTCTTCCTCGTCTTCCCCTTTGTCGCTGGAAGCAATCTCCTCTGCCAAGTCTTCGCCATCATCCGGGTTCAGTCCGAACCATTCTGGCGGCGCCTCGGTGCCGTTCTCGTTCAGCTCAGGGACGAATTCACCGGTGTTGGTATACTCGGCGATTGTTGCTGCGCGAATGGTGAGGTCGCGCTCCACCGCCACCAGCTCGGCGCCGGCTTCCTGCCAAAACATGGCCAACTGGGCTAGATCTAGCCCGGGATACCACGCCTTGGCGAACTCCAAGGCCCGCCGCGCTCCCGCTCGGGCCGCGGAGCCCTTCCACGCCTCAAGAAGGCTGACGGCCACTTCCAACCAGTCGACGGTCCGCTGGGCGTGCGTGGGGCTTGACTATCTGGCCAGAGGGCGGAGACTGCCTTGAAGGAAATATGCCCTAGAGGCAATAATAAAGTTATTATTTATTTCCTTATATCATGATAAATGTTTATTATTCATGCTAGAATTGTATTAACCGGGAACATAATACATGTGTGAATACATAGACAAACAGAGTGTCACTAGTATGCCTCTACTTGACTAGCTCGTTAATCGAAGATGGTTATGTTTCCTAACCATAGACATGAGTTGTCATTTGATTAACGGGATCACATTATTAGGAGAATGATGTGATTGACATGACCCATTCCGTTAGCCTAGCACCCGATCGTTTAGTATGTTGCTATTTCTTTCTTCATGACTTATACATGTTCACGTAACTATGAGATTATGCAACTCCGTTTACGGAGGAACACTTTGGGTGCTACCAAACATCACAACGTAATGGGTGATTATAAAGGAGTACTACAGGTGTCTCCAAAGGTACATGTTGGGTTGGCGTATTTCGAGATTAGGTTTTGTCACTCCGATTGTCGGAGAGGTATCTCTGAGCCCTCTCGGTAATGCACATCATTATAAGCCTTGCAAGCAATGTGACCAATGAGTTGGTTACGGGATGATGCATTACAGAGCGAGTAAAGAGACTTGCCGTAACGAGATTGAACTAGGTATTGGATACCGACGATCGAATCTCGGGCAAGTAACATACCGATGACAAAGGGAACAACGATGTTGTTATGCGGTTTGACCGATAAAGATCTTCGTAGAATATGTAGGAACCAATATGGGCATCCAGGTTCCGCTATTGGTTATTGACCAAGAATAGTTCTCGGTCATGTCTACATAGTTCTCGAACCCGTAGGGTCCGCACGCTTAAGGTTTCGATGGCGGTTATATTATGAGTTTATGAGTTTTGATGTACCGAAGGAGTTCGAGTCCCGTATTAGATCTGGGATATGACGAGGAGTATCGAAATTGTCGTGAAGTAAAGATCGATATATTGTACTTCTATTTTCGGACATCAGTTAGGTTCCGATTGATTCGGGTATTTTTCGAATCTGGAGAGTTACAGGAATACGTATTGGGCCTTATTGGGCCATACGGGAAAGAAGGAAAAGGGCCTCAAGGGTGGCCGCACCCCTTCCCTTGGTCTGGTCCGAATTGGACTAGGGAAGGGGGGCGCCCCGTTCCTTCCGTCTCCTTTTCCCTTCCCTTTCCTTCTCTCCTACTCCTACTACATGGAAGGTTTCCTAGTTGGACTAGGAAAGGGGGAATCCTACTCCCGGTGGGAGTAGGCCTCCCTGGTGCGCATCCTCCTAGGCCGGCCACCTCCCTTGCTCCTTTATATACGGGGCGGGGGCACCCCATGAGACACAAGTTGATCTACGGATCGTTCCTTAGCCGTGTGCGGTGCCCCCTCCACCATATTCCACTTGGTCATATCGTCGCGGAGCTTAAGTGAAGCCCTGCGCATGTGAAGTCATATCGTCAGCGGAGCTTAGGCGAAGCCCTGCGCCGGTGAAGTCATATCGTCGCGGAGCTTAGGCGAAGCCCTGCGTCGGTGGAGCATCATCATCATCACTGCGCCGTCGTCTTGTGGAACTCATCCCCGACACTTTCTTTGGATCGGAGTCCGGGGATCGTCATCGAGCTGAGCGTGTGCGAGAACTTCGGAGGTGCCGTCGTTCGGTACTTGGATCGGTCGGATCGTGAAGACGACGACTACATCAACCGCGTTGTTATAACGCTTCCGCTTTCGGTCTACGAGGTTACTTGGACATACACTCTCCACTCTCGTTGCTATGCATCACCATGATCTTGCGTGTGCGTAGGAAATTTTTTGAAATTACTACGTTACCCAACAGTGGCATCCGAGCCTAGGTTTTTATGGTTTGATGTTTTGCACGAGTAGAACACAAGTGAGTTGTGGGCGATACAAGTCATACTGCCTACCAGCATGTCATACTTTGGTTCAGCGGTATTGTGAGATGAAGCGGCCCGGACCGACATTACAGCGTGACGCTTACGCGAGACTGGTTTCACCGTTCTGAGCACTCGTGCTTAAAGGTGGCTGGCGGGTGTCTGTCTCTCTCACTTTAGTTGAACTGAGTGGCTACGCCCGTCCTTGAGAAGGTTAAACGGAGTCTATTTGACGAAGTATCGTTGTGGTTTTAATGTGTAGGTAAGAACGGTTCTTGCTAAGCCCGTAGCAGCCACGTAAAATTTGCAACAACAAAGTAGAGGGCGTCTAACTTGTTTTGCAGGGCATGTTGTGATGTGATATGGTCAAGACGTGATGCTATATTTTATTGTATGAGATGATCATGTTTTGTAACCGAAGTTATCGGCAATCGGCCGGAGCCATATGGTTGTCGCTTTATTGTATGAAATGCAACGCATACGTAATTGCTTTACTTTATCACTAAGCGGTAGCGATAGTCGAGAAGCAATAGATGGCGTAAACGACAACGATGCTACGATGGAGATCAAGGTGTCGCGCCGATGACGATGGTGATCACGACGGTGCTTGAGGAGATGGAGATCACAAGCACAAGATGATGATGGCCATATCATATCACTTATATTGATTGCATGTGATGTTTATCCTTTATGCATCTTATTTTGCTTTGATTGACGGTAGCATTTTAAGATGATCTCTCACTAAAATTATCAAGTAGTGTTCTCCACGAGTATGCACCGTTGCCAAAGTTAAATGCGTCTTAGAGACACCACGTGATGATCGGGTGTGATAAGCTCTCGTCCATCTACAACGGGTGCAAGCCAGTTTTGCACGCCAGAGTACTCAGGTTATACTTGACGAGCCTAGCATATGCAGATATGGCCTCGGAACACGGAGACCGAAAGGTCGGCGTGAATCATATAGTAGATATGATCAACATAAGATGTTCACCATTGAAAACTACTCCATCTCACGTGATGATCGGTTATGGTTTAGTTGATTTGGATCACGTGATCACTTAGATGACTAGAGAGATGTCTATCTAAGTGGGAGTTCTTAAGTAATATGATTAATTGAACTTTAATTTATCATGAACTTAGTCCCGGTAGTATTTTGCAAATTATGTTGTAGATCAATAGCTCGCGTTGTTGCTTCCCTATATTTTTATATGTGTTCCTAGAGAAAATTGTATTGAAAAATGTTAGTAGCAATGATGCGGATTGGATCCGTGATCCGAGGTTTATCCTCATTGCTGCCTGTAAGAATTATGTCCTTAATGCACCGCTAGGTGATGGACCTATTGCAGGAGCAAATGTAGGCGTTATGAGCGTTTGGCTAGCTCAATATGATGACTACTTGATAGTTTAGTGCACCATACTTAACAGCTTAGAATCGGGACTTCAAAGGCGTTTTGAACGTCATGGACCATATGAGATGTTCCAGGAATTGAAGTTAATATTTCAAGCAAATACCGAGTTGAGAGATATGAAATCTCCAACAAGTTCTATAGCTAAAAGATGGAAGAGAATCGCTCAACTAGTGAGCATGTTCTCGATTATGCAGGTACTTCAATCGCTTGAATCAAGTGGGAGTTAATCTTCCGGATAAGATAGTGATTGACATAATTCTCTAGTCACCAACACTAAGTTACTAGAACTTCGTGATGAACTATAGTATGCAAGGGATGACGAAAAGCGATTCCCGAGCTCTTCGTGATGTTGAAATCGTGAAGGTAGAAATCAAGAAAGAGCATCAAGTGTTGATGATTGACAAGACCACTAGTCTCAAGAAAAGGGCAAAGGGAAGAAGGGGAACTTCAAGAAGAGCGGCAAGCAAGTTGCTGCTCGAGTGAAGAAGCCCAAGTCTGGACCTAAGCACGAGACTAAGTGCTTTTGCTGCAATGGAACTGGTCACTAGAAGCGGAACTACCCCAAGTATTTGGCGGATAAGAAGGATGGCAAAGTGAACAAAGGTATATTTGATATACAGATTATTGATGTGTATTTTACTAGTGTTCATGACAACCCCTCGGTATTTGATCTTTGGTTCGATTGCTAAGAATAGTAACTTGAAAGCGGAGTTGCAGAATGAAACGAGAAACTAGTTGAAGGGGAAGTGACGATGAGTGTTGGAAGTAGTTCCAAGATTGATATGATCATTATCACACACTCCCTATACTTTCGGGATTAGTGTGGAACCTAAATAAGTGTTATTTGGTGTTGAGCATAAATACGATTTGATCATGTTTATTGCAATACGGTTATTCATTTAAGTAAGAGAATAAATTGTTGTTCTGTTTACATGAATAAAACCTTATATGGTTTCACACCCAATGAAAATGATTCATTGGATCTCGATCATAGTGATACACATATTCATAATATTGAAACCAAAAGATGCAAAGTTAATAATGATAGTGCAACTTATTTGTGGCCTTGCCGTTTAGGTCATATTGGTGTAAAGCGCATGAAGAAAAACTCCATCTTGATGGACTTTTGGAATCACTTGATTATGAATCATTTGATGCTTGCGAACCGTGCCTTTTGGGCAAGATGACTAAAACTCCGTTCTCGGAACAATGGAACAAACTCTTGACTTATTGGAAATAATACATACCGATGTATGCGATTCAATGAGTGTTGATGCTCGTGGCAAGTATCGTTATTTTCTGACCTTCACAAAATGATTTGAGCAGATATGGGTATATCTACTTGATGAAACATAAGTCTGAAATAATTGAAAAGTTCAAAGAATTTCAGAGTGAAGTGGAAAATCATCGTAACAAGAAAATAAAGTTTCTGCGATCTGATCGTGGAGATAAATATTTGAGATTCTGAGTTTGGTCTTCATTTGAAACAATGTGAAATAGTTTCGCAACTCACGCCATATGGAACACCACAACATAATGGTGTGTCCGAAAGTCGTAACCGCGCTTTATTGGATATGGTGCGATCTATGATTTCTCTTATCAATTTACCACTATCGTTTTGGGGTTATGCATTAGAGACAGCTGCATTCACGTTTAATAGGGCACCGTCTAAATCCGTTGAGGCGACACTGTATGAACTATGGTTTAACAGTAAACCTAAGCTGTCGTTTCTTAAAGTTTGGAAGTTGTGATGCTTATGTGAAAAAGTTTCATCCTGATAAGCTCAAACCCAATTCGGAGAAGTGCGTCTGCATCGACTAGCGAAAGGAAATTGTTGGGTATACCTTCGATCACAGATCCGAAGGCAAAAACATTCGTTGCTTATAAATGGATCCTTTCTAGAGAAGGAGTTTCTCTCGAAAGAAGTGAGTGGGAGGAAAGTGGAGCTTGATAAGGTAATTTGTACCTTCTCCCGAATTGGAAAGTATTTCATCACAGAAATCAGTTCGGTGATTCCTACACCAATTAGTGAGGAAGCTAATGATGATGATCATGTAACTTCAGATCAAGTCACTACCGAATCCCGTAGGTAAACCAGTGAGATCCGCACCAAAGTGGTACGGCAATCCTGTTCGGAAGTCATGCTACTAGATCATGACGAACCTACAAACTATGAAGAAGCGATGGTGAGCCCAGATTCCGCTAAATGGCTAGAAGCCATGAAATCTGAGATGGGATCCATGTATGAAAACAAAGTGTGGACTTTGGTTGACTTGCCCGATGATCGGCAAGCCATAGAAAATAAATGGATCTTCAAGAGGAAGACGGACAGCGATAGTAGTGTTACTATCTACAAAGCTCGACTTGTCACAAAAGGTTTTCGACAAGTTCAAGGTGTTGACTACAATGAGATTTTCTCAAGCGTAGCGATGCTTAAGTCTGTCCGAATCATGTTAGCAATTGCCACATTTTATGAAATCGGCAAATGGATGTCAAAACTACATTCTTTAATGGATTTAATAAAGAAGAGTTGTATATGATGCAACGAGAAGGTTTTGTCAATCCTAAAGGTGCTAACAAAATATGCAAGCTCCGATGATCCATCTATGGATTTGGTGCAAGCATCTCAGAGTTGGAATACATGCTTTGATAAGTTGATCATAGCATATAGTTTTATCTGGACTTGCGGTGAAGCCTGTAATTACTAGAAAGTGAGTGGGAGCACTTTGACATTTACGATAAGTATATGTAAATGACATATTGTAGATCGGAAATAATGTAGAATTATTACGCAAAGCATAAAGGAGTGTTTGAAAGGAGTTTTTTCAAAGAAAGACCTCGGTGAAGCTGCTTACATATTGAGCATCAAGAGCTATAGAGATAGATCAAGGCGCTTGATAAGTTTTTTCAATGAGTACATACCTTGACAAGATTTTGAAATAGTTCAAAATGGAACAGTCAAAGAAAGAGTTCTTGCCTGTGTTACAAGGTGTGAAATTGAGTAAGACTCAAAACCCGACCACGGCAGAAGATGGAAAGAGAATGAAAGTCATTCCCTATGCCTTGGCCATAGATTCTATAAAGTATGCCATCTTGTGTACGGATCTATTGTATACCCTACCTTTGAGTGTGGCAAGGGAGTACAATAGTGATCTAGGAGTAGATCATCGGACAATGGTCAAAATTATCCTTAGTAAAATAAGGATATGTTTCTCGATTATGGAAGTGACAAAAGGTTCGTAAAGGGTTACGTCGATGCAAGTTTTGACACCGATCTGGATGACTCTAAGTCTCGATCTAGATACATATTGAAAGTGGGAGCAATTAGCTAGAGTAGCTCCGTGCAGAGCATTGTAGACATAGAAAAATTGCAAAATACATAACGGATCTGAATATGAAAGACCCGTTGACTAAGATTCTCTCACAAGCAAAACATGATCACACCTTAGTACTCTTTGGGTGTTAATCACATAGCGATGTGAACTAGATTACTGAATCTAGTAAACCCTTTGGGTGTTGGTCACATGGCGATGTGAACTATGGGTGTTAATCACATGATGATGTGAACTATCGATGTTAATCACATGGTGATGTGATCTAGATTATTGACTCTAGTGCAAGTGGGAGACTGAAGGAAATATGCCCTAGAGGCAATAATAAAGTTATTATTTATTTCCTTATATCATGATAAATGTTTATTATTCATGCTAGAATTGTATTAACCGGGAACATAATACATGTGTGAATACATAGACAAGCAGTGTCACTAGTATGCCTCTACTTGACTAGCTCGTTAATCGAAGATGGTTATGTTTCCTAACCATAGACATGAGTTGTCATTTGATTAACGGGATCACATTATTAGGAGAATGATGTGATTGACATGACCCATTCCGTTAGCCTAGCACCCGATCGTTTAGTATGTTGCTATTTCTTTCTTCATGACTTATACATGTTCCTGTAACTATGAGATTATGCAACTCCCGTTTACCGGAGGAACACTTTGGGTGCTACCAAACGTCCTGGCAACGCTTTGGGTGATTATAAAGGAGTACTACAGGTGTCTCCAAAGGTACATGTTGGGTTGGCGTATTTCGAGATTAGGTTTTGTCCTCCGATTGTCGGAGAGGTATCTCTGGGCCCTCTCGGTAATGCACATCATTATAAGCCTTGCAAGCAATGTGACCAATGAGTTGGTTACGGGATGATGCATTCTGAGCGAGTAAAGAGACTTGCCGGTAGCGAGATTGAACTAGGTATTGGATACCAAGCGATCGAATCTCGGGCAAGTAACATACCAATGACAAAGGGAACAACGTTATGTTGTTATGCGGTTTTGACCGATAAAGATCTTCGTAGAATATGTAGGAACCAATATGGGCATCCAGGTTCCGCTATTGGTTATTGACCAAGAATAGTTCTCGGTCATGTCTACATAGTTCTCGAACCCGTAGGGTCCGCACGCAAGGTTTCGATGTGAGTTATATTATGAGTTTATGAGTTTTGATGTACCGAAGGAGTTCGGAGTCCCGGATGAGATCTGGGATATGACGAGGAGTCTCGAAATGGTCGAGACGTAAAGATCGATATATTGGACGACTATATTCGGAGTTCGGAAAGGTTCCGAGTGATTCGGGTATTTTTCGGAGTACCGGAGAGTTACTGAGGAATACGTATTGGGCCTTATTGGGCCATACGGGAAAGAAGGAAAAGGGCCTCAAGGGTGGCCGCACCTTCCCTTGGTCTGGTCCGAATTGGACTAGGGAAGGCGCCCCCTTCCTTCCTTCTCCTTTTCCCTTCCCTTTCCTTCTCTCCTACTCCTACTACATGGAAGGTTTCCTAGTTGGACTAGGAAAGGGGGAATCCTACTCCCGGTGGGAGTAGGACTCCCCCCTTGGTGCGCATCCTCCTAGGCCGGCCACCCCTCCTTGCTCCTTTATATCACGGGGCGGGGGCACCCCATGGAGACACAAGTTGATCTACGGATCGTTCCTTAGCCGTGTGCGGTGCCCCCTCCACCATATTCCACTTCGGTCATATCGTCGCGGAGCTTAGGCGAAGCCCTGCGCCGGTGAAGTCATATCGTCGCGGAGCTTAGGCGAAGCCCTGCGCCAGGTGAAGTCATATCGTCGCGGAGCTTAGGCGAAGCCCTGCGTCGGTGGAGCATCATCATCATCACCACGCCGTCGTCTTGTGGAACTCATCCCGACACTTTGCTTTGGATCGAGTCCGGGATCGTCATCGAAATGAGCGATGTGCAGAACTTCCGGAGGTGCCGTCGTTCGGTACTTGGATCGGTCGGATCGTGAAGGCGTCTGACTACATCAACAGCGTTGTTATAACGCGCTTCCGCTTCGGTCTCACGAGTGCGTGGACATACACTCTCCCCTCTCGTTGCTATGCATCACCATGATCTTGCGTGTGCGTAGGAAATTCTTTTGAAATTACTACGTTACCCAACATGCCTGAGCCCCAGTGCGCTGCAGCTGGCGGAGATCCGGTGGGCCGGCTGGAGACGAGCCTGAATGCTAAGGAGCTGCTCGCCAAGGGTCCGAGGGGCGTCGGCAGCAATCTGCGCGCCTCCCGCCCTTCTCTCCTCGCGGTGAGCCTCAATGGCCTGGTTGGCGGCAGCGGAATGGCCGAGGAAGAAGTCTGCACAAGCAAACAATAAGTTAGGAGTCAGAAGCTAGAAGTCGGCTCGCTCGACAAGCCAGCAGTTGAGAAAAGAGAACAAAGCTCACCGTCGACTATGTATTCGATCTGGCCGTAACCAGCGGTCAGTGCCGCCTCCGTCTCAGCCCAACTCGTGCGATCGGTCTCGAACTCGACCAAGAGCTTGGCTTCGTTGTCCTTCGCCTGCTTCAGGGCCGCCTTGTGAAGCTCCGCCTGGTCCTTCAGTTCCTTGAACAGGTAGTCGCGCTCCTGGGCCACCCTGTTGCACTCATCCTCCTTGACATGTAGTGCGGTGTTGGCTTCGCCCAGTTGCTGCTGTAAGACGGCGTTGGTTCCTGCAAGGTGAAGAAAGAAAAGATATCAACAATCAAGAAGGAAGAAAAGTAATTGCCGGAAGATCCGACCCGATTGCTCAGCAGCCGGCTCGCATCTCGGGGACTTCTGACCCAGGTCTTGTTGGCGCCCATGGAGAAAAGAAGATGGAGTGATCACTCCGGCTTTCCGTCAAATCGGCGGTCC
Source organism: Aegilops bicornis (assembly GCA_021605145.1). Taxonomy (NCBI): domain Eukaryota; kingdom Viridiplantae; phylum Streptophyta; class Magnoliopsida; order Poales; family Poaceae; genus Aegilops; species Aegilops bicornis. Next base: position 566,556,578 of record CM038671.1, on the reverse strand, counting down.
ATCGGTCCAGCTCCCCGACATTGGCGTTGAAAGTGGTCGCGCGGATGTTGTGGTAATCCTGCAACAGAGCAACAGAAAAAGAAGTAAGCTAGAGCTTAGAACTCACTATTAAGTTCCAGGCTGCCTGCTCAGCAGCCGGCTCGGAACTCGGGGACTACACCTAGTGGGTGTGCTGGGGTGCCCCCACTGAAGACTACAGGAATCAAAAGCAAGAAGCAAGCTACGTACCCGGACGGTGGCCCGCGTGTAGCATCGGAAGTATGTCTAGAGGGAGGTGATTAGACTACTTGACCAAATAAAAATCTAGCCTTTTCCCAATTTTAGTTCTTGGCAGATTTTAACAACTTAGCACAAGTCAAGCAATCAACCTACACATGCAATTCTAAGAGTATAGCAGCGAAAAGTAAAACAATTTCATATGAAGGTAAAGGGAGGAGTTTGAGGGAGCAAACGCAATGTTGACACGGAGATTTTTTATCCATGGTTCCGATAGGTGGTGCTATCGTACATCCACGTTGATGGAGACTTCAACCCACGAAGGGTAGCAGTTCTTGTGAGTCCACGGAGAGCTCCACCCACGAAGGGTCCACAAAGAAGCAACCTTGTCTATCCCACCATGGCCGTCGCCCATGAAGGACTTGCCTCACTAGGGTAGATCTTCACGAAGTAGGCGACCTCCTTGCCCTTACAAACTCCTTGGTTCAACTCCACAATCTTGTCGGAGGCTCCCAAGTGAAACCTAGCCAATCTAGGAGACACCACTCTCCAAGAAGTAACAAATGGTGTGTTGACGATGAACTCCTTTCTCTTGTGCTTCAAATGATAGTCTCCCCAACACTCAACTCTCTCTCATAGGATTGGATTTGGTAGAAAGAAGATTTGAGTGGAAAGCAACTTGGGGAAGGCTAGAGATCAAGATTTATGTGGTTGGAATGGAATATCTTGACCTCAACACAAGTGTAGGTGGTTCTCTCTCGGAAAATATGTATTGGAAGTGTAGGCATGTTCTGATGGCTCTCTCCATGAATGAAGAGTGGGTGCAGGGGTATATATAGCCTCCACACAAAATCTAACCATTACACACAAATCACCAAACTCGGTGGGACTGATACAGAGAACTCGGTCAGACCGATTTGGTTCATAATGTGACCATTAGGTGTTTCGGTGGGACCGACATGTCAACTCGGTGGGACCGACATGTCAACTCGGTGGGACCGATGTCATTAGGGTTAGGGCATAACGTAATCTCGGTGAGACCGATTACACAAACTCGGTGGGACCGATTTTGGTAATAGTCAAACAGAGAATTGGTCGGGCAAACTTGGTGGGACCGATTCGCTCATCTCCGTTGGACCGAAACGTTATGAAAAGGAAACAGAGTGTTTGCATTGAAATCTCGGTGGGACCGATCGCTCATCTCGGTTTGACCGAAACGTTACCATGGGAAACAGAGAGATTACAATCCCATCTCGGTGAGACCGAGATCCCTATCGGTGAGACCGAAAAGACTAGGGTTTCTGGCAGTGGCTATGTCAAGTGAACTCGGTGGCGCCGGATAGAAAGAATCGGTGGGGCCGAGTTGGATATTTGGTTCGGGACATATGTGGATATGAGAAAGTAGTGGAGGGTTTTGGAGCATATCACTAAGCATTTTGAGCAAGCACCTCATTAAGCAACACCTCATCCCTTCTTAATAGTATTGGCTTTTCCTATAGACTCAATGTGATCTTGGATCACTAAAATAGAAAATGTAGAGTCTTGTGCTTTGAGCTTGAGCCAATCTTTTGTCCTTAGCATTTTGAAGGGTCCACTTTCTAATCCATGCCATGCCAATCATTGAGCTTTCCTGAAATATCTATCTTCAAATAGCATTAGCTCAATGAGCTATATGTTGTTAGGAATTACCAAAACCACCCAGAATAGTTGCACTTTCAATCTCCTCATTTTTGGTAATTGATGACAACATATAGATCAAAGCTTCGACAAATGATAAATAGTATTGAAAAAAACATCGTCGCTTTGAGAAGTATGTGATAATCAAGAGCTCCCCCTAAATTTGTGCATTATTTAAAATTTGCTTTTGAATGCAAATGCACAATCTATTAGGATCATGGGTTACTCTTCCATGTCACATACATCTTGGTGGAGCGCTCAAAATGATAGAAGTTAAAGCATGCACTCATCACCAAAACAAGTGAATGATCATCTAGGATATAAGAGACAATATCATCCAACAAGCATTAAGGGTAGCATATGATCAAACACAAGATCAAACAAGTATATCACAAGTAGCTCACACAGGCACACAATAAAGTTGCAAACCAAACCAAATAAGTGCAAAGAGAGATAAAAACCAACTCTCTCTCTCTCTCTCTCTCTCTCTCTCTCTCTCTCTTGAAGCCTATGATCTATACATTTTTCTCCCCCTTTGGCAACAAGTTACCAAAAAGTTTGAAAATGCATAGTGCTAGACGACTCTCAGGCTTGATCTTCGGGAGGTGGTGTTGAGAGAACTCCAAGGACGAAGGATTTTGATGAAGTAGCTGGAGCTGGTGGAGTAGCTGCTGGAGGTGGAACTGGAGGCTGAGATCTTTGGTGCTGATGTTGTGGCTCTAGTGTCTGTCACTGGCACTGCAGCAGATCGCTGTCCTCTGGGCACTCTTGCAAAAACATCTGTGGTAGACTTTCCCTTCTTCTCCTATGCTTCCTCCTAAAGTTGCTCAACTGCAGTTTGGATCTCTGTTGCCTTGACATCAAGGTCATAGAATTTCTGCTTAATGATCCTCTCCAGACTCTCCTGGTTCTTGGTCAGGGTGGCCAAGCCCTTCTCAATCCTTAGGGTGGATTGGATCAGATATACAAGCTGGTCTTGCTTGCTCTTCAAGAATACCTGAGATGCCTCCTTTGTTGTTGGCATCTTTGCAGCCTTCTCTACCTTAGCCTTCTCTCTCTTTTCATGTGCTTGAGCTGAAGATGGTTCATTCTCATTCATCACAACAGTGTTATCTTCAAATTTAGGATAGATGGGCAGGTGCTCCTTATCCAAGATATACTTGCCTTTGCCCATCTTTGAGTTGATTAGCTCCTGAATGTGTGGGGCATACCCACAACTTCTCTTCTGATCAGCTGCAGTCCTCTTGATTGTTTCAACAATCAGGCTCATGACTTTGAACTTCTGTGGGACATCAAATATGTGCAGCAAGTTTATAGCATGTCCTCTGATCATATTGTGATCACCTGACTTGGGTAGCAGTGTGTGCCTTAAGATCCAGTTGATTGTTCGCAGACCAGACAACACGTAGTGAACTGATCCAAACTTATGTGTATCCAAAGCAGCATCTGGGATCTCCTTATACATGTTAGCCATACTGTTGTGGTCTTTCTTCTTTTCTGCATAAATGTCCAAGTCATCCTCATGTTCCTCAGGAGCATTTAAAAGCTTGGCCCATTCATCAACTGTAGATTGGTACCTAGTACCCTCAGACATCCATACAATCCTTCCATCTGGATAGAAGTGGGCAGTGGAGTAAAAGCGCATGATGAGCTCATCATTCCACTTGGTGAGCTTCTGGGCAACAAAAGTATCCACTCCACATGCCTTAAAGCTATCAAGCACTCCAGGGAAGTGATCCTCATTTTCCTTGATGAATTCCCAATGAACCCATCTCATATCACACACAATGGGCTTCTTGTCAAGCAAGACAGTCTCATAGAAGTCCTGTTGTTCCTTAGTGTGAAACCTGTAGTCCACAGCAGTCCTTCTCCTAATAGCATATGGATCAGACTGTCTCTATAGTCTCAATCTTGCATCCTTCCTGATTTTCATGTTCTCTGCAACTGGGTGTGCATCACTGTGGTCAGGGATCTTGGGCTTCAGCTTCCTCAACACAATAGAATCATCTTCTTCTTCTTCAGCAGCTTGAGGCACTGGGGCCTTGTTCTTTTCTTCAGCAGGGATATTCCTAGTGCTCCTCTTTGGTTTTGGCTTTGGAGCTGGAGCAGCAGCCATGGGAGAAGCTTTGGGCTTAGATGGAGTAGCCCCTAATTTGATAGCATCTCCCATAAGCTTCTGAGCTTTGGGTGCTGGTGCAGCATCCTCTTCCTCTTCCTCTTCTTCTGAATGTTCTTGCATCATGGAGGGCTTTCCAATGACTTTGGCCATTGTTTTCTTAACCCTCTCCTTCCTCTTCTTCCCTTTTTCAGCTTCTTCAGCAGCTGATTTTGAAGCTTCAGCAGTTGATGTTCTGACTTTTGACATGGGTTGTCTTCTTGATGTCATCTTAGTTTTCATTCCTGGCTTTGTTGCAGTTGTGACATACTCTTTCTTTAGCACCTTCTTCTTTGAAGTGGCTTCATCTTCAACTGCCACATAATCTTCATCTTCAGAGTCAGAATTCCTCTTCTTCCTTGTCCTGGTGGCAGCCTTCGGCAGATTACTGGGAGTGCTCCTGCTGCCATCATCATAGCTGCTAGAGGGATCTGAACCCTCACTCATACACTTTTGTTGCTCAGACCTATTCTGACTATCACTCTGGTCAGACATCTCTGCAAATACTCTGACAGCAGACCCTGTGAATAGGTTATAGATGAGGTAGAGTAGATGAGCATCACAAAGTACAGGAGTTTTGCAAAAAGGATGACTTAAAAACTTAGTTTTAGTTCTTCACAGAAAGCATTTTGGATCTACCGATTTGTAAACTCGGTGATACCGAAGCAGCTTTTGGAACCTAAACTAGTGAACTCGGTCAGACCGAGTCACAGTTTGGTGGTACCGAGACTACTAGGGTTTCACAAAGAATCGAACTCGGTCACACCGATTTGCAATTTTCGGTCAGATCGAAAACGCGTGTGCTCTGGCATAAGCCAAAATCGGTGAGACCGATTTCTACAACTCGGTCGGTCCGAGATGAATTCGGCGGAGACCTAACCCTAAATTTTCAAATCAAAACTAATCTACGGGATGTTTTCACTGGACAGGATGATTTCAATCGTGGCAAGATCATGGCAAAGTAATGTGCTAAGAATCAGAGTTAAGGATTAGCACAAAGATCAAGTTCGTACCCTAGTTCGGCGACGAACTTGCTATGACGGCAACGGCGGAGAAGATTTTCGTTGACGGCGGCGGAGACCAGCGGCGGCAGGTAGCTAGCGACGAGAGGATGATCCGAAGACCCGAAGAGGCAGAGCAGGTTATGCGCGGGCGAGAAGGTTCGGAAAAATTTCCAAAATTTTGGCCCGTCGGTATATATAACCTGACCCTGTCGGTGTGACCGAGTGGAACGACTCGGTGGCACCGAGATCCAAAAGCTATGAGCAATTCATCGCAACGGTGTGACCGAAAGGTTCTAATCGGTTGCACCGAGATTGAAAACCCTAGATCAACTTAGTGACTCGTTAGGACCGAAAAGGATGAATCGGTCAGACCGAGATGCACAAAGAGGTTTTGGAGGTTTAAGTCTATGACAAATCGGGAACTCCGAGTGCTCCTCACACAGAGTGGTTTGAATCTGACTTGATCAAACTTTGTGATGTAGCATGAATAGAGTTTGAGATGAGAAGGCATAGATAGCTAGAGGGAGTTCTTAGGCATTCTTGTCCATCCATTTGGCAAAAGAGAAAGAGCCAAACAATCAAAACTACAAATGGATGTCCTCGAATGAGTAAAGTATGCAACCAACATGCTCACACAATAAAATGGCAAATGAAATATGTGACAAAGCATGCACAAACACTCTAGCATCTATCAAGCAATTTGGCAATGACTAGGTCATCTATATATGAGTATATTGACTTAGGAGTCAAATGAGAACATTTGATCATAGGTCATACTCATCATTTAAGCACAAGTGGGGTTACCACTTTTACATAAAGCATTGATGTGTTCACACCATTAGAGTTGCTTTAACTCAATTGATTAGAGTAAAGCTCCCCCTAGATGTGATACCCCCCCCCCCCTTAGAGGGGTGAACTAACCTTGGGTTTTGTCGATGATGACTTCATGTAGGTGTTGAAGATGTAGATGCTCAATGTTGATGTAGATCATTTGGAGCAATCCTTTGGAGTGAGTTGCACTTTCAATACCTACATGGGTTAGTCCCACAAGGAACAAACAAGGATATCCATAGACATAGAGTGATGCATACATAAGATGATGTCCATGAAAGCATTGGGTTACCTTGTCCGTTGTCTTACCAACAAGAGGGTTTGTGACTCCTTGAACTAGTGCAAGATATGGAAGTTGTTTGCACTTGTTCTCGCCAAAATGATAAGAGTGAAGTATGTTGGCGGAGTCACCCTCAAGAACTCTCTAGTTCTTCTTCTTCTGGATCCACACCATCTTGATGGGAATCCTCGGAGTTGTAGTTGTACTTGATGAAGTAGAACTTGATGTAGTCTTGGGAACCCACTTGACCAAGGCCTTAGGTGCTTCTTCAAATGCATCAATTTCCTCTTGAAGCTTGTCCCTGCCTTTTTGCTTGTGGTATTGTGGTGGAAGATCATCTTGTGCTTGTGTCCCTTTAAAAGAAGTAGGATCATACTTCTCTTGTTGAGGAACAAACTTTGTCTTGGGGTATTGATCTTCTTACCACTCAACTCCATTGGCATTGAACTTTCGTTCAAAACCACCACCTTGATTCTTCCGGTGTCTTCCTTGCTTGCGTACAATTTCCTCAAATTGCTTACTTCCGGCAAGACTCTTGTAAACACCTTTCTCTATAATTCCCTTCAATAAGCTATTTTCTTGCTCAAGTGTAACTTGGCTAAGAGAATCATTAGTGGAATCAAGAGAACTACTAGAAGCAACAACATTGGATTTAGCATGATTGTAGTCACTACTAGATGAAGCATCTTTCTTGTTCTTGTTGCTAGATCTAACTTGTGGCATGTAAGTAGACAAGAGTAAATGCTTGGCAATGTAAGAAGAACTTTTCTTGCGAAGATCATCATTGATTGCCTTTAAAAACTCATGCTCTTGCGCAAGGTTGAGCTTTTCAAAGCGTATCTTATCATGAGTCTTTAAAAGTTCTCGATGATCTTCCAAGGTAGTTTCATGAGCTAACTTAAGAATGTTTAGTTCTTTAGTTAGACACTCAATCTCCTTCTTATCATCATCATTCGTTTTATCTTGATTAGCATGATTAATTGATGTTTCATCATAGTTTTCATCACTAGAGTTGTCAACAAGTAAATCATCATCACCTAGCAAATCATCTTCATCACTATTGAAATCAACATACTCGGGATGTGTTACCTTTGGACCTTTGGCCATGAAGCATCTTCCAATTCCTTCATTTGGTGAGTCAAATATGTCGTAGGAGTTGGTTGACACAAGTGCTAGACCGGCAACACCTTCATCTTGAGTATATTCGGAGTCGGAGTGATAACTTCTTTTGGAGTGATTGTGAATTCGGGCCGGATACCCATTCACCAACATGAGGTTGATGTCTTCTTTTTGTGTAGGTCCTTGATGACTTATCCTTCCTTTCTGAGTCCTTGCTTCTCCGAGAGGGTCTTCGTTCATAACGATCATCTCTACTCCTCCTTTCTCTTGGTGGTGACTCTTCTCTTCTACTTCTTCTTTTGGGAGAATCTTCTCTTCTTTTGTAGGGAGTCGTACACTCATTGGAGTAGTGTCCGGGTCTTCCACAATTGTAGCAGTTACGCTCACGACTAGAAGATCTTTTGTCATTGTAGGACCTTGACTTGGAACTTCTTTCTTTGCTTCTACTCTTGTAGAACTTGTTGAAGTTCTTTACCATTAGGCTCAATTCTTCATTGAAGTTTTGTTTCTCACTTGATGATGTGGGAGCATCACACGAGGCTTTGTAAGCACCACTAGACTTGTTGTGAAGCTCTTCCTTATCCTTGAGTGACATCTCATGAGCAACAATTCTTCCATTGACTTCCGTTGGCTTGAGATCTTTGTAATAGGGCATCATTTGGATCAATGTGCACACGGTATCATATTTTCCATCCAAGGCTCTTAGGATCTTCTTGATGATGAATTTGTCGGTCATCTCTGCACTTCCCAAGCCGACAATCTCATTTGTGATGAGAGCAAGCCTAGAGTACATTTCGGCGACACCTTCACCATCCTTCATTTTGAACTTGTCAAGTTGACTTTGAAGCACATCCAATTTGGATTCCTTGATGGAGTCGGTACCTTCGTGCATATCAATCAAAGTATCCCAAATTTCCTTTGCATTCTCAAGACGGCTGATTTTGTTGAATTCTTGAGGCACAATCCATTGAAGAGAATATCACAAGCTTGAGCATTGTATTGTAGCATCTTCAACTCTTCCGGTAGCTTCACGGTTTGGTTCTCTCCCATCAAAGAATTCACCTTGCAAGCCAATACACACAATAGCCCAAACGGCGGGGTTATGTCCAAGAATATGCATTTTCATCTTATGCTTCCAACTAGCAAAATTTGTACCATCAAAGTAAGGACCTCTATGGTGGTAATTACCCTCGCTAGACGCCATACTCTCCTAGGTTGTGAAACCAAGGCTATGACCACCAAAAGTTATGGAAATCAAAGCAAATGGAGATCAAAGCTCTAATACCACTTGTAGGATCGAAAGTATGTCTAGAGGGGGGGGGGGGTGATTAGACTACTTGAGAAAATAAAAATCTAGCCTTTTCCCAATTTTAGTTCTTGGCGGATTTTAACAACTTAGCACAAGTCAAGCAATCAACCTACACATGCAATTCTAAGAGTATAGCAGCAGAAAGTAAAACAATTGCATATGAAGGTAAAGGGAGGAGTTTGAGGGAGCAAACGCAATGTTGACACGGAGATTTTTTATCCGTGGTTCCGATAGGTGGTGATATCGTACATCCACGTTGATGGAGACTTCAACCCATGAAGGGTAACGGTTGAGCGAGTCCACGGAGGGCTCCACCCACGAAGGGTCCACGAAGAAGCAACCTTGTCTATCCCACCATGGCCGTCGCCCACGAAGGACTTGCCTCACTAGGGTAGATCTTCACGGAGTAGGCGATCTCCTTGCCCTTACTAACTCCTTGGTTCAACTCCACAATCTTGTCGGAGGCTCCCAAGTGACAGCTAGCCAATCTAGGAGACACCACTCTCCAAGAAGTAACAAATGATGTGTTGATGATGAACTCCTTGCTCTTGTGCTTCAAATGATAGTCTCCCCAACACTCAACTCTCTCTCATAGGATTGGATTTGGTAGAAAAAAGATTTGAGTGGAAAGCAACTTGGGGAAGGCTAGAGATCAAGATTTATGTGGTTGGAATGGAATATCTTGACCTCAACACAAGTGTAGGTGGTTCTCTCTCGAGAAAATATGTATTGGAAGTGTAGGCATGTTTTGATGGCTCTCTCCACGAATGAAGAGTGGGTGGAGGGGTATATATAGCCTCCACACAAAATCTAACCGTTACACACAAATCACCAAACTCGGTGGGACCGATTAGAGAACTTCGGTCGAGCGATTTGGTTCATAATGTGACCGTTAGGTGTTTTGGTGGGACCGACATGTCAACTCGGTGGGACCGATATCATTACGGTTAGGGCATAACGTAATCTCGGTGAGACCGATTACACAAACTCGGTGGGACCGATTTTGGTAATAGTCAAACAGAGAGTTGGCCACGCAAACTCGGTGGCACCGATTCACTCATGTCGGTTGGACCAAAATGTTACGAAAAGGAAACATAGTGTTTGCATTGAAATCTCGGTGGGACCGATCGCTCATCTCGGTTTGACCGAAACGTTACGAAGGGAAACAGAGAGATTACAATCCCATCTCGGTGAGATTGAAAAGACTAGGGTTTCTGGCAGTGGCTATGTCAAGTGAACTCGGTGGCGCCGGATAGAAAGAATCGGTGGGGCCGAGTTGGATATTTGGTTTGGGACATCAAAAAAAATACACTTCCCTGATGATACGTGTTTGTCACAGTAGGTCGCGTTTTCTGTCATGCATGTACATCCATGACAAATTTATGACAGAATCAAGATAGTCATACCTGTGCTGCCGTAGAAGTGTTCCATGACATTACCAAAATTATCATCACGGAAGTGTCCACTTCCATGACGATAAATCGTGCGTCATAGAAGTGCTTTCGTCAAGGGTGACCGACATGTGGCATCCACCGTAAGGGAACATCGTTAAGCTATAGGGTCGGGTTTTGGATCTGATAACCGGTTAACAGCCCCGACCAATGGGAAATTTCCACGTGTAAAATTCTTATTGGCCGGACGAAACACGTGTCAGCTCGTCAGTGGGTCAGATAGGCGCCTATGATATGTCGACACGCGTTGCCCACGGCCTGGCCCATTTAGCTTACAAAGTCGGCCCGTTTGACTTGGTCAAAGTTAACGGGCCGCCCATGAAAAGCTCGTTAACGGTCTCTTCGCAAATAGCCCATTTTACGGCCCGTTAACTCACGGCCCGTTAGGAACTAAAGAAAATCGGCCCAACAACGTCATGTGGGCCGTCGAATATAACACCAGCCCATTTCACTTTTGGCCCATGTATGGCCCACGACGTCCTTCGGCCCATATGAGGCCTTCGTATCTTTCGGCCCTTCTGGGCCACGGTGACTCTAGCCCATAATGAATAGTAATTTTCTTTGTACCCGTTAATGGCCGTGATTTACATGGGCCGTTTCCAGCCCGTGTTAGCTTCGGCCTATTGACGACCCATACGTTCTTGGGCTCCTTTTCGCCCTCGATTACTTAGGCCCGTTAGCTTTGTTCCCCTAATGGGCCAAATTCGGCCCATGGCAAGAGTTGGCCCATTACTGGCATGTTCCCCACATGGGCCAAATTCGGCCCATTGCAAGAGTCGGCCCGTTACTGGCCTGTTACGCTAATGGGCCAAATTCGGCCCATGGCAAGAGTCGGCCCGTTCGGCCAGCCGTCCTATATTACGGCCCATTAACGACTGTTATGCCTCGGCGAAATTAAGCTTTTGCGATCCTCTGACTGTTAACGGCCCGTTACCGTCTTTGAGCCGATACCAATTACGCCCGATTACGGCCCATGTAGACCCATTTATCCGACGGCCGAGGCCCACCGATTCTGAGCCCATTTATCGATGGCCCGAGGCCCACCGATTCTGAGCCCATTTGTCGATGGCCGTGGGAGACCCATGGATCCTCTGACCCGTATATGGCCCATGGGTAGTTGTGGCCACTAGCAAACCAGGGAAAAGAAGATTAGGAAATAAATAAGGCGAAACTAATGCTAGGCTATTAAGGCGATTACAGATTATATCCACTCGGCATCAAAGATCGCCACCGGTGCAAATATAGGGAACACCCTACACTATACAAAAATGGCTTGTTGTTTTCTTGACGGTGGCTGCGTTAAGAATAAATTTTGTATCGCACCAAAACAAATTACAACTATATAACAAAAGGAAGGTTGGCATAAAACTTATGATCTAGCGGATAAATGCACCACGGAAGTTGAAGTTCGGTTCATTTGACTGGTATTACGATTTCATGTTGTATTGTCCGATGGAGCACCATAACCCTCGCCTTCATTTCCCTAGGCTCTGAACAACATAGCAAATGTACGATAGTGCGGTTCCAAAACCATGCATATCTTGACGACATTGAGCAATGTTTCTCCTTGTTTCACAAAGGGCCTCTGTTAGGGAATGGACTTGTGTCTGGAGTGCAGATACAACATTGCTTTGAGCTTGCATATCTTGATCATGAGGCAGTTTGGACGATATTGCCTTAACAACCAACCCAGTATTACGCAGGAACATGCTTTTGGCACTGTTAGTGGACAGTCTTGACCCACCGCAGCAAGAGGCGACATTGCGGTTATAGTTGCCTCGCCACCTTCGAAGGTGGCGGTTCCTCCATTTTTCCATAGCTCATTTGAAAAGTTAAGGTTTTACATTAGTAGTACCAAAGCAGATGATATTAAGGAGGCAGCAAAACCAAACAAAATAGCTTTGGTCTATATCTGAGAACTTATTACGGTGAACCCATGTAAAATTTTAGTTGTATTTTATTGCAAAGTACATAATAAAACCGGGTTCCAAACATATGACCATGTACCATCGCTAATGTATTGTCTATTTCTTCACATTGTATTGAGGGCTAAGGATAAAGAGGCGAAGTTTATAATACAGTAAGCATAGTATGACATCATTCATATCACAAAACAAGCGAGAACAGACAAACAGGCAATTGTAACGTTGTGTGGGCAAGTCCATCACGGAACTAGATTATTGGTCAAGATCAAAGGAACATCACTCCTCCCTTTTAAACCTAGTAATGTGCAATGATACGCTAAGACACATGTGTAGAAGATTGAAAAGAGTAATAGACATTGGCTGCAAACCATGCGATTCAAGGCACAAGTCGAGTAAGTAGTAGTTAAAAGGCATGAGGATTAAGCACTTACAACAATGACTTTGGTGGTGTAGTCATGCCCTTCTTCTTCTTGGTGTGGCGGTCCTTGAAGATTTCCACAGCATTTGGTTCAGGTACTTTACGGTCCTTGCGGGCTTTCCTGCGCATTTCAAACAAGTCAATATAGATCGATAATATGGTACAATGAAAAGAGTGAAACAACAGCTAATTACAAGAGCCTCGCGATTGTGCAATATAGCTACGAGATCACGTAAATGCATTGGAATTTCACTTTAAATGCAGTTGGCCTTGTTCTTTGAACAGTTAACCTACAAGAAGATAGATTTGTGTGGCACATGCGTCAATAGGACTTCAACATGTGATCTGATCACATATATATAATGTACACGATACTTGGATCGGACCGGTGTTTAACAAGGCCCCTCCGGTCTTCATCCGATATATTTTCCCTTTGGAGATGTTTGGGAAAGTTCATCGTTAGCCTTGCCTTCAAAGTGAGTTTTCCTCAAGTTATACCGATCTTGTCATAAAGCAGACTTGAAAACATGGGTGCAAGCTTCCAGTTGCATCATCTTGGCTATCCAACTTGAATCTCATCTGTTGAAAATTATGGGAGTCTCATTATCGACAACCTAGAAAGTATGGGGATGAGCAAGGCGATATTACTAGTTTCCATACATAACCATACTTACAGATAAATGGTCGAGGAAGGTGTTGAACTGGGTTTCGTCTTTGTCATTCTGTCTTGAATCCATGTTTGGAGGATACGTACATGACACCTAACGGCAACCGCTGCATCTGATACTAACTTGGCTGACTATGTAGCATCACGTGGCATTTTTAAACCTGCCTCAAAACGGATCTCCATTCTTCCTCCTCTAGATTTAGTTAACCTATCGAGCATTATCCACGATGTTTGTTTCCTCTTGCGCTTAGGTGCTAGTCCAACAACGAACATAGGAAGTGTTAGTGTACATCAAGCGTGAGACTACATATAAAGAAGCATGCAAGCTGTAACTTGACTCCGGCAACTACCTTCTTGCTGTTGAAGCTCACAAGGTTCATCTGATATTGCCAACTTCGTATTGTGTCAAGAGTGCTTGGGAAGTAGTGTCGGTGGCAAGGGAGCTTGGGAACGTCTTTGCTAGCTTCGGTTGGCCTTGCAGTATGTCGTGCAAATTTGTAATCTTGTGGTAGGTGTTGCAAGAACTAGGTCTGTCTCTGCTTGTTTGGTGGCAGCTATTTGTTTCTGTTTGGCTTTTTGCAGCTCGTGTAGCATGGGATGCCGTGTTTATAGAATTTTCCGCTGGACTTTCACCTTCTATTGCACCATCGATTACCGGTAGAATCTGTAGGATTCATCCGCTTCTCATTCCACCGCCATTCCGTGTTTCTTCCTCTTTCTACGTGCCATGTTAAGTCAAGCCGACAAGAAAAGCGAATAACAATTTAGTTCTTTAGAACAAATTGATGCGTGATGCATTTAACTGAACTTTGATGTTAGACAACCACATGATAGGAGGATGTAATATGTATGAAAAAGCAGTGACGGAAGAGATAACCGTAACTATGATGTGTAAACTAAGAAGAAGACATTTCACCAAATTAGAAGCAATGCAATGGAAGGTAGACACCATATGAAAGATGCTACAAATATCGCTCTGCCAAGTTAACGGTGTCTCAAAGCATAAATGGTGTTTAAACAAATGTGAAGCAGTACAAGAAATAAATCATATGCAAGATGCAAACAACATCACACTACCATGTTAGAGGTCTCTCGTCATTAGTGCCATTGCATATTCACGGCATTGCATATTCACAACTTATGATGTGTAAACTAAGGAGAAGGCATTTCAACAAATTAGAAGCAATGAAAGCTAGACACCATATGAAAGATGCAACGAATATCACTCTACCAAGTTAAAACTGTCTGCGTCATAAGTGCCATTTCAACAAATTAGTAGTACAAGCTAGAAAAGAATGTGAGATGTAACCTATATCACACTCCGAAGTCAAACATGTCTTATGATAAGTGATTGTTGCAGGTTACACAACAGTAGTAATTTGATGTAAGAACATGGTGTGATAGAAAGATATTGTATGTTCTAGAAACAGGAACACGTGTCTTATTCAAGTATAATGTGTAAAGTAAGCAGATGGAATTCAACAAAATTAGAAGCAATACAAGCTAGACATCACACATAACATGCAACCGCATATACTTGATTGCCAAGTTAGAGGGAGCACCGGTGATGCCGCACTAGGGGGACGTGCTCATCATAAACACAGCTTTGTTGAGTGTCTATGCATGTGTTGTCTTGGAAATCATCTTGGGGGTGTGGAGGAGTAGAAACTGTAGAGGCCCTCCGTTTGGAAGGAGCACCTTTATCCGCTGCCTTGCTAACTTCCTTCCGCTTTATTAATTTTGAATTGTCAAGTAAAACCGATAAGAAAAAGCAATAAAATTCTCTCTTCAGAACTCATTCATGCATGATACTGAGAATCACTACTTTGATGTAAGGCAAACACATGATACCAGGATGGAATATGTACGAAAAAACAGGGCGACATGGCATGTTCACAATCGCTTGTGTAAACTAAGCGAGAAACCATTCCAGCAAATAAGAAGCAATGCAAGCTAGACACCACATGAAAGATGCAACCAATATGACTCGCCAAGTTAAAAGCGTCCCATCATAAATGGAATTTCAACATATTAGAAGCAGCGCATGCTATAAATCATATGAAAGATGCAACTAATATCGCACTGCATATACTAAAGGTGTCTCGTCATATTGATTGATGCGGGATACAAAAAAACAATAGTTTTATGTAAGGACATGCTTAATAGACAGATGTACTATGTACTAAATACAGGAAGGCATGTCACATTAACAGGTATAATGTCACATTTGCAGGAGTATAAGCTAAGCATACTAGCACATGCAGTTTAACCAGATTGGAAGAATTACAATCTAGACACCATATGCAACATGCAACCACATATCACACTGCCAAGTTAGAGCAAGCACCTGCGATGCTAGTGTAGGGGAAATGTTGTAATAAACTATAGAGCTACGTTCACTATCTTCATATAGCATTTATGTTTCTTGAGAATCATGTCGGGAGGCTGACGATGCATTCTTTAAATGAAGAGTAGTCCCCTTGCCTGCCTGCCTCGTCATAAGTGATTGATGAGGGATACACAAGAACATTAGTTTGATGTAAGAACATGGTTAATACACAGATGTACTAGTATGTACCAAAAAGCGAAAGGCATGTCATATTCAAAGGTATAATGTGTAAGCTAAGCGGATGCAATTTAACCAAATTGGAAGCAATACAAGCTAGACATCCAATTGGAGTGGTGAACATGATCATCTAGGACCGGAGAGCACTGGTGGGAGGCGGGCTGCTTCGCCACCATCGCGGCTTTTAGTTGGCTTCGGTGATGCCTGTCTTTCTTTGGGCTTGTCCTTGGCTCGGCCGGTTACGACTAACTATTTGTCTTCTGGTGCTCATGGGATGGTGGTTCATGTAAAAATATCTTTCCTTATCTTAATAAAGACCGACTTGACCTTTCGAATACAAGCTAGACACCATATGGAACATGCAACCACATATGACACTTGAAGTTAAAGCAAGCACACAGGATGGTGGTTCATTGCGGCGAGGTATCAACTCGAGCAACGTTTATCGTCTCGTCTGTGACCTGCACCCTTTAAAGCGCCAGTAACGTGCAGCGCCTAGCCGCAGAGAAAGTCGGCATGACTTGTCTCTTTTCTTTTTGCTTCCCTTTCGCGGACTCTGAAATACCCTTGCCTAAAAACACAATAGTGAGAGTATGGATGAAGTGTGTGCAGAACTAGTGCCTTTGTGAAAGTAGCAGATAGCGGTGGCTGAAAAATAAATGACAGGAGACATATGATAGCTCTACAACATTGCATGGAAAACAAAATTAGATTCTACTCCGTATGATTTTGTAATATATGAGCACAGAAATGCGAGGTACTCCTCCAAAGACACCACCACATGTGGTCATATCTAAGATAACGATCATTGAAAATAAATAGGTCGATCGATTTTTTAATGAACCATCAATCTATAAGGCAGGCAGATGCCCTTCGTCTACCTCCCGCTTGATCCTTTGTTGATGATCTTTCTCGAACCGCCCGGCGACCAC
Source organism: Aegilops bicornis (assembly GCA_021605145.1). Taxonomy (NCBI): domain Eukaryota; kingdom Viridiplantae; phylum Streptophyta; class Magnoliopsida; order Poales; family Poaceae; genus Aegilops; species Aegilops bicornis. The sequence continues at coordinate 566,540,028 of CM038671.1, read as the reverse complement.
CGGCCCAGACCCGTGCCTCCGCCGCCCGCCCTCCCATCGACCTCACACCACCGCCGTGCTTGCTTGGCGCCCCAAGCCATCCCTTTAATCCCGGCCGACCTCCAGATCGGGCGCCAGTAGCTCTAGGCCGCATACACCCCTAAGATAAACACGAAAGTGATGCTTCCCCGGCGTAATAGTCGTACTAGCGCCTGTTACGCCGGGGAATGCTTCCGTTAATTGGGAATAAACTGGCCAGAAATTGAAATTCAGGCGGCGGACCTCTAGCTAAGGTGAAATAGTATATGAGGAGAAACCTTGTGCATCGCGAGTTACTAGGAACATCTAGTATCAAGAAGAAGCGGTCAACTAGTGTCTTCTGTGGGATGAATATCGTGCAAGCAGAGACGTAAGATTTGCACGAATAAGGGAAGAGGAGTACCTTCTTCGGTTGCCGGTGTGGTCACCTCCACATGTCGTGGCGATCTTCTTCTTTTTACTAGGGAAACCGATGTTCTGGAGGGTGCAGGCTTGGACGAACCCATGGCCAAATTGTTGATTGTGTTGCCGTGGCCGTATGTCGGCGGCGGGGAAGCAGATCCGAGGCGGCGAAGGGCGGCATAGCAGGAACAGCTACAGTGCGGTGGAGAGTGGCGGTTGGGCGGCAGCGGTGGCCTTGAGGCAGGCGTGGTTGAACTGGCTCGAATGCAGACGGCTAGGGCCTCGGCTTCAACTACTAGCCGTGGAGGGCGTTGTGGTTGAGGTTGCGGCCGGACGACGTCGGGTATCGGCTCCGGCGTGATGGAGGAGGCGGCGGTTGACGGGTGGGATGGGGGGGCGGAGGGAGGACGCCGGGGTTTCATGGCTGGTGGAGAGGTAGTTTTGGCGCCCACGGATGCGAATGGGGAATCAGACGGGTGGGGGCAACCATGTTTGATGCAGGATGCGCTTGTTTTTGGCTTTTTTGAACAGAAGATGGGACGCGCTTGTTTGAAATTTGGGGAAAGTACAAACTTTGCCCCCTCTTAAATTTCAGACCTACTGCGCGTCGAGGGTAGGATGGTAATCCCAGGTGTCCCAAATAGTGGGCGGGAGCGATTTCGGCCGCGCGCCATTGTGTATGAATGTTTTTTGGAGGCGGTTGCGCGGCGTCTAGATGAAGCTACAAACCTACCCTGGTTTAGACCTTTGGACGTCGGGCGGTAGGTTTCACAGGTCGGAGTTATTAGAAAAGTAATTTCCTTGTACAACCAAACATTGGTCTCACGCAGCGGTTTCAAGTAGTAGAGGCTCTTTTGGCGCTTCGTTCGAAATTTTGAAACACAAGCATTCACGTTTAGGGTACTCTTGAACTATGAGGATTGACCTAAATAGACAACGTTATATTTGACCTTGTATGTTTGAAAACGTCATTAAATTATCCGCTTCCTTTTGAAATTTTGACACTTAAAAATCATATAACTATGATTATTTTGGAATGGAGGAGCTAAATTTGAATCTATTTTATACACGACTACATATGCTATTATGTACAAATTCAGAGCAAAGATTGGTACCCCCATAGTTTTGGTATGGTTTACAAATGCCATGATATCAAATTCAAATAATTGAATGGACTTTATGTTGAATTCGATTTTTTTAAACCACCTTAGGTTGAATTCAAATGTATGCTAGTTCATAGGTAGCTATTTATAAATGTACATTGTGTAACTTTTGTATGTATAATGTGATTTACACACACACCATGAACTATACTCACGTTTATATTCGATTGCTAAAGCGATGCATTGTCTGGAGTTCAAAATACTAACTATGTGGATCAATTGTGTCGAATAATAACATAGACATGCTCAAATTCGATAGAATCTAGATGTCTGATGGATCGATGACCGTTCCTTACGCGAATTGCAAATATCATGATCCCATCCTAATATTTGGATACAATTTATATCTTTAATCAATGTGTAGAGCAATCTTTTACGTGTAGTTTCACTCTCCATCGGTGGTCTCTCACACATGCTCACACACTCTCCCGAGGTGTCTTTCTCGCACACATGCTCTAGATATAACCCTCCCTCCCTCTCGTAACCATTTACAACTGTTTTCACTAACCTTTATCACAAGCACTCTTCCTCTACTTAAACATACACACGCACAATCCTCATCGACCCTTTCCATATACATGGACCTGCCTACGTGTCTCATGTACGCACATTATCTTTACGCCTTTGTCTCTCACGCATTATCTCACACTTCTCTTCCTAATCGTGAGTATGATTCTAGCGAGCATTTTGTAGGATGCCCTTAAAGTTAGGTTGGATGAATAGTAATATCGGAGATAAAGGGTTACCTTAGTCCAAGAACCTAGGGTTACAAATCCTAGCCGGCTTTCTCAGTGGACACAGATTCCTTCACAATTCTGCTATCTTTGTCTTGTACGACTAGTCATCCATGGGTCTTCCTAAATGTGTCATGGGCCGACCAATGTGGCGCAGGACGGAACCGAATGAAGGGCCTCACCTCGACCCACCGGACCTCACGCGGTGACACACCCTCTGCCCCCACGTCTCATTATCTTCTCACACCCACACATACCAACACAAACACACAGAGAAAATTTCTCCTGGTGCCTCTATTCCCTCCCCCTTGCATATACACACTCAAGGGAATGGAATCTCTTGTCGTGACGTCATATTCGTCTCTCTCTCTCTAGACTACTCTCATTTCTCGTGCTATCTCTCCCACACCCCCCATCGGCCCCTCTATCCATTCCTCTCTCGAATACGTAATACACACACATACCTCTCTAGGCCCCGCCAAATGCATCAACTACACATTCACACATGTTACATCACGTACCCCATTGATCTAAAAAGCCATCTCTTCACGTTTATTTCGCATACAACATTCCTTTTGAATAAAGTGTGGCCAAAAAATTATTTTAGAGTTTTTACATATATACAACATTACAAAGTTATATGGAGGAGTACGAACGCTAATTTGCATTGCATGGTGCCCACAATGATATTTATTCTGCACTGTGAATTTGTATATTTTTATACTATATAAAAAGTTAGTCATAATAAAGAGAAATGAAGAGCATCTCTCTCTCCATTGCATACCCCCCTGCATGCCCCTTTCACGTATGCACACAAAACTATCTCCAGGTCCTCTAAAAGTAAGCCCCCAGAAAATTCACGCGTGTTTCATCTTTCTCTCGCGATATATGCAATGACGATCATTGTATTTGAAGCGAAAGCACGATACATACATTGGACTTCATAATCCACTCATTACGGTCACCGTTTACGTTTAGTGGTTATTATACTGATCACGGGCTCACCGTACAACTTTGTATTTGCTCATGACATGACTAGTTGACGATTCGCGCTCCACGTGGCACCTCTAGTGTTGCATCGCATTATCTCACTAACATCGTGCCCACACGTCGACTTGTATATACTCTACATCTACACTATTATAAAATACATAAAATACACTCTTATAAAAAAGCGAGTTGGTGATGATGGTGCACTGCCATCCTGCAATATATATGCCGTCCGATTTATATCGGCGGATAGGAAAGAAACTATGGCAATTTTGCAAAAAGGTACCCACACACCTCTCCACATTTGCAAATAAGGCCTTCCCTCATTCATCCTTTTCTCTCACAAGATAAACAAGTCATACAAATGCATCTTGATGTTACGTGCAACGCACGAGCATATGCTAGTAAGAATGAAAACAAGCGACAAAAAATATTTTGACGATGGTTGAAGTCATGATTGCGGGCACATGGACAAGGTGGCCTTGTATTGGTATCTTTGAGCCGTCTGTTTTAACACACAGGAGCTGGTGTGGTGATTATACACACACGCACGCATGCACACGAACTCCATCCACACAACACTCACACAAACACATGCACCCACGCATGCACGCAACACTCACATGTACACACGCAGCCACGCACACACGCAACACTCACACGCACACACGCACGCATGCATGCACACACCAGTACACCACACGACCAACACACACTCTCACGCTCAAGTGCTCAACCTACACGTGCATGCGGACACATCAGGCCCTGACAGACACATACACAACCAGGTGATTCCCATGCACGGGTTGGAGCCTTGTCGCGCCTGCGTAAATTAGTGTTTATCTGACCTTTTCCCTATGCGAACTGACAGGTGGGACCCACAAGGAACGTGATCAATTTAACTAGTCAACATGGCGCCACGCAGACTATTTGGCCAGTCAACAGAGTGGAATCCGATCTTTGAGCTGTGAGCAAGTGACGGATAATCACCGCAAAAGCGTATCTGATGACCGTAATCAGCTTATTCTGAAGTTCGATGACTATATTACGCTTTTCTCTCTGTAGGCCCTCCAAAACTACATCTCTACACGTTCTCGCATGTTACATCTAACAACTATGCAATACAACACTACTACTACACTCTAACACAATAAATCATATGTGTTTTTAGTTTTACTAGATATCATATTGTTACTTATAATCATTCAGTTTGCATACATTAAAATTGCCTTTGAAATGTATGGCGATTATCATCTACAGCGGGAAAATCCGCCCTTTCCTGTTTAATCGGGTTTGTATCGATGGATAAATGCGGAACAACAAAACTATAGTACTATACTGATACAAGTGAATGATTCATTGGGTCGTCGTGTCGTCTACTCCTCCGTCAGAAGAGTGGGCGCCGCTTTCATAAATCTTCTAGTCCCGTTCACGACATGTGGGACATCAAGCTACCGGGTCCACGTGCCATCTTTGGAATACTGATGCGAGCAGGCAGGGGTGAAGCACCCAGTCATGGCGCTGCGTAATAATGAGCAATGAGGCGTCAAATCACAAAGCTGCACCTTTCCCGCGATTAAATTGGAGGGGCGAAGTAATAATGCTAAAAAAAGAAGTTGGAGGACGAAGCAACCATCATTTCACTCGTTCTTTGAATACGCTTATCCCTCATCTTCTTCAACTTAACCACGTGTTGCTTCGCCGTTGTTACGCCTCATGTGGGACGCGGATCAGCTTGGTAAAGCACTGACACGTGGGACCGCATGTTAGCAAACCGCCATGACAACGTCCTCCGAAAATAAGAAACCTCCCCCGCCATCCGCGCGGCAAATCACCTCCTTTTTACTAATCTTGATTCTATAATTTTTTAGATCAATATAATTGAGATTTGTATAGATAGCACACAGGAGCAAAACCAAGTGGTACGGTTAAGGGCATCCACAATGTGTAGCCAAATGTGAAAATAGCTTTTGGCATCGTGGGAACCATTGTGGACGGTGTTGCCAAAGCCAAAAATATGGAACCGAAGCTCCGTGATTGATTGATTGAAGGAATAGAAAAATGCAACGTCTCTCCTCTTTCTCTCATGCTTGGGCGCATGTAGTACAGTATAGAGCATGAGTCTACTCCCTGTCCCTTCTATCACAAATCACAAAGCGGTGAGGCGTCAAATCACAAAGCAGACTGAAGCAACTATCATTTCACTCTTTTGACTCCGCTTCTCCATCGTCTTCTTCGAGAAACCATCTCACCGCACTAGTACTCCTAGTAGTAGTACTAGTAAAGGACTTCCTGAATGCAAATAAGGCTGTTGTCTCGGCTTGCAGGCGGCACTTGCGAATGACTTACCGTGGTCTCCCTCAATGGCATTCTCCGTCGAACGCACTTCGCCAAACCACAAAAAAAAGTCGTCGACGTCACCGCAATGGGCAAGGAATTCAAATATAGTTACTACCTCCATTTTTTTGTACACAAGGCCAGTATATCAAAATTACAATTTGCAAAGGGCCACTAACACTAATCGAGGCAAAATTGATGGGGTTAGCAACTAAGGACATTAATATGCCCTGCATGCATGCGGAAGTGAGAAGGTTCGTTTGCATGGCGCTGCATTAATCAAGCGATGAGGAGTGAGAAGGTTAGCTCTTTGGTCTTTTGAGAAAAAATACGCATTAATTGACACATGAAACGAGGATTTGTATCGATTAAATCCCTTGAAGGAAAACCCCGCCTTTCTTTTTAACACTAGTACTCCTAGTACGTACGTACTTATCCTGTTTGGGTCTAGGCCTTGCATTGCCAAACTTCGCCACACATTTTTGCCAAGCTTGCCTAAAGTTTTAAAAATGAGAAGGAGGTACACTTGCACGGCTGTCGGCAGTCGCACTGCGCTCTGCAGTCGCTCCTTGCACGCCAGTCGCACCGCACCCTCACCTGATCGCTCCTGCACGCCGCATAAACCCAACCAAGGGAACACACCCTCAACGACACGTCGTCGCATGTGAACAAACCAAACTCAGCCATCCTATCGTTGACACATAATTTTCCTTCATAGAGTATGTTTATCCAACCGCATGTTGGGGAGTATCCGTACGGCCCGTGCGGTGGTCTGTTGGGGAAGAAGAAGAGGTGAGGAAGAAGGAAAGAAGAGTTAGGAGACGTAGGATATTCATCCAACCACCTGAAATGGTAGACTGGCCCAAGTCAGGCGACTTTCATAACAAATAGTATGTTTTTACATAGCAAAAGATCCATAAAAACAACAACATAAAGAAAAACTATCACTGCTCGCGGAAAGAGACGGCCTCGTCGTCTTTGGCTGCCGGCGCGAACCAGCCGTCGCTGCCGACGTGTATCTCCGCACCGTGGTTGTCCTCGGCCTCCAGCTACTCGTTCAAGCGGAGCGTGCGGGCGCTCTGCACGGACGAGAGCACAACCCGGTTCAAGTCGAGGACGTCCGGTTCCTCCTGCAGGAGGGCCTCAATGGCAGCGGTCACTCTGCGTCGAGTCGAGCCTCTGCCGCCCGGTTCAAGTCCAGGACTTCCGGTTCCGCCTGCAGGAGGGCGTCAATGAGAGCGGCATCCGCGCGCTCTGCGTTGAGTCGAGCCTCTGCGGCCCGGTTCATGTCCAGGACGTCCGGTTCCGCCTGCAGGAGGGCCTCGATGGCAGCGGCATCCGCGCGCTCCGCCTCAAGTTGAGCCTCCGCCGCCCGGTTCACATCCACGACATCCGGTTCCGCCTGCAGGAGAGCCTCGATGGCAGCGGCATGTGCGCGCTCCGCATCAAGTTGAGCCTCTGCCTCCCGGTCCTCCTTTAGTATCGCCATGTTGAACCGCTGGTCCGCCTGCACCATGGGGGACTTGAACGCCGGCACGAAGTCGACGTCCATCGTCTCATACCCATCGGGGGCCTTCTGCGCCGCGACCTCCGTAGTCAACATTGGATCGGCTTCCTCCTCCTCTTAGCTTGGCTCCAGAGAACTCGGGGATGGGCCCGCTGCAAAGCGAGCTTGGGAACGGAGGTCTGTGGCGCCAACCGCCGCTGCGATTTCTGCGCGGCGCTCCGTGTCAGCATCTTGTAGTAAGTGATCTTGTGGCGCACCATGGCTTTCCGGCGAGATGTGGGCTAGGGGATCGAAAGGTGGGGGAATGGGCTGGAGATTTGGTGTGGTTTTAGGGCAGTGGCTGGCGTAGGCCGAGCAGCGAAGGTTCTGGTGTGAATAGTGATTCCGGTGACGACCGGTCAATCGGTTTTGACTGTACATCGCTCTTGTCGCGTTCGCGCTGCAGCCCGGCACGCTGGACCCTCCATGTCGCTCACCGAATGGAATGCGCTTCGTCTTGCGTTTTCGCTTGCTTGTGGGACCGCAGTTGAGAGCAAACCGATGTCCCTCCCCCTCCCCCGCCCGCGTCATTTATTATACCACCACTCCCTCCGTTTTATGCGGAGTAAATAAAAACAGAGGGAGTATACTATGGATGAGGATCCCCTGACATGGCCGAACCCATTGAGTAACTGACATGCGGGGCCTAGCAAGCATGGGGTCTGCCAATAAGTGACCGAAAGGGAGGGTAAGGTAGGGATACCTACGTCAGAGGATCCACTTCCACTATACTACTTTGACCAAATGTTGGAGTAATAATATATGACATGCAACTTACACAAATGTTAGAGTAATAATATATGACATGCAAGTTACACAAAGCATACAGGGTCTAATGCGTTTTTCGAGGCTAACTTTGACCAAGTGTTAGAGTAATAATATATGACATGCAACTTACACAAAGCGTATGGTCAATTTCGTATGTGAAAGGAGTTTCCAATGATATAATTTTCACATTATACATCTCATGTACTCCCTCCGTCTAGGTGTGTAAGTCATCTTACGAAAACCAAATAATCCCACACCCCGTAGGTAGCGGTGCATTAACTTCTACCTCGTTTCCTTTTTCTTGACATATGAACCAATAAGAGATGAGGGTGTGCATGCTTTTAATGACCTGAGACTATCAAACATGACATGCAGTGGTTAGTTCATTGCATGCAATACTATTAATTAGCAAATAAACATTAATGTCTCCCGTTTTCTCCTCCTCCTTGGTCACGGTGCACAACCTAAGATGACTTACTCACCTATGTGAAAGGAGTACTATTAATCTTGTCAATAGTCAAATTGGAAACCATCTCGAGTACAAATCTAGGAGTACGTCTGAATCTAACAATATTGATTGGGCGTTGTTGAATGTTGATACCTTTTTTATCATAGTAGAGATACTTTGACTACACATAAAACTTATACTCCTATCATAGTATGTAAAGTAGAAAGGATAGGAGGGAGTATATTGTAAGTTCAAAAACAAAACGAACATTGAATACCCTTTATATATGATTTGCGGATGCTATGATCACCGGTTCAAATTTTTGAATCCGCCTTAGGTATCACGTGCCCCCACTCGTTCCCTCTTGATTTCATCTCGGGGTCCGGAGATCTATTGAAAGAGAACTAGGGTGGGTACATGCGAATGATACTCGGCGGAATGTTCAAATGAGGCATGCGGGAGGATGGTCTCATTGGAGGCGACATGATCGACGGAGAAGAGGGTTGGAGAGGAATGAGAAATAAGCAAACGCCACATGATTACACTTGAACGGCTCAAATAAAAAATAAGTTGTCTCGCTTGGCCTACATAGTGAAAGGCCTAATGCGCAACGCGGAGCACTGACGCTCGAATATGGCTGGGAAAACAGGGAAACCGACATAGCGCAGACTAGTCCAATGGAGGAGCTGGCCCATGACCTCCTCGCCACCGACAACCGTTCATGTGGGTCGTTGGGGCCAACAACAGGGCGCAGCTCGGCACCGCCTCGACACGGGCGATCAGCGGTGAGCGACTGCAGCTCATATCATCGATAGACACGGTTGGTTTCGATTACCGAGGGTGGCGTTAGTGCTATGGCACGACCAACGGTATGTTTGGTTTGTGCCCAAGGTTGCCCCATCAAAGCATTGGGTAGCCAAAATTTTGGTTGAGGTATTGGTTGCCCATGATTTGGCCAACATTGGCAAGAAAAATGAACTAGAGTTGGCTAGAGTTCATTGGCATGCCAAAGAAATGGCAACCATCCAAACAAAGACCAACCTTTGGGTCATGACCAAAATTTTGGTAAGGTGCACTTTGGCCACAATCCAAACACACCCCAACACCCGGCTGCCGAGGATGCACGGGCGCCGCGGCAGCGTCCAGCGGAGTGGTGTAGTGTGGCCAACTGCATTCTCTGGACCTGAGACCATGCCGGGTCGTCTTGCTTTTTCAATGACATGCGGGGATCGCATTTGAGCAAAGGGCATCTCCAACGTTGCCACGACCGCAGCTGACTACCCTGGCACACCAAAGCCCTCGTCCCTCGTGCCATCGTGCGGTGTGTTCCCAGCCGGCGCTAGCTGCCTGCATTCATGTCGTCCGTTCGTATGTCGTCGTTAAGAGGCTCGGTGCCCGAGGAACCAACTCCGGCGACTTAATGACGCACCCGGACGCTTGGCCTCACCGGAATGCGCTACTTAAAGCAGCAACGCCCAGCTAACCTCCACACCGTAGCGCATCGTCCTCCTACCTGGCACCACATCTGCCATGACCGCAAGTGTGAATGCTCTGCGGGAGAGCTTGTCTTCGGGGATGAAGCTCGAGGTCGCCGCCCTCGCTCAAGTCGCCTCTCGCGACACAATAGCGGTGTAGCCGGACGCGGACGCGACCGCACAAGCGGTGGCCACGCTAGCGGTCGATGACGAGAGCACCGTTAGCCACGCGTCCTACTTGCCGCCGTCCAATGTTCGGCACCGCCGAGGTCGGGGACTCCTCCGAGGATGAGTAGGGCATGGGAGGCGGCAGGGCATGGTGTGCAAACTGGCCGGTCCGTATCCCGTGTTCTACTCTTCCTTGCCGGAGACCGCACCTTCACTTCACGGGTCTTGAACCCCGCCCCCGTAGATGGACGTCGGTCACTGCCGTAGAATAGGTTTAGGGTCGGGTTTCTTTTATTTTTCTGTCCTATAAAAGTTCAAAATGTAATGAAAATCTGCCGTGTTTGCATTAATATCGGCCGGTGTATATGAACTTTCACAATAATATACATACTGTAGGAGTACTAGCAAGATGCCCATGTGTTGCACGGAAGATCAAGATCTTGTGGGAGAAAAGGATGAACAAGGGAAAGCCTTATCTGCAAATGTGGAGAGGAGTGCGGGTAAATTGTCATAGTTTCCATCCTATCCGTTAGATATAGATCGGACGGCCTATATTGCAGGATGATAGGCACACCATCATCACCAACTCTGCTTTTTATTGAACCGAGACAAATCTAAAAAACCCAACTAAGCCAACCTCCCAGCATATCGCGCGGGAAAAGACCCGGCCGCGCCGTTTTAGTCGAGATTACCGGATTACTAGTAGTAGTATCGATGGATCGCGCGAAGCAACATTTTGTTTTGAGGGGGCGAAGCACCTAGTTTAAAAGGAAAAAAGGCGGTACACTCACAACACTCCTGTCGCGGTCGCATTGCACCCCACACACATTCGGTCCTGCACACGGCTCACGCATAAGCGGAACGCAGCTTCGGCTTGCCTCTTCACTGACACGTGGGACTGCACTTGGAGAAACCGACCATGCGCCAAACTCCCCCCGCCCACCGCGTGAAAATCCTCCCCCCCCCCCCACACACATACACACAAAAATTCCCCCAAAATTCGATTCAATCGCCCTTCGGCCAAATATTCCCCAAACCCCACTCCCCCGTCCCCCCTTCACTCCATTCGCTCCGCCAAAGCCGCCCTCCCCACCGCGCCGATACGTCGGTGCCACGGTTTGTCAAGGGGACGCACGGCGATCCTCTCGCTCCCACAGTACGCTCTCGTAGACTGTCGTCCTCTAGCCGCGCCGCCACCTCTGGCTACGTTCTTGTTGGAGTCGCCTCAGTCAGCCGCCACGGCTGGCGATGTTCGCGTGGAGACGCTGTGATCGGCTTATCCCACGATACGCGCATTCTAGGCGAGGCCCGTTCATGTCGATTGTGGCGCTGAATGTTAGCCGATAGACGCCGTTAATCTCACTTTGTTTGCGAAGTAGTTTACTGTCAATATGCTCGCTTAAGAAGCTTCCTTGCCCTATTCTCGCACTCAATCTGCTTAGGCGAGAGGGCATGCCAAGGCCGATTAGTTGCTAAAATATCCTGCCATATATTTATTGTGACGTAGATTGCCATGGTCTAGTAGCCAATATGATAGGTGAAATAGCTCTACACCGTTTAATACTCGATCTTTGTTGCTGCGATGGCCTTCGATAGTTCGATGGCTGTGTGCTCGGCCTCATTGACTGCTGAAACAGCCTGCCATAATTTAGCACTCAAATATGTTTGCTGAATTAGCTTTACATATATTTCGATACTTAGATATGCTCGTCCAAATATCTTGTGATAGCTTTAGACATCGACCTAGGTATTTTTTTTCTGGACTTCATAAAAAAGCATATATGTTTTTCCTGTAATATCTAGTAGAAGAACTAATTTGTATGTCTAACAGATGGACATGACTTGGATAACTTCTGCTCGAAGATTCTCCGCTGCATATGTCGAGGGGGTTGAAAACTTCATGAACTTTATCAGAGCTGAGTACGATGGTCCGAAATCAGATGTGCTCTGCCCGTGTAGCAGTTGTATGAATTCAGTTACAAGACCCCAAATAAGCTGTGCAAAATCATACGCACTTGTATGGGATGTCGGTCACATATACTAGGTGGGTTCATCATGGTGAAGCTGTGAACGTCAATGTTATTGACTACGTGGAAGCAGCAGATCACCATCTTGATCCGCCTGATGCTCAGGTGGAAGAGGAGGAGGAGGTGGTGGTGGCGGAGCCAGTGAGTTTGACCAACATTGAAACAATGCTACAAAATGCTCGTGCATTCCGTGAACTTTCACCTGCAGAAGAAAAATGGTGGGCCTGCATGTTGGAACAATGCAACGTTGATGTCACCCCAGGAAATAAGCTGTCAGTATTCTCAGCTATGGTCACCTTTCTTCAGGTTAAGACATCTGAGCGGATGACCAACAAATCATTCGACCCGATGTTGGCTGCTTTCAAATCTTTCCCACATGCGTCTGAGCTGCCACAAACCTACAGTAAAATGAAGAATTTCCTTCGTGCAGTTGGAATTGGATATGATATGATCCATGTTTGTAAGAATAATTGTGTTCTGTTCCGGAATGATTATGCCAACTTAAGTGAATGCCCGAAATGCAAATCATCAAGATGGAAAGATGGCGATGCTATGAAGAGGGTTCCTCATAATGTTCTGAGACATTTTCCAATTACACCAATATTGCAGATGTTGTTTCATGATGCTGAAACAAGAGAGGATGTACTGTGGCATTCTAGGAAATAGGAGTATAGAGATCAGAATGTAATGAGCCATCCATCTCATGGTAGTGAGTGGAAAAGCTTCAATGATAATCACAAAGAGTTTCTTTCTTGACCGAGAAACATTAGAATTGGCTTAGCTTTAGATGGATTTAACCCATTTGGCCACAGAGCGCCACATATAGCATGTGGCGGTGCTTGTTATCCCTTACAACATGCCTCCAAATGTCTACACCAAAGAATCAAACTACATGATGGCCTTGCTCATCCCAGGTCCAAAAAGTCCTGGAAAGGATTTTGATTTGTTCATGGAGCCTCTTGTGGAGGAACTTCTACAGCTATGGAAGGGTGTCTTCACTCGAGACCTATATAGCAGCCACCAGCTGATTTCTTTCTGCGTGCTGTTGTAATTTGGTGCATCCATGATTATCCGGCTTTGGGCACTATGTCAGGGCGAACGACACATGGTTACAATGCATGTGTTATTTGTGACAGGAATCATTGTCATATGCAATACTTAGCAAGATCTATTACATTGGACACCGCCGTTTCCTTGCCAAGGACAAGCCGCATCCTAGAAAATACCGAAGACATGTGTTCAATGCAAAGCATGAAAACCGTGATGCGCCAAAGAGGCTCACTGTTGATGAGTTGTAAGTGGAATTAGAGAAGGTCAGGCATATTACACCAGGAAACCATCCTGGTAATGCTAGCGGGAAAAGGAAGCGTGGCACGGTAGAAGAGAGATTATTGTTTACCCGCAGGTCCACTTTGTGGGACTTGGAGTATTGGAAAGATTTGGATCTGCGGCATAATCTTGATGTGATGCACATCGAGAAAAATATATGTGACAGCATTATCGGCACACTTCTTAACATTGAAGGCAAGACGAAAGATACCTTAAAATCTAGGATTGATTTGACACACAGGTATCGAGAAAAGGATTTGCAGGTGCAAGATGAAGGTAAACCACGGGATATGGCACCATCTGTGTACATCTTGGACAAGGTAAAAAGAAAATAATTCTGCGAGGTCCTGTCACGTGTGAGATTCCCACATGGATTTGCTTCCAACCCTGAAAGGAGAGTCGGTCTGAGATGGAAACAAGGTACAAGGGTTGAAAAATAATGACCGCCACGTCCTACTTCAAAGGGTTTTACATGTTATCCTTAGAGGATTTGGCATACGACTTATCTGAGCAGATTCGCGAGTTGGGACAATTCTTCAAGGAACTCTGCAGAGAAATATCAGGATAGATGCTTTGGAGCGTCTTAGAGACAAGATACCAACTATCCTATGCGACCTTGAGAAGATATATCCTCCGGCCTTTTTTCGATGTGATGGTGCATTTGGCTGTTCATCTACGATGAGGCACTACTTAGAGGTCCAAAGACAAGATGGCTGGATGTACCCTATTGAAAGGCGGCTAGGCACTTTCAAGGGCTATGTTAGGAAACAGAGCTAGACCCGAGGGTTCCATTGCGAGAGGCCTACATTGCTTTCTGAAGCGTTGACATTCTCCTCAAAATACATTGAAACAAATTGATCGACTTAGTAAAGAGGTGGGTGAAGACAATCCGGGCTCAATGTTTTCGATTATTACATTCGAGTTACAGGGAAGAGTCGACAAGAGGACAAACCTAAAGATTTGGACAAAATGGTTTGGTATGTGTTGAATAAGCATCCCGAGATACTACCTTATATCAAGTAAGTGCAGATCTGCAGCTTATACATCATAATCTACTAAACTTGCAGCACATTCTTATATATTTAGATGTTTGACGCGATCACTATGTTGTGCAGCATCTACAAAGAGGAGTTCTTGCATAAAATCCAAGAAACATTGACAAACTGGTTATGGCAGGATTTGCGAAATGGTTCAAGAACCATGTAAGCTTTTGAAGTGCCTTTGTCAGTTTTTAATATATTGAGTACATAAGATGATCAGCTTGTCTATTTTCTAACCATAGGTTAAGAAGATGCGGGAGGATGGGCGGCGATTGATGATGCCCTTTACTCACTAGCAATGGGTCCCGATACTCGGGTAAGACATTATGAATCTTGCGTTGTTGGAGATGTGCGCTACAACACCCTTTTGCACGAGACGAAGGCGGAAGACACAAAACAATGCCATCATGAGCACGGATACGTATGACAACGAGACAACTGAAATGTATGCTAACATAATGAGACATTGTTCGATTGCGGTATATCTCGATTTCGAGGATCATCGGTGTGTGGTTACATTGTCTTGTCGTTGGTATAACCTGTTTTCGAGGATCGCAAAACCCGTGAGCTGATGATTATTTCAAATCCATCAATGTCAAGGCGGCGTACCAGACCAACGAGCCTTTTATTTTGGCAAATCAAGCAACAAAGATATTTTTCTTGGAAGACACATTTGCACGTAGCGATGACTGGAGAGTATTGCAAAGGTTTGAGCAGAGGAATTCGTTTAATGAAGTTGCACAACAATATGATGCTTACACTGCTCCTGATGTACAACATAACACAGATGTTCCTAATATCTTTGAGAACCATCACGTCAATGACGCCGACGAAAAGATTGCCTGTCGTGCTGTGGACATACAAGAGTTGATCAAGAAGAAGCCAACGTTCAAGGACGTTGAGGACGAAGAAGAAGATGACACCGTGGGGAATTACAATTCAGACTGATACACATGGCGAAGATGTTGACGCTGCTGCGGATGATGAATACACTGCTTTTGTCGTATTTACCTATCAGAAGACGCTTTTTTATCTACTATGTGAAATTGTGTTTGGTATGACAACTGAAACCTGATGAACATGTTGTTTAGTATTTTGCTGTGAGAACATCACTTGTTATGTATGCTGATTTGTGTTTGGTGGTTGTATGACAACTAAAACATGATGACATTGTTGTTTAGTGTACTCATATTTGGCTGTGAAAATTGAATTTGATGACATAGTTTGTTGTTGGACTGCAATTTGCTCGACGTCTTCGAATGAGAACAAAGCTGACCCGACAGGGCCTCTGCTATTTATTTATTTATATGAGCAAAAGGGGATACCCCGATTTCGGTTAATAGAAATCATTACATGTTCACAACACTACGCCCAGCACTGCTACTGAGAGGTTTCATTCATTACTAGTTTCGACAAAGTGCTCATGTCGTAGCCCTTGAATACATCACGAAAGTGCTACATACACCGCAAATAAAGAGACAATCATCCTCTGAGCACATCGATTTTGCCCATTATCTTCACAAGCTCTTTCATCAACTCATTGCTATCAAGGCCGTTCAGCATGTTGCTTGGCCATGATCGGAGGAATCTGCATATTTAACCTTCGCTCTGCATCTTCCTCTTACGCCGTTCCTTGATTACTTGTCCAACACCCCAACCTGCTGGTATTGGGATTCCTCGGCTAACCAAATAATCAGCGTAGTTGCATTCCCCCACATCAACTTCCCATAAATACAAATCCCACGAATCTTCCCTTTTCTGCATGAATCAAATTGGAAGATCATCAACCAATCTATTAAAAAAACAGCAACTGAAAGCAGCAGAACAACACTTAAACATACTATTACCCCATGATTCGGGCATTTATAGAAGACTCGGCCAGGGTTGCGGATTGTGGTTGAGACGCGACGGATGACTCTGCGTGATTTGCAGCAGTGGCACCACACCAACGGCAGCGGGTTGCGATGAGCAATCGGTTGCGGTGCGTGATAAGACCCACAGGCGATGGTACGGGTGGCGACTTGGCGCATATCTGGTTGTTGCCTGATGAAGAGCAGGTAGACGAGCAGCCAGTGGACATGGTTGTTGCGGCCAGAGCTTCTCATGCTAGGCAGAGTAAGTAGAGAAGAGGAGAAGCGAATGTTGGATATTTCAGTTTCATTACTTGCAGAGTAGCATAGCACCATATATAGTCATAGTCTAGGTTTGGATTCGAACCAGCTACAGGAGCACGTCTTTCTTTTTTCTAGAACTCGGCAACGTCTCTTTACTGGTACACTAGCTTGTTCTGTACGCCTTCCCAAGTCTTTGATTTTCTCTCCCTTTTTTGCGAGGAAGGAAGGAGGACAAAATTGAGAGTTCCTCGGACTCGAACCCAGGACCCCTCGGTTGAAAACTAGGGGTGCTAGTCACTTATGTGGCGAACATTCCCTGTGAGGAGGACGGCAGACGAACGCATTTTCCCCGCAGTTTTCTTCCTATATATAAAAAGTATGCTACTTGGTGTCCGCTTAGTCAAAAAACGATTGTGCCAACCTTGACCGTTCGATTGACATTCAACGTCTATCGCGTTTCTTCAGTCTCTTCTTCCTCGAGCCGCCAAAGCCAAACCAGCGCCAAGGGACTGGCCGCCTCCGCCTCCCACGGCTGGTTGTGATCTTCCCGGCTCATGTTCGTTTCAGTCCGAGGCCTCACCATCGTCCCTCCGTCTTGGTTCGCCGCCATGGCTCGCCCTTCCGGTGTTGTCAACATGGTCAACAACCGAGAGGAATAAGGAGATGACTGTACATGGTGAGGATGACAGTAGGGACCTAGCAGCGCGCGCAGTAATTTTGTTTTTTCGGGACGGAGAAGGGTATCAACTGGGTTGTGCGGGACCCGTGGCCCGTCTAGCCCAGGCTTTTATTTCATATGTTTAGCACATGACCAGCCCAGTTTGTTTTTTTCCTTTCTGAAAAATGGCTAGCCAGCTATTTTGTTTTTTGCAGAATAACCAACATAGGCCTACTTGCTTTTCTACGCCCTGCTGGGCCGGAAATCTTTCAAGACGAGGAGGGGTGCATTTTGTCCAGAAAATGGGCTATAAGTAATAAGAAATGGGCTATAAGTAATAATAAATGGGTTGTAAAATGAAAAAAATACAGCAAACAAGCAATTAGTTCCCAAATACTGTTTTCTTTCGGATTTGATATTTTAAATTTCATTGTTTTTGTGCGGGTAAAATTTCATTGAATTTAAATTAAGGTATATTTAGATTTAAAATTAATTTGAATCTGGCTAGAAATTTCGGGCTGTATGTTGTTTGGGACAGATTTGGAGGCTGACTTGTGGGTCTACTAGGTTGACGTGTACTTTGGCTTTGTCAACTTAGTCCACAAACAATTCAAATTTAGTCCTAGCGATTCTAGCAGCGATGACCGTTGGATGTTGATCCAACGGCCGTGCTGCTTCTTCAATATCTGATCTTCTTGCTCCAGCCGCCCAAACCAGCTCCGGTGGAACTGCCTGCTCCCGCCTCCCGTGGCCGGCTATGCTGCCGCACAGGCCGCATCGCCCCACCCTACTTCATTGCTGGCCAGGCCATTCCTCTACTCACCCACACCTCCTGTTATTTTCTGGCGATGGCAGCCGGACCAGTAAGCCCTCGTATTCCCCACCGCTTGGGCAACCATTGACGAGTCTTCCTCGGCTCCGTGTCGTTCCCTTCCTAGGCCTCGACGTCGTCCACCGCCATGGTGCTCTCGGCGTGGCCTGGTCAACGTGGTCAACGAACGACATCCATCGGCCGTGGACTATACGCGCAAAATAATGATTCCTCCACCTGACAGTTGGGACCCACCGGAAGGGCCTCAGATTTCGCGAAAAAACGTTCCTCACGACATGTCGGACCCACCACTATATCTTCGCACGCAAGGAAGTGCCTCCTTATTACACAAAAAATACCCACCGCTAGATGGGACCCACCATAGTGGGAGGATGACTGTGGGCCAACTAAGTTGACGGGACGGGGGCTTTGTCAACTTAGTCAATATGAATGATTCTAGCTCCAAAGGACTGCATCGATGTCCATCCAACGGCCATAGTGCTTCTTCAACCTCTGGTCTTCTTGCTCCCGCCGCCCAAAGCAGCGCCGGTCGTGTCGCGTGCTCCTGCCTCTCATGGTCGGCTGTGATGCCGCGGAGGCCTCACCGCCCCCTACTACTACCACCACTGGCCCATGGTATCCCTCTACTCACCCACACCCCCTGTTATTCTGCGGCGACGGCAGCCTCACGCCGCAATTGAACCATGAACCCTCATACTCCTCTCCGCGGGCTACCATCGCTGCGTCTTCCCGGCTCCGCGCCGTCCCTTCCTAGGCCTCGCCGTCGTCCGCACCACCGCCTGGTGCTCTCGGCGTGGCGTGGTCAATATGGTCAATGACCGACTTCCATCGAAGAGTATCAGACGTGGAGAGGCCGACAGTGGGTCCAGCGGCCGCAAGGAAGTGCCTCCTTATTACGCATAAAATAATTATTCCCCACCGACAGCAGGGACCCACCGGACGGGCCACCTTATTTTGCGAAAAAAACGCTTTCCCCGACATTGCTGGGACCCACCGGACGGGCCAACAGATTTTGCAAAAACGTTCCCCGCGCTGTCAGCTCGGACCCACCGGAAGTGCCTCCTTATTACGCACAAAAAATGAATACTCCTCTTGCTAGCTGGGACCCACCATGGTGGGAGGCTGACTTGTGGGCCTACTAAGTTGACTGGGACGGGGGCCTTTGTCAACTTTAGTCAATATGAACGATTCTAGCTCCAAAGGACCAGTCGATGTCCATCCAACGGCCGTAGTGCTTCTTCAACCTCTGGTCTTCTTGCTCCAGCCGCCCAAAAGCGGCGTCGGTCGTGCCGCATGCTCCTGCCTCCCGTGGCCGGTGTCAGCCGCAGAGGCCTCACCGCCCCTACTATTCCCACCGCTGGCAGTCCTGCGGCGACGGCAGCCTCACACCACAGCCGAACCAGTGAACCCTCGTACTCCTCTCCGCGAGGGCTTCCACTGCCGCGTCTTCCTCGGCTCCCCGTCGTCCCCTTCCTAGGCCTCGCCGCCGTCCACCGCCCTGGTGCTCTCGGCGGGGCATGGTCAACGTGGTCAAGGAACGACTTCCATCGGACGTGGACTGTACGTGGAGAGGCTGACAGCTGGGTCCACGGCCGCAGCAAGGAAGTGCCTCCTTATTACGCGGAAAATAATGATTCCTCCACCTGACAGCTGGGACCCACCAGATGGTCCACCGTATTTCGCGAAAAAAACGTTTCCCCCTGACTGCTGGGACCCACCAGCTACATCTTTGCATGCAAGGAAATGCGTCCGCAAAAACCAAAACGATTCGCTTCTCGACCGCTGGGACCCACCAATGACACCTTCGCACGCAAGGAAGTGCGTCCGGGAAAAAAGAATGATTCACCCCGATCGCTGGGACCCACCAGCTACATCTTCGCACGCAAGGAAGTGCGTCCGCAAAAAACGATTCGCCTCGATCGCTGGGACCCACCAGCTACATCTTCGCAGCAAGGAAGTGCACGGCTACCGGGACCCACCTGGTCGAAGCGTACGTAGCATTGTCATTCTGGTCGCGAATGTGTACGTACATACTGGTTGTTGTAGAGGCGCGCACGTGTCGTAGTAGAGGCCTGCACGTGTCGTAGTAGAGGCGCGCACGTAGCATGTACACGTATGTACAGCGGCGAGGGTGCAAGAAAGAAAATCTGACCACGCACGCATTACATGGCAGGGTCTCGAACGCCTACCGCCAAGATAATGCACATGGCTGGGTCGAAACAGAGAAACAGCGTCGTCATCGTGTTCATGGGGAGCCAACCGGCTGGGTCGGAACGGAATGCGTGGTCGTGTTCATCGGGAGGGCTTGGATGGAACAAGCGATGGAAACGAGGCGTGGCGTACCGCACAACGGAGGAAACGGACCTCCTACTTTCGGAATGGAGTCATGTTGATCTGGAGGGGTGTGGCGTACCGCAAAACGGAGGAAACGGACCTCCTACGGTCGAAACGGGGGTCCTGTTGATCGGGAGGGGTGTGGCGTACGGCAAAACGGATGAAACGGACCTCCTACGGTCGAAACGGGGGTCCTGTTGATCGGGAGGGGTGTGGTGTACCGCAAAACGAACGAAACGGACTTGTGTTGGAGCGCTACGGTCGAAACAGGGGTCCTGTTCATTGGGAGGGGTGTGGCGTACCGCAAAACGGGACTCCACGGGATATTGTTCATCTCCACCGTCGACCTCCTCCAGCCTCCACGGGCTACCGTCGACCTCCTCCAGCCTCCACGGGCTCCTGTTCATCCAGCCTCCACCGCGCTTACTCCACCGCTCTTTGCTCAACCACCCCTCCACGGGCACCCCTCCACCATCTACTGTTCATCCAGCCCACACCACAGGTCTGTTCAACCACCCCTCCACGGCCACCCCTCCATCGCTCTGTTCATCCATCCCTCCACACCACGGGTCTTGTTCATCCAGAGGCAACGCCACCGCTCCTTGTTCATCCACCGCCCCGTGCGCAACACTCATCGTTCTTCCAATCGATCGGCTTGATTAGCAGCAGAGCGGCGAATCGCACCATCGGGTTCGATTAACAGCCATCGATCGATCCCTCGGGTTCGAACGCTGTAGCTGTAGTGCAATCGCTCGGGTTCGATTAGAGCCCAACGCCTCGCTGGGTTGATTGGAGCCAACGCCGCACACACGCTGCTGCACTGTATGAGAGAAACACGCATCGCCGCCCCGACCTCCCACCGTAACCGCAACTCCCTGAAATTTTCCTCCCCTCGCTTCTACCACGGTTTTTCCGTCATGGACGGCCCAAAGAATGTCATGCAAGCTGCGTCTCCGGCCCGCCTGTGACGAAAAGCCCATTTTCTGTCATGATTTTTTGTCATAGAAGTAGGCGCCCGCCACATCTATGATGATACCGGGTTTTGTCACAATTATCGTCATAGAAGTGTCATATGTATGACAGGAAAAAAATTCGTTCGGCCCAAAATGTCACAGATGTGTCTTTTTTTGTAGTGATATGTGGATATGAGAAAGTAGTGGAGGGTTTTGGAGCATATCACTAAGCATTTTGAGCAAGCACCTCATTAAGCAACACCTCATTGAGGGAGTCCTGGATTAGGGGGTATCCGGACAGCCGGACTGTGTACAATGTCCAGACTATTGAAGCGTGAAGCTACAAGACTCAAGACTTCGGCCCGTGTCCGGATGGGACTTTCCTTGGCGTGGAAGGAAAGCTTGGCGATCCGGATATTATATTTCCTTCCTTGTAACCGACTCCATGTAAACCCTAGCCCTCTCCGGTGCCTATATAAACCGGAGAGGTTGGTCCTTAGAAGAACGATCACAATCACAATCGTACCATCATAGGCTAGCTCTTAGGGTTTAGCCTCTACGATCTCGTGGTAGATCTACTCTTGTACTACCCATATCATCAATATTAATCAAGCAGGAAGTAGGGTTTTACCTCCATCGAGAGGGCCCGAACCTGGGTAAACATCTGTGTCCCTTGCTTCCTGTTACCATCAGCCTTAATGCATAGATCGGGACCCCCTACCCGAGATCCGCCGATTTTGACACCAACATTGGTGCTTTCATTGAGAGTTCCTCTGTGCCGTCGCCATCAGGCTCGATGGCTCGTCTTATTGTCAAGGACGACATTACATCGGAGGGGGCTCTGGCTGTAGGCCAGACGCTCCGGCTCAGCGGCTTTATCATGGCCGCCCCATTGGCGGTGGCGCCGACGATGACTTCTCAGGTCATCAATCATAACCTTCGCGTCAGTTTGGAACTTGCCGAACAGATGGATCCAATGGAGCTCTCCTCCCTTAACGAACTCTTGGATCACATTGCCGCTCTGGGAGTCGCTATAGACTACGACCGGATTGGGCTTAAACCCGACCAAAGGGACATCAAGTCCCCGCCGACCACCCATCAGATAGCAATAGTGGAGGAACCACACGCGGATTGCCCCTCAACTTTGAGGACAAGTTGTGTTCGGATCACCGAACTCCTTGAGCCAAAGACCTAGTCAAAGGAAAACCTGACCCAGGTCCCGGACTTAGAGTCGGGCATCGGGCTAAAGAAATTGGGCACCCCGGGTCCTGAGCTGTTTAGCTCGGGACCGCCCGTGCCCTTGGGCGATAGATCGGATAAAAATCCGGACCCTAAACTGAACCTAAACTGTCTCTCCCCCATCAGGCAAGAGCCCCAGGAAACCGTACATCGCTACTGCGCCAGATTCCTCCTTGCATTTAACAAGGTCAGGGACTGCCGCGAAGAGGACATGGTCTCACTTTTCTGCAAAAACTGCACGGACGGAGGACTCCTCAATGCTATAAGCCGCTGCGACATAGTATGCTTCGCGGACTTGGCAACCATAGTACGAAAGTACTGTGCGATGGAGAGCGCTTGGAAGACCCAAACAAAATTTTGGGATAGTACTGCTCTCGCCAAAACCTTTGTCCGAACTAAGCGGACGAACTCTCATAAGTCGTCCGACCCAACCCCCAAGAAACCAAAGCCCACACCAGGGCGGAGATTCGTACTGGAAGAATGGCTCGACGGGCCATGTAAGCTCCATAGTACTCCGGATACAACACCTACTCATAGCCTTAAGGCATGTTGGATACTCCGGCAGGTGGCAAAAAGTGGCGAGGATCTTCTTGTGGGCTATAAAGCAGAACAACATCCCGCCAGTGAACACAATACGGTACTAACGGTATTCGAGACTTCCGCCTCAAACAATAGGCGCAAGCGAGCTCGCCGAAGCTCCACTGAAATTTACCCTGTGGCAAAAATAAACCCTTGGAACGACACTGCTATAACTTTTAATGCCAGTGATGAACCTCAATCCCGGGCTATCCGGGCACCAGCCGCTCTGGTCCTTAGTACAATCGTAGATGGCTTTTGGCTCACCAAAGTACTCATGGACGGCGAAAGCGGATTAAATCTGATTTATGAAGAAACGCTTAGCAAGATGGAGATTGATAAAAGCCGCATTGAACGAAGCGGCACGACCTTCAGGGGAATTATCCCTACCTGGGAAGCGCGGTGTGCGGGAAAAATCACACTCGATGTGGTATTCGGCACCCCGGAGAATTATAGGTCCGAGGAAATCACATTCCAGGTGGCTCCTTTTAACAGCGGATACCACGCCCTTCTAGGGCGGGACGCATTCACAAGCTTTCAAGCTGTACCCCATTATGGGTACATGAAGCTCAAAATGCCCGAACCCAATGGAATAATCACTCTAGCCAGTGATCCGGAAATAAAACCGCAGCTCTAGCCTTGGAGGCATTATCCGAAGCCCTAGCAGCCGAAGAATTAACAGCACTACGGGCCACCGTGGACAGGGACGACGTAATACTCGACAAACGACCCAAGTCCACCTCATTCAAACCTGCAGATGAGATAGTCAAATTCCAGGTCCACCCAACGGACCCCACGAAGACAGCTACCATCGGGACACAGCTGAGCCCCTCGATTGACGCCGCACTTCGAGATTTCCTAGGCGAGAATTGGGACATTTTCGCCTGGCACCCATCGGACATGCCAGGCATCCCACGCAGACTGGCCGAACACAGCCTTAATATCCTAAAAGGATATAAACCAGTCAAGCAAACCCTAAGGCGGTTCTCAGAGCCCAAACGACAGGCAATGGGGGAAGAGTTAGCCAAGCTACTCGAGGCTGGATTTATCAGAGATATTAAACATCCGGATTGGCTGGCTAATTTGGTGATGGTGCCTGTGGGAGTCCTGGATTAGGGGGTGTCCGGATAGCCGAACTATCACCATTGGCCGGACTCCTGGACTATGAAGATACAAGATTGAAGACTTCGTCCCGTGTCCGGATGGGACTTTCCTTGGCGTGGAAGGCAAGCTTGGCGTCTGGATATGTAGATCTCCTACCATTGTAACCGACTGGTGTAACCCTAACCCTATCCGGTGTCTATATAAACCGGAGGGTTTTAGTCCGTGGGGCGAACAACAATCATACCATAGGCTAGCTTCTAGGGTTTAGCCTCTCTAATCTAGTGGTAGATCCACTCTTGTACTACCCATATCATCAATATTAATCAAGCAGGAGTAGGGTTTTACCTCCATCGAGAGGGCCCGAACCTGGGTAAAAACATCATGTCCCTTGTCTCCTGTTACCATCCGCCTAGACGCAAAGTTTGGGACCCCCTACCCGAGATCCGCCGGTTTTGACACCGACATTGGTGCTTTCATTGAGTGTTCCTCTGTGTTGTCATCCTTAGGCCCGATGGCTCCTTTGATCATCAACAACAACGCGGTCCAGGGTGAGACTTTCCTCCCCGGAGAGATCTTTGTATTCGGCGGCTTTGCACTGCAGGCCAATTCACTTGGCCATCTGGAGCAGATCGAAAGCTACGCCCCTGGCCATCAGGTCAGATTTGGGAGTTTGAACTACACGGCCGACATCCGCAGAGACTTGATCTTCGACGGTTTCGAGCCACAGCCAAGCGCGCCGCACTGTCTCGATGGGCACGATCTAGCTCTGCCGCCGAACAGTGCCTTGGAGGCCGCACCAGCATCCGCTCCGACCCTTAGCTCGGAGCCGACTCCCCCGATTGAGGACGATTGGTTCGACACCGCCTCGGGGGCTACGATCTCTACGGCGATTGAGCAAAACTCCATCCTTGTCCTTTGTGAAGCCCGTGACTCCAAGGTGCCGGACTCCTCTCCGGACTCCGAACCCTCCGTGCCCCTGCCAATCGAATCCGTTTGGGCGCCGGTTATGGAGTTCACTGCCGCAGACATCTTTCAGCACTCGCCCTTTGGCGACATCCTGAATTCACTAAAGTCTCTCTCTTTATCTGGAGAGCCCTGGTCGGACTACGGTCAGGAAGGTTGGGATGCGGACGACGAAGAAATTCAACGCTCACCCACCACCCACTTTGTAGCCATTGTCGATGATTTAACCGACATGCTCGAATTCGATTCCGAAGACATCGACGGTATGGACGACGATGCTGGAGACGACCAAGAACCAGCGCCTCTGAGGGCCTTTGGAAGGCCACCTCGTCATACGACATATACATGGTGGACATCCCAAAAGATGGGAACAGCGATGGAACAACGGAGGATGACCCCTCCAAGAAGCAGCCCAAGCACCGGCGTCAGTGGCGCCGCTCTAAATCCCGCCACACAAAAAATGGCGATGCCGGCACGGGAGATAATAACACCCCGGACAAAGGTCAAGACAACCCCTCCAAAGCAGGATTCAAAGACAGAGGAGGGAGAAGCCAGCCCTCTTTTTAGAGCGGCAGACAGGGAGGTGGAGGACGATAATTATATGCCTCCCTCCGAAGATGAGGCAAGCCTCGACGACTACGAATTTGTCGTGCCTGAGGATCCCGCCGAACAGGAGCGTTTAAAACGCAGGCTTATGGCCACGGCGAGCAGCCTCAAGAAAAAGCAGCAGCAGCTTAGAGCTGACCAAGACCTGCTAGCTGACAGATGGACTGAAGTCCTTGCAGCCAAAGAGTACGAACTCGAACGCCCCTCCAAGAGATACCCAAAACGCAGGCTCCTACCCCAACTAGAGGAAGCAGCACCCAAACCTACATCACCAGCGCATGATGCGGCCCGACTGCCACCCGTGGCCGCGACAGAGAGGCCTCTAGGCCCTCCATTTAAGCCGCACCCCGGCGTCGCTCGAAAAGTACCAAGGCACGGGGAAACACGCCAGACCTGCGAGACATATTGGAGGACAAGACAAGGCAAACAAGATCGATCTACGGATCGCGTGGTCGCCCCACGATACGTGATGATAACCTTCACGCCGAATACAGCAATTCCGGCCGGGCCGAACACACTAGACAAAGATCACTTGAGCTGCGTCGTGATATAGCTCAATACAGAGGCGCCGCACACCCACTATGCTTCATGCATTTAAGTGATGGATCATCAAGTCCCCGAGGGTTTCAAACCCGTAAACATCGAATCATACAATGGCACAACAGATCTTGCGGTTTGGATCGAGGACTACCTCCTCCATATCCACATGGCCCGCGGTGATGATCTACACGCCATCAAATACCTCCCGCTCAAGCTTAAAGGACCAGCTCGGCATTGGCTTAACAGCTTGCCAGCAGAATCAATTGGTTGTTGGGAGGACCTGGAAGCCGCATTCCTTGATAACTTCTAGGCACATATGTGTGACCACCAGACGCCGATGACCTCAGCCACATAATTCAGCAGCGGAAAGAATCGCCGGACAATTGGACACGGTTCCTAACCAAGAAAAATCAAATCGTTGATTGTCCGGATGCAGAGGCCCTTCCAGCCTTCAAACATAACATCCGTGACGAGTGGCTTGCCCGGCACCTAGGACAGGAAAAGCCGAAATCCATGGCAGCCCTCACAACGCTCATGACCCGCTTTTGCGCAGGAGAGGACAAATGGCTAGCTCGAAGCAATAACTTGACCAAAAACCCTAGTAGTTCGGATACCAAGGACAGCAATGGCAGATCGCGTCGCAACAAGCACAAGCGCCGCATTAACAGCGATAATGCTGAAGATACGGCAGTCAATGCCGGATTCAGAGGCTCTAAACCCGCCGTGAAAAGCCGCTCAAAAGAAATACTCAGGCCCGGCCCAATCTGGACCGAATACTCGATCGCTTGTGCCAAATATATGGCACTCGAAAAACTAGCCAACCACACCAACAGGGATTGTTGGGTCTTCAAACAAAGCAAGTTAAATGCGAACTCAATGACAAGGGGCTGCATATAGCGATGACGAGGAGGAGCCCCGGCCGCCGAACAATAGAGGACAGAAGGGTTTCCCCCCACAAGTGCGGACGGTGAACATGATATACGCAACCCACATACCCAAAAGGGAGCGGAAGCGTGCACTAAGGGACATATATGCGATGGAGCCACCGCCTGAAGTTCAACCCATGGTCCTCCTGCCCGATCACCTTTGATCAAGGGACCACCCCACTAGCATCAGTCACGGAGGATTCTCAGCATTGGTTCTTGACACAATCATCGACCGAAATCACCTCACTAGCGTCAACATGGACGGCGGTAGCAGCCTGAACATGCTCTATCAGCATACCCTGCGCAAAAAGGGCATAGACCCCTCAACGATTAAACCCACAAAGACAGCCTTTAAAGGCGCCATACTGTGTGTAGAGGCCAATTGTATAGGCTCGGTTACACTTGAAGTGGTCTTCGGATCCCGGATAACTTCCGGTTAAGAGTTAATCTTCGACATAGTCCCGTTCCGCAGCGGCTATCACGCATCGCTTGGACGAACCGCATTTGCAAAGTTCAATGCGGTGCCACACTACGCATACCTCAAGCTCAAGATGCCAGCCCACGAGGAGTAATCACGGTCAATGGAAACACCGAACACTCTCCGAACGGAGGAGCACACGGCCCTCGCGGGCGGAGGTGCAAAGCAGCCTCCCACAACAATTCTCGAGTCCGCTATTAAACGTCCGGACACCGTCAAGTGCGCCGGAGTAACCTACAACAAGACCGCCTGGCACGATCCGGAAAGCACGCCAGAGTAATCCGGTCCCAACCCCAGCCCTCGCAAAATTGTGAAGCCAAGATTACGTGTACATAACTACGCTCTGGAGATACCATGGGCATAAGGGAGGGCACGACCATGGCACGCCTGAATGCGGCTCAACCGCACTGTGGCCCCGATTGTGTCATTCTTTTCTTTCTTCTTTTCTTACTTTCAGGACTCCATTTTCCAGAAGCCCTGTCCGCACTAGAATTGCCGAACTCATGATGCAACAGCCAGGAAGCGTAAAGTTACGCCGAGTGTCCAGTGGTCTCTACTACGAGCATTATACCTGCTTTTACATACCATCCCGCAGCTTACCCCTCGGAGGGGGACATGTTAAATAGTCCCATCCCTTGCTTATCGCACTATTTGTATCGCTCGCTTTCATTGTAGTACCCTTTTGAATAAACAATACATAGCTTTTGCCTATTATTGCACTCCTTTTTTATCTATATATATGTTCATTCATGACATGTTGCACCTGCACACTTTGGTACGGCCAATACACCAGGGGCTTAAGTACCCCAAAATATGGTGTGATAAGTCCGAACACTTTCACAAGTGCGGCACCCGAACTTATAGAATTATATGCATCGGCTCGAATCATGTCTTGGGTCAATAGTTGGGTTTGCCCGGCTCCCATGTTTTGGTACCTTACGTTCCGTTATATCGGCTAAGGTAAGGCCGGGAGAACCACCGCGATTGTGCCTGGTTGAGCTGGGTTGAGCACCTCGGTGGAGAAAGCTAAACTGACCGTCATGATGGGGCGAGAGCCGGTCGCTGTTCGAGAGGTTTTTTCGGTCCCTAAAGACTTATGCCGCTTAGAGCGAGGAGTCGGCATTGTCCGCCAAGGCGTGGATAGCGCCCGAACTCGGTCTTCGAATACTAGAGGCTTCACCAAATTTAAAATTATAGAATTCTATGGCTAAGTGAGAGTGTTCAAGCACTATAAGTCTGGTTGCCTTGTTCATTGCGTTGAGCGCCTCCCTCAAGGACCCAAGAATGGGAACAAGAGCGCTCAAGTTTATCCCGAACACCCCAAAGACTGTGGCATGGGGGCTGAAGCCAACGACTTTCCATCTCTCAAATTCGATAAACGGCCGCACAGAAGGTAATATTTTAAATTCACAAGCGTTGCTTAGCGCATATGAACAAGTTTTCAGCGTACAGGATAACAAATGCGAGTCTATTCAAAAATTACATCTTTGGAGCACTCACCCGCTATAAGGGCCTTCAAGACGCCCTCATAGTACATTTCGGGCTTGCGATGCTCCTTGCCCTTCGGTGGCCCATCCGTCACAAGCTTCTCCGCATCCAGCTTGCCCCAGTGCACTTTAGCACGGGCAAGGGCCCGACGGGCACCTTCAATGCAGACGGAGCGCTTTGATGACTTCAATCCATGGACAAAGGCGTCCACCAGCCGCAGACTAGCCCAAGTAGCTCCTGTGCATGGCTTCCAATGGCAACAAATTAATTATGAGGCCCTTCATGGCCTGTTCGGGCGACTTTAGGAGCTCGACCATTCGCTTCACCGGTCGCTCAGGCACTGGCTGTCCGCCTCAAAGATGTCGAGACCAGAACACCTTTTCCATCGAGCTCCTCTCCTTGGCGCGGTAGAACGCGGCAGCATCAGACACACTACGGGGCATAGATGCGAATGCTCCTGGAGAGCTCCGGATTCGGGTAAGTAATAGATAATTCACCTTCACATGCTTGCTTTGCATAAAGAATGCCTTACCCGCCGCTATCTTCTTTAATGATTCAATTTCCTGGAGGGCTTTTTGGGCTTCGGCCTTAGCGGCTTTGGCACTCTCAAGAGCTGAGGCGAGCTCGGACTCTCGAGTCTTCGAGTCACGCTCCAGACTCTCGTGCTTTTCCACGAGAGCCTGGAGCTCTTGCCGCACCTCCGCCACCCGCGCCTCCTGCTTCTCTCGCTCGGTGCGCTCATGGCCGCTTTGCTTTGGTCGTGGACACCGCCTTCGTGGTCGCCACCTCGCTCGTGGGCCCCTACCATACCCACGTTAGTCCTGTCATTTTTGCAACCAAATACTTTTTATAAGGTATTACTTTAATAA
Source organism: Aegilops bicornis (assembly GCA_021605145.1). NCBI lineage: Eukaryota > Viridiplantae > Streptophyta > Magnoliopsida > Poales > Poaceae > Aegilops > Aegilops bicornis. The sequence goes on along the minus strand of CM038671.1, from coordinate 566,509,903 downwards.
GGTATTACTTACCTTCCTTGTCCTCGAGCTGCTTCTTGGCAAGGCCGAGCTCGTTCTCGGACCGCTCGAGGCTCTGCTTCAATGCATTGACCTCCGCAATCAGTGCGGCAGAGGTCAGCAGCGCAGCCTGCATTCCCATATTGACATACTTATGTTAGACTCCTACATATATCTTTTTAGATCTTCAGTCTGGTTTTTCTTTCCGAACACCGAACTAAGCATCAGGGGCTACTGTCTATGCGGTAATATTTTTACATATTCTAAACTTACCTCAAAGCCTATTAGAAGGCTGGTACAGGCTTCAGTCAGCCCGCTCTTGGCAGACTGAACTTTCTGGATCACCACACTCATAACAGTGCGGTGCTCCTCATCGATGGAGGCGCCGTTAAGCGCCTCCAGCAAGCTATCCGGTGCCTCCGGATGGACGGAGGTCACCGGTGCCGTCGTCTTGCTCTTCTTACGAAGGGGCCGCTTGTCGGACTTCGGAACCACTAAAGGTTCCGGTACGGAGTCCGGCACAGGGCCGGACTTAGATCCCTCTGGGGTCTCGCCCCCTTTGCCCCAGAGTCCCAGAGGGTCGCCTTGCGGCGCCTCCGTGACCACCTCCTCCTGGTTGGGCCTTTTTGGGACTCCACCACGGTGTCGTCTGCGTCACAAGGAGAGGAGGCGGTCGGAAGTGAAGCGCTATTCACATCCGACGAATCTGTGGAGCCGCCGACAAAGCGATTTAGCCTGCCCTTGGGCGGGCTACATGGTTATATTCGGTGTTAGAAGACACTATGCGACAAATAAAAATTCATGAGCTATTCCGGAGTCCGGACACTTACGATCTTGCCAGGGGCTTGGCCCTTGTTGGCCACTCCTCCTCGCTGCCGGCGTTGGTGGAGAAGTCCGGAGGAAGGGTCCTTCCTTTCTTGGACCCTCCGGCCTCCCGATCGGGCGGCCTTCCTTTTCTTCTCTCCCCCGCTTAGAGAGAGGCTTTTTCCTCCTCCTCGTCTTCAGGGGAGGATTCCGCCTTAGAGTCGTCGGACGATGAGTCCAACAACACTTGGCGCCGGGCGCTCCTTCGAGTCCCCGTGGCCTTCTTCTTGGCCTTCTTCTCCGGCACCACGTGACGTGCCGGAGCCAAGAGCCTTGCCAAGCGGGCGTCCAGCTGGGTTTTTACGGCAAGGGTGCGGATAAGACCGTCTGGGACGTCTTCAGCCGATCTGTAAAGGTTAGGGAGTTTTAGATCCCGCATAGAGTCAAACTATGAAAAAAGAGTCCCATAAAGGGTAAAATAACTTACCTCGCTGGCTTGACGCTGCGAGTTGAATCCGCGATCTTCGGTAGCGGATGTGGGAGCCTCGGCGCCCTTGAACAGCACCTTCCAGGCATCTTCGTACGTAGTGTCGAAGAGCCTTTTCAGAGTTTGGTGCTATGCCGGATCGAACTCCCACAATTTGAAGGCCCGTTGCTGGCATGGGAGAATCCGGCGGATGAGCATCACCTGGATTACATTGACAAGCTTGAGATTCTTGTCCACCAGGTTCCGGACGTAGGTTTGGAGTCCGGACAGCTCTTTCGAATCACCCCACATCAGGCCCGTCTCTTTCCATGATGTGAGCCGTGTGGGGGAGCCAGATCGGAATTTGGGGGCCGCCGCCCATTGAGAGTCGCGCGGCTCGGTGATGTAGAACCACCCCGATTGCCACCCCTTTATGGTCTCCACAAAGGAGCCCTCAAGCCATAGGACTTTGGCCATCTTGCCAACCATGGCACCTCCGCACTCCGCTTGGCGGCCGCCCACTACCTTCGGCTTGACATTGAAGGTCTTCAGCCATAAGTCAAGTGGGGCTGGATGCATAGGAATGTTTCGCACCTGACGATGAACGCCGAGATGTTGAGGATGAAGTTTGGGGCCAGATCATGGAAGTCGGGCCGTGGTAGAACATGAGCCCCGGACAAATGGGTGAAGTGGAAAACCTAGTCCATGGAGGAAGTGGGTAAGGAACACCACCCTCGCATGGGGCCCGGGGTGGGAATGAGCTGCCCAGCGTCGGGGAGCCGGTCTTGTGATGTCGCTGGACAAGTATCCGGCCTTCCGCAGCTTTTTGACTTGCCCCTCCGTGACGGAGGAGATCATCCACTTGCCTCCCGCTCCGAACATGGCTGGAGGAGGTTGAGGAGGGATGTGCGGACTTGGGCGTTGGAGCTCGAGTGCGCGGAAATGGATGAGCAAAGGAGGAAGAAGGCGTAGGTGAAAAGGTGGATCCTTATCCCCTTATATGGACGGACGAAGCTATGCGTCCCCCGCCAGCCTGGTAAAACTCACTTATCTCCCAAGCGCCGTAATCAATGGCACAGTTGGGTTACCCACGTCCGTATTGATGAGAATCCTGGAATAAGGGGGCATGATCTCCGCTTTGATAAGACGTGCCAAGGAAACCGCCTCGCTAAACGCGCGGAGGTGGAACAGTAAAAAACGATTCGTATAAAGGCCTGGCCGTGGTGTGATGTCACGCCGCGGAATACGTCAGCAGATTTGTGCAAAAGTTATTCTCTCTACGGTGGTATGTGGAACTTGTTTTGGCAGAGCGGACACTATCCTTGTGTTCAAAATCTTCTATGAAGTATTCGGAAGAGGAACCCGCCTTGCAATGCCGAAGACAATATGCGCGCCGGACTCTTCGTCATTGAAGCCTGGTTCAGGGGCTACTGAGGGAGTCCTGGATTAGGGGGTGTCCGGATAGCCGAACTATCACCATTGGCTAGACTCCTGGACTATGAAGATTCAAGATTGAAGACTTCGTCCCATGTCCGGATGGGACTTTCCTTGGCGTGGAAGGCAAGCTTGGCGATACGGATATGTAGATCTCCTACCATTGTAACCGACTCTTTGTAACCCTAACCCTATCCAGTGTCTATATAAACCAGAGGGTTTTAGTCCGTAGGACGAACAACAATCATACCATAGGCTAGCTTCTAGGGTTTAGCCTCTCTGATCTCGTGGTAGATCCACTCTTGTACTACCCATATCATCAATATTAATCAAGCAGGAGTAGGGTTTTACCTCCATCGAGAGGGCCCGAACCTGGGTAAAAACATCGTGTCCCTTGTCTCCTGTTACCATCCGCCTAGACGCACAGTTCGCGACCCCCTACCCGAGATCTGCCGGTTTTGACACCGACAGTGCCAAAGAAGGATAAATCCTGGCGCCTATGCGTCGATTTCAAAGACCTCAACAAGGCTTGCCCCAAGGATCCCTTTCCCCTCCCTCGCATCGATCAAATCATCGACGCCATAGCTGGACACGACTCATTGTGTTTCCTCGACGCATACTCTGGATACCATCAAATAAAGATGGCAAAGTCTGACCAAGCTGCGATAGCGTTCATAACGCCATATGGCCCTTTCTACTTCAACACTATGCCTTTCGGGCTCAAGAATGCCGGTCCAACTTACCAACGCATGATTCAAACATGCCTGAAAAAGCAAACCGGCAAAACAGTGGAGGCATACGTGGACGACGTGGTCATAAAAACAAGACGCGTCGAAACCCTGATAGACGACTTGAGGCTTACATTTGACAATCTCCGAACATACGACATCAAGCTGAATCCAGAAAAATGCGTTTTTGGCGTCCCCTCGGGGAAGCTTCTCGGCTTCATCGTTTCCAACAGAGGAATTGAAGCGAATCCGGCAAAGATCCGAGCTCACATCACGCTTGGCTATACCAACAGACCTCAAGCACATCCAAAAACTAGCGGGATGCATGGCTTCTATCAGCCGCTTTATCTCCAGGTTAGGAGAAAAGGCACTACCGCTTTATCGCCTTCTCCGGCGCACCGAACACTTTGTATGGACGGATGCAGCCGGGGCCGGACTGGATGAAATAAAGACCCTATTGGCCAGTAATCCAGTATTAACAGCGCCGAATATCGACGAACCTATGCTGTTGTACATAGCTGCAACGCATCAAGTCGTAAGCGCAGTGCTCGTCATTGAACGAGAGGCCGACGGATACAAATACCCGCTCCAGAGGCCAGTCTACTACGTGTCCACGGTCCTAACCCCATGCAAATCCCGATACCCACACTATCAAAAAATAGCATACGCGGTGTTCATGGCATCCCGGAAGCTACGACACCACTTTCAAGAGTGTTCGATTACGGTGGCCTCCGAAGTACCACTCAATGACATAATAAATAACCGCGATGCTACGGGCCGGATTGCCAAGTGGGCTATTGAGCTCCTGCCGTTCGACATAACATACAAACCACGGCGGGCCATCAAGTCGCAAGTGTTGGCTGACTTCGTCGCCGAATGGACAGAAGTTGAACTCCCTAAAGAGTACGACGCATACTCAAACTGGATCATGCACTTCGACTGCTCTAAAATGCTGGCCGGATTGGGAGCAGGGGTAGTCCTGACATCTCCCATCGGCGACACGGTCCAGTACGTCCTCCAAATATTATACACAGACTCCAACAATGCAGCCGAATACGAGGCTCTGTTGCATGGTCTTCGGATGGCAGTCTCTATGGGCATTCAAAGCCTAGAGGTGTGCGGGGACTCAAACCTCGCAATATCACAGATAAACGGAGATTTTGATGCTAAGGACCCGAAAATGGCGGCTTACCGTAATGCCGTCCTCAAAATGTCAGCTCGGTTCAAGGGGCTCGAATTCCACCATGTGGCTCGAGAAAACAATCAAGCGACGAATGTCCTCGCTCGCATCGGCGCTAAAGGCGACCCTGTCCCACCTAATATATTCTTGGAACGACTGTTCAAGCCATCTGTAGTATGGGAAGGGGAATCCAGCAATACTAGCACGGATCCGAATGCATCCCCCGATTTCGAACCATAAGAAACTGTTCAAGCCATCCGTAGTATGGGGAGGGGAATCCGGCAATACTAGCACGGATCTGAATACATCCCCAGATTCCGAACCATCAGACATAGTCGGAGGTTCTACCCCGAAATAACGTCCTCGGCCCACGAAGTCATGGTTGTAATTGCCCCGTGGACCGAGCCCTTCTTGGCCTACCTAAGTAGGCAGGAGCTCCCCGAAGACCAAAATGAAGCGCGCTACATCGTTCGGTGTTCTAAATCTTACAAGGTTTATGAAGGGGAACTCTACAAGAAAAGCGCTACCGGAGTACTACAAAGATGCATCTCCGAAGAGGAAGGGCGGCAGCTCTTGGCTGAAATCCACGCCCGGTTCGGGCGGGCACCACTCCAGCTGCTCGGGCATTAGTCGGCAAGGCCTTCCAGACAGGCTTATATTGGCCGACGGCCCGAGCGGACGACAAGACCTTGTCCAACATTGCGTCGGTTGCCGCCTCTTGCCAATCAGAGTCACATGCCCCCTACCGTGACTCCAAACAATCCCCATAACTTGGCCCCTTTGCGGTGCAGGGGCTGGATATGGTCGGACCTCTTAAAGGGGGAAGTCATAAGAAGAAATACTTATTGGTCTTGGTGGACAAATTCACCAAATGGATAGAAGCTAAACCAGTCAAAACGGCTGAATCCAGATAAGTAATAGACTTCATATCCGGGTCGCATAATCGACACGGTGTCCCCACAAAGATCATCACTGAGAATGGCTCAAATTTTACAGCCGACGAAGTGAAAACTTGGTGCGTGAAAATGGGCATCAAGCTCGATTACGCTTCCTTCTACCATCCACAAACTAATGGCCAGGTAGAGCGGGCAAATGGTCTCATTATGAGCGGCATCAAACCCAGGCTAGTGCGACCCTTGACAGAGTCGGATACGCACTGAGTGGAGGAGCTCGACTCCGTACTCTGGGGGCTGCGGACCACGCCAAATCGCACCACCGGATACACACCATTTTTATGGTGTACGGCGCGGAAGCAGTATTACTGTAGGGGATATACCCCGCGGTGTAAATGTCGGGGATATACCCCGCGGTGTAAACCGGCCGGACTTGGCGTTTTATTTGAGACCCCGCTGACAATTGGCGGTTCACCGGCGACCCGTTTGGACCTGGCGGTTCACGACTCATTGGTAATCCGGCAGGCGGGTGCGAGGAGCGACAAGACCTGGTGGCCCAACCAGGCGGTTCATGAAGGCCGGTTCATACTATGGTGGGCGGTTTAAGAGGAAAGGCATAAGGAATATTTGTCTTACAAGGAGTTAAGACCTCGACTTGTATCCGGTTTGTATTAGAGATAGACTAGTCCTAATCCTAATAGGACTCCACACGTAACCCGCCCCTTCAACATATATAAGGAGGGGCAGGGCTCCCCAAAGAGGGACATGCTACAAGCAAGAGGAAACAATCTTAGGGCTAGACCCAAAGAGGAGAGCCGGTTTACGGCGACTCCCTCATGATGATAATGAGATCTAGCCTCAAACAGCATGTAGGGTTTTTACCGGATGATGTTTCCGGGCCCCAGCTGTCTAAATCCTTGTCTTAGGTTATGCCTCTCGATTCCGCTCAACCCCTCTCAAGCTACCACATAGATGCGTTGGCCTCACGACTAAGTCCAAACACTAAGGACATCTGCCGTGACAAATCCACGACAGTTGGCGCCCACCGTGGGGCTCGCGCACGGTGGTGTTGAGTTCTTGGAGGGATGTTTCTCAAGGATCGAGAAGCTCGCGATCATCCAGATGATGAAGTGCCGGAGCTGAAAGCTCCACATCAAACAAACAGATTCCATGTTGTTGCTACGAAGTTTCCTGCCGCTGGCATCGAAGGATTTACGTTGCTGACGGATAATCGGAACAGCATATACGAGATTGGATCAAGATGAGAACTAGGATTTCATATGTGTGCACGGCCACGCGCAACGAGGTGATCCATCTAAACAGGTTAATTTCACCGCAACACCGCCGATCATCAAGTCGCCGAGACGGTTTCTACTATACGTTTATGTTGCTGATTGGACATACTACGAGTTCCGAGGCATTAACTCTTGTCTGTTTGTGATATTCCCTTCGGGTGAAGGCCAAAAACATGTTCTTGTGATAAAGTACTACTACTCACGTGGAGGCAGCACGGCTAGAGTATTATAGTTCATATTTTCATTGGCTGTTGAGCATTGCATCACTGATCCATCAAGCCATCACATCAAATCGACGTAGTACTAGATGTCGCACTAAGGCCGTCAAATCAAAGGTGCGAAGCGCTCTCCGTGTCCGACCGTCTGACCGTGTTCGTATGAGGTTCGGAGCTAAGATATTTATTAGCCAAGGCTGTCGGATCTGATTCGAAGAAGACTACTGGCGTTTCAAGTCCCAATCAGCGTTGTTTAAAATATATCGTGTGTGGTCGGCAGTCCGCTGCATCTCCACAATAAGCACAAGATTGTTTTTTTTCAAGATTGCACCAACATCTGTCTGCAATGGGAGACCCGGGGGATGAACGTGCAGCCTAAGTGTTTGGCTACAAGTCGCTGCCAGATGGATGCGCATATCGCCACGGGCACCGCCTCGTTGTCCCCTGTTAGTTTCAACGTCTTTGGGAGGAATAAATCAAAGATTTATTTTCTGTTCAATTACTACATCCACCCTGAAGATCCATTAGCAAAAGTTATATGGAGTTTTGAAAACATCAAGGAGAAGGTTCACGTGAAGATGCGCTAGCTCGTTCCCAAAACAGTGCGGGCAATATTAATCCACGTATGGATCAAGACTACTGAGTGCTAGGGGAACATCAAATCATAAGAATATATGTATGAGTTGTCTTTTTCATTCGACGACTACGTCTAGCATCATCCAATACCAGTATCATGTTCATCCGGAAAAAATTATCAGGATAAGGTTTTTATGCCATTATATCGCTGGAGATGGAGGCGTGCCAACATCATTCGGCACAAGTGGTCATCCTTGCTCAACGGGTTCTCGCTACCGGCTTACAATGCCTTGGCCGAACGCCCGTCTGCGCCAAATTAACGCGTCGTGGCCGACTTCGCTGTCCAAGGCCGGCTTACAAGCGTCGCAGCTGACTCACCCGTCCGCACCGGTTTACCACGCCGCGGCCGGTTCACCCGTGAGCGACTTCAACTTCACCTAGCGATCATCAATTCATGGCGGATTATTTCTGGCCTGGCACATCAGGTGATATTTAGAATATATTTTATTGGTACATAGTATTTTTTGTCAAAGAGCAGTTTATCTTTGTCTTGGTCTGCAGTATTGTTGATGCAGGACAATTGTTCACTACATCAAAACGACGTGGTTGACTTGCCCGTCCGCGCCGGTTTATAAAACCGCGGCCGGTTCATCTGTCCAAGCCACCTCTAATACTGTGGATGTCTCTACCGTCCATTTATTGTGGCCTGGTCTACATCAACATACCAGGCCGCACCTGTCTGCATGAGCAAGTCACAGCTTGGCTAGCCCGGTTTTCTTTCAAAATGGAGGCAAATTATCATATGCTATCAACCGCCGCCCGCACTGGATGGCTCAATGGGCAGGCGCACAAGTCGCCGCCACTACAGTTTGGTTAACTTCAAATCACCAGTTGGAAGGAACCATTGGCCGAAAGGTTGACATCGCCGTCTCATATGGGATCATTTATAACCCACCGCAGTCACCTCAACTTTCTGTGGATTCACATCATGCTATCAACACCAATGATATACAAGTTATGCCGGTTTATATCACGGTCAAACATGGAGAATCTCAAGCCAACTCCTCGAGTCACCTTTGAGACTCGGGGGCTACGATGACATCACTCAAAGAAATCTTGCCGGCCAAAGAAAGTTAAAAACCCCAGGACGATGGAGGGAAAGATAACCCGGTCCCGGAGGCTACTGTTATATTGATGAAAATTTAAAGGAGGTCAAAAAAATTCCGGCTTAGAAAGTATATAACAGTTACAAAATCCCGGCTCAATGAAGAAGTTCCGGGTCATCAGAAAGGATTCCGGTTTAAAATCCGATTAAAGGGAAGTCAGTCTCACCAAGCTTTCAAATATCCGGGTTACAATCCGGTTCAAGGGAAATATGTTCTCTCACAAAGCTCAAGCTCTCAAATCCAGTTTAAGAATTTCCGGTTCAAAAAGGAATTAACTTCGCAAGTTCGAGTTGAAAGGCCATCGAAAATTTCCAAATTGAAAATGAAGATTTCGGTTTACAATCCGGTTCAAGGGAAAGATGTCTCCACAAAGCTTTGAAGCTCTCAATATCCGGTTCAAAATCCCGGTTCAAGAAGGATTTATCTCTTGCAAAAGTTAAAGGGTGCCAAAGAGGACTGCTGCCATGATGCGCGGTCCAAACATGGGTATCATGCCTTATTGCTTATCATATTATTGATCACTTGGGGGCTTGGTCAGATCCGAACCATAGCCACGCCTCTTGATCGACCTAGTGCCACAACATCACTTGGGGGCTTGGTCGTGTCCGAACCAATGCAACACCTTTTGATAGGCGAAATCCACCAGATCACTTGGGGACATGGTCAAGTCTGAACCAACACGCCTCTTGATCGGCCTAAGGCCATAGAGTCACTTGGGGCTTGGTCGAACCCGAACCATTGCCACGCCACTTGATCGGCATAAATGCCACGGTTTCAGTTGGGGACCTGGCTGACTTGAACCATAGCTACACCTTCTTGGGAGCTTGGTCGTGTCCGACCATGGTAACACCATCTGATCGGCTCAGTAAAGCCTCTTTTAGCAAACGGTTTTATCATTGCCTTTGCTTCCATATTTTTTCATAACTGTTATTTGATTTTTGTTGCGTTTTTTAAACCGACATTGTCAATCCGGTTCGACTGTCAATTACAAATTGGCGAAACACGGTCAAATCTTAATCCGGAGACTATTTGCCCGATTTGATTTTATGTTACCATCTTATTATGGAGTAAACCGGTGTTCATTAACCTGGCTTCACTTTCAATTACAAGTTGTAAGTACATGATCAAATCATAATCCGGAGACTATCCGCCCGGTCTGGTTTGACTACGAGTCGCCAGTATTATATATGGTTAAACCGGTGTTTATCACAACTCGGTACGGTTTTATCATAAACCGGCACAATATGAAAGGAGTTATCATTACTCAAGATTGGGGTTATCACCCTTACTAAAAAAGTTGGTAAACCAATGATGTGATTCAATGTCACAGGTATGATATATTTCATTGATTATTCTTAAGTGCAGCCTTGGTTATAAACCTGGGTTATATGTTGGGCATTATGATTCATTCCGGTAAAACCGCCAGGACACTTTAAACTTGTTGTATGCAGAGACAGGTTGAATAAGGCATGATGATAAATTATCCGGTGTTTATTAAACCGCCCGGCTTTAAGACGATAAGTCGCCAAGATATGATGAGAAATTATCCGGTGTTTGTTAACCCGCCCGACTTTGGACTATAAGTCGCCAGTACATATTTGGATTGCGCCATTGAAATCATGCGCTTATAAATCATTGGGTTATATTGTTCAAATAGCCAAACTTGGCTGAATTTTCATTATGATATTGAATGAATAAGGTTTTTCGCACTGCAGATTATATTATCTTGAATAAGCCAACATGGCTAGATTTTTATTATGGTTATCAATAACCAATATTATGATTGAGGTTTTCAAAGTCGCTTCAAATAAGAATGGCTATTATTTCATCAAGGGGTATGATTTATTCTACAATGGAGGAATAGTCCCGAGTCGCTGCAGGCTTACGACCGGCATTTGGGGGCTACATTATTTAAGTTGAGATTATATCAAATATGCAAGTCTCATGTCGCTGCAAGCATGCACCATGACACTTGGGGGCTAATGCAAAGTAATTTTTTGCTCATATTATTGAAGACCCGACTCATCACATTATAATGAGTCGGCCCTTGGGGGCTACCAGCTGCTCTGCCAACAGTTGAAGGTACAAAGCTTTTTATTCATTATATTGAAGGGTCCATTGCTTTCAGTTGGTAAAGCACAAGGCTCTTAACCTTGTGGACGTGGATTCAAGTCCCATGATGGGGTTACATCATATGATGTTATTTTCATTGAAGTATATATTAAAGTCCCAGCTCAATATTATCTTACTGAGCCGGCCCTTGGGGGCTACACATCATTGCTCAAATCTACATGATTATACCTACAAAGTCCCTGCTCATTATTGCATAATGACCCGGCCCTTGGGGGCTACACTGGTTGAAGTTTTTATGAGTATAAGATAATTACAAGTCCTGTGTTGTCGCAAGCATGACAACCCGCACTTGGGGGCTATATAGTATGGAGTTTTCAGTTTTTACTAGTTACTGGGATGAACAACATGGATTTCTTTGAAAGTGGCAGTATTTATATTGAAGCAAAGCCACCACTTTGTTCTGCTCAAAGACTTGGGGGCTACAGGTATTATATTATTATCGAAGAAATATTGTCAAATTCTCTGATTGAGCAAACTAGGTTGACCCAGCGTCACCAATCATTATGACCCTGTGGCTGCAACCCGGCGTCATTAATAATCATGAACTGGCATTGGCAACAATCATGAACTGGTGTCTGCAACAATCATGACTCGAAATTATCAAATTTTTGTAACCCGGCGGTCTTTGGCAATGATAAACCGGCAAGTTCTGTGATCTTCAAACCGGTTGAATATCAGATGAGTATTTCAAGACCAATATTTCTTAAACCGGCGTTTTGGAAGCCGACTCAAGTGGATTATTCTTCACAATATTTTTTCTATAAGAAGCCAACATCAGCAATTTGAGTATGAAGCTGGTTATTGACCCGGATTTTCTAGAAGGAGGAAATGACAAAGGACTTAAGGAAGATCGGTGCCGGTCTACAAGAATTCTTAACCCGGAGCACAACCTGCCAAATTTGTTCTGGTGTTTATTTTGCAGCATAAGTTTACCATGGATAAATCCAAGCTAAACTTGGGGGCTAATGTCGGGGATATACCCCGCGGTGTAAACCGGCCGGAAGTTAACCCGGCCAGACTTGACGGTTTATTTGAGACCCCGCTGACAATTGGCGGTTCACCGGCGACGCGTTTGGACCTGGCGGTTCACGACTCATTGGTAATCCGGCAGGCGGGTGCGAGGAGCGACAAGACCTGGTGGCCCAACGGGCTGTTCATGAAGGCCGGTTCATACTATGGTGGGCCGGTTTAAGAGGAAAGGCATAAGGAATATTTGTCTTACAAGGATTTAAGACCTGGACTTGTATCCGGTTTGTATTAGAGATAGACTAGTCCTAATCCTAATAGGACTCCACATGTAACCCGCCCCTTCAACATATATAAGGAGGGGCAGGGCTCCCCAAAGAGGGACAAGCTACAAGCAAGAGGAAACAATCTTAGGGCTAGACACAAAGAGGAGAGCCGGTTTACGGTGACTCCCTCGTGATGACAATGAGACCTAGCCTCAAACAGCATGTAGGGTTTTTACCGGATGATGTTTCCCGGGGCCCGAAGCTGTCTAAATCCCTGTCTTGTGTTGTGTCTCTCGATTCCGCTCAACCCCTCTCAAGCTACCACATAGATGCGTTGGCCTCACGACTAAGTCCAGACACTAAGGACATCTGTCGTGACAAATCCACGACAATTACCTTGCGACATAATACATGATTCGCCACGCGTACGCATGTACGAAGAGAAGGAAGCCGAGTTAGATTGGCAGGATAATTTGGATGCCTTGGAGGAGGAGCGCGATGTCGTGAAAGCCCATTCCGCATTCTATCAGCAGCAGGCTCGACGATACCAAAGCAGAGAAGTGCGGGCCAAAACTTACAATATTGGCGAGCTCGTTCTACGACTACCGAAGAAGAAGAAGGACAAACTCAAACCCAAGTGGGAGGGTCCCTTCGTCATTGACAAAGTTCTCAACAGAGGAGTGTACCGCTTACGTAATGCATCCGATAACAGACTCGAGCCGAACCCATGGAACGCGGCAATACTACAGAGATTCTACGCCTAGCGTCGAACACAGTGTTCGTCTCCTAACCCCTCCCTTTTAATTATGCCCCATCCCCTTTTCCTTTCTCGACCTTTTTTTCTCACTTCACACAAAGTATTCAATACAGTGCGGATTTTCGGATCACTCCGGCCGCACTAAGTGTGTAAGAAATACCTGGGGGCTTCCTATACGGAAGCTAAAAATGATTACTCACATGGCTTTCTGCCCGTCGCATATGCATTCTTTTTCCATATGTGCCTTTTCTTCACCATTATATACACCGATATGACTTAAGATGTTGCCAAGCTGGGTTGCTCGGCTCTTGTGTTTATGCCCTACGTTCCCGTTAATTCGGCTAGGGCATAAGGGGAGCACCTCTGCGATTGTTACTGCCGGTTCAGCCGGATGTGTACCTCAGACTGGGTGAAGCCGAAAGCTAGCTTCCTTAAGAGAATATTCGGTTGGTGAACAAAAGATGTATTCGTTTATCATAACATAAATCCCCAGAAGTCTTGTATCCTGCGCCATCGTTCGCAGTCCGGACATGTGCATCGTCGCAGATGCATCTGTGGAAAGGAACCCCTAACGGAACTATTCTCTCTGGAAGATGTTTCTTACTATCCATGTAATATAACATAACTAGTTGGGTACTTGTCTGTTCAAGCACTTATGACCCCTACGCCTTGTTTCCACGCATACCCCGATTTTGTATAGCTGAGCGGGTATTCGGACACACCCCGGACTATAGGATCCGCGGGCTGAAGCGAAAAGGTCTGCCATGACAAATGATTTTAATCCGGCTAGGGGCTAACCATGCCCATTAAATTACACAGTTATTTGGACTGATTACATTCCTCTTCTATACCGTCCAACAGGCTATCTAGCTTACAATCCTGTTGAGAATACTTAGCGGCTAACGCTAATCGGTCATACACCAGACTAACGGGAATTTCTTGCCCATCGGGCCCCGCCGTCCCACTTCGCCATATGGTTCGGGTCCAGCTTGGTGTAGCATGTCTTCACCATCGCCTGTGCTTCTCTTGCTCCTTGCCGCATGCTGATATCTTCCATAGACGGAAGCTCATTGGCTCCTTGAAGCAGGTCCGCAAGTTCCCCATGCCATTCGGGCAAAGAGGCTTGATGGCCACAAAGCCCGAGCAACACCTCGCATCACTTGTCGAGCTCGCTCGTGCGATCCTGAAAGATCTTGTAGTAAATCATTTGCGAGATGAGGGCATCTCCTCCTCGTGGTGACCCGTTAACATTCCCGCAAGCAAAATTCTTTCAATATATTTCCTCGCCGAATCGTAAAACAGTTCGTCTGTGCACTTCTTGTAAATGCCGCATCGAAGCCTCTTGTTCTCCTTCATGGAGTCCGCCACCGAGCGCGGAGATCTTTAACTCCACGTCTAGCTGGACTTTGGCATCTTGAAGATCGTTCTTCTCCGCTTAACTCGCGAAGATCAAGGCCGCCAGCCTCTAGCTACTTTTTGAGATGCGACGCGTCTCTCTCCTACGCCCTCGGATTCACCCCGGGATTGTCTGCAGAATTTTCTTCGTTAGACTTGTCATATTATCCATTTACTAACTGGTGCATCTTCGCACAATTGTAATAATTGTTACCAGATGAGGGCCTTTGGGGTTCCTCTAACTTGGCAACCATGCCCTCGGTTCGCCTTGCAGTCCTCCGGCCTCAAACAATTGCTCGTTCTTCTCTACAAGGACTCAGACATAAATTGATCCTTAAAACTGTTGTTTCAACCGCTTTCAAGTCTCAGGGCTACCGCTATACATACTTATCAAAATTCCTTACCCGTATGTCTTTGGTATCTTGGTTTGTCGCTTGGGCAAGCCCGTCCCCGAGCAGCTTGGACGTCTGGCGTCCATGAATTGAAGGCATTAAACGCCTCTTTGAAAAGATGTTGTTCTGGCACGGCCCGTCGACGCCTGTGATTCATGGCGCTCTCTACTTCGGAATTCGTGGCTGAGAGCAGGTCCGCACTCTCTGTCGGAGAGCAATGCGGCGCTGGCCCCATGTCCGCCTCCGCCCTTGAAGCCGGTTCTGCAGTCCGGCTGGTGGAGGCGTGATTGGTAGGGTCTCCGGATATAGTCCGGTTATTCTTTTTCCCGCTGCATACGGCGGGCGCTGTCATATTTTAAATTCTATAATTACAGGACAGGTTATTGTTTTACCTTCAGAAGCGGTGTGTCAACCCTCACCGCCTTCCTCTTGAGCTCGCCTGATCCGACGCCCGTGGTTGACGAGTCCCTAGGGGCTCGGCCTCGCCCGGCCGCTGCTTCGCAAATAGAACGACGCCTCAAGGGTAAATTATAACACTGGGGGAGTCCTCTTCAAGGACAGGGCTTCCTAGTTCGGCTTACATGAAGAGGGAAGCGGTCCGGCGATCGGCCATAATGGCCACTAGGGCGCCATCCCAGCTACTTTGATAAAATACCCGTTGACAAGCTCCACGGTGATATCCGGATCCACTTTCGGCCCCGGATCTAGGCCCTTCCGTGGTCCTTCCGTTGCGGGAGGGGCTGAAGATTCCTTCTACGGCCCTCCTTAATTCCTTCCCAGAAGCATTGATGCAAGTAATCTTAGCAGAAGAACGCTAGAGCAAAGCGGGGAAAAAGAATGGCAACTTGACCATGCTGGGGGGTTGTACATGGAGAATCCTTCCCGCGTTTTTATGCGAAGGGATTCCTCCTCTTCCCCTTTGTACAGATCGGACAATATCCTTGCCAGAGCGGCAGCAGAGTCCGGGCCTTTATGGCCACAGTGGAGGCGTCGTCTTCCCCGTTGAAATGCCACATGGGCTTCCCCCGATATTGGAGCGGTTGCACTCCCCGTCTTATGCATATCGCCATAACCTCAACTTTCGTCAGTCCGGATTTTGCCAGTAACTTTATCCTGTCCATCAGGAGGAATATTTCCTTCGTGTCCTCTTCTTGAGGACCCCGGGGGCGCCAGCTTAGGCGTGCCCTCGGCTGGGTGTTGCTGAACTCGCGGAGACCTGTCCGGACTGGATCCGGAAGGGGGACGTCATTTATATAGAACCACTCTGGAGGCCAGTTTTCTGGCGCCTTCTTAGGAGTGCCAGATAGGTATCCGTTCTCGGCAATACGCCATACTTCGGCCCCGCCCACTTGACATAGGGACTCCCCCTGGGTGCGGGGGACGAGGCAGAACAGCTTCCGCCATAATCCGAAGTGTGGTTCGCAGCCTAGAAACAGCAAGACAGGCAACATACCCCGCTATGTGCAGAATAGAGCCAGGGTAAGATCGTAGAATCGGAGGTCGTAGAACTCTGTGAGCCCGCCAAGAAATGGGTGGATAGGGAACCCAACGCCTCGGCAGATGAGGGATCGACATATACGCTCCTCCGGAGATGGGTTAGGAGATCCTCGGCTTGGTCTCCTCCGTCATAAGAGGCTATTCCAGCTCGGACGGAGACCATGAACGCCGGTGGGAGAAACCCTTGGGTTTGTAACTTTGTCAAACGGCTATGAGGAATCGAACACTCTCCCAATCCCCGGCTTGAACGAGAAGGGCAAGCGTAAGAGCTGCGACGGTCCGGCCATGTTGGAATGGCTTTTCGCTGAGCGCCTGCTGGATGCCGGCTGGGAGGAGAGTGAGGTTTGGATCTGAGAATCCCCGTCCCTTCAAATAAGCGGTTCGCCCGGAGGATCAAGGGTGGCAAATGCAAAAATGCCTCGACTCCTCGCATTCACTCGACACGTGGATATGGTCATTACTAAGGCACCGAAGCCGAGGAGCGCAACATTGATTGGAGGCCGGACACTATTCACCGTAACAAGCACTTTGGAGTATTCGGAGAAGGAACCCGCCCTGCAATGCCGAAGACAAGACTATGCGCCGGACTCATCGTCATTGAAGCCTGGTTCAGGGGCTACTGAGGGAGTCCTGGATTAGGGGGTATCCGGACAGCCAGACTGTGTACAACGTCCGGACTATTGAATCATGAAGATACAAGACTCAAGACTTCGGCCCGTGTCCGGATGGGACTTTCCTTGGCGTGGAAGGCAAGCTTGGCGATCCGGATATTATATTTCCTTCCTTGTAACCGACTCCATGTAAATCCTAGCCCTCTCCGGTGCCTATATAAACCGGAGAGGTTGGTCCTTAGAAGACTGATCACAATCACAATCATACCATCATAGGCTAGCTCTTAGGGTTTAGCCTCTACGATCTCGTGGTAGATCTACTATTGTACTACCCATATCATCAATATTAATCAAGCAGGAAGTAGGGTTTTACCTCCATCGAGAGGGCCCGAACCTGGGTAAACATCTGTGTCCCTTGCTTCATGTTACCATCAGCCTTGACGCACAGATCGGGACCCCCTACCCGAGATCCGCCGGTTTTGACACCGACACTCATCCCTTCTTAATAGTATTGGCTTTTCCTATGGACTCAATGTGATCTTGGATCACTAAAATAGAAAATGTAGAGTCTTGTGCTTTGAGCTTGAGCCAATCTTTTGTCCTTAGCATTTTAAAGGGTCCACTTTCTAATCCATACCATGCCAATTATTGAGCTTTCCTCAAATATCTATCTTGAAATAGCATTAGCTCAATGAGCTATATGTTGTTAGGAATTACCAAAACCACCCAGGGATAGTTGCACTTTCACCGCGTCTTCACGAACGCCTTCATGCACTGCGAGAGGGCGGCGACTTCGGCCTTGAAATCAGCCTGGACGTCTTGCGCCGCCTTGATCAAGGCGCCGTCCCCGCCTGCACCCACTCACGGCGGCGCTGGTGGCGTCGGCTTGGGGGCAATTTAATCGGCGCTCGACCTCCATCGGCCTCGGCGCCGATGCCACTTTCTCCACACGGCGACGCACTAGAGTGCGGGCCGTGGGACCCGAGCCCACCACCAACTCGCCTCCAGCTGGCGTCACCAATGGGGTGGCCGGCTGGCTGCCCTGCGCAATCGCAGTCGACGGTTGCGGAGGCACCTCCACCTCTGGCAAGACGGCGTCGCCGCCTTCCCTCTTCCTGACCGGCTGCTCGTCGCCGGCTCCTCCAGTTGGCACTGAGAACTCTGGCGCTGGTGGCGCAGAGCGCAGGGGGGTGATGAGCCGCGGGATCTGCTGGCGCGCGGCATCCTCTGCCCTTTTCTTCGCCGTGGCGTCGGCTTGGGCCTGGGCCGCATCGTCCGCGTCTGCTTGCGTTGCCTTGGCTGCGGCCACCTTGTCGGCCTCTGCCTTCTTGGCGGCGGGTTCTTTCTCCTCCCGCACCTCCCGTGCGTTCCTCTCCTGCGCCTCCCGGAGATCGGCGGCTGGGTCAAATGCGGCGGTTGTTGGTGGAGCCCTCCGCCGCCCTGACGACGGAGGCAGAGGTTGACCGCTCAAGAGAGAGCGGGGCCCTACTCAAAATAAAAAGTAAAAAGAAGATTCAGAAGGAGTCGTCAAGACAAAAAGAATAAAAGAAGACACGAGAAAGGCTGAAGACTTACGCCGACACCATCGGAGGCTACTTGGGGGCCTTCTGGAACTTTTCCGCCTTCACGGCGACTTCGCGTCGCTTGGTCGCGGCGGCCGTGTTCTTGGTTGCGGCTGCCGAGTGCTTGGGCTTCTTGGGATGGCTGCCGAATAGCAGCACGCCTTGGCGCTTCGACCCGCTGCCTTGTGCGGTCAGCGCGGCCGAGGAGCTCGGGCCCGCCCTGTCGGCAGGCGGCGGACGGCGCGGCACCTCCTCCTCGTCGTCATCCGACCAGTCCTCCATGCCTCCTCCTCCTGCGGAGCCGCCTGCTCCACCACCACCGCCTGTGGCGTCATCCTCCAGGGCGGCCGCCCCCAAGTCGGGGTCCGCCACGTCGCTCACTTCTCGGTCCGGCATGAATTCGACGTTGGCCTCCAGCTGGGAGGGGAGGACCTGCATCATGGTCGAGCTGATCACCCGGCAAGAGAGAACCCGGCAAGAGGAAAAGAAAAGAATCAAGAGCTTACCATAGGCGGCGGATCCGCGCGGGAGTATGGCTGCTTGCCGAACCGCCACTCCTCCAGCTCAAGCTTGAGGTTGGCGATCTCGTTCACCAGATAGGCCACCTCGGCAGTCGGCATCTCCTTGGTGCACATCTGGCATGGGTCGTGATGCCCACTCATCTGGCTTATGATGTGAGGCCAGCCTTGGAGCGGGAGGACTCGGCGCACCACGAAGGCGACTAGCAAGTCGGACGCCTTGAGGCCCTCTGACTCCTTCATCACTTTGAGGCGGGCGATGGCGGCGGAGGCAGCGGGCGGCAGCGGCTTCAGCTTGAAGCCCTAGTTGGTGCGGGGCTCGGCGGGCGGACCGGTCACGTAAGCCGGCAGGTTGATGAAGTCGATCGCCGGGTCGATGTTCTTCACGTAGAAGTACGACTTCTGCCACAGCTTAACCGGGATCAGATCAGCTTGATGGCTGGAAGGCGTTTAGCACCCGGCGCCAGACAAGAATGAAAGCCCCGCATTGGGCTGCCTCACTCCTCCTTCACGGAGGTGCCAAGCTTGGTGTAGAAGAAGGCTCCCCAGAGCTCGAGGGTAGGGAGGATGCCAAGATAACCCTCGCAGAGGGTGACGAAAGCCGACAGCAGCACCACCGTGTTCGGTGTGAGGTGGTGCGGCTGGAGTCGATATGAAGTCAGGAACGAGCGGAGGAAGCCGCTCGCCGGCAGGCCGAAGCCGCGGAGGAAGTGCGAGCGGAAGATGACGCGCTCGCCTTCCTCCGGCACCGGCGAGATCTCGTCGGCGGGCGGCACGCGCGTCTTGATGTAGCCCGCGCCGGGCAGCCGCTGCGTGTCGCGTAGGAATGTGAGATGGTCCTCATGGACATTGGAGTCGTCCCTATCGCCGAAGCGCTCCATGACGGCCCGAGCTCGACGAAGACGAACGGCGGTGACGAGCGCGCAAGCCTGCGGTGGAGCGGAGAGAGAGCTCAGGAAGAAGGAGCTCGAAGGCGACGGCGAGCAGCAGCAGCACTTCGACGGAGCGCGAGTGCAGCGGCAGCGAAGGAAAGAAAGAAGCAAGAGGAGACGAGGGAGAGGAGAGCGCGCGTGCCTTTGCCGCTCCCCTCCTCCCCCGATTTATAGCCACTGGCTGCGAAGCCAAGGGGGCGAGGCGTGGGGTCGTGGGATTAACTGCGCCCACGTCCCCACGACCCCGCATTTACCGCGCGGTAAAGGCACGTGGTAATGGCGCGAGGGATTCCAACCACCTGGCCTCGGCCGCAGCGGATCTGCGCGCGCGCCGAGGCCTGGTAGTGGTGGGCCCGGCCTGCAGCATGTCCCGTCATGCTCGTGGGCTGGCAGGCCGGCCTGGCTGGCTCACGCGGCGTGGCGTGCGGGCGGCAAGCCTAGATGCCTAGCTAGCACGCCACCTGGTTCCCGCCTTGGCGGTTCAAAATTCACCAAGCGGCCATCTGCCGCATCCGACTCCTAGCAGTCGGCATACCAGAAGACGGACAAGACGAGCAAACGAGACTACACAGAATAGGAAGCTGTAGGGACACCCCGCCTTGTCAGCCGCGACGACCCACCAGCTTCGGGGACTACTGTCGGAGTTATTGGCCATGGGTAGCCTCATCTGCCCCCCATGACATTTCAAGGCATCAGGGCCGACTGCACCCCTCAAGCCTCAAAGCTTGATTGCCGCCTTCTCGTAGCCGGCTGGCCCACGCGGCCGGCTGCCGGAAGGCGAAGGACCCCAGAAGACGTCCACGAAGAGGGCCGCCTCCTAGCAGGCGGCCTCTAGAGAGGTCGGCTCCTAGCAGGCGGCCCCAGGCGCCCTCAAAGTTTGTGCCCTCTTAAGCACGACGAGACGGGGCGTGGCTACAGCAAAGCCTGCCACCCTCGAATCCAGGGCGGGTCATGGCCACAGTGCGCCGTACTAGCCGGAGATCTCCTGAACGGCGCAGCACTGTGGCCCCTCCGCCCGTGACATCACCCAAGTCAGAAGGGACTATGCTCCCACGACGGGCTGTCGGTACGGCCTGCAGGCGGCGGGCCCTACCTGCCCGTGAGGAGCCAGAAGGCGGCCAGCCTCGGCCAGTCGGCCAGGGGGGAGGTCGGCACCCAGAGGGCGGCCCTCCCCCTGCCTAGGAGTTTGTGCGCCATTAACCAAAAGAGACGGGGAATGGCTATAGTGAACACCCGCCAGGCGGCGGGACTATAGACACGCCTCCCCCGACAAAGCAAGCGCCATTAGAAGCACGACTACAGTGATGAGCAACCGGCAAGACCCGCAAGCGGCGGGGGCGGCCTGTCGGCCGAGTACAAGACAGCAGGCGGTCCCCCTAGTTGGCGGGCCCCAGCAGCTAGCGGAGAAGCCGGCCACAAGAGACACTGACGGCCTGGGCCTACACCCAGCCAGTTTACCATTGTACCCCTGGGGGTAGGCCTATATAAACCCCCCAGGGCACCCATGCAAAGGGTTCAGACCCTTAGACTACACAACCACACACATAGAGAGAGGAGAGAGCTAGCCTAGCCCTTCTTCCTCCTCTAGCCAACAGCTCAAGGAGCAACTTGTAGCTACTTGTTGAGATAGTGATCATGCGGAGACCCCGCAGAGCAGGACTAGGGGTGTTATCTCCTAGGAGAGCCCCGAACCTGGGTAAAGTTCGCCAGCGTATGTGTCTACGCCTCATCCCGCTTCCTGGCACCGACGACGTCTTACTATCCCCCACCATGATAAGCCACCTGTTGGCATATGTCGCACCAAAACCCCGACATTTGAGGAATATCAGGGGTAGGAAAAACTGTTGGTTTCTTTTTTACTTTAGATAGGCTGCAATCTTTGGATGATAAGAGTTGATGCTTGCTTATGTTAATCTTGAGGATGCACTTAAGAGTGGAGAACATAAAGACATTAATGGACCTAAATTGTTTTGCGAGTTAGTTTTTATCAACGGTTCACATAAGAAAACTATGAGCGGAAATGCACTTTGGCACATGGGAGCATATGCTCCTGCTATTGAAAAAATATTTCAAAATGTCAAAAAATTCCAAACAAAAATTTGGCATGTACATCGCCCTATTGATATTCTTGAGTTTTTAATGAAGCGCCCCTTCTATCCTAGTCATGTGAGTGTTGCATCTACGGAAAGGAACTTTTGTAAACTCAAGTTGTTGAAATCCTACTTTGTGTTCTACTACGACACAAAAAAGACTCGAAGGTTTGGCGAGAATAGCACTTGAACATGATATCTTGGAGAAGATTAATACGAATATATAATTGAAGATTTCACTTCAGGGAACACAAGACAGATGTACTTCTCAGTAGAGCATGAGGTTAGTTTATCGCTTTTAGTCCTTTGCATTGATACTTGAGAATTTTCCAAACATAGTACGAAATAAAATAAATTTTAATTGTATAATTAAGTGACTATGCTTGAGTTATATTATAAATTTTTTTAAATGTTAAGGCTCCATTTTTCTTTTCGCACCAGACCCCAAATTCCTAGTGATAGTCCTGGCTGTCATCTTTGGGATGTAGTAAACCACACATTTTGATTGCTCTGCTTTCTGTTTTTAAAGTTTTATATTCTTATGACGTTCTAAATCCTATGAACCATTAGTACGTTGGTACATGCAGAGCATGTCCCCTCTAGTCCACATTCCAAACACACAGTACATTTTTTAATTAGGGTGCCGAATAGAGAAAATGCATCTAAAAAAAGTGAATTGATGCTCGTGTTTTTTTAGATTTGACGTGTAGAGTAGTAGTTGATGACGTTTGTACAACTAACGTTAGAGCCATCATTCGCATAAAATCTTTGATGGGACTGTACTACATTGTCCCTGCATGCTCACACTGCCTAATACCAGAACCTGGAAACCCACCGCAAAGTGTCCAGTGGCTTCTATCAATAGTGACCGCATGCGCAGGAAGGCACGTGGCGAATCTGGACAATTTTAGTTGTTCGATCTAGTGAGTCTTAGTGTGATGAGTGGTTCATGGCAGCCCAGCTTCCAGATCAATGGCTTGGATCACTTTAAAGTAACGAATGCAAGTTCAAAATTCGTGCACTATAGAGCGGTATGAAAATGAGGCCTTACTTTGCGTTGTCTTCGAACATGGGGACTTTCACAGGTCGGGCCTGCCAGCGCTACTTATTTGAAAAAGATTCGGCCCGTTCTCAAATTGTGAGATCAAAGAAAAACTTATTAGGTGATGCTATCGGCATTTTTTATTCGCTGCTTACAGCACAGATTACTTCGTTCTTTCTATGCCGCGCTCACGCGCTTTCCCAATTGGGCTGGCATATAACCCTCCTTACTGGCGGACGACCTGACGCCTCAAGCACCTGGAAGGAGGAAGAACCCAAAATCAGTAATTAAGGGTATCTCTTGAAAAGGTCACTTTCACCATCTCAAATTGCGCCAACTGGCGCATTTTATGTGCTTCACTTGTTGCAGGCTGTGAGTTTTTCCTTTTTTCATACATTCGTTTATTTAACATGTTTTATCTCTTAAATCGTGTGTTCAAATCACGAACCATCTTCACCATTGGATTTCTCACGTTGAGATTTTCAAAACTAGATCCCATTTTAATAGTTTCGACAACTTCTTCATGAAAAACCAAAAAAACTAGAAGGAAAAAAACACGAGCCGGAAGCACAATTTTCCACCACTTTTTTCCCTTCCAAGAGGCAACGCCGTGCCTCCTACGGAAGCAAAAAAACATTTTCTTTCTTTCAGAGAGGCAAACCTCTCATAGAAGCAAACTTTTGCCTCAACGAGAAGTAAATCTGTGCGTCCCATGAAAGAAAAACACACACGATTTTTTTCCTTTCCGAGAATCGCAACTGTTCCTCTCATGGAAGCAAACCTGTGTCTCTCAAGGAAGGAATAAAATATGCTTTTTCCTTTCTGTGAGGCATAGTTGTGCCTCTTGAGGAAACAACTCTGTACCTTCACGAGAAGCACATTTGTGACTCTCCCGTAAGCAAGAAAATAAAATGTGATTTTTTTTCTTTTTTGAGAAGTTGTGTCTCTCACAGAAGCAAATCCGTGCATCCACGAGAAGTAAATCCATACCTCTCGCGAAAGACAAACAAATAAAGAAACCCCCTTGTTTGCGCTTCTTTTTGTCCAAAACCCAGGGAAAATCGGGCAAAAAAATCATATAAAACCCGAAAACATGTACAGAAAAATAAAATCTCGAGGAAGCACCCTAGCAATGTAAGCTCTCAGTCGACCAAAAGTGACCCTCACGGGCCGCAAGGTACCCCTTAATTAGTTGCTCCCTCACCTATATGATGCATTCTGCATGAAACTGTCGAACTTTCGCATAGGAGCTGGCGATCGAGCTGTGAGCTCGGCCGGCCCATTAAGGTGTTCCAGTGTTTCCAGTTTTGGGAACCTTCAAGAGTTGCCCAGCCAGTTTTTTCTAGAAGGTTCCTGAACCATTTCTAACTTTTCCCTTTTTCTGTTACTTCTTCGTTCTTTTTTTTTTGCTTTTTCTTTTCTTTCCATTCTTATTTCTTCAACTTACATTTTTAGTTTTCAACTTTATTTATCTTTTTAGTACATATTCTAAAAATAATAAACGTTTGCATTTTTATAAATTTATTCATATTTCAGAAAATGTTCATGTTTCAAATTTTGCTCCAAAATTCCGAAAAAAGAATAGAATTTCAAGTTTTTTTGCTTCTTTTTTAAAAGTGCGCAAAAATTCCAAAATGTTTAAAAAATGTTCAAAAATACAAAAAAATTAGAATTTTAAATTTGTTTGTTTATTTTCAAAAAAATTGAGCAGAATTTCAGATTAAGAGATCTAAAATTAGAAATTTCAAAAATAAAAGTAAAAATAAATAAATTGTGTTTGCAAATTCAAAAAAACAGCTTGAATTAAATAAAGTATTTGTGTTTCCAAAATTTGTACAAAGATTAAAAAATCTTCGTGTTTTCAAAATTTGTTCACATTCAGAAAATGTTCAGGGAATTTAATAAAAAAATTATATTTTAAAAAATTGTTCATAATTTAAAAAATGTGTGTCTTTATTTAAATTCCTGTTTTCAAATTTTGTGCATGAATGGAAAACTATCCATGTTTGAAATTTGTTTGCAAATTCAAAAAATGTTCCCGGAATTTCATAAAATGTTGGAGCCTTGAAGAAATTGTTCATAATTTCAAAAGATGTACAAGCTTTCAGAAACTTCCTGTTTTCCAGAAACTGTTCTCATTTTAAAAAAGTGTTCGTAGTGTCAAAAATTATTATAGTTTTGTCTTTTGATCCTATTTTTTCAAAAAAATGTTTGAGATTCCAATTATTTCGTGTTTTAGCAAAATTTCTAAGTTTTTACAAAAATTTTTGAAATTAAAAAAAATCACATGTCAACCAAAAACAAAATTTCATTCAACTTTCGGGAAAATTTAAAATCTTTCGCGGCTTTATAGTTCATATAAATTGTGCTGCCATAATAGCCAACAAATCTTACGTAATACAGTGGCTAGCAATGTTTTTCACTCCCGCGAGGTCTTGTGTTTGATCCCACTCATGCACTGTAACTTTTTTAGAATTTGTATGAATTGTTATCTAAGTTTTGCTGCTGCCATTAGTTTCTTTATGCATCGCGCTACAAATGTAGCACTGGAGTCAGCCTGACGAAGTGGCTATCAACGCGGGTGACTCTCTTGTTGGTCGCGCTTTCCATTCCCATATAGGGCTTCTGTTTTTGTTCATTTCCCACAACGCGCTACCGTAAATGGGTCAGCCCAGGTTGGTTGTACATGTGCGAACCACCGGCTCTTCGCCGCAATAAGCGGGATATAGGAGGTCCCTGGGAGGAGCTATACATCATCGCTTATTGCACGCCAAGTCTGTGCTTTACAAAATCCAGCGCATCTACCGCCGCCAACTAGTGCATAATTTGTCAGTGCTGAATTTGTGGATCTGTCGGTAGGGTATCCTATCTAAGCTACTTGGCGAGATGGTAATAGAGACAAGAGTTTTTACCCAGGTTCGGGCTCTACAGGGGAGATAATACTCTATGTCAGGCTTGTTTTTTATTATTTTGGAGAGTATCAAGAATACAAACTACTGAGATATTAAGTTTTCCATCTACAATTCAAGCCCCTCGGTTTATATAACATACTGAAGGGTCCCATGGTACATGGATCCTAGTCGTCTACGTACAAAGAGGTAGAGTCCTCTACGAACCCAACTCTTATTATGCACGTCAAGTCTTCTGAAACCTTCATGTTATACGTCATGGGCCCAGATGGAACCGACAAAGGGTCCTCAGCCTTATCAGGACCGGAGCCGTCATGATGAGAGGCCCCTTAGCCGGGACACAACCACCAATACATATATATTTTTGATTTCCATGTACACGCTCGGGTTGCGGTTGCAGTATTAGTTGACTCCAATCATATGCTATCTGATTTCTTTGTGAGCGCGAGCTGATACTAACTTTGAAAACATGATGAAAATAATGTACAATGTACATTTTTTGTATATACATGAACATTTTTGTAAAGGACAATCAACATTTGCAAAATATAAATTGTACATTTTTTCTGCATGACTTTTTTACAAAAAAGAAAACAACGGAGGTTTTTAGAACATACTATGAATTTTTTTTTACAAATATGCTGAATTTAATTCAAATAAACAATGCACATTTTTTTATACATGATGAACATTTTGGAAACACACACTAAACATTTCTAAAATACCAAATGAGGACATTTAAATTACATAAGAACATTAAAAAATAAACAAAGATTATTTTTAAAATAAATGGTGAACATTTTTCAAATCCCATGATGAATGTTTTTAGGACACAATAGACTTTTTGAAGTATATAATAAAAAATATGAAGTTTTACCCTTTAGAAATAGAAAATCAAAATGAAAAAAAGGGAAGAACAACATAAGGATAAAATAGAATAGAAACATGAAAATAGGAAAAGGAAAGCCAGAAATATTCTACACGCAACCCAAGAAACCACACTGAAACCGAACAGGAACCCGAGCAAAAACAAAATAAAACACTAGACGTAAATGGGCTGCCCACTCCACTCGCGGTAGGTTGGCGAGTGCTACTTATTGTTTTGTGCTTAAAAAGAATGAAACCACAAGCGGCATTCTTTGCAAAGTTCACTCGCACCTTCTCAAGCACGAACAAGTGATGCATTGCATGTGCTCCACTTAACGCAATCTGATAGTTTTCTCTTTTCCATAGATTCATTTATTCAAGGCGTTTTATTTCTTGAATGGTGCGTCCAACCGTTCTCATGGTTGGATTTCTCGCGTCGAGATCTTCGAACTTGATTCCTTAAATAATAGGTTTTAAAGATTTTTTTTTATCAAAAAATCCGAAAGTAAAAAATCAGAGCCGGGAACACAACTTTTCTTTACCTTTTCCGCTTTCTCGGAGGTATAACTGTGATTCTCGTGGAAGCAAATCTGTGTCCCCACGAGAAGCGAATTTGTTCCTCTCGCGAAATAAAAACAACATGTTTTTTTTCTTTCGAGAGGCACAGCTGTGCTTCACGCGGAAGCAAATCTGTGCCTTCAATAGAAGCAAATTTGTTCTTTTTGGGGAAGAAAAAAATACATATTTTTCCTTTCCGAGAGGCACAACTATGCTTCTCGTGGAAGCAAATCTGTGCCTCCACGATAAGCAAATTTGTGATTCTCATGGCAATGAAAAAATACGTTTTATTCCTTTTCCGAGAAGCACGGTTATGCTTCTTACAAAAGCAAGTTTGTGCCTCCACGCGAAAAAGGAATGCATTTCCCCCCTTTCCGATAGGCACCATTGTGCTTCAATAGGCACCGATGTGCTTCTCGCAGAAGCAAAATCCGTGCTTCCGTGAGAAGCAAATTTGTGCTTCTCGTGGAATAAAAATTCATGTTTTTCCTTTCTAAGAGGCATAGTTGTGCTTCTCGTGGAAGCACAAAAAAATCATGATTTCTTTTTGATTTTTTCTTTCTCTAACGTATAGGAAAAACTGGTCAAAAACCAAGAAGGCAAAAAGTTGAAATATAATAATCTAAAACCTGATAACACATACATAAAAAGTAAAAAATCCCGAGGAAGCGCCTAGTATGAGACACATGGCGGCAGCTGGACGACCCGCTTGACGCGCTCTCAGCCGCCCAAAATGACCCTTGCGGGACTCCAAATAAGTGAGACTTCCTATGTGCCGCTCGTTGCGGCGAACTGCCAAGCAAACACATGTGGGGTCTAGCTGGGCCGGCCTAGCAGAGATGTGAGACTTTTTTTTTGAACAGAAGAAGAGTCCCGAAGGACGCAGACTTATATTAGATAACCATGCTACGTTTTACATAAGGACCCAACAAAGAGAAAACTACAACCCAGTCCAAACACTTTGCAGATAGGACTGTTGGAAATATGCCCTAGAGGCAATAATAAAATGGTTATTATTATATTTGTTTGTTCATGATAATTGTCTATTATTCATGCTATAATTGTGTTATCCAGAAATCGTAATACATGTGTGAATACATAGACCACAATGTGTCCCTAGTGAGCCTCTAGTTGACTAGCTCGTTGATCAACAAATAGTCATAGTTTCCTGACTATGGAATTGAATGTCATTAATAATGGGATCACATCATTAAGAGAATGATGTGATGGACAAGACCCAATCCTAAGCATAGCACAAAGATCGTGTAGTTCGTTTGCTAGAGCTTTTCCAAATGTCAAGTATCATTTCCTTAGACCATGAGATTGTGCAACTCCCGGATACCGTAGGAGTGCTTTGGGTGTGCCAAAGCGTCACAACGTGAATCGGGTGGCTATAAAGGTGCACTACGGGTATCTCGAGAAAGTGTCTGTTGGGTTGGCACGAATCGAGATCGGATTTGTCACTCCGTATGACGGAGAGGTATCTCTGGGCCCACTCGGTAATGCATCATCATAATGATCTCAATGTGACCAAGTGTCTGGTCGCGGGATCATGCATTACGGTACGAGTAAAGTGACTTTCCGGTAACGAGATTGAATGAGGTATTGGGATACCGACGATCGAGTCTCGGGCAAGTAATGTACCGATTGACAAAGGGAATTGTATACGGGATTGATTGAATCCTCGACATCGTGGTTCATCCGATGAGATCATCGAGGAGCATGTGGGAGCCAACATGGGTATCCAGATCCCGCTGTTGGTTATTGACCGGAGAGTCGTCTCGGTCATGTCTGCATGTCTCCCGAACCCGTAGGGTCTACACACTTAAGGTTCGGTGACGCTAGGGTTGTAGAGATATTAGTATGCAGTAACCCAAAAGTTGTTCGGAGTCCTGGATGAGATCCCGAACGTCACGAGGAGTTCCGGAATGGTCCGGAGGTAAATATTTATATATAGGAAGTCAATTTTCGGCCATCGGGAAAGTTTCGGGGGTCACCGGTATTGTACCGGGACCACCGGAAGGGTCCTGAGGTCCACCGGTGGGGCCACCTATCCGGAGGGCCCCATGGGCTGAAGTGGAGGGAACCAGCCTGGTGGGCTGGTGCGCCTTGGGCCTCCCTGCGCCTAGGGCAGGAAACCCTAGGGGTGGGGGCGCCCCCCTTGGCTTGGGGGGCAAGCCACCCCTTGGCCGCCCCCCCCCCTTGGAGATTGCATCTCCTAGGGCCGGTGCCCCCCTAGGGGCCCTATATATAGTGGGGAGGAGGGAGGGCAGCCGCACCCTAGCCCCTGGCACCTCCCTCTCCCTCTCCAACACATCCTCCCCTCCGTAGAGCTTGGCGAAGCCCTGCCGAGATCCCCACTGCATCCACCACCACGCCGTCGTGCTGTTGGATCTCCATCAACCTCTCCTTCCCCTTGCTGGATCAAGAAGGAGGAGACGTGTTCCCCAACCGTACGTGTGTTGAACGCAGAGGTTCCGTCCGTTCGGCGCTCGGTAATCGGTAATTTGGATCACGACTAGTACGACTCCATCGACCCCGTTCTCTTGAACGCTTCCGCTCGCGATCTACAAGGGTATGTAGATGCACTCCTTTTCCCCTCGTTGCTAGATAACTCCATAGATTGATCTTGGTGATGCATAGAAATTTTTTGATTTACGCCACGTTCCCCAAAGGTGGCATCATGAGCTAGGTCTATGCGTAGTTACTATGCACGAGTAGAACACAAAGCAGTTGTGGGCGTCGATGTTGTCAATTTTCTTGCCACTACTAGTCTTATCTTGCTTCGGCGGCATAGTGCGATGAAGCGGCCCGGACCGACCTTACACGTACGCTTACGTGAGACAGGTTCCACCGACTGACATGCACTAGTTGCATAAGGTGGCTAGGGGGTGTCTGTCTCTCCCACTTTAATTGGAGCGGATTCGATGAAAAGGGTCCTTATGAAGGGTAAATAGAAATTGGCATAACACGTTGTGGTTTTACGTAGGTAAGAAACGTTCTTGCTAGAAACCTATAACAGCCACGTAAAAACATGCAACAACAATTAGAGGACGTCTAACTTGTTTTTGGCAAAGAAGTGCTTTGTGATGTGATATGGCCAAAGGATGTGATGAATGATATATGTGATGTATGAGATGATCATGTTCTTGTAATAGGAATCACGACTTGCATGTCGATGAGTATGACAACCGGCAGGAGCCATAGGAGTTGTCTTTATTTTTTGTATGACCTGCGTGTCATTGAGTAACGCCATGTAAATTACTTTACTTTATTGCTAAACGCGTTAGCCATAGAAGTAGAAGTAATCGTTGTCGTGACAACTTCATGAAGACACGATGATGGAGATCATGATGATGGAGATCATGATGATGGAGATCATGGTGTCATGCCGGTGAAGAAGATGATCATGGCGCCCCGATGATGGAGATCAAAGGAGCAATATGATATTGGCCATATCATGTCACTATTTGATTGCATGTGATGTTTATCATGTTTTGCTTCTTATTTGCTTAGAACGACGGTAGTAAATAAGATGATCCCTTATAATAATTTCAAGAAAGTGTTCCCCTAATCGCAATCGCTACGAAGGTTCGTTGTTTCGAAGAACCACATGATGATCGGGTGTGATAGATTCTAACGTTCGAATACAACGGGTGTAAGCCAGATTTACACACGCAATACACTTAGGTTGACTTGACGATCCTAGCATGTACAGACATGGCCTCGGAACACGGAAGACCGAAAGGTCGAGCATGAGTCGTATAGAAGATACGATCAACATGAAGATGTTCACCGACGTTGACTAGTCCGTCTCACGTGATGATCGGACACGACCTAGTTGACTCGAATCCTGTTTCACTTAGATGACTAGAGGGATGTCTATCTGAGTGGGAGTTCATTGAATAATTTGATTAGATGAACTTAATTATCATGAACTTAGTCTAAAATCTTTACAATATGTCTTGTAGATCAAATGGCCCATGCTAATGTTTCCCTCAACTTCAACGCTGCTCCTAGAGAAAACCAAGTCGAAAGATGATGGCGAACAACTATACTGGACTGGGTCCGAACCTCGAGGATCATCCTCATAGCTGCCAAGAAAGATTATGTCCTAGAAGCACCGCTAGGTGAAGCACCCATCCTGAGAACCAAGACGTTATGAACGCTTGGTAGTCTCGTCGATGATTACTCCCTCGTTCGGTGCGGCATGCTTTACTGACTTAGAACCGGGCTCCAAAAGCTGCTTTTGAGCAACACGAAGCATATGAGATGTTCAAGAGCTGAAAATGGTTTTCCAAGCTCATGCCCGGTCGAGAGATATGAAGTCTCCGACAAGTTCTTGATTGTATGATGGAGGAAAATAGTTACATCGAGCACATACTCAAGATGTCCGGGTTGCACAACCGCTTGACTCACCGGGAGTTAATCTCCGGATGACGCAGTCATTGACAGATCCTTCGCCGCTTCCACCGAGCTACAAGATCTTTGTGATGAACTTCAATATGCAGGGGACGGAAAAGACCATTCCTGAGGTATATTCAATGCTGAAATCAGCGGAGGTGGAGATCAAAAAGGAACACCAAGTGTTGATGGTGAATAAACCACTAAGTTCAAGAAAGGCAAGGGTAAGAAGAACTTCAAGAAGGACGGCAAGGGAGTTGCCGCTACCAAGAAGCCAGCTTGCCGGAAGAAGCCAAAGAATGGACCCAAGCCCGAGACCGATGCTTTTATTGCAAGGGAAGTGGTCATCGAAGCGGAACTGCCCCAAATACTTAGCGGACAAGAAGGCCGGCAACACCAAAGGTATATGTGATATACATGTAATTGATGTGTACCTTACCAAGACTCGTAGTAGCTCCAGGTATTTGATACCGGTGCCGTTGCTCATATTTTTAACTCAAAACAGGAGCTGCGGAATAAGTTTAAGACTGGCGAAGGACGAGGTGACGATGCGCGTCGGGAATGGTTCCAAGGTCGATGTGATCGCCGTCGATGCACGCTACCTCTACATTTACCTACGGGATTAGTTTTAAACCTCAATAATTGTTATTTAGTGCCAGCTTTGAGCATGAACATTGTATCAGGATCTCGTTTAATTCGAGATGGCTACTCATTTAAATCCAGGAATAATGGTTGTTCTATTTATATGAGAGATATGTTTTATGGTCATGCCCCGCTGGTGAATGGTTTATTATTAATGAATCTTGAGCGTAATGTTACACATATTCATAGTGTGAATACCAAAAGATGTAAAGTTGATAATGATAGTCCCACATACTTGTGGCACTGCCGCCTTGGTCACATTGGTGTCAAGCGCATGAAGAAGCTCCATGCTGATGGACTTTTAGAGTCTCTCGATTATGAATCATTTGACACATGTGAACCATGCCTTATGGGCAAAATGACTAAGACTCCGTTCTCCGGAACAATGGAGCGAGCAACCAACTTGTTGGAAATCATACATACGGATGTGTGCGGTCAAATGAGTGTTGAGGCTCGCGGAGGCTATCGTTATGTTCTCACTCTCACTGATGACTTGAGTAGATATGGGTATGTTTACTTAATGAAACACAAGTCTGAGACCTTTGAAAAGTTCAAGGAATTTCAGAGTGAGGTTGAGAATCAACGTGACAGGAAAATAAGGTTCTTACGATCAGATCGTGGAGGAGAATATTTAAGTCACGAATTTGGCACACAATTAAGGAAATGTGGAATCGTTTCACAACTCATGCCGCCTGGAACACCTCAAATAAAATGGTGTGTCCGAACGTCGTAATCGCACTCTATTAGATATGGTGCGATCTATGATGTCTCTTACCGATCTACTGCTCTCATTTTGGGGCTATGCTTTAGAGACTGCCACATTCACTTTAAATAGGGCTCCGTCGAAGTCCATTGAGACGACACCGTATGAATTATGGTTTGGGAAGAAGCCTAAGTTGTCGTTTCTAAAAGTTTGGGGATGCGATGCTTATGTCAAGAAACTTCAACCTGAAAAGCTCGAACCCAAGTCGGAAAAATGCGTCTTCATAGGATACCCTAAGGAAACCATTAGGTATACCTTCTACCTCAGATCCGAAGGCAAGATCTTTGTTGCTAAGAACGGATCCTTTCTGGAGAAAGAGTTTCTCTCGAAAGAATTAAGTGGGAGGAAAGTAGATCTTGATGAAGTACTACCTCTTGAAACGGGAAGTAGCGCAACTCAGGAAGATGTTCCTGTGGTGCCTGCACCGACTAGAGAGGAGGTTAATGATGATGATGATCAAGGTACTTCGGATCAAGCTCCTACTGAACTTCGTAGGTCCACAAGGACACGTTCCACACCAGAGTGGTACGGCAACCCTGTCTTGGAAATCATGTTGTTAGACAACGGTGAACCTTCGAACTATGAAGAAGCGATGGCGGGCCCGGATTCCGACAAATGGCTAGAAGCCATGAAATCCGAGATAGGATCCATGTATGAAAACGAAGTATGGACTTTGAATCGACTTGCCCGATGATCGGCGAGCCATAGAAAATAAATGGATCTTTAAGAAGAAGACAGACGCGGATGGTAATATGACCATCTATAAGGCTCGACTTGTCGCTAAGGGTTATCGACAAATTCAAGGGGTTGACTACGATGAGACTTTCTCACCCGTAGCGAAGCTGAAGTCCATCCAAATCATGTTAGCTATTGCCGCATTCTATGATTATGAGATATGGCAAATGGACGTCAAAACGGCATTCCTTAATGGCTTTCTTAAGGAAGAATTGTATATGATGCAGCCGGAAGGTTTTGTCGATCCAGAGAATGCTAACAAGGTGTGCAAGCTCCAACGCTCAATCTATGGGCTGGTGCAAGCATCTCGGAGTTGGAACATTCGATTTGATGAGATGATCAAAGCGTTTGGGTTTACACAGACTTATGGAGAAGCCTGTGTTTACAAGAAAGTGAGTGGGAGTTCTGTAGCATTTCTCATATGATATGTGGATGACATACTATTGATGGGAAATGATATAGAATTCTTGGAGAGCATTAAGGCCTACTTGAACAAGTGTTTTTCAATGAAGGACCTTGGAGAAGCTGCTTTTATATCAGGCATCAAGATCTATAGAGATAGATCGAGACGCCTCATTGGTCTTTCACAAAGTACTTACCTTGACAAGATATTGAAGAAGTTCAATATGGATCAGTCCAAGAAGGGGTTCTTGCCTATATTGCAAGGTGTGCGATTGAGCATGACTCAATGCCCGACCACGGCAGAAGATAGAGAAAAGATGAGTGTTGTCCCCTATGCCTCAGCCATAGGGTCTATTATGTATGCCATGCTGTGTACCAGGCCTGATGTAAACCTTGCCGTAAGTTTGGTAGGGAGGTACCAAAGTAATCCCGGCATGAAACACTGGACAGCGGTCAAGAATATCCTGAAGTACCTGAAATGGACTAAGGACATGTTTCTCGTTTATGGAGGTGACGAAGAGCTCGTCGTAAAGGGTTACATCGATACTAGCTTCGACACAGATCTGGATGACTCTAAGTCACAAACCGCATACATGTTTATTTTGAATGGTGGGGCAGTAAGCTGGTGCAGTTGCAAGCAAAGCGTCGTGGCAGGATCTACATGTGAAGTGGAGTACATGGCAGCCTCGGAGGCGCAAGATGAAGCAATCTGGATGAAGGAGTTCATCACCGACCTAGGAGTCATACCCAATGCGTCGGGGCCGATCACACTCTTCTATGACAACACTGGAGCTATTGCACTAGCCAAGGAGCCCAGGTTTCACAAGATGACCGGGCACATCAAGCTTCGTTTCAACTCCATTCGTGAAAATGTTCAAGATGGAGACATAGATATTTGTAAAGTACATACGAACCTGAATGTAGCAGATCCGTTGACTAAACCTCTCCCTAGAGCAAAACATGATCAACACCAGAACTCTATGGGTGTTCGGTTCATCACAATGTAACTAGATTAGTGACTCTAGCGCAAGTGGGAGACTGTTGGAAATATGCCCTAGAGGCAATAATAAAATGGTTATTATTATATTTCTTTGTTCATGATAATTGTCTATTATTCATGCTATAATTGTGTTATCCGAAAATCGTAATACATGTGTGAATACATAGACCACAACGTGTCCCTAGTGAGCCTCTAGTTGACTAGCTTGTTGATCAACAAATAGTCATAGTTTTCTGACTACGGACATTGGATGTCATTAATAACGGGATCACATCATTAGAAGAATGATGTGATGGACAAGACCCAATCCTAAGCATAACACAAAGATCGTGTAGTTCGTTTGCTAGAGCTTTTCCAAATGTCAAGTATCATTTCCTTAGACCATGAGATTGTGCAACTCCCGAAAACCGTAGGAGTGCTTTGGGTGTGCGAAACGTCACAACGTAACTGGGTGGCTATAAAGGTGCACTACGAGTGTCTCCGAAAGTGTCTTGGTTGGCACGAATCGAGACTGGGATTTGTCACTCCGTATGACGGAGAGGTATCTCTGGGCCCACTCGGTAATGCATCATCATAATGAGCTCAATGTGACCAAGTGTCTAGTCACGGGATCATGCATTACAGTATGAGTAAAGTGACTTGCCGGTAACGAGATTGAACGAGGTATTGGGATACCGACGATCGAGTCTCGGGCAAGTAACGTACCGATTGACAAAGGGAATTGTATACGGGATTGATTGAATCCTCGACATCGTGGTTCATCCGATGAGATCATCGAGGAGCATGTGGGATCCAACATGGGTATCCAGATCCCGCTGTTGGTTATTGACCGGAGAGTCGTCTCGGTCATGTCTGCATGTCTCCCGAACCCGTAGGGTCTACACACTTAAGGTTCAGTGATGCTAGGGTTGTAGAGATATTAGTATGCAGTAACCCGAAAGTTGTTCGGAGTCCCGGATGAGATCTCGGACGTCATGAGGAGTTCCGGAATGGTCCGGAGGTAAAGATATATATATATATATAGGAAGTCAATTTTCGGCCATCGGGAAAGTTTCGGGGATCACCGGTATTGTACCGGGGCCACCGGAAGGGTCCCGGGGGTCCACCGGGTGGGGCCACCTATCCCGGAGGGCCCCATGGGCTGAAGTGGGGAGGGGAACCAGCCCCTGGTGGGCTGGTGCGCCACCCTTGGGCCTCCCCCTGCGCCTAGGGCAGGAAACCCTAGGGGTGGGGGGCGCCCCCCTTGGCTTGGGGGGCAAGCCACCCCTTGGCCGCCGCCCCCCCTTGGAGACTGCATCTCCTAGGGCCGCCCCCCCTAGGGGCCCTATATATAGTGGGGGGAGGGAGGGCAGCCGCACCCTAGCCCCTAGCGCCTCCCTCTCCCTCTCCAACACCTCCTCCCCTCCGTAGAGCTTGGCGAAGCCTGCCGAGATCCTCAGCTGCATCCACCACCACGCCGTCGTCTGCTGGATCTCCATCAACCTCTCCTTCCCCTTGCTTTGGATCAAGAAGGAGGAGACGTCTTCCCCAACCGTGACGTGTGTTGAACGCGGAGGTGCCGTCCGTTCGGCGCTCGGTCATCGGTGATTTGGATCACGACGAGTACGACTCCATCGACCCCGTTCTCTTGAACGCTTCCGCTCGCGATCTACAAGGGTATGTAGATGCACTCCTTTCCCCCTCGTTGCTAGATAACTCCATAGATTGATCTTGGTGATGCGTAGAATTTTTTTGATTTCTGCTACGTTCCCCGGCAAGGACCCAAGAAGACAAATTGAAAAGTAATCGAGTCCTTGTCGCCGGCTTCGTTCCTAGCCCGATCCCACTGGCACCGGGGACGAGACCACTTGGGGCGGAGGAATGGCTACAACATCGCCAGTGAAGAACCGGAGGTAGACGATGGAAATACTAGGTCCAAGCACCAACTAAGCTCCCTCCCTTTTGGCTCGATGGCCGAGAGGAAATAAAGGAGCCGGTCTCCATCGCCGGAACTCTGAGAGGTCGCCCTTCGACCATGAGATGCAGCAGCACAATGATGGGAACCGTAGTGGGCTCAGATCTGCACCAAACCCCTCCGAGTTGTCATGAAATTAGGCTCCAAGGACGAACATGGATACTTCGGTAGCTTGATCTCCTCCCTCCCTCTTCTTTCTATCCACCTCCATGGTAGATCAAAGAGAAGCAGGAAAGAATGAAATCAAGCACCAGATCTGAGACTCATGTGAGCTTATTTAGGGGAGGAACGCTGCAAGAACTCCTTCCGCCTCCGGCTCCGGCCATCGGAGCTCCGCAAACAGGAGCATCACCACCGCAGCCACCGGACACAGCCTCGCTTGCACCACCGCATGCCTCCCATCGGCATAATGCATGTCCTAAAGACAACCATACATCTGTTTCAGACAGAGTAACCCGAGCTCTTCTCCCTTTCCATCTCCAGCCGGCGGTGCCGTCGGATAGGACAGGGGCCCGAGACGGGCCTGCACGAGCTGCGAATCTCAAGAGGAGGAGAAGGAGAAGGAGAGGAGAATAAGGGGAGAGATGTGAGACTTTAGGGCATCAGTTAAAAAAACTAAAAGAGTTGTCTTACGGGCATTGAACTCAAAACCTCCTGTTGCTGAACAGATAATCATAGTAAGTCGAGCTGATGACAGTTGGTGATTAACCTGCAACGTGAAACTTTAAGAATAACTGCAGTGATAGACCTGTTTTTTTAATTCAAACAATTTCTTTGTAAATGTGAACTAGTTTTTAATGGCATAATTGATTTGATGCCAAAAGTTGGCTTGCCAAATGTTGGCTAGAGATTGGTAGCTTGCCAATTTTGGTTTCCAATCTCAAAAGGTTGCCAAATGTTGGCAGCTTTTTATTTTGCCAAATGTTGGTCACAAACCAATCATCCTCTAAATTTCCAAAACATTTTTTGAAAAGTGAGACTAGTTCTTGGAAAAAACAGGAGCAATTTGGAAAATGTGATCATTTTGTAAAGTCATCAATATTTTTGGAAAACAAATGATTTTTGAAAGGGGCAAACATTTTTTGAAAATCTATTTATTTTCGAGTATTTGAACATTTTCTAAGTTTCTTAAAAGAAGTTATAAACATGAACAATTCTTAAATTGTTATTTATTTTTTAGAAAAAACATACAAGCTTTTTTGCAATTTTTTTCTCAAAACAATTAAATAAAAGTAGCGAGGAAAACAAAAAATGGGCCTGCCATGTGGGCGAGATCCCTGTGCGAAATCCTGACTATGTATCATAGCAAACGAGACATACGATTTTCCTAAATAAGTACGCCCTCGGTCATGGGCTTGTTCGGGGTCCTGTAAAGAATTGACAACTGTACCGGCTGATATTTTTCTAGAGTTTTAATTTTCTTTCAGTTTACAAATCACTGAAAATGTATTTTTAAAATATTCAAATTTTGAACATCTTTAATTTTCCATTTTTAAAAATTAATTAAATATAGCTTTTATTTTTTAAATAAAAATGTTATTCAATTTGGAAAGATTTTGTGAAATCTCAAACATTATTTCTTGGGAAAATGGGATTTCCAAAAAAATGCAAATATGGTTAAAAATTTGAGCACAATTATTGAAACGAGAACATTATTTATAATTATTTATCATTTTGAAATCATGATTGGCTTTGGAACTGTTGAATATTTTTAGGAAACACAAACTTTTTAAAATTTGAACGTTTTTTAAAATTAATATTAAACATTTTTCTAAATTTGGAAATGTCTTTCCTAATGCTGATTATCTTTAGAAAAATAGTGAAAATTTTTTAAATCTTTTGAAAAAGATAACAAAATAAATATATACCAAAAGTAAATTGTAAATAAAAAACAAAAAAGGAATGAGAAAACATGTGAGGAAAAGGTTTCTATGTACATGGGCTAGCCCATTTAGATCGCTCGCTCTCCTTGTAAGTCCTAAATACCCTCTATTTTTTACGCAGAATGCGTGAAATAGGATTCGCCTTATGGCATTGGCGAAACTTGTAATTAGTATTGGATTACCGCAACCTTCTTGGGTCATGCGAGTTATAGCACCAATGATGCTTTTTTTACGATTGGATTACCATAACCTTCTTGGGTTGATCGAACTAGGCGGCCATTATATGCACCCATGTCAGATATTTCTGTTGCCTGAGCTGACGACCAAAACAAATGGATCTACAATCTTGCTTTATTTTTTATGAACAAACCAATAGATTATATATCGGCAAATCCTATTTGCCGCTCACTGCCTCAAATAATAGTCCAGGCGCATAGAAGTGCCCACAGATGCGCCGGGGCCAATTAACCATAAGATTTGAGTTTTTCTGGTTTCGGAAACCTTCTGGAAGGTTTTGGTCTGTTTTTTACCGTTATTTCTTTCACTTTTTTGGTTTTCTTCATTCTTCGTTTTTATTAAAAACAATCAATATTTCTATTAAAGTTCGTAAATGTAAAAAAATGTCTGTATTTTTTAAAATATATTTTTCATTTGAAAAATATTTACAAGTTCAATTTTTCTAATTATTAATAAAAATTTGGAATTTAAAAATGTCAGAATTTTTAGAAGGTTTTCTAAAGTTCAAATGCTTTTCATAATTTTAAATATTTCTGTTATTTTTAAAGAAACTTCATGTTTTTAAACAATATTTAGGTTTTAAAAATTGCATTTTTGAAAAATGTTCCCATTTTCAAAAAATATTTGAGTTCTTTAATAAATGTTCACATTTTGATCAAATGTTCCCAATATTTTTGAAAAATAATCACTTCTTAGAATTATTATTTTGTATTTTTCAGAAGAATGAATGATGCGAAAACTAAAAAATGATCAGTCCTACACGGAACCAAGCTGCTACAGTACCCCGAACCAAACTGCCAATTCTCATCAAGATTATATGCTGATGTTAGCTGGTTCAGATTTAGTTAATTCTCATCAAGATGAGAGTTAGGCGCACCCTAGAATATATTTTTGCATTTTTTTCTGAATTTGTGGTAAATGACCACCTACATAATTTTTGTTTTTTTTAAGAAAAAAAGAGGGAATGACCCTCGGCCTCTCTGCATCGAGTGATGCACAATCATACTTAATTTTGCTCTTATGTTGTTGTCCAACTAAATCTACTCTATTGATCGGCCGATCGGTGAAAAGACATGTAGAAGTAGTCGCTCCAGGGGGTCGCTTGGGCGATCTAGATCTCAGCTGCCGCTGCCCCCACCCACTCCACCTCCGGCCCCCGCCGCCATCAGAGGAAGTCGCCGGGCTAAGCCTGCGCGGCCGATGGCGGCGACGAACCTTCATCTCCTCGCGCGGCCGGATTTTGGCGCGGGCCTTTCATCCCCACGTGGCCGGATTTTCGGTTGCTGCAGATCGGCGGACCTGGCGCGGCGACCTTGGCGACCCTGCGGACGTGAGGGCGGCACGGCGCTTGGTTTCGGGGACTCGGCGTGGCTAAGCCCTTCGTGTTCGTGTGGTGTGGGTGGTGAAGGTGGTGTCCGCTGAGATTTTCGGCCTGCTGTTGGGAGCCGGTGCGCGATGGGGCGGGGTTCGTCATTCTGCCTAATAAAGGCGGCAATCCTGGGGTTCCTCTCGCGCCAAAACGAAGATCTGCTTGATGCTTGTCCTCTTTGATCTGGTCGGAGTGTCAAGTTCCGAAAGGCTCCGCCAGGGAACTCCCTTGGGCGCCTCATGCCTGGAGATTGCTGGATTCAATGGGATTCGCTCGCACGCACCCATGTTTTTTCCGGCCGTTTGGTTTGTAGAAGGAGCGGCGCAAAGCTTTGCTATTTGTTGCCATCATGGCACATGTCTTTTTCGTTCTAGGCTGAAGTCAGAGGCAGATAATGTCATGGAAAGCTATGATCTGATGACTAGTAATAGTGGTTCGAGTCTTTGCGGTGATAAGGAATTTGTTTGGTGTTTCGGGACTCGTAGCAGCAGCATGCAAGTGGGGGCGACTGCACAGGAGAAGTTCAAGGCCTTACCTTTCAGGATGAAAATTCAAGGTATGCCCTTAATTGGTTGTGCTTGACAATGACCTTGTTGAAGGCATTGTTTTGAGAGCGTGGACTTTCTTCATGGTGAAAACCTATAATCTATAATCGGACGATAACGACACTTGTACATATTGTTTCCTTTTTAGAGGCGGCACTTTTGGATAATTTGCACTTCAGGTGTTGTTTATACCGCTTATTCAAGGACTAGGTTCACTGTAGCGAGACTTCTTTTGTAGCTTGATTTTTGGCTGCGTGCATTGTAATGTCATTAGGGTATTGCGTTGTTGCAGAGGTGTATTTTCTTTGTTGAAAAAAAAATCGCTCCATCCGAGCATGAGCAGGTCGATCTCGATATATTTTTTCGTGAAAAAAGGAAAGAGATCTCGATATATGCTCGCGCGCACCTCCAATTTAACCGCATCTGTTGCCGCCACTCAAAAAAAAAACATGATTCGTCTTTTTGAGAGACAATCTGTCACTGCAGGCAGCTAGCACGATCGCGGACAAGCCATCTTTTGGCGGCTTTGGCATGAGCAGGAGCATCAGATCCACCATGCATTGTTGATGTGGCGACGGTGACACTGGGCCGGCTTTCTTAGGAAGGAGCAGGATATGCCCACGTTCGTCGAATCCTCAAAAGCGCCGTGCGCGACCGATGATGTGATGTCGATCGAATGCAATGCAGATTCGAGCTGGGCCTGGGCTAGCAGCTAGCCGGGGGCCGGCCGAGCCGGCAAACGAAACTTGGGCGAGCTGGTTCATGGTTCGGTTGATTGATCGGTCGAAAGCGCCACCGTATCTTGTACTACTC
The DNA here is from genome assembly GCA_021605145.1 of Aegilops bicornis. NCBI lineage: Eukaryota > Viridiplantae > Streptophyta > Magnoliopsida > Poales > Poaceae > Aegilops > Aegilops bicornis. Next base: position 566,467,907 of record CM038671.1, on the reverse strand, counting down.
GTGAAAAAGCAACGCGTCAGCGTCGTCGGGCACTGGCGCCTCCGTGGACAGGCAAAGTGACAGACCAAGATGCGCGCCGGCGCGGCCGAGAGATGCCATTGCCATCGAAGCTAGAGCACTCCGCGAGAGATGCCGTTGCCCTGCTGGGCGTAAGCTTTTTTCTTCTTGCAAAGGTGCTTTCGCTCGTTGCTCTATCTGTTGAGGGTGTCCGAGTTAGTTGATCTACTAGTAGTTATTGTTGAGCTGACATTCATAGCCATCCTTCCTTTTTGTATTTGCACAAACCTTATGTCTACATCAAGTGCCTCTTAGTGTTGCTTAACAATAGTTAGTGCCTCCGTTTCAAAATAATTGAAGTTCTGGATTTGTCTCAAGTGAAACTTGATCAAGTTTGACCAATTCTAAAAAAAATATTAATATCTACAACACCAAATTAATCTCTTGAGATTCTTTATGACATGTATGTTCGTACTATGTCTATTTGGTGTTCTACATTTTAGCACATTTTTCTATACATTAGTCAAACTTAGGCAAAGTTTAACTTAAAAAAGAAAAACTTCAATTATTTTTAACCGGAGGAGTATTTCCTAGTCACCACACTGATTATCTTTACGTATATAGGAAATAAAATCAAAACATGCCAGGAATTTCTTTCTTTTTTTGCTTTCCAGTCCACAATTAAAATTTGTGAATTATTTTTTTGACACAGTAAATATATTAATATAGAGAAGATACCAATTACATCCAGGCTCTACACCAATAAATTGTCGCAAAGACATTCAGGATGCACACAGCCTGAACAAGAAAAAAAATAAAAATAAAGGCCCCGCCACAGTGATCAACTCCTCTCAACAACAACACACAAACCACCGCCAAAGACAGCACCCGGAAAACAAAAAAGGTCTCAAAAAGCGCCGCCTCCAAGAAGGGAGCAGTGCACAAGCGCCGTCATTGTCCAATCCAAGATCTTAGATTTTCACCCTGGAGAAAGTCTGAGCTCCGGAACAATACTTTCAGCAAGGCAATTGCCAGGCACAACTAATGAAGGTCAGATCTTAGGTTTTCACCCTAAAAGTCACGACTCGGTACTCAAGGAGCACCACCAAAAATGAGATCCTCTAATGATGCCAACCCACTTGCCGTTGCTGCTCCTGAAAAGTTATTGATATGTCTCCAATGTATCTATAATTTTTGATTGGCTTTTTGTGCTATTTTGTATCATTTTTGTGAGCTAACCAATTAACCCAGTTCCTAATGCCGGTTGCTGTTTTCTGCTTGTTCTTGGTTTTCCAGAAAATCAGTACCAAACGGAGTCCAAATGCTATGAAACTTTTTAACCATTTTTTCTGGACATAAAAGATCCTAGAAGCTTCGGGAGGAGACCAGACGGCGAACAAGGAGACGACAAGGCAACATGGCCACGCCTAGGGGGAGGGGTTGTTACCTTGTGTGCCCCACGAGGCTCCGTCTGACCTAATTCCACTTCTATAAATTCTCAAATATCGAGTAAACCCCAGAGAGCCACTTGAAACCCTTTTTTCGCCGTCGCGAGTTTCTCTTCTTCCGGGATTCCATCTCGAAGCTTTTTCCAGTACTCTGTCGGAGGGTGAATCGATCACAGAAGGCTTCTACATCGTCCTTGCTGCCTTCCAATGATGCGTGAGTAGTTCACCACAGGCCTATGAGTCCATAGCTAGTAGCTAGATGGCTTCTTCTCTCTATTTGATCTTCAATACAATGTTCTCCTCGATCTTCTTGGAGTTCTATCCAATGTATTTTTCTTTTGCGGTGTGTTTGTTGAGATCCGATGAACTACGATCAGATTATTCATTGAAAGTAATTTAGTATTTTCTGAACTTTATTATGCATGATTGTGATATCTTTGTATTTCTATCTGATCGGTCCGTTTGGTTTGGCCAACTAGATTGATTTATCTTCAGTTGGAGAGGTGCTTTGTAATGGGTTCAACCTTGCGGTGCTCTATATCCCAGTGACACAAGGGGACAAGACACGTATTTATATTGTTCCCATTAAGGGTAAAATGACGGGGTTTATTTATATTGATTGGGTTTACTTTGTCTATATCATGGCATCTTTCTTAAGGCGTTACTCCGTTTGTCATGAACTTAGTACCATAGATGCATGCCGGATAACGGTTGATTGGTGGAGTAATATTAGTAGATGCAGGCAGGAGTCGGTCTACTTGTCTCAGACGTGATGCCTATATACATGATCATTGCCGTGAATACGTCATAACTATGCGCTTTTCTATCAATTGCCCAACAATAATTTGTTCACTCACTATATGCTATGTGTTCGAGTGAGAAGTCTCTAGTGAAAACTATGGCCCCCGGGGTCTACTTTTACATATTATATAAACCAAAAATACCTCGCTGCAATTTATTTAGTTTTCTTTTGTTTTGCAATTTATTTATCTTTCTACCACTATCAGATTTAATCCTTGCAAGTAACGAGTTCAAGGGGATTGACAACCCTCTTGCCCATGTTGGGTGCAAGTATTTGCTTCTGTGTGTGTAGGTACTGAAGACGGGAATTTGCGTGGTTCTCCTATTGGTTTGATAACTTTGGTTCTCAATAAGTGTTGTCGCAATATCTGCCTACCTTGTGTTTTGGAGATTGTTGACAGAAACAAGTATGGACTGATTTGTTTGCTAGTGCATACAGAGAGGAAAAGGTCCATACATAACCGAAGAGAATGCTGTCTCTGATGCTAAGTTCGAGGAACATCACCGAAGTACATCTGCACCGCAGAGAAAACCGAGCTATATTTGTTGAAGTGATAGAGTCGAGAAGATTGATGTGAAGAAATCAGCCCCTCGCAAGTTTGCTGCTGAAGCAAAGGTTCTGTTTTGTACCGTGGTCCGAAGAAATTGACTGCAGTGATGGAAGTCCAAGACAAAGTGAAGACGTAGCATTCATTTCATTGTTCTTCTTTCATTCTTTCGAGTCATAGGACCTCCGTACTATAAATAGGGTTATAGGTTCTCGATGCTTAGATCCGCTGTGATGCTTAGCCATAACCTATGGAAGATGCAGGAGAAATATCTTTGTGCTCCGAGCAAATACTTGCCAGCAAGAGACTGTGATCTTCTTCGCTGCAAGAGATTTGCCTCGGACCAAGGAATTAGCATTTCTTGTTCCGCAAGAAATGTTACCGTTGTGCTCAAATCCGACCATTGGAATCGTGTCGTTCGGCCATTGTCTGAGCCCGATGTCTGGGAAGGCTGCAGCTATAAATAGCCACCCGCTCCAACATTGTCCATTGGCTGCTTCGCTTGAAATTTCTGGAAAGATTGATTTGAGCAACCCCTCTCCGAGTGATTTGAGTTTAAGATCCACTGAGAGAAAAACCAAGAGCCCAAACTTAGACAGTGGTTTTTCTGAGTGAGAGTTCTTTGTACCTATTACTCTTGAGAGCTACGCACTCTCTAGACGGACGACTTCGAGTGTTGAAGAGTTGATGTCTTCACCGAGCCTGATCTTCAGCAATCAAGAGTGATTGTGGTACGCGAAGGTCGACCGAAGGTTTGGAGATCTCTGACAAGGATCTACCATGAGTGAAATCAACCTGAGTCTGATCAGCTATGTGTTGAAGGAGAATAGGGTGAAGAGAGTTTATCTTCAGTGTTAAATCATAGCCCCTCCAACCAGACATAGCCGTTTGGCAGAAGGGTGAACTGGCCTACCAAATTCCTCTGTCGCCATCGAGCACCACTGGTTTTATCTACTCTACTGCATTTCCTTCAGTAGTTATTATTCGTGCTCTGTGCTGATAGATTACTTGATCATTATGTTCTGTTGTCATCCCGTGTATCTGTGTTCATCCTTGTTCATTATCATCACATGTATTCGTTGGTTACCATCTTGTACTTCTGATTTCCTTGTGAAATCTTTCTATAGTATTTCGTTCAGTATCAATCATGTTGTGCCTCATCCTGCTACTTTTGTTTACATGTTGTATTACTCTCATTGTAGTTAAATATGTGATCTATCAAGCTCGTCCAGTTGTCAATGCCTTCACCGATGAATATGCTTCTGACGAAGAAGATTGATTCAGTCTATTTCCTTCGATACTCTATTCCGCTGCTGTGATTGGATTTTGTTTCTGTCAGATTCTGGGCTCCGCAGACCCTGTATAGATTCGAACTCTGGGGTGCGTGCGAAGAAATCAACCTTCCCAGTCTGCCAACTCGTCGACACCACAACCTAGCTCGATGAACTGGAAGGAAAGGGGACAAGGCAGTTTACCCAGGTTCGGGCCACCTTGCGGTGTGAAACCCTACTCCTGCTTTGCGGTGGATTAGCCTCGAGGTGGGCTAAGGATGAACTAGTACAGTGGTAGAACAGCCTCAGCAGGTGTGTTATTTTGTTTGTGTGAGCTGGTGAGCTAGTGAGGGTGGAATGGATCCGATCCCTCTCTAAGGTGGTGGTGCTGCCCTATTTATAGCGGCCTTGGTCCTCTTCCCTAAATGAAGGCGGGAAGGGATCCCACAACAGCCAAATTCGAAGGGAGACAACTGGTACATCTTATCCTGACAAAAGGTGGTCTCCGCCTGCAAAGTTTCTGGTCATGATGCCGCGGTGGGCTCGGCGATGACCTCCGTCCTGCCATCCTGGCGGTCCTAGTCTTGTTGCACGGGAATGGAAACCTTTGGCTGATCCCTCGGTACTCCGCACCTGCGCTTGCCTCTTTAGCACCAATGAGGAAACTGTTGCATTGTGCCCGCTGACGCCCGCCTGGCCTTGGTCGTCATGGCTCACGTCATCCGAACCTCACGAGGTGAGGGCTTGCATAGAAATCTCCGCTCCTCAGGAGCCAGCCTGAGGAGGCTGCTCCTTCTGGAGTTCTTAGCATCGTCCGCCTCGTGAGGCTTGGCCCCTCGCGAGGGTCTTGCGTTGTTGGTGCTGAAGGTGGGCCGTACCAGGACGTCGATGGAGCCACGCCGTGGGCCGCAGGCATGCAAGTCTGGGTACCCCCATTCCTAGAACACCGACAGCAGCCCCCGGGCCCAAGGCGCGCTCGTACTTGGCTTTGAGGCGAAGCCAAGGGGCAAGGGCGAAAACTCGTGGGCCCCAACCGCCCGCGGCCTCGGTCGACGTGCGGCACTTGATGGGACGTGACGTCTCTGCTTCCCCACACAACCTCGAAAACCGTTCGACTTGACTAGAGCCTGCTGCATGCAGAAAAACCATCATTACGTGGGATCGTGGAGGCCGGTGGTTGGCCTCCTTCTGGCTATAAATGAGGGGAGGGGCTGAGCCCCCTGCTCATCTCCATCTTTTCGCTGCCCGCTCCTCCTCCTTCTTATTTGTCTCACCATCTTGTCGTAGCATCCATGGCACCGACGAGAAAGTTCTCCGCCGCCGAAAAGGGGAAGGCCCCCAAGGAGGGGTCGGGTTCTCCGCCACCCAATAGAGGCCGCGGCCACCCTCGCAAGTATGCCGCGACCCCGGCGGTGACCCCTCGAGGGCGCGGGGGCGCCTCTTCGAGGGCCAGCGTTGCCTTGAGCAGCCGCGGCGGCGCCTCCTCTCACGGTGAGAGCAGCCGAGGACGGGGCAGCCCCCGCGATGAGGGGAGGCACACTGTGGTCACCCGGCCTCCTCGGCCGCGCTTCCACTCGGCGGACACGTTCCCGGAGTTTGTTGTCTGGTCGGATAGGCCCGCTTGCACTTGGCTCCCGCTCCCGCATTTCCTCGTGGGTGAGCTGCCGACCACGGGGCTTGATGGCCTCTGGCTGCTGCTACAGGGCCTCATGTGCTGGGGTTAAAGTCACCTCCGCAGGCAATGTCTCCTTGACCCGCGGTTGGCAGGCATTTGCCCGTGCACGAGGCCTAAGCGGGAGGTGCACCCTCCACTTCAGGTACGACGGCCTTGCGACCCTCTATGTGAGGATGTTCAGGGAAGACGACCGTTGTACGGGGTGCTTCCCGAAAGAAGACAACGACGACGACGGGCTTGCCCTTAGCGACGACCGCGACAACGATGAGGGTGAGCTTGCCCTTGGCGACGGCTGCGCTACCTCCAGCAGCGGCGGCTCCTCCTCTGGCGAGAGCACCAGCAGCGGCGGCTACAACCAACCACCACGCCGACGGGCTCGGATCGGGGAGAGCGACAAGCCGTCTCGTTGTCGTGCTCCGGTGAAGCGGGAGGGAGACTCGAACTGAGCTTGGGCGTCGCTGGAGCCTGGCCTCGGGAGCTGCCGCAGCCGTGCGGCCCACTTTTTTTGACCTTTCCTTTCTCCTGCATTTGAAAAAGGTAGAGGGCCCCGCTGGGGTGTGTAATGAACCATGGCGCTTGCGCAACTATGCTATGTTTGTTATCTTGATATTGTGTCGTGATACCCGTGTTTCTACTAGGTGCGGTTAGGGTAACTTAGCTCGATATGCTTGTGGCAGTCTTCCGTCTCGCGACGGCGTGCCTTTCCAGCAGCATCTTGCGAAGCTTCCTTCCCGACGACTCAGGAGCCATCGAGCCTCAGGAGCCTCCTAGCTTCAGGAGGCATTGTACAGCTACAGAGTTATTAAAAGGCCTGACAAGGCGTCTCGTCCTACCTCGTGCAAGCCCCCGGGCATGGGTTGGTTGTGGCTGGTGCACCGCGTCGCGATGCCCGGAGGCACGTACTTAAGAGGGTGCGCATGCCCACGAGCTCGTTTGAGAGCATCTCGCGAGGATAAAGGACGCCGAAGCCCTGGGGCAACAAGGCTTTGGTTGGGTGTGGTTGCGGGCGAGCCCAAGCGCACACACCAATCTAGCTCCCATGCGTGAGACACACTAGGAGGAGCAACGGGCAACTGCCGCTCCCCCTGGGGCAAGGTCGGAAAGGCGAGCAAAAAAGAGGGAAAACCCCGACACTTGCGAACAAAAGACGCGAAAACTCCAAATTTCATTCAAGAAGCTGAAAACCAACTACATAAAGCAAGCAAAAGAATAGCCGCGTCCCGCACCTAGACTAGTCTTCTTGTCTTCCCACCAGCACGGAGCATGGGGCCTCCACTTGGAGGCGGGTGGGAGCCCCCGTGAGGCCCAGGGGTGACCTCAGGAGACTCCGGGGCGTGTACAGCCCCAAATCATTGTTACGTGAGAGTGTCACGAGCAGAGACCTTCATAGGCGTGGGGCGTTGCTTCATGGGTAGAACTTCCGGAGGTGATTGATCTTCTAGGCGTTCTGGATGGGGACCCCGTCCTGCGTCTCGAGGCGCGTGGCGCCAGGCCTGGAGACACGGACGATCCTGCACGGGCCCTCCCACATGGACGAGAGCTTATGCAGCACTTCCCTAGAGAGCACCCGCCTTAGGACGAGATCACCCACCTCGAGCGTCTAGGAGCGGATGCTGCGGCAGTGGTACCGCCGCAGCTCCTGCTAGTACCTTGCCGCTCGGAGCGAAGCTTGGCGGCAGCGTTCCTCCCCCAGCATGAGGCCCATCCCCCGTGAGGCGTCCTGGCGTGCCTCATCAAACGCCAAGACCCGCGCGGAGCGATGCCTGATCTAGTGAGGGAGAACCGCTTCAGCTCCGTAGATGAGGAAGAATGGAGTCTCGCCCGTTGGCTTGGTCGTGGTGGTGCGGATGGACCACATCACGGACTAGAGCTCATCGAGCCAGCCCCTGCCGCAGGCCTCTAGCTTCTTCTTGAAGGTTCTTGCCTTGAGGCCTCTCAGGATTTCTGCATTGGTGTGCTTGGCCTGGCCATTGCTCCTGGCGTGTGCCACCGAAGCGTAGCATATCTGGTTCCAAGGTTAGCACAATATGTTTTGAAAAGGTTGCTGGGGAACTACGAGCCATTGTCGGTGATGATGCGATTAGGGATATTACAAACTGGCTCACGAGGCCCTTGAGGAACTTGACGGCCGAGCCGGCCGGGATGGTGCGGATGGCCTCTACCTCGGCCCACTTGGTGAACTTGTCGATGGCGACGTAGAGGTAGCGGTAGCCCCCGAGCGCTCGAGGGAATGAGCCCAAGATGTCCAGCCCCCAGACCGCGAACGACCATGAGAGCGGGATGGTGGATCTGCTTGGCATGGAATTGGCAGGCTTCACAGGATCTCACCAGCTCGGTGGCATCACTGAGCATTGTGGGCCAGTAGAATCCACTGCGGAACGCCTTGCCCACGAGGGTACGCGATGAAGAGTGATGCCCGCAGCCCCCGCGATGTATGTCGGCCAACATCTCGCATCCCTGCTCCGTAGAGATGCATCGTAAAGAAACACCGTTTGGCCATTTACTGTAGAGCTCACCGTCCCGAATGCAGTATGCAGTGGCCTGACGGGCCACACGCTCTGCGTCTTCCTCCTTCTCTAGCAGGGCGCCCTGGAGCAGTTACGCCTTGAATTCCTCGGTCCAGCACCCCTCCTGAGACTCGAGTGCAAGGAGCAGGCAGGCTCCCAAGGTCGGGCCACAAGCTGGGGCACCCGAGAGGGGTGCTGGGGGGAGCTCCTCCTGAGGCGATGCTGGTTCCTTGGTGGAGGGGGCTGCCGATGGCCTGAAGAGCCGCTCCTCAAAGACGCCAGGCTCCTTAGGCAGGCGCCGAGACGCCCTCTTGGCGATGTCGTCCACCTCCTTGTACGTGCCGCATGGCACGTGCTGCAATTCCAAGCTCGGGAATCATTTCTCCATTTTGCGTACCTCCTCGAGGTATGCTTCCATGTGCTCGTCCTTCGGCTTGTACGCTTTGTTGAAGAAGTTGACGAGGAGCTGGAAGTCGCCCCTGATGGTGAGGCGCCTCACTCCCAAAGCCGCCGCAGCCTTGAGGCCGGCGATCAGGCCCTCATATTCCGCGATGTTGTTGGAAACCTTCTCGCCCTGCTGGAAGCAGAGCTGCTGTAACACCCTGGATTTTTGCCCTTTTCTTTTTCTGATGATTTTCTTGGATTTCTTGATTTGATTTGCTTTTCTGTGCCTATGTGGTTCTAAAACTTGGGAAGATCATGTCTTCCTAGGTTTTATAGTAGCTTTTCACCCTCATCATCATTCCAAGATCATGTCATTGTCATCTTTGACCAATCCAATATTCTTTTTCTTGGGAAATTTCCATTTCTATTAAAGGAATAACCCTTAAATCCCTAGGTTGTGAAGCAACCTATATTTCTGTCACTCCCAAAAATGCCAAATTATTCTCATAAATTGTTTGGGTCATATCTTCCTCAAATATGTCAAAATCCTTCCTTGGCATCATCAAAGATAATTCACAAATATTCCTTTTCTGATTCTGCCCTAAGTGGTGGTTTGAGAAGGAAGCGTCATTTATCTTTGCTCAATTTATCCCAAACTTTTTGGATAGCTTTTACTGTCCATATCATTGCCCCATGCCAAAATTCAACTCAATTTGCCTAGTAAATATTCCTGAGCAATTTTTGAAAGTTCCTGCGTGAAGGAAGTCAGTGTGAAGGAAGTACTAGCTAGGCATATCCAAATGAGTTGAAATTTTGCAAGGTCTTTCATATGATCAAATCATGACTCTCCACAAAATATGAGCTCATGTAACCCTTCCATGTGAGCCCAGCTCCAAATCTTAGTTTCTGGTCAGATTTTCAGTTTATGAAGCAACTATATTTTATATTGCTTCATCTAAGATGAAAATTTTCCAAGGCATTCTCCTATCCATATCAACTCTCTGCACCAAGGTTTGGCCCAATTGATCAATCCATTTGCCCTGTGCAATTTTTCCAAGTTTCTGTCCAGAGCAAAGCTATATGAAGCAAGTGCTATTTTGGCACGTCCAAATGGCATGAAACTTTTTGGGTATCTTCATATCATCAAATTATTGGGCCATGCCCAACTTCAGCTCAACTTGCATCTTCATGTGAGTGCATCATCCAAATCTCTAATTCTAGCCATTATGGTGCATTCTACAGCAAGTACCATCTAAACCTCTCCTCTTAAGCTGATTTTTGGTGATCAACATTACCTTATGTGTGATATTCACCTAACAAATCTCTTCTTTGCCCCTGGACCGAATTATTTCTTCATTTAGACTAAGAGCACGATGGTCTATGTACTAGACATGGTCGGTCTGGCCAGAACGAGCCATTTTCTCCAGTGCCCGTGGTGATCAGGCTTGCGTCATGCTTAATTGCGTTCTCTGGGTCGTTCCGGCTACTGTTCCTGTCGTCTCCTCGACCTCAAACCATGTCCTGGAGCTTCCCCGTGATTGACTGCATCGCCCTGATTCGCTGCCCCGCCCTGAATCGATGTGGTGTGGTCACCGTCATCAGGCCCGTGTCGCGTCTAGCCTCTGTCCACCATTAGTGCACTGCTTAAGCTCGCTCGTGAGCTCTAGAACCCTCCCCCCAGGAATATATATAGCTCCCCCGACTTCTTACGCACCTCCCAAGCCTCCCCCATTCCTCATTTGCCCCCGGAGTTGCCTAATCTCGCCGGAGTTCGTCGCCGTCCACCATGGCCGCCTCGGCCTCGGCTTGGTTCCGACCACCTCGAGCCTCCTCTGCTCCTCCTACCACGTCCACCGAGTCCCCTTCGTTCCACTCAGCCGCCTCCTTGCCCCTCGTCGGAGTTGGCCGTAGCATCGAGCATCACCACCGCCCCACCCCTTTGTCCTTCTCCTGGCGCTACCATTCACCACGCCTCCTCACCTCCCCGGCAGCCGATTCTCCCCTGGATGGACGCGATGTGGTCTCCCGCGGTCCCGTCGGTGCGCTCGGCCGGGCCGGGGATCGCCGGAGCCGGCCGCCCCCCTCGCCAGAGCGCCCCTGCCTGGCCTAGCTTCTCCTTTGTTCCCTCGTGGGGGAGTGGGGGCGGGACAACATGAAGAAGACGAGCGCTCGTGCCCTCTTCCCCTGCCCGTGGACCCTGCCTGTAAGCTTCTCCCGCCCCGGGCCTAGGTACGTTAAGTGGAGATGGTTTTTGATTGAATACGTTTTCAAAGTCAGAAGGCGTATTTTGTTTCTATTACGGCTGAAAATACGATTTCCTTTTCAAAGACGTAATCTGCCGGAAGGCGCTTTCTATTTTCAGACGCCAGGGACCTGTTTGTGAGGATCTTTTCACAGATTAGTCCCTGATCTTCATCACCTCATAACTTCACGACCGTAACTCCGATTGAGGTGAAACCAACGCTCACTTCTTCGTCTTGTCGAGATCTTTCTGTTGGTGTCATTTTCACTAGGTGTTCCCATAGTGAAAGTGACAATTTTTCCCTTTCTTCTAATCAGCCCCCTCCGAGAGAGAACCGTCTGGCAAATCGTTCCGCGGCTTCACCGCACTTCTTCCCAGAGTCTTCGTCACCCCCAGGCAAGCCACAACAGCCACTTGCATGATAGCCATGCAGTAGCCATGGTTTCTACTTGAATATTTAATAAAAGTTTGCCCGTTATCTGTCTGCTTGTTTGCTACTATTGTCGCCATTTCGGTTATGCTCGTGGTTTCATGTTCACCTTATTGCTATGTCCCGATGCATCTTGTTATGTTGTACTACTTGCTAGTATTATTGTCACATGTTATGCTTGATAGTACTAGTACATGCTGGTAGTAGTGATGTACAGTCTGATGCATGTTTACCATATGTTATCAAGCACCGTGGTTATGCATGTTCCTTTGCATCTAGTTGGTTACATGCTTAGTTGGTAGTGTTCTTGGTATGTTCTTGCATGGTATTTCTTCATGATGCTAGTAGTCATGCTATGCTCCTGTGTAGTGTTACGATTATGCTCGTCAGTATGTCATGCTCATTTGGATATATGGTTCATTGTGGTTATGCTCGATGATTATGTTGCACCTCCATGCTTATGTTCATGTCATGCTTTGTAGTTGCATCATGTTATTTTTATATGGCTCAGCTTCTTGCATTCAAGTTTAACCGGATAATAATGAACTTGAACAACTGTTGGCTGAATCATGGTGCCACTGAATCAAGCTGACCAGTGCAACCACATTTGCCTTTTATGGGAAGGACCTAACTGGGTCTATTGTCATGCCTCTCGCCGGTGCCTCCAACGAGGGAAGGTTATGGGCGCGCGCTACCCTGATCAGGTAGGCGGACATAAGCCTTGTGTGCCCGTTGTTGTAGTTATGGTACCTTGTCCCCATTTGGGACCGTTTATGTTTTGCCACGACGGCGGCCATTGATGCCTTTGGTAGGCACGGGGCCACCCATTACTTAGCCCAAAGGGGAGTTGGTCGGAGTGGTCGGGAGAGTATCATGGCGGTAGATTGGTTTTGTCGAAACACCACTGGTCCACACGTATGGGAGTGCTGTTGTTTGTCTTGACTGCTTTTGGTTTATTGTGAGCTTGCAAGTACATTAAATGTACTGACCTGGCGTGTCATGCTAGTTTGCAGGTCGTGCCTGGATTGCTTACTTTTTGTTGTGGTTCCTGTGTTCGCGAGCTAGGATAAACGTTCCCACCAGAGTCCCTGCGGATTGGAGTCCATCATTGATGTTCGTTGTTCCGCTGCCAATAGAGGTTCTGCTGCCTCAAGTTGTTATGCTACTTGCATAGAGCAACTGTGCTTTGTGTAGCATCGCCGTGCCGGTGTTATTCATTGTAATATCGGATACCTTGTATTCATATTCGTGTGGTAATAGAGAGCTGGTTTGTTCTATGCTAAGAAGTGTCGTATTCCAGAAGACTTCACCTTGATCTCTGGGCTGGAGTACAGGGCGTTCCGGTTTCTCTGAGCCAGGGTGTCACATGCTTGGTATCAGAGCAGGTCTGGCTGTAGAGCGTCCTAGTCTGCTGGAACGTTAGAAAACGGTAATGTACGGTCTGGTTGTTGTCCTAGCTTGCTGCATTTGGTTGTTGCATTTGTTTGCTGCATGTAGTCTTATTCGGTTACGCCTAACCCCTGTTTCGTGCGTAGATGGCGGTCAACTTTCATGAGTTCAATGCCCTCCCCAGAGCTCCCGGTACCCCTCTCCTGCACCTCTCTGCTTTGCCACCCTCCTTTGGGACATGTGGTGCAGCATTTATCCCCGCGGAGATCTACCCCATTATCAAGTATTCCAGTTTTCCGTCGGGTGAAGAATCCTGGAGTATGTTGCTCATGTCCATCTACCAGCCTTGATTCATGTTGGTAAGCGCACCTACAACTTCCATGGTGGTTACGGCGCTACTGCCGAGCGTGCCGTCCAGCTTGCCACAATGGCAGCAATCATCGGTCTTCGTCATCAAGAGAGCATGGTGCAAGAGAATCGTGCTTACCACTTCTATCCCACCATCGTCGAGAACCCTAAGTGGACCAAGTTCCCCTTTTTCAACCCTCAAGATGACCAAGCTATCCTCGCCATGTCCCGTTACATGACGGCTGAGTGTCTTATTATTTTCGAGTTAGTCCGAGACGCCATTCGAGCCAGGAGATCGCTTGGTGCCACCCTCAGTCTCCGCCAGCTTCTCCAACCCCTCTGCCTTGTCCATTCGGAGTTTTGGAGTCAGCAATTCCGCTCGCTACTCCCTTAGCTTCTTCGTCAGCTCCTGAGCATTTGCTCAAGCGTAGAGTGTAGTCCTTTGTGTAGTGCATGTGCATTTGCTCTAGTGTCATGCTTGTGTGTGCCTGTGTGGATTAGTTTTTTAGCTTGTTTGCTGTGTGCTTTGTTGCAATCGATCATTTTCTCGTGCTTCTTCATTTTTAATCTTCGGTGTTACCCCCTTATGGAAAGTTGCTCATCAACAGACACCGGATCAGAAGAAGCCGTGAGAAGTAAAGATATACACCAAGGAACTCAGTTAAAAGCAATGAGATTTTCAGCTGACAAGCATCGTATTGCCGACATCCGGTCTGAATACAAAGTATATTCTGCTCAGACTTTCAATAACAAGTACTCGTTAGAGATACATCTTTATTGTAGCAATGATTAAACAAGCAGGAGAACAAGTTGGATCCAAGTCCAACCGTGCATTTCAAGTCAGAGGTATGGTCTATACACAATGATTGATTCTGCCATGAGTCAGATTTAAAACATGCGACACCCCGAAATCAGTCTGGATATGCAATGAATTTAGTAAGAAGGATGGTCGAACAATTCTTGACATACAAGTAATCAGCAACCGGAATGTCAGGAATATGTATATATATGTCATCCCGTTTGCAAAGAAAAGCAGCAACGTATTTCTCAGCGAAGCGTACAAGGCAAGATTCCTCAACATGCATTAGTAAGGTATGAATGATTTCCCATGCAAGGTATTCAGTCTTCTTCGATAAGGTAGTGCAAAAGCTTTTGGCATAAGGTACCGAGTCTTCCCTAGCAATTCTTTAAGGGGGGAAGCTTATGAGGTACGCTACCTAGCCGTCCTCAGCAAGATATCCGCCGGAAGCTTCGAGCACAGGCCATCTCGTCTTCCTCAGCATGATATCCCAATGGATTCCGAGGCAAGCTGCCCAGTCTTCTTCAGTACGGCACTGGTACGAGATATTAAGCAATGAATTGTCAGCATATGACAGTGTTTTCCAAGTGTCAGATCCGCAACAGTTGGGTCAGAAACAAGAATCAGTCAGAACAAAGGTATGCCTCGAGAATCAGATATTTGTTCATACAATGAGTATGCTGCCAAGTTCATGCAAGTCATTCACACAAGGAAGAATTCATGGTACGCATCACTAGTTATTCAAGAGGCAGAAAACCAGCGGGTGATGCAAGAATCGACAACTCCTGAAGAAAGACAATATTAACGCAACAATCTTGGTAGTAATTATCGAGATCAACCCCGCACACCCGACAAGGTGATGTTATTAATCCTGGCACTGTCTAGCATAATCAACAACAGTATTGAGATCTGTACAAACACATGTGAGCCGGATACATATACCAAAACTGGAGACATGAATAAGACCAGGATATGATTGCAAGGTAGTGCCCATGACAGTACTCAGGGCCGCGAAAATAATCAAGGATATATAAGGCCCCACTCTTTCAGTTAAAGATCCAGATGAGGAAAATAATAGTGAAGGAGCAAGACCAACAATACAGTAAGGACCTCGTAGCAAAGGCAACCAGCTCACCCACGTATGCTCAGAATCACAAGATTGAATACCCGAAGTCATCACAACCGACCCAAGGACAACTCAATATATTGACCTTAGTCACCATGCTAAAGTATCGCACAACCTACTATCCCCATGAGTATACCGGCAAAATGAAGAATCACTGTGAGAGCACATACTTTGAGGATTGTTATCTCTCACATATGGGAAGCAATTACAGAATAGTCAGTCGTGAACGGAATTCTTTGCCAAGATCACTGCCAGTCAAGTCTGCAAATGTTATCATCAGGAGATGGTGCATTTTTCTCTCAGTCACATCAAGCGACAGTCAAACCTTTGGTACAGATTGGATACTCAAGACTGTGAAGTCAGTCAAGATAAGTCAGAAACTCCTACAAGATGTCAGAATCCGTTAATGGAATAGGTATGATTCACATCACTGTTTTGAACTTAGAAGGCATGCACATATTCGAGCAGCACGATGCCTGGATAGAAGAGATCCTTGTTCCACGGGAAGATGTGTTCCCAACCCCGTGGAATATTCTCGGTACTTGATACAAGAATAACATCTCCAGCAAGGATCAATATCGAGAAGGACACGTATGTCAGATGATCTTTCGAACCCCAGCTCAGCCAGCAAATATGAAAAAAATTGAGTCAGTATGAACAGGAACATATGAGGAAAGTTCTATAGGAATGTCAGATACGGTGAAGCAAACCACCCGATATGAAGGCAGTTAGTCAGATCCAATTCAGTGGGAACATATTATATGAGAATGAATAAAAGAAACCCGAGTTGGAAACGGTTTCTTCAAGTCAGAGATTTATTTATCCTTGAGCAACCAAATCTCGAGGACGAAATTTCTTTAAGGGGGGAAGGTACAACCTGGATTTTTGCCCTTTTCTTTTTCTGATGATTTTTTTGGATTTCTTGATTTGGTTTGCTTTTTTGTGCCTATGTGGTTCTGAAACTTGGGAAGATCATGTCTTCCTAGGTTTTATAGTGGCTTGTCACCCTCATCATCATCCCAAGATCATGCCATTTTCATCCTTGACCAATACAATATTCTTTTTCTTGGGAAATTCCCTTTTCTATTAAAGGAATAACCCTTAAATCCCTAGCTTGTGAAGCAACCTATATTTCTGTCACTCCCAACAGTCCCAAATAATTCTCATAAATTGTATGGGTCATATCTTCCTTAAATATGTCAAAATCCTTCCTTGGCATCATCAAAGATAATTCACAAATATTCCTTTTCTAACTCTGCCCTAAGTGGTGGTTTGAGAAGGAATTGTCATTTATCTTTTCTAAATTGATCCCAAACTTTTTGGACAGCTTTTTCTGTCCATATCATTGCCCCATGCCAAAATTCAATGCAATTTGAGTAGTAAATATTCCTGAGCAAAATTTGAAAGTTCCTGTGTGAAGGAAGTCATTGTGAAGGAAGTACTAGCTAGGCATATCCAAATGAGTTAAAATTTTGCAAGGTATTTCATATGATCAAATCATGACTCTCCACAAAATATGAGCTCATGTAACCCTTCCATGTGAGCCCATCACCAAATCTTAGTTTCTTGTTAGATTTTCAGTTTGTGAAGCAACTATATTTTATATTTCTTCATCTAAGTTGAAAATTTTCCAAGGCATTCTCCTATACATATTAACTCTCTCCACCAAGTTTTGGCCCAATTCATAAATCCATTTGCCCTGTGCAATTTTTCCAAGTTTCTATCCAGAGCAAAGCTATATGAAGCAAGTGCTATTTTGGCACGTCCAAATGGCATGAAACTTTTCGGGTATCTTCGTATCATTAAATCATTGGGCCATGCCCAATTTCAACTCAACTTGCATCTTCATGTGAGTGCATTATCCAAATCTCTAATTCTGGCCACTATGGTGCATTCTACAGCAAGTACCCTCAAAACCTCTCCTCTTAAGCTGATTTTTGGTAATCAACATCACCTTATGTGTAATCATCACCAGGCAAATCACTTCCTTCATTCCCAAGCTTGTGTTCCCTCTGGACAGCACAAGCAGGTTGTTGCTGCTCTATTTCGTACCCATCTGCAAATCTCTTCTTTGCCCCGGGACTGAATTCTTTCTTCATTTAGACTAAGAGCACGATGGTCTATGTAATAGACATGGTCGGTCTGGTCAGAACGAGCCATTTTCTCCAGTGCCCGTGGTGATCATGCTTGCGTCATGCTTAATTGCGTGCTCTGGCTCGTTCCGGCTACTATTCCCATCGTCTCCCTCGTCATCTCGACCTCAAACCATGTCCTGGAACTTCCCCGTGATTGACAGCATCGCCCTGATTCACTGCCCCGCCCAGAATCACTGTGGCGTGGTCACTGTCGGTGTCAAAACCGGCGGATCTCGGGTAGGGGGTCCCGATCTGTGCGTCAAGACTGATGGTAACAGGAAGCAAGGGACACAGATGTTTACCCAGGTTCGGGCCCTCTCGATGGAGGTAAAACCCTACTTCCTCGCTTGATTAATATTGATGATATGGGTAGTACAAGAGTAGATCTACCACGAGATCGTAGAGGCTAAACCCTAAGAGCTAGCCTATGATGGTATGATTGTGATTGTGATCGGTCTTCTAAGGACCAACCTCTCCGGTTTATATAGGCACCGGAGAGGGCTAGGGTTTACATGGAGTCGGTTACAAAGGAAGGAAATATAATATCCGGATCGCCAAGCTTGCCTTCCACGCCAAGGAAAGTCCCATCCGGACATGGTCCGAAGTCTTGAGTCTTGTATCTTCACGTTCAATAGTCCGGACATTGTACACAGTCCGACTGTCCGAATACCCCCTAATCCAGGACTCCCTCAGTAGCCCCTGAACCAGGCTTCAATCACGACGAGTCCGGCGCGCAGTCTTGTCTTCGGCATTGCAGGGCGGGTTCCTTCTCCGAATACTCCAAAGATGCTTGTTTCGGCGAATAGTGTCTGGCCTCCAATCAATGTTGCGCTCCTCGGCTTCGATGCCTTAGTAATGAACATCTCCACGTGTCGAGTGAATGCGAGGAGTCGAGGCATTTTTGCATTTGCCACCCTCGATCCTCCGGGCGAACCGCCTATTTGAAGGGACGGGGATTCTCAGATCCAAACCTCACTCTCCCTCCCAGAGCCAGCATCCAACAGAGCGCTCCGCGAAAAGCCATTCCAACATGGCCAGCCGTCGCAGCTCTTCTGCTTGCCCTTCTCGTTCGAAGCTGGGGGATTGGGGAGAGTGTTCAGTTCCTCATAGCCATTTGACAAAGTTACAAACCCAAGGGTTTCTCCCACCGGCGTTCATGGTCTCCGTCCGAGCTGGAATAGCCTCTTATGACGGAGGAGACCAAGCTGAGGGATCTCCTAACCCATCTCCGGAGGAGCGTATATGTCTGATCCCTCATCTGCTGAGGGGCGTTGGGTTCCCTATCCCCCCATTTCTTCGCGGGCTCCTGGAGTTCTACGGCCTGCAGTTACACGATCTTACCCCTGGCTCCATTCTGCACATAGCGGGGTATGTTGCCCTGTGCGAGCTGTTTCTAGGCTGCGGACCACATTTCGGATTATGGCGGAAGTCGTTTCGCCTCGCCCCCGCACCTGTGGGGAGTCCCTTTGTCAAGTGGGCGGGGCCGAAGTATGGCGTATTGCCGAGACCGGATACCTATCCGGCACTCCTAAGAAGGCACCAGAAAATTGGCCTTCAGAGTGGTTCTATATAAACGACGTCCCCCTTCCGGATCCAGTCCGGAAAGGTCTCCGCGAGTTCAGCAATGCCCCGCCGAGGGCATGCCTAAGCTGGCGCCCCCGGGGTCCTCAAGAAGAGGACACGAAGGAAATATTCCTCCTGATGGACAGGATAAAGTTACTGGCCAAATCCGGACTGACGACAGTTGAGGTTATGGCGATATGCATAAGACGGGGAGTGCAACCGCTCCAATATCGGGGTAAGCCCATGTGGCATTTCAACGGGGAAGATGACGCCTCCCGCTGCGGCCGTAAAGGCCCGGACTCCGCTACCGCTCTGGCAAGGATATTGCCCGATCTGTACAAAGGGGAAGAGGAGGAATTCCTTCGCATAAAAACGCGGGAAGGATTCTCCATGTACAACCCCCCAGCATGGGTAAGTTGCCATTCTTTTCCCCCGCTTTGCTCTAGCGTTCTTCTGCTAAGATTACTTGCATCAATGCTTCTGGGCAGGAATTAAGGAGGGCCGTAGAAGGAATCTTCAGCCCCTCCCCGGAACCAGAGGACCCTGGAAGGGCCCTAGATCCGGGACTTAAAGTGGATCCGGATATCACTGTGGAGCTT
Source organism: Aegilops bicornis (assembly GCA_021605145.1). Taxonomy (NCBI): domain Eukaryota; kingdom Viridiplantae; phylum Streptophyta; class Magnoliopsida; order Poales; family Poaceae; genus Aegilops; species Aegilops bicornis. The sequence goes on along the minus strand of CM038671.1, from coordinate 566,448,645 downwards.
GTCAATGGGGTATTTTATCAGGCGAGCTGGGATGGCGCCCTAGTAGCCATTACGGCCGACTGCCCCGGACTGCTCGCCTCTTCATGTGTAAGCCGAACTAGGAAGCCCTGTCCTTCGAAGAGGACTCCCCCAGGTGTTATAATTTACCCTTGAGGCGCCGTTCTATTTGCAGGTGTCACGGAGGAGTCCGGATCCGCCGAAGCCGGAGGCCAACGCGTTAGCCGCCCTGAGCTCGGAGCGTTTGGCTCCCACGAGGGGCGATGGGAAGGGTCCGGCACAGTTCGATGTCCGGCCGGACATACTGACGGGCCTATTGGAGCGGGCTCCGCTCTCGGAGGAGCACCGCTCATTAATGAGCACGGTGCTCCAGAAGATTTCATCCCCTACGAGCGGTTTGAATGAAGCATTTGAAAGTCTGCTCAGAGGCTTTGAGGTATGTAGTGAAGAATACACTATTTTTGGCTGTGAAGCACGCATTAGGTGTGCTCCATATAGACAGTAGCCCCTGAGACACTGGTTGCCCGCCCTAGGGGGCAAACGGGGGATCATAAATCAATGATTGCGCTTAAATGTGTGCAGGTACCTATGAGTCCGGCCGCCCGTCTGCGTGGAAGTTTACGAATCGACTGTGCAGATTCGATCGATTGATGCCGATATCACGCTGGTGAACGAGCGGCTGGACAAGTCACAAGGTATGTGCACTGCCTTCCTTTGTATAGGAAAATATGGAGGCGGCATGATATTAATGTAAGATGTTCGGACTGCAGATGGTGCTGCTGCCGTGGAGGCCCTGAGGGCAGAACTTGTCCAACTCAAGGAACAAGCTCGGTTTAGCAATGCGGCTGCCCTAAAGGCGACCGAGGAACTGAGAGTCGAACAGGCTGCTCATCTCCGAAGCGAAGAAAAGATGGCCGAAATGGCTATGGAGTTAAAAAATGCCGCTGACCGGTATGAGCTCCTTAAAAAGGAGCATAAGGATTGCTTGGCCGAGCTGGACAAGGCACGCAATGCCACCAAGGAAATATGGACCAAGCTCAGGGGTGCGCAGCAGGAGCTTCAACAGGTCGGTAAAATCGTAGCTGGAGGTTCCTACTTGCTGCGGACGAAGTTTTTCGATCCGAAGTACGCTCCCCTGGATGGACGCTGGAGTCCTGCGGACGCGTATGTGAATTTGGCGAAGAGTACGGCTGACGCTGCCAAGTTCTTTGAGTGTCAGGGTGATAAGGAGGTGGAAAAGCTTTTCTGGTCGCAATTCAATGCTCCCACTCGCCCGCTGCCGTTAAATGACAAGATGGCTGTCAGAAGGAGCTTCACAGCTGTCCGCCTTGCAATGCGGTCTGTGATAGACCATCTTTGGCCGAAAGGGCCTGAGCCGGACAGTTACTTTGGCTTGGTGCAGCAGTTCCTTGGGGCCGTGCCTCGGATCGATGCCATGAGGAGGTCGGCGTGCATAGAGGGTGCGTGGATGGCTCTTGCCCGCATTAAAGCCTATTGGACGGATATGGAGGCCAATATTATAGCGACCAATATCCGGCGGGGGCGATTCCGCCGAAAGCACTACTTGGCGCAGGTCACAGAAGGTGCCCTACCGATAGAGGCGCAAGGTTTCAAGAATGTCTTATTCGAAAGTGATGAATCGAATCATTGTAAGAAACAATGTTAGTTTGGTTATAAGGCTATATTTATAATTTTGCCCGAAAGTATTATTGTGTCCCTTGTGTGGCCGCTACATATATGTATATGAATGTTTAATCCGAAGACAGCAGTCGTTATTTCATCCCCACGCAGGCAATGCGGGGTGTTCAAAAAATATGCTTAATCACACTTGATCCAACGTCTTGGTCCATGAAGGAGGTGATCGCACGTCGAACTAGGCAACCAGACTATATAGCTGTATCACTTTCGCTTAGCCATGGGAGTCTAATGTTGGGGCTACTATGTAGCCCCTGGTACCTTCGCGTGCATCTGAATACGGGCGCGTGTGTACATGACCGGGAAACGGTCCTTCATTAATGCGGAGGGATCCTAAAGATTCTGATAAGTCTTTGAGTGGTTGAACAGTCTCTCGCTGCATCTTGACAGTCAGTTTTCGGCTTTCTCTACTGAGGTTCTCGTCCGAAATAACCAGGGCACAATCGCAGTAGTTCTCCTTTGGCCACCTTAGCCGATAGTAACGGAACGTAAGGCGGCAAACCCAGGAGTCGGGCAAACCCAACATTTGACCAAAGACATGATTCGGAGCTGCCGCATATAAGGCCAAACTCGTGACGCCGAACACTCCCGAGGGTATTCGGACTTTATAATAATTGATGGGCTCAAGAATGCCCATTAGCTATAAACCCTGTTTTTTCAGGTACGTGCGTTAATCTGTCGTGGCGAGATGCCAAAAATGGCAGTATCCTCTGTGGGTATGGGACCCATGGGATTGTTGAACAACAAGAGGCAATAAAAAAGGTTTACACTGGGGCTTAATCTAAAAAGAAACCTGTTGAACGGGCCCCGCTGCACGCTCTGCGCCTTTTGTCTCAAGCAGCCGTATCCTGGAAGGGTATCGCGCGAACATTGCCTATGGAAAAAGGAAAACTCGTAGAAGAGCACAACTAAGTATGCCATGGATAATAAAAGTGTAAGATGTTGGCCTGCCCATAAGGTCGAGCCAACTTTGGGACTGTGTTAAGTATTTATAGCCCCTGGTGTCCGCTATGGGATTACATACACGGTGCCCTAGTTCAATTTTATCCGGGCGACCGGACTCGTCTAGCCGAGTCTGTGGTCTTTAAGGACCAGTCATGTTTTCTCATGTTGGAGGTTGCTTATAGTCCGGCCGCGAGGGCCATCGCGTGCTTCTCTCCGCATGACGAGCGCTCTGTTAGTCCGCTAACGGTGATGACGCCACATGGACCGGGCATCTTAAGTGTAAGGTAGCCATAGTGAGGCAATGCGTTGAAGCGGGTGAAGGCCATTCTTCCGAGCACTGCGTGATAGTCGCTTTGGAAGGGTGCGATGATGAAGAGTAGTTCTTCGCTTCGGAGTTGCTCGAGAGCCGAATGTTACCTCCAAAGGCGACGGAGCCTCTCGCTATTTTCTTCAACGCTCGTATCACCCCTTCAAAGGTGGTGCTGCTTTGGTTAATTTCGGATGGGTCTATCCCCATCCCGCGACAAAGGTCCTCATATCTTAAATTGAGACTGCTGCCACCGTCCATAAGGACGCGGTTGAGACGGTATCCATCGATTATCGGGTCAAGCACCAAGGCCTTTGATCCTCCGTGCCGAATACTAGCTCGGTCATCCGAGTTATCGAAAGTGATCGGATAAGGCATCCAGTGGGTAGGCGTGAGTACGATGGGCTCTATATCGAGCGCGTCTCTATGCGCGCGTTCGTGCCTCCTCATGGATGTGTGATTCGCGTGGATCATGTTCACTGTTTTAACCTCTGGCGGGAATTTTTTCTGTCCTTCAATGTTCAGCCGGCGAGGTTCATCCTCGTCTTCACTTGGTGTTTCCCTTCCCTTGTGTTCGGCATTTAATTTGCCGGCCTGCTTGAAGACCCAGCACTCTCTGTGCGTGTGGTTTGCAGGTTTGTCAGGGGTGCCATGAATTTGGCATAGTCTGTCTAGGACTCTATTCAGACCGGACGGTCCCTCTTTGCTGCCTTTAGATGGCTTGTTTTGCTGATTAGGTCGAGAGCCCCTGAATCCGGCATTAACCGTCGTGTTATCCGGGCACTCTTCCTTGTTTTGGCGTTTGTTTTTATGACGCCGTGGCTTCCTGTTGCCATCCCTTATTTCGGATGTGCTGGGGTCGCTAGTGTCTTTACGGGCTAGCCGGCTATCTTCTCCCGTGCAAAAGCGGGTCATAAGGCTTGTTAGGGCTGCCATTGTCCTTGGTTTTTCTTGGCCGAGGTGTCTGGTGAGCCACTCGTCACGGATGCTGTGTTTGAATGCTGCTAAGGCTTCGGCATCCGGACAGTCAACAATTTGATTCTTCTTAGTGAGGAATCTGTTCCAAAACTTGCGGGCGGATTCTCCGGGCTGTTGGACTATGTGACTTAAGTCGTCAGCATCCGGAGGTCGGACATAGGTCCCTTGAAAGTTGGCCCTGACAGCTGCCCTCGAGTTCCTCCCAGCTCCCAATTGAATTTTCGGGAGGCTTTTCAACCAAAGGCCTAGCTGGTCCCTTCAGCTTGAGGGGAGGTATTTGATGGCGTGAAGGTCATCCCCACGAGCCATATGTATGTGTAGGATAAAATCTCGATCCAGACCCACGGGTCCTGCTGCTCCATCATATGCCTCTATGTTCACAGGTTTAAAGCCCTGTGGGAATTCGTGGTCCAGTACTTCATCGGTAAAGCACAGGGGGTGAGCAGCCCCTCTGTATCTGGATGTGCTGTGGCATGTCGTTGGATGTTGTTGTGTCCGGTCTTTATTCTGGACTGCTATTCGATTGGCGTAATCGTTTTGGCGACCATAGTCCTTCGCGGGTGCGCCCTTTGGATCCATAATGGACCTGCCGCCGCCAAATTTTCTTATTCGGGTGTTCATGTGTATCAGTAGCCGCTTTGTTGCGGTTATGAAGTGGTACAGCTTCGTCATCGAATTCCGGCAGTAGCTTGCATTTTGGATAGCTCTTTGTATGGCGATCATCGCCGTATCTTTCTTCAGTGTCTAGCACTTTATTCCATCTACGGTTGAGCTGCTTTCTGTGCGGCCTTGAGCCGTTGCTTCTGCTTCTTTAGGCTTCTTGCGGTGGCCATAATCTTTCTGTGGAGGTTATCTCGTTCCACGTGTTTTTCCGGGGTTGAATCGTTATCTGGACCGTTTTCCTGTGCTGGTTTGTCTTGATGACCTCGTCCGTCGAGATCATTGTCCTCGGGCGTCTGTTCCGAATTGTGTTCTGGGTGACCTGGTTCTTCCTGCTCCATCGCTGGGTCCGTATGGTCGTTGTTGCCTTTGGAGTTGATTGTATTATCGATCCTTTTGGCGCTCTTGTCAATATTTTTACTGTTGCTGGACTTAGAACGGCGTCTGCGCCGTCGCTTTGGCTTTTGTCCGGGGGTTTTATCATCCGGACTGTCGCCTTTGTCCTCTTTGGGCATATCCACCATGTGTACGTCGTGTGACGAGGGGGAAGTCCGGTGCCCCATAGATTCCGCATCCTCTCCTGCATCGTCGTCTATACCGTCGATGTCTTCGGAGTCGAAGTCAGGCACGTCGGTTAAATCATCGACCGTGGCTATGAAGTGGGTGGTGGGTGGGCAACGAATTTCTTCGTCGTCCGCTTCCCACTCGAACCGGACGTAGTTTGGCCCAGAAATTTCTGTCAAAGAGAGAGTTTTCAACGAGTTCAGCATGTCGCCAAAGGGCGAGTGCCGAAAAATGTCCGCGGCGGTGAATTCCATTACCGGAGCCCAATCTGGCTCGACCGGTTCGGGAGTGCGCGGACCGGACTCAACATCCAGATACGACTCCGGGGGTCCGGAGTCATAGGCCACCACAGAGGTAAGGCCCGTGTTTGGCTCCAACGCCGATGAGTGCGCGACCTGCGGGGCGGGGTCCAGCCCTCCGTCCTCAGGCAACGCAGCCTGCTCCGGATTTAGGTTCGAGGCTACGCGGGGCGATACTCGAGCTTTGTCCGACAGCAGGTCTAAGCCGTGCTCATCGTGGACTGTCCGGTATCGTGGTTATTGACGATGGTTGAAGGAGCCATCGAGCCTAATAGCGACGCATACAGAGGAACTCTCAATGAAAGCACCAATGTCGGTGTCAAAACCGCGGATCTCGGTAGGGGGTCCCGATCCGTAAGGCCAAGGCTGATGGTAACAGGAAGCAAGGGACACAGATGTTTACCTGTGTTCGGCCCTCTCGATGGAGGTAAAACCCTACTTCCTACTTGATTAATATTGATGATATGGGTAGTACAAGAGTAGATCTACCACGAGATTGTAGAGGCCAAACCCTAAGAGCTAGCCTATGATGGTATGATTGTGATTGTGATCGGTCTTCTAAGGACCAACCTCTCCGGTTTATATAGGCACCGGGGAGGGCTAGAGTTTACATGGAGTCGGTTACAAGGAAGGAAATATAATATCCGGATCGCCAAGCTTGCCTTCCACGCCAAGGAAAGTCCCATCCGGACACGGGCCGAAGTCTTGAGTCTTGTATCTTCAAGCTTCAATAGTCCGGACGTTGTACATAGTCCGGCTGTCCGGATACCCCCTAATCCAGGACTCCCTCAGTCACCGTCATCGCGCCCGTGCCGCGTCTAGCTTTTGTCCACCATTAGTGCACTGCTTAAGCTCGCTCGTGAGCTCTAGAACCCTCCCCCGGGAATTTATATAGCTCACCCGACTTCTTAAGCACATCCCAAGCCTCTCCCCATTCCTCATTTCCCCCCGGAGTTGCCTAATCTCACCGGAGTTCGTCGCCGTCCACCATGGCCGCCTCGGGCTCGGCTTGGTTCCGACCACCTCGAGCCTCCCCTCCTCCTCCTACCATGTCCACCGGGTCCCCCTTGTTCCACTCAGCCGCCCCCCTTGCCCCTCGTCGGAGTTGGCCGTAGCACCGAGCATCACCACCGCTCCACCCCTTTGTCCTCCTCCTGGCGCCGCCATTCGCCGCGCCTCCTCCCCTCGCCAGCGCCCGATTCTCCCCTGGACGGACGCTCCGTGGTCTCCCGCGGTCCAGCCGGTGCCCTCGGCCGGGCCGGGTATCGCCGGAGCTGGCCGGCCCCCTCGCCTGAGCGCCCCTGCTTGGGGTCGCTGTAAGTGCATCTAGTGCCCCTTAGTGATTTTGGTGTATTGAAGACTTATAGGTTAAGGGACTAATGTGTTTATGCGTGTACACAGGTCTATAAGTCTATGAGGAGTTTGATATTTCCAGATAACGTCGAAAGCTAAACATGAAGTTCTTCGACTGAAGACTTTGTTATTCTGAAGACTTTCTGAAGACTTTGAAAGTGAAGAAATTGGTGTGACCTTGAAGACTTGGTATTCATTCGAGGAACATGAAGCGTGAAGACTTTTGTTTTCGTAGTTTCGATTTCTCTTTCTTGAGTCATAGGAAACACCATACTGTTAAAGGGGGTTGAGGAAATACTAAGGAAAATTTTCCATGTGATGCTCAACTCAAAATCCTACACCTACCAATCCCTTCGAGTGAAGCCATTGGAAATCTCATACAGTTCAGTCAATTTCTTCAAAGGATGTAGACAAAGTTCTTCCGGTCGCCGAGGAATTTGTTCTCGACTTAAGGAGTTAGGAATTCGCCAAAGGCGAATTGCCTACACAAAGGAGGAACATGATAGCCCCGAGGAATTTGATACTCAAATTTCGACCGTTCTTGTGCTACGCCACCTGTCCCAAAATATCTTATCCACCTAACGGTCATATCATTGAAGGGCATTTATGTCTTATCATATCGGATCGCTCCCTAGGCTATAAATAGCCGCTTCTCACAACCACTAGCTGGTTGGCTGCTCCGAGAGAAACTGACACTTGTCAATTGAGAGCATCCCATCCTCCGAGGACTTTGAGTGAAAATCATCAAGTGAGGAAAACCCAAACCCAAACACCTACAAACCCAAAGTGATTGAGCATCACTAAAGAGATTGATCCTGCATGGATCCGATGCTTGTTACCTTTGAAGATTGTGCTTCTTCCGCATAGCTTAGGCGTCATGGTCTAGAGCATCCAAGAGGAATTGTGGATCGCCGAGTGACCGAAGTTTGTGAAGGTTTGGAAGTCGCTCAAGACTTACCACGAGTGATTGGACGAGGTCTGTGTGACCTTAGTTCAAGGAGAATACGGTGAGGATTTGGTGTCCCGAGCTGCGTGCTCAGGATCGGGTGTCCGGACTGTGTGTCCTCGAAGTTTAAATACTCACCGCTTCCAACCAGACGTACAACTGAGACAACAGTTGGAACTGGTCTACCAAATCATTGTCTTCACCAAGATTACTGGTTCTATTTCCTCAACCCTTTCATTTCCTCATCACTATGTTAAGTGCTTCATCATATCTGTGTTTGAAGACTTTGACTAAAGACTTTCTCAATTTCCTCAGTTCAATTTCTTTAGTCTGTTTGTCTTCATCTTGTGTTATCATGTGATTACGCTTTCTGTACTCTGTGCTTGTCCTCATTTCATCATGATGACCATGCCTGTATTCTGTTATGCTTACTTATGAGTACTTATTCCGCTGCAAGTAGTTCTTCTCTAAGGAATTTCCTCACCAACAAATTCCTTATTGAAGAATTCATAAAAATCGCCTATTCACCCCCCTCTAGTCAATATAACGCACTTTCAATTGGTATCAGAGCAAGGTATTCCCTTGTTCTGTGTGATTTTGGTTTAACCGCCTGGAGTTTTAGTTATGTCGACCGCAGGTATGATCAAGGTCCTTGCTGGCTGTCCTACCTTCGATGGGACAGACTACCCTACTGGAAGAATAAGATGCGAATGCATCTTGAGGCAATTGACAACGATCTCTGGTATGTTGTGGAAAATGGTGTTCCCTCTGTCTCACCCACACTAAACGCTACCGATGTGAAGAGATTCAAGCAACTCGATTCTCAAGCTTAAGAATATCATATGTGGCCATCTCGAGCAAAGGACAGTATGGAAGAGTGAGTGTTTTGGAAACCGCTGCTTATCTGGGATAGGCTGTCCAAAGTGAATGAAGGAGTCTCAACTCAGCATGACTCTCGAGTTGATGTTCTTCGCAATCTCTTCAACCGCTTCAAAAGACTCGACAATGAAAATATTCAACAAACCTTCGATCGCCTCACTGACATCTCAAATGAGCTTCAAGCGCTTGGTTCCAATCGACATCACCGACCATGAGGTGGTGAAGAAATTGTTGAGATCGCTTGATTCCTCATTTGATACTCCGCATTGATGATACAAGAACGTGCTGATTACAAGTCACTTGATCTCATTGATATCCTCGAGAGGCTAAATACTAATGAGTTCCAGCTTGTCAAAAGAGAGATCTCTATGGTTCGAGCTATGGCAGATCACGTGCCTCAAGGCCAAGGCGTTGTCTCGAATCAATGTGAAGATTCCGGTAGCAGCGTTGGTGATCCCAAGAATTGAGCCGAAGCTAGCACCGCTCGTGAAGAAGTTTGAAGTTCTCAAGACGTGGCCGCTTTGGAAAATCCTCAAGGAGCAGTGATTCCTCATCCAAAGGACTACAAGAGAAGGCTATGCCACAAATGCAAGAAACCTGGTCACTATATTCAAGATTGTCCTCGATGGGAAAAGGAATTAAAGAAGAAGAAATACAAGGATTACAGCTCGATGACGCTAATAATAAGAAGAAATCGTCAAAATCTTCATCATCAAAATCCTCGAAGTCTTCATCTCACAAGAAGAGCAGCTCCAAGAAGGCTCGGGCATTCATTGGCAAGGAAATGGACTCTGAGGCTAAATCTAAGGAACATGAGGAAGAGGAGGCATCTGAGGAGTCCGAGTCTGGTGTGGCGAGCCTGGCTCTCGCTACTGCTTTCGTCAGCAAGTCTATCTTCAACTCTGAAGAAAATGACCTCACCAACAAGGCCGATGAAGATAATGATGACTACGCTCCCACCTATTGCTTCATGGCAAAGGTTGCCAAGGTACTCAAATATACCTCCTCTGAATCTAGTGAAAATGAATCTGATGAAAACCTCAAGCCCAGCTACTCTAAACTTGCTAAGATTGCTGTGAAACAACAAAGGGCTTTTGAGAAGGTTCAAAACATGCTAGACAAAAGTGATGATATGTTGGGTGAAGAAATGGATCGCACTAAAGCCTTGACTGAAAATCTTCAGAGACTTCAGACTAGGTTTGACAACCTTCAAGGTCATCATAACACTCTCTTATCTGATCATGAGAAACTTTCTTATGAATTTCTTCAGAGAAAGCAAGATCTTGAGAAGCTAAGAGTGAGTTATGAAGATCTTCAGAAGGAGCGCGATTCATTACTTGCTCAACAAATCAGCTTCTCGTGAAGAATTTGTTCCTCCATGCTTAAAGTGCGTTGAACGTGAATCGCTTAATTCTTCACCTTAATGTTCAAATGCTTCAATTGTTACAAATTCTTCACCTGCCTCGCTATCACTAATTCCTCATCCGAGGACATTGCTAGTATCACCGACAATGCAGTTTGAAGGAATTGTACATGACAGTGCATGTCTGAAGCCTCAAAGGGCATCGACTCTCTGTGATGTGTTTAAAAGCAGATCCTCAACAGAACCCTAGGAAAGAGGGTATTGCCTTTGAGAGGAAAATCAATGCCGATGGTACATATCGGAATCTTGAGCAAGTACCCCAAAACCTCATGGGTTGTCGCAAAGGGACCACCAGTTGATCCATCTAACTTATCTGGCTTTACATGTGAATATCCTCATTCTTCTGATGAGTCATTTGACTCCAACTATAAACTGTTCAAAAATCAGAATGGTGAAGTATTTTCTAGATATGTTGGCACTAACTGTAGGAACGGTTCCCTCTATGAAGAAAATATGGGTTCCCAAAAGGTGCCTTGAAAGTCTTCAGGTGAATGTCCTCATGACACCACCTGTGAAGAATAGGAACCCCAGATCAAACTCTTCATATGGACCAAATTCTTCATATGGATCCAAGTCCTCATACGGACCAAATTCCTCACATGGATCAAATTCCTCAAAAGGATCAAAGTCCTCATATGATTATCATTATGCTAACAACTCTGTTTCGCAGGGTAGAGCTAAGGGCTATGAATATGTGCATTATTCCTCAAACCATTATGTTCATAAGTCCTCGAAGAATTTCTCTCCTTATTCATATGCTTACCCTAACCCCTCTTATGTGAAATGAAATGGTCTGGCTTCTTTGCCACCATTCTCATATGGAGCTCGCGGGGTGATGAACTCTTTGCCACCCCTTCAGATGTGATTGGTGAAGAAAAAGAACTAATATCTTCTATAGGGTCAGGTCTCTAGATGTGCTTTAACGTCTGAAGAATTTCCTGGGGGCCTGACAAAAATGCCTGAAAGGACACAGGCTAATCATGAATAAATGAACTTTCATTTCACACGTCCTCATGCTGCTATATCTGTTTTACTGCTTGATCAAATTCATCTGATGAATTTGATATCATATTCTTCACTGATGAAGTATATGAGTTCGTAAGCTGTACTAATTCATCTGCAGGATGATCAACCCAAAACCACTGAGTGGGTCCTCGATAGTGGATGTACAAATCACATGACTGGTGACAAGAATCTATTGATGGATGCTCCCTTATCACCATCGCATCTGAAGCGTATCATCTTTTGGCCGACAAAGGCAAAAGTCGTATTGGGTCTAGGTAAGGTTGCAATCACAAAGGATCGACACATGGACAAATTCATGCTTGTTGAGTCCTTAGGATACAACCTTATGTCTGCATCTCAATGCTTTGTGATCTTGATATGGTTGTTGTCTTTGGCAAGTATCGTTGTGTTGTGGTTATGGAAGTCGACAATTCCAAAGTCTTCAAAGGCTTTAGGAGAGGAGCCTTGTATATTGTTGATTTCTCTACAGACCCGCAACCAGCCGTGGTGCCTACTTGCAAAGCTTGGAAGGCTGGCTATGGCATCGATTTACTTGGTCACGCAGGCATGAGGAATTTGCACACGCTTGCGAAGAAGAAGCATGTCATTGGCATTGAGAATGTCAAATTCCTCAAGGATCACTTGTGTGGAGCCTGTGAAGCTGGAAAAATGACCAAGGCCAAGCATCCAGCAAAGACTATTGAAAGTGCGTTATATCGACTAGAGGGGGGGGGGTGAATAGGCGATTTTTATGAATTCTTCACTGAGGAATTTGCCGGTGAGGAAATTCCTTAGCGAAGACCTACTTGCAGCGGAATAAGTACTCAAGAGTAAGCATAAAAGAATACAAGCATGGTCATCATGATGAAATGAAGACAAGCACAGAGTACAGAAAGCGTAATCACAGGATAACACAAGATGAAGACAAAAAGACTAAAGAAATTGAACCGAGGAAATTGAGAAAGTCTTCAGTCAAAGTCTTCAAACACAGATATGATGAAGCACTCAACATAGTAATGAGGAAATGAAAGAGTTGAGGAAATAGAACCAAGAAGGTTGGTGAAGACAATGATTTGGTAGACCAGTTCCAACCATCTGCCCCGCTTGTACGTGCGTTGGAGCGGCTGAGTATTTAAACTCGAGGACACACAGTCCCGGACACCCAGTCGCTAAGCACGCAGCTCAGGACACCAAGTCCTCACTGTATTCTCCTTGAACTAAGGTCACACAGACCTCGTCCAAACCTTCACAGACTCGGTCACTCGGCGATCCACAATTCCTCTTGGATGCTCTAGACCATGACGCCTAACCGTCTGGAAGAAGCACAGTCTTCAAAGGTAACAAGCATCGGATCCACGCAGGATCAATCTCTTGATGATGCTCAATCACTTTGGGTTTGTAGGTGTTTGGTTTTGGGTTTTCCTCACTCGATGATTTTCGCCAAAGTCCTCGGGAGGATGGGATGCTCTCAAATGACAAGTGTCAGTTTCTCTCGGAGCAGCCAACCAGCTAGTGGTTGTAGGGGCGGCTATTTATAGCCTAGGGAGCAGCCCGACATGATAAGACATAAATGCCCTTCAATGATATGACCGTTAGGTGGATAAGATATTTTGGAACAGCTGGCGCGCAACATAGCAACGGTCGGAAATTTGACTCTCAAATTCCTCAGGTCTATCATGATCCTCACTGTGTAGGCAATCTGCACTGGCGAATTCCTAACTCCTCGGGCCAGACAAATTCTCAATGACCGTAAGAACTTCGCCTTTGTCATCAAGAAATTGATCGAATCTGTATGAGATTTCCAAAGGCTTCACTCAAAGGGATTGGTAGGCGAGGATTTTGAGTTGAGCATCACATGGAAATTTTTCCTTAGTATTTCCTCGACCCCCTTTAACAGTACGGTGTTTCCTATGACTCAAGAAAGAGAAAAACGAAACTACGAAAACAAAAGTCTTCACGCTTCATGTTCCTCGAATGAATACCAAGTCTTCAAGGTCACACCAATTTCTTCACTTTCAAAGTCTTCAGAAAGTCTTCAGAATACCAAAGTCTTCAGTTGAAGAACTTCATTTTTAGGGGTCGACTTTCTCTGTAAATATCAAACTCCTCATAGACTTATAGACCTGTGTACACATAAACACATTAGTCCCTTAACCTATAAGTCTTCAATACACCAAAATCACTAAGGGGCACTAGATGCACTTACAATCTCCCCCTTTTTGGTGATTGATGACAATATAGGTTAAGTTTTCAAACGGGGATAAACATATGAAGTGTAAATACTGATATTGAGGAATTTGATTGCAAGATATAGAAGAACTCCCCCTGAAGATGTGCATAGTGAGGAATTTTCTTTTGAGGCAATGCACATTTGAAGAGTTGAATCATGGAGATCTCCCCCTACATCTTGTAATTCATACACGCATTTGACATATAATATGAAGAATTTGAAATGCATGACGAAGTATGGTGACTGATGTAATTCAGCATGCGAGTATTAACATATAATGAGGAATAAGCATGCAGAGGAACACATCAAAAGTATCAGAGCACCATCGGGTTTAATATTACAACTCGATCCAATAAAAGTTTCAGAAGAGCGAGAGTTGTAACTTAGCGAAAAAATGCCCATAACGCCCATATAATAGACCCGCTTGAAGACTAACTAAATTTCTCCCCCTTTGTCATCGAATGACCAAAAGGATCGAAACTGAGGACTAACGCGCCTGAAGAATATCAAGTTGATGGAGGAGCGCCAGCGTTGTTGGGGTCGGTTGTCGTAGTAGGGCCTGCTGCAGTGTCGTCCAAGTCTTCATTTTCATCAGTGTCGCGCGATGAAGAGTAGGAGTCGGCGACCAAGGAAGGAACCTTGACCTTCTTATATTTCTTCGGAGGAGGTGCAAACCAGTCAAATTCTTCCTTCAGACCCATTTTCTTCAGCTCTTCTTTGCTATAGACATGAGAAAGAACAGCCCAGGTACGATTGAAGGTTTCATGGAGGTAGTATTGGTTTTTCTTCACTGCATTGTGTGTTGAGGTCATGTTGTGAAGAATTGAAACAAACTGACGCTTGACCCATTTATGATTGCGATCAACTTTCTGATGAAGACTGAGGAGTAACTCACGATCAGTCATCACCCTGGGTGCTGAGGCTTGAGGATTTTGCTTGGCAGAGTTGTTGGCGGCAGAGTCATGTGTGGTAGAGTCATCATTGGTTGAATATCAGCCTTGTAATTGAGTGAAGACCTTGTCCTGATGAACCTCATAATCCATGGTGCATAAGGCTTCAGCTCAAATGGTGACATAGCAATATTCGCCAGAGTCCTCATGAAGAAATCATGGAAGTTGACGGGAACGCCATGAATGATATTGAAAAGCATATTATTCATGATGCCAATGACTTCTTCATCATTTGAGTCGTTTCCTTTGATAGGACTCATTGTCTTCGTCAGAATGCGATAGACAGTCCGAGGCACATACAGTAATTCCTTGACGAGGAATTTGGTTCGAGGGGCCTGCCCTGGCTTCAAAGGCTTCATCAGCACTTGCATGTAATGATTTGTAAGCTCAGGTTCATTGTAGACGAGCACCTTCAAGGGGAGGACTGAGTGGGAGGGCACGAAGCAATTCAGTTGTTGGTGCCTTGTAGTGAGTATTTTCTAACATCCAGTCCAGCACCCATGAGTTCACATCTTCAGAATTTCCTGTGATGTGCAGCGTCGCATAGAGTTGAAGAATGAGTTTTTAATTCCAATCACATATGTCAGTGCAGAAATTTAGCAATCCAGCATCATGAAGAACACTAAGGACTGGCTCAAGCTGGCAGGAGATTCCATGTCCACGTGAGGAATGTGTGCATGATCGAAGACTTTGTCTTTGTTGAATAGCACTGAGGAATAGAAATTGGCTTGACTAGCAGTCCAGAAACGCCTCTTCCTTGTGCGAGCAGAGTCATATGGGTTGTAGTCAGTGAAGAACACATGCTACGCCGAAGAAATCTTCAGCCTTGAACTTTTGCTTGCTTGAGAATGGATCCTTTGGTTTGGGCAGAGGAGTGTCAGTGAGTTGCATCACAACCTCAGGAATCGCAATCTCAGGTTCTTCAGGCTGAGGAATTTCTGGTTCCTCTTTAGTGGCAGTCTGCGTGTTCAAAGGATCAACAACATCAGTTTCTTCAGCACTAGTGGCTGGAATTTCTTCATGCATATGCGAGGCGAGGTGAGTTTCTTCAAAAGAGCCCATTTGAACGCTTGATGCAGGGGACTGAGGTATTTGTTGTAGTGGGGTGAAGAGTGGAGGATTGGGGTGCTGACTTTCCCAAAAGTCATCATTCATCACTGGCGTAGTGCATCCAATATCCACGTCTTCATCTTCAATTTCTTCAACGCCAGCCTCTTCAGCTGTGAACTGAGGCATTGGCGAGGAAACAAACGGCGTTGAAGGGATCGCATCCACTTCAATTTCTTCATCAATCTGCTCTGATGAAGCAGCATAATGATTTTCTTCATCAGATCCGCTAGGGATCACATATTCTTCACCAAAAGGAACAAGGTCCTTTGATGGCATGGTTGAGATCGGAATAGCATCAATGGGATTCTCAAACGAGCTGGTCATAGGCTTCCTTTTCTTGAGTCAAGAATCAAGGCGATTGATGCTTTCCTTTTCTTCACTGCAGCTCGCTCTGTAGCCTTGGTCTTCTTCACATCTGATGCAGATGGAAGGATAGGAGTTGGTGTAGGCGCAGGAGGAGCTGAGGAATCTGGTTGATTTGCCTCAGGCGCAACTGATGCAGTTGCCTTGACTTCTTCATTTCTCTTCAGGCGCACCACTAGTGGATGCCCTGGCAGTTTCTTCAGCGGCTGGAATGGAGTCATCAGCCCTGGAACTAGATTTTTTCAGCGGTCCCGAAAGTCATCGGTGGTCTTGGCATGTTCTTCAGTAGGGTGAGCAGAGGCTTCAGCCTGAGGAACTTCTTGTTGCGTTGGAGCTGCAACATTGGTGAACTTCTCAGTCAGTTTAACAAACCTGACTTTGGCTCCTTGCCAATCAGCATAGTAGGCGTTGAAGTTGTCGCTGAGGGCTTTGATTTCAGACTGAATTTTGATGAGTTCATCAGTTGTCATTTTGACAACGTTTTTCCTCAGGAACTTCTCTTTCCTGAACTGAGCCTTCTTGATCTGTCTGGCCTTCTCAAATTTCCATTTCTCTTCAGAGATGAAATGGGTCAGCATGTGACTTTGGCCAGGAGTCAAATGAAAATCAGGCATAGGGGTGTCTGGATCCTTGTGCCAGAGATCAATGTAATCGAGGATCATCTTGTCGGTGTTCTGGGAACGGGGGTACCCAGACTTGCCTGCCTGTGGCCTGCGGCGTGGCTCAAGGGGTGGCCCAGTACGGCCCATCTTCATCGGCACAAGCTCAAGACCCTCGCGAGGGGCCAAGACTCGCGGGGCGGACGACAGGAAGCTTCCTCAGGCACGGCCTCGTCAGGCTGTCTCGCGAGGAGGCGGAGAGATCAAGGCGGGGTACCTCACGAGGTGCCCATGACGCAAGCCATGACGACCAAGGGCGCCAAGCGGGCGCCAGCCCGCGCAGTGTCCTCATTTCCTCTTTGGTGCAAAGGAGGCAAGCGCAGGCGAGAGCATCAAGCAAAGGCACCCGTTTCGGTGCAACAAGACCAAGACCGTCGTGAACGGCATGAAGGAAGTCATCGGAGCCCAAGCCAAGGCCACCACTCGTGAGCCTTTTACAGGCGAGGACCAACTTTAGTCAGGATAAGAGTACTAGATGTTCCCCTTCAAAATGGCCAATTGTTGGCGCCCTTCCCGCTCAATATTTGGGAAGAGGCCCAGGGCCTTCGCTGATAAATAGGACTAGCCACACACAGAGCCGGGGGCATATTGAATCTAGAGAGAGAGAGAGGGAGCGACTGAACTCCCCCTAGCAGTTCATCGCACCGGCCAAGAACAGACCCTCGCGAGGCTGTTCTTCCTTGTATTGTTCTTCATCAGCCCCTGAGGCAATCCACCACACCACACACTGGAGTAGGGTGTTACACCACAATGGTGGCCCGAACCAGTATAAACCTTGTGTCTCTTGTGTTGTTCCTTTGGTAGTTTAGATCCTAGCGAGGTGACGAGGTGCAGGTAGGTAGGGGGCGAGATCTCCGTGCGCACCCCAGAGTTCGAACCTAGAGGGTCTGCCGGAACCCGAAATCCGACATTTGGCGCGCCAGGTAGGGGTGCGCTGGAATCCACCTTCTGCTGCTGGCCGCCGTCATCGTCATCATCATGTCCGGCGCAGCAGGCGGGCAACCTGATCCTCGGGCGGCCCGCCCATGCAGCCGCTTCGCCCGGGCGACCCCATGCCCTAGGCAGCTCGCATGTCCGCAGGGCGTCATGGGTCATGGGCGACGCGACAGCAGCGATCACGTCGCCATGGCGCGTCGTCGGCGAGGGCCTCCAACCACGCTGCGGCCACGACACCGTACACCCGACGGGAGCAGGCGAACTCAAGGGCCGCGCTGACGGTGGCCCGAGAGCTACTGCAATGCAGGCTGTTGGAGGGCAGCCGCGACGTGCTGCTAGAGCGGGTGGCAGAGCTCCTGGGCTTCGCCGCCTCGGGGGCTCACCCCTTCTGCACCCAACTCCCACCTCAGGTCCAGAGTGGCCCACGCGGAGGCTCCACGACGCTCAAGACAGCTCCAAGCGGACTCCAAGGCCACCCCTAACGCTAGCCAGCCACAAGACCGGGCCAGCAAGTGACGCTTACCTCCACCCCGGCCAGCGAAGAAGGACTCGCCACGACCCACGGCCCTGGGCACATCGCGCTACCACCCCCAGGTGGGCGCCTCAAGCAGAACTGCGTGGCACACGGAGCACTACGGCGCAGCCTTCGGGATGGTGGCCCTAGAAGAGTACGTGCCCCACATGATGGATCAAGGGCACGCGCAGGAGGACAAACATGGCTCGCTCCTCGGCCCAAGCTGGCGGGACGAGGCGCCAGAAGCTGAGCTCTTCCAGGAGCCCCAGGAAAGCCCCGTCGGCTGCGTTGGAAGCAACGATTATCGGGTACCGCTAATTCCTCAGGAGCAGGCATACGCTAACCATGGATCGCAGGAGGTACAGGTCGCCAAGAACGGACGATCGCCCCCACTCCCGCAGCTTCCTACCCCTCAGAGGAGGGCGCCGGGGCTGCAGGAGAGGGGCCGAGATCCGCATCACCACTGCTGGCGTTCGGAGCAAGGCGTCCTCAGGAGGTAGGCCCTCTGCCGGGGAGGTGCCTCAGGGCCTACCCCTGGCAGAGGACCCGTGGTCGTCGGGGGAACCGCTGACGACCGCTCTACCCCATCGGCGGCGTCCTTGGTTTCCGGTCTTCGTCGGTGGCACTAGAGTGTGGTGCAAGGCGGGGCCCTCGTCTGGCGATATGAAGCAAGGCCGGTACCTGTGAAGAAGGCCAAGTGCCTGTGAAGCTCGCTGCCCGTGACACTCTCACGTAATAATGAGTGGGGCTGTACACGCCCGAGTCTCAGGGGTGCCGGCCTCAGCCCCTGGGCTCCCTCTCACGCCCGATGGCAGCACTTAGCTCCGCTACTGGTGAGAAGACGTCCAAGACTAGACTAGGTGCCGGACGCGGCCTTTTTCTGCTTTCCTTGCTTTTCCCCTTGGCTGTCGTTTTCCCCGTTGGATTTAAATTGGATTTGAGCTTGAGATTTGCATGTCTTCGGGGAAGGGGTGTTTAGTCTCGTTCGAGCAATCTCTCGCGTTCTGGTTACCACTTTGCCTCAGCTGCCTCCCCTCGTGAGCCCCTCGGCCGGGCCAGGCCTAGCTTGCGTGCAGCCCGAACTGCCGACACCGCGCCCTCTCAGGAGGTCTTCATTACAGGTTCAATGGGCTCGTTCAGGAGACCCTCAGGACATCACAGCCCTCCGCAGGCTATCTCGAGGCCCACGCGGGTCGAAGGTAAACAAACCAGCCAGCTCGTCGCAAAGCCAGCCACTTGGCGCAGGCGTATGGGTGATATCGCATCTACTAATACGCTGAATGCAAGTTTTTACATGAGGGGCTCCCCCTCCCAAAATGCTCTTACAACCTTCAGGGCAAAGCCCGAACTCTATCTGCGCAGGGTAAGAAAGCAGGAACAACACGCGGTCAGTCGGATAGATCCCCCAATGCATCCTCAAGGACACCTCCTGAATCATCGCTGGCCTCGCCATCGCTCTCCGCGTGCCAGCGGTGGCTGTGGCCGTTCACCACGCCGCCTTTCATCAAGAGCCACGACCACGCCCGTCGTTGTCGAGAGCGAAGGCCCTGACGAGGGCGTCCACGTTGTCTTCCACCCAGTGCGCCAGGTCGTCCCGGACGGCCTGGGGTACTGGGGCGATGGCGGCGTCAAAGTCGAAGTTGGGATCCATGTTCCGAAGATGGCTGAAGACGCGAGAAAAGGCGCGCTCGAGCAGGGCGCGACTCCTTTCCTCCACCAACCTGTTGGCTCGCCCGATCAAGACCTCCAGCCTGCGCCACCACGCCGCTGAAGAACCGAAGGTTGCCAAAGATAGTTGATCGCGTGAGGCTCGCCAAAGCCCGCCTCGCAGATGTTACCCAAGGCAGTGTTAGCTCTCACCCGGAGCGTGGAGAGCATGGGGCCATGCTCGAGCTCCAGGAGCCGCCCCAGGCGTATCTCGTCCTCGCTTACGCCAAGAACGGCCTCAGCCTCGTCCACCCATTGACGGAGAAGAAGCGCCTCGACGCGGGAGGTAGTCAGCTCCTCCCGTGCCACGCCGAGGGCGGCCCGGGAAGCATCGGCCCGCCGCGTCACTTCATCCAGCTTGGCCCTCAGGGCGGCGGTCCTGCCTTCAGCCTTGACCCTGATCAACCCCAGCCTCTCTTCGAACTCGCGCTCAAGGTTCACAGGCCGCCGCCACCCGGCGCTCAACCTCTTCCAAGACTCGGGCCTCGGCGCAGCGACATCATCCTCCGCTGCGGCCACCAAGCGCTCCCTCGTCTCCAGACGCTCACGATCAAGGCGCGTTGGCTCCTTCGGCAGCCACAAGGCCTCCTCACGCCTCTAGAGCTCTGCCTGGTCAACCGAAGCCCCTTCATCGATGCAAGGGCCATCTCACGCAGCTCCACCTGCTGCTCCAGGGAATGGCACCAGGCCTGGAGTTCCCGTGCCCGCTCCTCCGCCACCTCACGCCACCGGTCAGCCTCTCGGGCCTCCTCGACGACCCGGGAACGAGCCTCCCGAGAGGCCGCCAGCGACGCCTCGGCTTCCTCATTGTTGAGATCACGCTGGTGGCGCTCAAGGGCAACAGCCACCTTCAGCTCGCGCCTCTCTTCAGCCTGGCGCAGGCCCTCGGCCTCAAGGCGCGCGTCTTCGTCAGCGAGCTCTTCACCAAGCTGGCTCACCGCGTCAGCCGCCCTCCGGAGAAAATCTTGGCGAAGAGCGCGGCGCTCCCGGGCGCGCTCGAGCACGTCTTCTGCGTCATCATCCGCCCCAAGTAAGCGCGGGGGGGGGGGGGCACGAATCAGCACTCCCCCTCTGGGCAGGGGGCTGGGGGCTGGCGCCCTTGCGATGGACGGGCACGCCTCGCCAGAAGCCCGGCCTGGAGTCAGCCCATCCCCAAATGAAGAGCGCAGGGCTGACCTCAGCCAATCGCCATCCACGACCAGACGAGAAGCCCAAGGCAGGCTGGCTATGCCCCGAGAAGGCTCACGAAGGAGGGTCGCGAGGTGCACAGAGCCGCGATGACAAAGCACAGGATGGCTCACCTCTCCGACCGCCTCACCACAAGGGCTCGCTTGAGCCTCGAGCGCCGAAGACGGTGGAGAGGGCGAAGCCTGGGGGGATGGCTCCTTAGCCATCTCCGTGAGCTCGGCAGGAAGGGCCATGCAGAGCAAGGATCAGCTAAAGCAACGGGAAGATCAGGAACTAGGAAAGGGGAAGGCTTACTCATCAATGGCGAAATACTTCCTGCGCTTCAACAGGCGGCAAGGATAGTCGTCACCCAAGGCCTCCCTTCTCTTCCGGAGAGCCTCGAAGTCCATGCGGAAGCGGCCCAGGAGTTCAGCACAGGGGTCGGCCTGCGACGAGGAAGAAGCACCAAGGTGACCAGCGTCAGGGGTGTCATCCTAGCGCACGCCGCCGGTCGCCTCACCAAGAAGGGTAGCTGGGGCCTCAGGGGCCTCGACCGCGGGAGCCAAGGGGTCATGCTCAACGCCTTCAGCAGCAAAGACGGGCCTCAGGAGCTGCCACCTCAGGAGTGCTACCTGGCGTCGTCATCCCGGGGGGGGGGGGGGCCCACAGCCACCAGCGTCCCATGCCTCCCTGCTCCACCACTCGAGGAAGGACCACCGTGGGCGACTGGAAGGGCGGTCACCGCCACTGGGTTCTCGCGAGGCCCCATGAGGCCTGCGGGGCGCAGCCCCCATTCGTCGAAGCTGGGCATCTGCTTCACAAAGTCACCCCTGCTCGAGCAAAAGTACAGCAAAGCACCCCCTTGCCGGATGATGCCGGGGGAAGGGTCCCCAGTTAGGACCAGGATCACCTTCCTCAGTGCTTCAGGCGTCAGGTCCTCCTCCTGGAGCCTCATGCGATCCTCACGACCGTCGAAGGCCCACATCCGGCGGGAGTGACACTGGAGAGGAGCAATGCGGCATAGGAGGAACTCATTCACCACCTTGGGTGCCGTCACGCCGAAGCGCCTTGGCACGCATAAGCGATGCAGACGAAGACGCAGCCGGGCTCGTGGAGCGCCTCCTCGCCCCATTGAATTGGGGACAACGGCGATGTTGGCTCAAAAGGGGCTGGGCACCCCGACATCCACGTGACAGCCACCGCTATGGAACCCGGGACGCCGGGCGGAGGAAGGCTGAAATCAATCCTGAAGCCGCCAAGCTTCGGTGCGGTAATGAAGCCCACGCACTTTGAGCATTGGGTGGGGTCGATGAGGCGAGAGAGAAGAAATGACGCAGCAAGGCAATCAAGGAGGGATGCCCATCATCGCCACGCATAAAGGCGAAAACGGCAAGAAGAGTAATGGATTCAGGGCCCAAATGCATCATATGGATCTGGTAATTGGAAAGCACAGCGTTGAAGAAATTGGAAAAGGGGGGAACTAGTCCCGCCCACAGAGCATCGGCGAAATACTGGACCTCGGTGACTATTCTGTCAATGGAGAAGCGAGACGCGGGCCAGGCCGTCGTCCTCCCGCACTCGTTGAAGATAGTGGCCAGAGCGAGCTGACCTTGTCCAAGCCTTCTTTGCTGAGTATGATCGATCGATCGACAACAGAGCTGCCGTCGGCGACGCAAGTAGCGTATGAGGCACATGCTTCTTCCCTTTCCCCTTCTTCGTCGGAGCCATGGCGACAAAAAGGGGGAGGATTCGAGATTGGATTGGAAGCGGAGACTGGGGCTGGAGAGGAGGAAGAGCAGGAGACGGTCGAGCGGCGAAAAGAGGGATGACTGTGTGTAACCACGGGTCTGCCTAGCTGGGCCCAAAATAAGGAAGCGTGGGGGAACAGGGACACCCACGTCCAATCAACCGCCACGCGGTGCCCGAGGCCGCAGGCTGTTAGGGCCCGTGGCGCTTCACACTTTCCCCTTCGCTTCTCTGCTCAGCCAAGTCCAGGCACGCCTTGGGCCCGGGGGCTACTGTCGGCGTTCTTGGAACGGGGGTACCCAGACTTGCTCGCCATGCTCGCTGGGCGTGGCTCAAGGGGTGGCCCAAGACAGCCCATCTTCATCGGCACAAGCTCAAGACCTCGCGAGGGTCCAGACCTGCTGGGCGGACGACAGTGAAGCTTCTCGTGCACGGCCTCGTCAGCTGGCTCATGAGGAGGCGGAGAGATCAAGGCGGGTACCTCACGAGGTGCCCATGACGCAAGCCATGACGACCAAGGGTGCCAAAGGGGCGCCAGCCAGCAAAGGTCCTCATTTCCTCTTTGGTGCAAAGGGGGCAAGCGCATGCAGAGCATCAAGCAAAGGCACCCGCTTTGCAGTAACGAGACCAAGACTGCCAGAACGGCAGGAAGGAAGTCATGGTGGAGCCCAAGCCGGGCCATCACCAGAGCCTTTGACAAAGCGAGGACCAACTTTAGTCAGGATAAGAGTACTAGATGTTCCCCTTCAAAATGGCCAATTGTTGGCGCCCTTCCCACTCAATATTTGGGAAGAGGCCCAGGGCCTTCGCCTATAAATAGGACTAGCCACACACAGAGCCGGGGGCATCTTGAATCTAGAGAGAGAGAGAGGGAGCGACTGAACTCCCCTAGCAGTTCATCAGACTGCCAAGAATGCACTCATGAGGCTGTTTCTTCCTTGTATTGTTCTTCATCACCCTCGAGGCAATCCACCACACCACACATTGTAGTAGGGTGTTACACCATAATGGTGGCCCAACCAAGATAAACCTTGTGTCTCTTGTGTTGTTCCTTTGGTAGTTTAGATCCTAGCGAGGCGACGAGGTGCAGGTAGGTAGGGGGCGAGATCTCCGTGCGCACCCCAGAGTTCGAACCTAGAGGGTCTGCCGGAACCCGAAATCCGACACATCTTAGGATCCAAAAGCAGTGGCACAAGTGTGCCTTTGGCTCTAGCGGCCCTTTCTTGTTTGTCTCTGATGATTTCTGCAAGTTCATCATCATCAACTTCATCGTCAGATGTCACTTGGAAGGCAACCTGTTTCTTCTTCGGACTTGGCCGAGGACCTCGTCCAGTCGTTGCCTTTGTCTTCAGCAGAGTGGGGCCTGATGAAGAATTTGGTGCAGCTGAGGAACTCGCTGAGACACCAGAGGCAATAGAGATGCCTGCAGTCCTTTGGCACGTGGCCAGATGCATGTGTGCCGAGGACTTTGGAACAAATGCCGAGGACTTTGAAGGAGGAGCTGAGGATTTTGGAGGAGCTGGAGCAGCATGAGGAACTGGCCGTGATGGGTTTGAAGATTCTGGCCGTGAGGCCATTGCTGAGGAACTTGGCCATGAGGGCACAGTTGGTGAAGCACTTGGCTTGTGCGCGGGCTTCTTTGCCATTGATTTCCTAGGCTTGGCAGAGGCCTTAGTGGCGTATGCAGCAGAGTCTTCATTGAATTTCCTCACTGCTTCTTTGGCTTGTCTTGCCAACTTGGCTTGGCGCTTGGCCCAATCTTCAGGAAAGTCATCACCACGCTTGATGCTGTTGGGGCTGGGCTTTTGGCTGTGCCAATGGAGCTCTTGGGCATGGAGGATTATGCTAATTTCTTCATATACTTTGGAGTTACATACTTGTACTCCCTCCATTCTCTTTCCCATCTCCTTTAAGTCCTCTCAGATGCGCACCTTTGCGCTGATTTTTGTTCTCCTTTCCTAACTTGGCCTCATCAGTGTGCAATAGTCAGCAGATATGTCCTCGTGTATTTCAAAAGCAACATGACCTCAGCCTCTTTCCTCCTTTCTGTGGCTTCTTACCGTCTGCCATATTATTCAGCTTGAGGAATTTGAACAATCGAATTCTCCCAAGAAGTATGCAACTTTTCTTCGAGGAACGCTGCAAATGAGTTAAGTTGATGAGAACCTAGTGATTCAAAGAATGGACATGAGTACCGTGGAACAGAGTATAGTTGCGAGGAATTTTGGAGAGGTCATATGCGTTCTCGTAAGGTTTTTCAAAAGAACAAGTTTGAGGAATTTGACCAGATGAGTTTTGAAGAATTTCACTAAGCGTTCTTTGTCTTAGGTTGCAGAGTTGTATAGATCGAGGATCCACACAATTGAGGAATCTTGAAGAAAAATGATGCTTAGAGAAACGAATCAAGAACAGATGACTAGTGAGGTGTTTTGGGTGTGAGGATTTGAAGAATAAAACACCTTTGAAGATTTTATAGAGAAAATTTGAATCAAAAAAGGGCAGTAAAAGTAACTTTTAATTACCCTAGATGAAGAACACGGCGAACAGAGAAGTGTAGATTTTAAGCTCGTCAGTTCAGATCTTCCACGCCCTAACTCGGCGGAGGAAGACAACTACGGCGGCGGCGGAGTGAAGATTTCCGCGTCGGGCTGAGTATGACGGGCGGCGAGGTCGAGGCAAGGAAGCTCTTCCTCACCGGCATTTATGGAGTAGCGGCGGCGCTTAGGGTTTGAGAAGCTCGAAAGGGAGAGAGAGAGAGAGCGGTCGAGCGGAGTAAAGGAAGTGAGGAAGGGAGAGGGGTATTTATAGTCGTAGTGAAAAACTGTTCGCTCAAGATTTAGGACTTAACGTGTCTCGACCCTTCTCATTCGCTTGACATGTGTCACCCACGCATCAAAAAAGTGGAGATCGTGTTAGATCATGGGTGAATAGATAAGTCTATCGTAGGAAGCGGAACGGTTTGAGCGGCAAAGCCGAAAATTTGGATAATATTAGTTTTAAAGTTCTGTTCACAATTTCTTCAACTAACAAAGACACAGTGAAGATTTTCAACGAGTTTCAAATAGAACGCACATGAAGAATTTGTGAATAGATTGGGTTGAGTATAGCATAGAGGGGTAAGGGTCCGATCACATTCACTTAGCAGAAAATGCAACTTGAAGAAATAGCCATAAGTGAATGCTGTAGAGAACATAAACCCATATATATAGCCAATGAAGAAAAATGATGGAAATAGTGAAGATTTTGCAAGGTTGAAGAATTTGAAAAACTGAAGAATTTCAAAACTGAGGAAAAACTCAAATTGAAGATTTTCAACTTTGGTGGTGGCGTGATCCACCGTATAAGAATGATGATTTCAGACACCGCTGCATAAATTGTCGAGGGTTCTCGAGAATCAAATTCTTCATTAATTTCTTCACACTTAGAGTGTTGTTCTTCATTGATTGAAGAAAAACGCTTTCTTCATGTGTTGCACATCTAAGTCATCAATTTTGCATAAGTGTTAGCATGAGTGTCCTTTTCAAAGAACATTCAAGATTCTAAGATATTTAGCTCACACCGCAACTTGCTAAATCTCTTCTCATCCAAGGGCTTTGTGAAGATATCGGCTAGTTGTTCTTCGCCTTCACATGCTCGATGGAGATGTCGCCTTCAACACATGATCACGAAGAAAATGATGATGAATCAATGTGCTTTGTCTTCGAAAAGCTGAACTGGTTGTGAGCAATCTTGATGGCACTCTCATTGTCACAAAGAGAGAGGCACATTCTTCACGTTGATGCCGTAGTCCTTGAGAGTTTGCTTCATCCATGCAATTGAGCACAACAAGAACCAGCAGCAATGTACTAGCTTCCGCAGAGACAAAGGATACGCATTGCTTTCTTCGAGGACCAATGCACCAAAGATCGTCCGAGGAAATGACAAGTACCAGATGTTGACTTGCGGTCCACACGATCACTAGCATAGTCGAGTTAGAATATCCAATGAGATCAAAAGCAAAGCCCTTGGGGTACCATATAATCCTAGTGTTGGTGTGTGAGCTAGATATCGAAGAATATGCTTCATTCTTTATGGTGTGATTCCTTCGTGTAGCTTGAAATCGGGCACACATGCAAACACTAAGCATTATATCTGGCCTAGATGCACATAAGTACAATAAAGAACCAATCATGGAGCGGTATACCTTGTGATCAAGTCAATACCATTTTCATCGATTGCATAGATGGCCATTTGTGGGCATAGGAATTTTGACGCCTTTGCAATCTTGCATGCCGAATTTCCTCAGAACATCTTTGAGGTATTTCTCCTGAGATATGAATATGCCATTGCGCTGTTGACGAATTTGAAGACCGGGTGTGTCGGTGTACTAGAGTAGGGGTACCCTAGTATCCCGAACTTGTGCACGGGCGGTTGCAGCCCTCCGCGGCAAGGCTTACCGGCTGACCGCGAAGGTCCTCCGTGGTTCCTTTGGAGCCATTCAAGAACAAAGTATTCCAGCCAAGGAGACAAGGCCCCGGCAAGAGGAGCTTGACGGGAAGGCCACCCAAGGCACCTACAAGACAAGGCCCCGGCAAGAGGAGCTTGCCGGGAAGGCCCAATGAGCGACAAGCTTCCGGGCGCGACAAGACAACAATCATGCAAGGCGCTTGTCAGCGCTGCACCACCTCTTCAGAGCTTCCACGCTTCCAAGCATCCACTAACGTGTCGCCTCGACCTTTCCAGGTAGCGGTGGCGAGAGGTCTGTGCAGCCAGCGGTGCGAGGTGGCAAGCGGCGCCGACAAGATTGCCATCGTGGCAAGCGGTGGCGCTCGATGGTCCCTGTTTGCACCGTTAGGGCGACGTGAGACGGGCATTTAATGCCTTTGTCCCCGCCGCCGTGGTTAGGTATGGTACTGTTACATCGCATTAATCGCATAAGTAGGTGTACCAACCACTACTTTTCCATTTGTACCCTTGTTTACGCTACACCGTCAAGACCCCTTCAAAGATATAAAGGAGGCCCATGCAACGTGAGAGGGGGTCGGTTCCCCCCACGCCAGCCTCAAGTTAGCAGCTGGTGTGTAATCAGAGCACTCAAGCGCCTCTGAGCAAGAACTCAATACACATCACACATGCAGCAGTAGGAGTGTTATCTCTCCGGAGAGCTCCGGCCGGGTAAACCTCTCGCGTGCTTCGCCTCGATCTGCTCTTCAGGCGACCTCCGCTCCCCGCCGAACCGAAGGGGCTCGGTCCGCCGGGTCCCATAGGTGTTCGTGGGCCGATCAGCCTGCCCAAACTCAGGCGCAGAGGAACCAACCTGCACTCTAGTTGCGCCCTTACTTTGTTTCGAGTCCGCCAACAACTTAAGTGAGCTGCGATTAGTTGGCGACAAGGTTACTTTGTCGGAAGCGGTACTGCCAAAGAAGTTGCCGACGCTCAAGACTGGGGCCATGCTCGGGGGCTCACAACACAAGTTCCCTAAAAGCGAGGGAAAAAAAACATACAAAGGAAGGAATCAAGTAAAGGAAATAACATAGCAATTGATACCCAAAATAAAGTTATATTACAAGATAGCTTGACGCAGCTCTAATGGATTGTTCTTATGACATGACCAGCAGCGGCAAGAGAAAGAGAAGAACGGGCGCCTAATCCACGCTGATCGCCCTCAACCCTCTTGATTCCGCTCACCCACATCCACGATGGGTGCGACAAGGGTCTTGAGCGCCCACATCAAGATCCGCGGCAAGGACTTGAGGACGTTGGTGAGGTTGAGGCCTGGATTATGGAAGGCCACCTTCATCAAGACTCTTGAAGAGCTCCCGCCAGATCTCGGGCGCGACTCCTCGGCCAGCTGCTTTGGGACTTCTTCCTGAGTCGCTGGAGGGCCATCACCACGCCCTTGAAGAACAGTCGAGCTTGGCGCTGGGTTGGAGGTGCTCGTCGGAGGAATATCCAAGATCCACCATCCCCACCGCGCCAGCTCCTCGTCGATGGCTGCAGCAACATTCACGAGACTCTCGGTCCGGTGCTCCACATTCTCCTAAAGGCACTCTGGCGGCAATAACACTCGCCAAGCGCCTGGTCGGCCTTGATCTTCTCCGTCAAGGCCACTTCCGCTCCCTCGGCGCGCTGCCCAAAGCGAAGTCAAAGTAGTTAGCTTCAACTCAAGATCTGCATTGAGTCCTCGGCGGCGCTGAAGCTCTTTGCTCCTCTCGGCGAGACGGCCCTGCAGCTCGCCAAGAGTGTAGGCGCCCTTCTCGGGCGCTCGTGCTTGAGTGCAGCAAGCTCCTCGCCGCTCTCCTTGAGATCGCCTCCAACCGCGCTTTCACCTTCGTCTCCAGCTCCTTCTTGGCGGCCTCGCAGCCGTGGCAGCATCCTTTGCTTCCTTGAGAGCCCCATAAATGTTTGCTCGCTGCATGGCAAGATCCTCCTCGTGGCTGTCAAGGTTAACCTTCCTTCACGCGCCTAACTTCGCCTTCCTGCGCAGACAGCTTCTCGGCGGAGCAAGCTGTTACTCCTCAAATTTTCAGACCTTCTCGAGGAGGAAGGCTTTGCGCTCCTCGGCAAGCCACTCCCGCCTTCTCGCTAAGGACCGGAGAGCTTCGGTTGCGCCCCGGAGCTCCTCCGCGGCGCTTCTCGATGTTCCGCCCCGCCAGCGATAAGCGCTTCGGGATTCCAGCTTGGCAGCCGGGCGCGGTAGAGCGGCGGCATGTTGCTCCTCCTCGGGCCACGGCCGCTGTTGCTGGCGGCGTCGACAAGCGTTAGTCCGGCGAGGCGAGCAGCTCTTCATCAAAGTTTCTCCTTCGCCGGGTGCTCGAGCTCGACTCCCATGGGAGCTTGATGAAGACGCCATCGCTGCCTTCAAATAGGCGCCGGATGGCGCCGGAGTTCGACGCTGCCGCAGCGGGCGGAGGGATCGGCGGTCGGCGTAGCGCCTGGCGCTCCTCAAGGCCTCGTGGTCGTCGCTGCAATCGCCACTCGCCACTTCGCTGGCGGCAGTTTTGGCGCCTCTTCGCCGGGCGGGCTCGCTGGCGCCGGCTTCTTCTTCGATGGCGGCGGCGTCGGTGTTACAAGACGTCTTCCTCGCCGGGCGACCTCGGCCTCCATTGGCTCAGGCGGATGGATGAAGAAAGTCAAGCAAATATTCAAAAACAAAATCAGAAGAAGAAGAACACAAGGGAAGTTTTCAGTAAGAAGATTACCTGTGCTGTGGTCTGCGGTCATGGTCTCCGCTGCCAAGGATCGCTGGTGCCGCCCTTGCCGGAGAACTGCCCTTTCACGGAGAAATCTCCCTTGCCGGAGAACGCCCTTGCCGGGAGAATCCTCCCTTGGCGGCGTAGTCGGGCGTAAGGAGGCTGCTCGCTTCCTACACAAATCAACATTCAGATATCAAGAAAGAAAAGAGCACCCATGCACGCCTAACAGCAAGAAGTAGACCATATACTTACGCTGGGGCTGCTTTTGAAGAAGAGTTGCCGCGATCTCAAGAAGATGGTCCTGACGCGCCTCCTGCTGTCGCGGTGGGTTCGCCTCGACGGCACGATCACGGGTCTTGGCTCTCTTCGACATTCTCTCGCCGTCCATTCCGAAAAGGAATGGGTTCGTAATGAAGCAAATCAGATACAAGACAAAACAACAAATCGAAGAATTACAAGTACAGTAAAAATCTTACTCTTCTTCTTCCTCGCTTCGGAGCCGAGCGCCGAGAGATCGAATCTGCCCGCCCAAAGACGACGAGGCGGAGGAGGGGTTCCCTTGACGCTTGGCGGGAGCGGAACCGGTGGTCTGCGAGGCCCGCCCAGCTTGCCACAGCGGGCGTGAGGTGCTCCCAAGGCAACAAGAATTGCCATGGTGGAGCGCGTCGCAGCGCTGCGGCCGATGGCCCGTCTGCCGCCCTTCGCCACGCCTCCGGCCTTGCGAAGACGCTTTCTTGGTGGAGCTGGTGGCTCGGCCGCGGCAAGCTGCTCGGAGGTGGGGAGGATGCGCCCTCGGCGGCTCGCCGACTTCGGCTTCGTGCTCGCAAGTTCCTCCTCGCTGGCAAACTCTTTTCGCTCGACAAGGCTTCGACGTCTGCTGCCTCTGCCTCCTCCACGGTGAAGCCAAACTTCGCTGCTGGGCAGCGGCTTTGCCGCCTCTTCCAACATTGGGGCACAAGCGCCGCATCTCACATCGGTGGTGTCAGTGGGTGAGGCCCTCTGTTCATCGGGCGGACCGACATTTCTACCAGATTGTCAAAGAACTGTCGCGACGACGTCATCTCGTCGGCTCGCCAAGTTGGGACAATTCCATGTGAGTCGCACGACGGCATCATTGGGTAACGGATGCGGTCAAGCGCTGAATTGTTGCACAGCTGAACGACGCCTCGGCAACCTAAACATCTCTCGGATGATCAGGATCGGGCTTGAACAGCCCTAAGAGCATCGCATCAAGCTCCAAGACGGTGAAGTTGAAGTTGAGGCCTGGGCGCAACCTCATGATATCCGGGCGCTGCTCTGAAACTCCTGTGCAGTCTCCTCCCTCTCCCGCAAGGGCGTGGCGGGCGCGAAGAAAGTCTGCGCCTAACGGTGCCTACAAAGTGAGCCCGACAAGTCTAAGGCGAAAGATTCGGGTGATCGCAATCTTCAGCCTAGCATCTTCCGGGGCCAGATTGTTCCAATCGTTGCCGCCAAGACCTACTGGGTTTGGCGCTGGGCGGTAAATGGCTGCGGTTCTCCTCGACAATCCAGCACTAATCCGCCCTCCATTCCTCCCATTTGCTACGGAGCTCTCCCTCCAGATAGGCTTCCTTCTTGCCGACCCTCGAGATCCAAGCGATTCCTCCCGGCAAGAGGCTCTCCTCTCTCAACTCGGGGTAAAAAGAAGTGGCGTAAAAGGGCTACATTTGGGTGGACTCGACAAAGTTTTCGCAGAGATGTGCGAAAACTGCCATGGTCGAACGGCATTGGGGGTGAAATCAAGGAGGCGGAACCCGAGAGGTGTTCATGATGTCACAAAGAATTAGAGAAAGGCGGGGCAGAGCCCGCAGAGAAGAAGAGTGCGAAGAAGGGATACCTGGGCCGGGGCCAATTCGAAGCAGCACTGGGAGTACTCTTCAGGCGCTGGATGCGCCGCGTCTCCGTCGACCAGAAGAGGTAATAGTTCTCCCTCGGCTCTCATGGCGAGCTGGGGAAGATGGCCCGCTCCTTCCGGCGCGCCAAGCAAGCCGCTGCGCTGGGCCGACTTCACGGCCTTCCCTTGTCAGCCTGGAGCCATGGCGGAGGCGGTGGAGGAGATCGACGGGCAGGAGCTGGTGGTGGCAGTGGCGATGAAGTGAATATTGCTCTCTTCAGCCTTAGGAAGAAGGGGGGAGCAGCGGTGGTTTTTCGATGGGACAAGAATCGGCAAGGTAGGCGACGTGCCCCTGCTTCCCCGCTTATAAAGAGGAGGGGGCAGGCGTTCCGATTTTCGAATAAAGAAACCCCCGATCTGCCCACGATCCCTCACACGACGCCACATTCGATGCGCTGCTCGTGGAGGGCGTGGTGGGTCCGGGTGAGTTACGGCGTGACCTGGGGCCAAGCGTGTGCCTGCAGCCTGCTTTTGGGCCTGGCCCAACAGCTGCACCGTGTGTGGCCCAGGCCTGGGGCTCCTGTCAGTGTACTAGAGTAGGGGTACCCTAGAATCCCGAACTTGTGCACGGGCGTAAGCTGCAGCCCTCCAAGGCAAGGCTTCAGGGTGACCGCCAAGGTCCTCCGTGGTTCCTTTGGAGCCATTCAAGAACAAAGTATTCAAGCCAAGGAGACAAGGCCCCGGCAAGAGGAGCTTGCCGGGAAGGCCACCCAAGGCACCTACAAGACAAGGCCCCGACAAGAGGAGCTTGCCAGGAAGGCCCAATAAGCGACAAGCTTCCGGGCGCGACAAGACTAACAACCGCGGCAAGGCGCTTGCCGCGGCAGACCACCTCTCTGCATTCCACGCCCACAGCATCCACTAACGTGTCGCCTCGGACCTTTCCCAGCGTAAGCGTGGCGAGAGGCTGTGCAGCCAGCGGTGCGAGGTGGCAAGCGGCGCCGACAAGATTGCCATCGTGGCAAGTGGTGGCGCTCAAGGTCCTCGCTTTGCACCGTTAGGGCGACGAGACGGGCATTTAATGCCTTTTTCCCCCGCCGTGGTTAGGTATGGTACACTGTGACATCAGACACTGCATAAGTAGGTGTACCAACCACTACTTTTCCATTTGTACCCTTGTTTACGTTGCCACCTGTCGGAGACCCCTTCAGCATATAAAAGGAGGCCCATGCGCAACGTAGAGGGGGTCGGTTCCCCCCCACGCTCAGTCTCGTTAGCAGCTGGTGTGTATTGTAGCACTCAAGCACTCGTGAGCAAGAACTCAATACCATTACACATGCAGAGCCAATGGAGACCGAGGTCGCCGGCGAGGAGGACGTGCGGGGCAACACTGACGACGCCGCCGCCATCGAAGAAGAAGCCGACGCTGATGAGCCCGCCGACGAAGAGGCCGCCAAAGCTGCCGCCATGAAGCCGGGCGAGGGGTTCCGCAATCGACCGACGCACTTAAGGTCAGCAGGAGCGCCAGCGCCACGCTGACCGGGCGATCCTCCGCCGCTGCGGGCAGCTGCCAGTTCAAGAGCCCTGACCGGGCGCCTATTTGAAGGCGTCGGCGATGGCGTTTCATCAAGCTCCCATGGGAGTCGAGCCTGTGGCGCTGGCCGAAGGAGAAACTTTTGATGAAGAGCTGCCTCGCTGGATCGACGCTTAGTCGACGCTGCCAAGCAGCAGCAAAGCGGCGTAGCCCGAGGAGGAGCAGTTGCTGCGAAGGTTGCCGCTCTTTCCGCGCCCTCGACAAGCCAAGCTGGAATCTGGAAGCGCTTGTCGCGAAGGCGGAGCAGACATCGAGAAGCGCGCTGGAGGAGCTCCGGTAGAAATGCCGGTCCGCTTCGATGAACAGAGGGGCCTCACCGCGACACCACCGGCGACGAGATGCAGCCGTGACGCCACTCAGGTCGAAGAGGCGGCAGAAGCCGCCGCCGCGAAAGTAGTTTGGCTTCACCGTGGAGGAGGTAGAGGCAGCAGAGGCGGCAAGCCTTGTCGAGCTTAAAGGAGTTTGCCAGCGAGGAGGAGCTTGCCGAGCTCAAGCCGAAGTCGAGCGAGCCGCCGAGGGCGCATCCTCCCCACCTCCGAGCAGCTTGCAGCGAGCGAAGCCCCCCAGCTCCACTAAGAAGGCGTCTTCGCAAGGCCGGAGACGAAGGGCGGGCAGACGGCTATCAGCCATAGCCACAGGCGACGCGCTCCACCATGGCAAGTACGTTGCCGTGGGAGCACCTCACGCCACAGGTAACCGGAGCGGGCCTCGCAGACTCACCGGTTCCGCCTCCCGTAAGCGCCTAAGGGAACCCCACTCCTCCGCCTCGTCGTCGGAGGCGGACAGATTTCGATCTCTCGGCGCCAGCTCCGACGAGGAAGAAGAAGAGTAAGATTTTTCTTGTACTTGTAATTCTTGATTTGTTGTTTTGTCTTGTATCTCGATTTGCTTCATTCTGAACCCATTCCTTTTCGTGACGCCGCCCGTAGAATGTTGAAGAGAGCCAAGACTCCGTGATCGCTGCCGAGGACGAACCCATCGCGACAGCAGGAGGCGCCGTCTGGGACCATCTTGCCGGATGCGGCAACTCTTCTTCAGTAACCCCCGCAGCCCCCAGCCAGAAGTATATGGTCTACTTCTGCTGTTCAGCGCGTGCATGGGTGCTCTTTTCTTTGCCGATATCTCGATCGTTGATTTGTGTAGGAGCAGAGCAGCCTCCTTCTGCTTCGACTACGCCGCCAAGGGAGGATTCCCCGGCAAGGGAGCGTTCTCCGGCAAGGGAGATTTCTCCGGCAAGTGGGAAGTTCTCCAGCAAGGGACGGCACCAGCGATCCCTTGGCGGCGGAGACCATGACCGAGACCACAGCACAGGTGTAATCTTCTTGCCCGAAAACTTCCCTTGTGTTCTTCTTCTTCTGATTTTGTTTTGAATATTTGCTTGACTTTCTTCATCCATCCGCCACAGAGCCAATGGAGACCGAGGTCGCCGGGCGAGGAGGACGGCGGGCAACACCGGTTTACGACGCCACGCCATCAAGAAGAAGCCGACGCCGGCGAGCCCGGGCCGACGAAGAGGCCGCTAAAGCTGCCGCCGCAGAGCCGGGCGAGGGTCTGCAATCGTGACCGACGACCTCGAGGTCGTTAGGAGCGCCAGCGCCATTACCGATCGCCGATCCCTCCGCCACGCGGCAGCCACAGTTCAAGAGCTCTGCATCGGGCGCCTATTTGAAGGCCGGCGATGGTGTCTTCATCAAGCTCCCATGGGAGTCGAGCTCCAGGGCGCTGGCCGAAGGAGAAACTTTTGATGAAGAGCTGCTCGCCTCCACTGGACTGACGCTAGTCGACGCGCCAAGCAGCAGCAGCGGCGAGCCTGAGGAGGAGCAATGCCGCGGAAGCCGCCGCCGCTTCCGCGCTCGACAAGCCAAGCCGCTGGAATCCCGGAAGCGCTTGTCGCGAAGGCGGAGCAGACATCGAGAAGCGCTGAGGAGCTCTGGTGGCCGCCGAGGAGCGCAAAGCCTTCCTCGAGAAGGCTGAAGCCGAGGAGCAACAAATGCTTGCCGCCGAGAAGCCGTCCGCGCAGAAGGCGAAGTTGGCGCAAGCGGAAGGTTAACCTTGACAGCCACGAGGAGGATCTTGCCATGCGCGAGTAAACATTTGGCGGGCTCTCAAGGAAGCAAAGGATGCCGCCGCAGCCGCCGAGGCTGCCAAGAAGGAGCTGGAGACGAAGGTGGCGCAGCTGGAGGCTAGTCTCAAGGAGAGCGGCGAGGAGCTTGCTGCACTCAAGCACGAAAAGTAGAAGGACGCCTACACTCTTGGCGAGCTGCAGGGCCGTCTCGCCAAGAGGAGCAAAGAGCTTAGCACCGCCAAGGACTCCAATGCAGATCTTGAGTTGAAGCTAACTACTTTGAATCAGACGCTGGACGGCGCCAGGGAGCAGGAAGTGGCCTTGAAGGAGAAGATCAAGGCTGACGAGGCGCCGCCGGGCGAAAGTGCTGTTGCCGCCAGAGTGCCTTTGAGGGAGAATGTGGAGCATCGGACCGAGGGTCTCGTGGAATGTTGTCGCAGCCATCGACGAGGAGCCGGGCGCAGTACGGGGATGGTGGATCTTGGATATTCCTCCGACGAGCACCTCCAACCCAGCGCCAAGCTCACTGCTCTTCAAGGGCATGGTGACGGCCCTCCAGCGACTCGGGAAGAAGTCCCAAAGCAGCTGGCCGAGGAGTCGTGCCAGATCTGCGCTGGAGCTCTTCAAAAGGTGCCGATGAAGGTGGCCTTCCATAATCCAGTGCCTCAACCTCACCAACGCCCTCAAGTCCTTGCCGCCGGATGCTTGATGTGGAGGCGCCAAGACCTTGTCGCACTCCATCGTGGGACAGTGGTGAGCGGAATCAAGAGGGTTGAGGGCGATCGCGTAGATTAGGCCGCCCGTTCTTTCTTTCTTGCCGCCGGCCGGGTCATGTCATAAGAACAATCCATTAGAGCAGCGGCAAGCTATCTTGTAATATAACTCTATTTTGGGTATCAATTGCTATGTTATTTCCTTTTACTTGATTCCTTCCTTTGTATGTTTTTGCCCTCACGCTTTTAGGGAACTTGTTCTGCTGGGCCCTCGAAGTCATGAAAGGCCGAAAAGTGGACGTCAAGAAATTCCGTCAAGCGGTGCCGCTCCGACAAGTAACCTTGTCGCAACTAGTCGCAGCTCACTTAAGTTGTTGAGCGGACTCAAAACAAAGTAAGGGCGCAACTAGCTACAAGTTGGTTCCTTCACAAGACAGGTTTTCCATACAAAGTACGGCCGTTCGAGGAAGATAACTTCAAAATTTTAAAACTGTTTGCTCAAACTTTGGCAACTTAGCTTTTCCGTCGCTTGCTTCCCAAGAAGGCTAGACTTCCTTGAGCGACGCTTGGTCCACACCATTATCTTCTCCTTTCCCCGGCAAACTTGTGTGCGAGGGAACCTTCCTTTCTTTGAGAAAGAGAAAGAAGAGAAAATAAAGATATGGAGCCTTATGGCTCGTTATCACTTACTGGGTAGGTGCTGCACAAAGTGTCGAGCAACACATGCAAAATAGAAGTAAAAAGCATGAAATTGACAAGGTGTGCGGCACGCTAGCTTTACTTTTGCAATGGGTCTCATACCGCTTTTGTACAAAGGATTACATGCAACAGCGGCAAGACTTGTACAAAAGGTGGTTGCTTTAACAGGTTCCGCAAATCAGCCTTTCACGGGTAAAACTTACGAAGATGCTCAACGTTCCAGGAGTTGCTCACCGGAATGCCATCTTCGGTCTCAAGGCATGACAGCGCTTGAGCCTAGTGACTCGTTTCACCCGGTAAGGGCATTCCCACTTCCGGCCAACTTGTTGGAATTCTTGAGTGGACTGAACGCCGAAGAACAAGGTCGCCTTCCTCGAGACTTGGCATTAACTTTGCGGCTATGGTAGCGGCGCAAAGCTTGCTGGTATCGAGCAGCTCAGACAAAGAGCTCAAGACGATCCTCCTCAAGGAGCAAAGGCGTCATCTTGTGGCAGGTGCTCTTGCTCAAGCTCATCATAAGCAAGCACTCGAGGCGATCCGTGCACGAGTTCCGTGGGGAGAACTGCCTCTGCTCCATAGACTAGAGCGAAAGGTGTCCGCCGTTGGCTCGATTTGGCGTCGTCCCGATCGACCAAAGAACCACCGGCAGCCTCAACCCAGTTTCTTCCGCACTTGTGCAGCCCGTCGAAAGTTCTGGTCTTGAGCCCGCCGCAGCACTTCAACATTTGCCCTCTCCGCTTGACCGCTGCTTCTCCGGATGAGCAGCGAAGCGTTAAGCAGACCTTGGCGCCAAGATCTTGGACGTCTTGCATGAAGGTGCGGCTCGTGAATTATGCGTGTCGTTGTCGGTGATGATCCTGTTAGGGATTCCAAACGGCAAACAATCGACCAAGAACTTGATCGCTGACCAGTTGCTGTCACCTTCCTCATCGCTTCCACTTCGGGCCACTTTGTGAACTTGTCGATTGCAACGCATAAGTACTCAAAGCCCCGACAGCTTCGGGAAAGGGGCCGAGGATGTCGAGCCCCTGAATGAAAAATGGCCAGGATAAAGGGATCGCCCGGAGAGCTTGAGCTGGCTGGTGTATCTGCTTGGAATGGAACCGCACGCTTCACACTTGGTTACTTGTGCGGTTGCATCCGGAGGGCTGTCGGCCAAAAAGAAACCTTGCCTAACGCTTTGCCGGCAAGTGCTCGCACCAATGTGGTGACCACATATGCCTCCATGTATCTCTGCCAACTTTTTGTCCATCTTCCCGGTGAACACACTTCAATTTCACACCGTTGAGTCTTCTTCCGCACAGTGTGTTGTCGATAAACCGGTACATACTTGACCGCCGGGCTACTCTTTCCGCTTCTTCTTGCTCTTCGGAAGTTCTCCTGTCTCAAGGAAATGGACAATCTGTTGTGCCCATCTTTGGAGCTTGCGGCTCGACAACAAGGACTAAAGGCACATCTGCTGCTGCGGAACATCTGCTTCTCTGGCCGAACGCATGGCTCAGCGAGCTTGATGTTCCCGGCAAGCTTGCCGAGCAAAACTTGTCGGGAGCGCTCGCTTCAACGAAACAAACCACAGGGCTTGTCGGAGCAGATCGCTCCTCAGCCTTTGTTGGTGTCGATCTTGGGGACCTTCTTGGCGGCAGCTTCGGAAGCTCAGGAAAGTAGTCACCAGAGATCAACTTCCTCTTCTTGCTCTGTCCGGTTGATGGCGCACAGACGGTTGAGTCGGCTGAGCACAAAGATCCCTGGTTCCACAGGTAGCTTAAGTCGCGAAGACTTCGACAGCCATCGCAATGTCATTACGAGCTCTTGGAATATATTCCATCTGTAGGCCGTCAAAGTGCTCTTCTAGCTTTCTCACCTCATCGACATAAGCTTCCATCAATGGACTCTGATAATTCTTATTTACTTGGCGGATGACAAGCTGTGAGTCACCCCTGACGATGAGCTTCTTGATCCCAAGGTCTCTTGCGATCTCGAGACCGGCAAGCAAACCTTCATACTCTGCAGTATTGTTTGTTGCTTGCTCCTTGGGAAAGTGCATCTGGACTACGTACTTGAGGTGCTCTCCGGTGGGTGCAACAAGTAGCACGCCGGCACCGGCGCCTTGCAGCGAGAAGGCACCATCAAAGTACATCAGGCACTCTCTGCTTGCTTCCTTGACAGGGATGCTCGTTTCTGGAGTTTCTTCATCTTGTGTTGGCTTCCATTCTGCTATGAACTCCGCCAATGCTCTGCTTTGGATAGTTGAAGTGCTCTCAAACTTGAGGCCAAAGCTTGACAGCCCAAAGTGCCCACTCGACAATCCTGCCTGTTGCTTCGGATTTTGCAAGATCCTCTTCGCCGGAAAGCGAGTGACAATCGTGTGATCTCATGTGCTGGAAGTAATGGCGCAGCTTTCGAGAGCCATGAGGAGGAGGCCGAAGCAATTTTTGCACACAGTACCTTGACCTAGCCCCTCGCAGAAGGGAACCGACAGTAAACTGGGCGCTGCACCATTCTTTTTCGTGCATCTTCTCATGTGTCTGCGCAGATCCATCCTTGTCGGGACCAGAGCTTGCCGGTGAAGCCCCCTGCTTGTCGCTTGATGCATCTGCCATGGTTGCTAGCTCATCATCCGCTTCCCTCTCCGCTACTAATGCAACACTAACCACTTGATTGGTTGCCGCTATATACAGCAGCAACTTCTCTTGTGGCCTAGGTGCGACAAGTGTTGGAGTGGAGGACATGTATCTCTTCAAGTCCTGCAGCGCAGCCTCCGCTTCCGGAGTCCATTGCATCGGACCTGCCTTTTTTAAAATTTTGAAAAATGGCGGCGGCCAGCAGAACCTAGAGATAAACTTGCGGAGAGCTGCTACGCAACCGCAAGTCTTCGTACATCCTTGACGCGCTTTGGTGCTTCAATCTGCTCAATGGCCTTGATCTTGTCGGGATTGGCTTCAATTCCCCGGCCGAGATTTAAGAACCCGAGAAGCTTGCCGGAAGGGACTCCAAACACACACTTCTCGGGTTGAGCTTGATGTTGATCTTGCACAGATTTGCAAAGGTTTCGTCTAAATCTTGAATCGAGTCGCCTTGTCCTTGCTTTTGACCACTATGTCATCCATGTAGGCTTCCACATTTACGTGCATTTGCGGCTCAAAAGCGTCATGGACTACTCTTGCAACTATTGAACCAAAGCATTCTTTAATCGAAGGGCATCCGTACAAAACAGTATGTGCCACATGGGGTGATGAATGCGGTCTTCTCCTCATCCTCTTACGCCATGAAGATATGATGATATCACGAGTATGCATCCAGAAATGAAAGCAAATCACATCTGGCCGTGGAGTCAACAATCTGGTCGATCTTGCGCGACAAGGAAATGGGTCTTTGGGACAAGCTTTATTGACATCGGTAAAGTCGATACAAAGCCTCCATTTCCCGTTAGCCTTGCGTACAACTACAGGATTGGCCAACCACGTAGGATGGAGCACTCCTCTGACAAGGCCTGCTGCTTCCAGTTTCTTGATTTCTTCTGCGATGAACTCTTGGTGCTCCAACGCCGCTTCGACTTTCGCTTGACGGGCCGCGCATGTGGACAAACGGCAAGTTGGTGCTCAATTACTTTCCTGGCAACTCCGGGGATGTCAGTCGGTTGCCACGCCAACACGTCGACGTTCGCCCGCAGGAAAGCAACGAAGGCGCCTTCCTATTTAGGGTCGAGAGAGGCACCGATGGTAAAGGTACCACCAGTGCCCGTCCTCCTGGCGGACACCCTCTTGGTCTCACGGTGGAGCAGCCATCGCCTTCTTACACTTACCGGTGGAGCTCGATGGTGCGTCCTCGACGATAGCGCAACACCCGAAGAGGTGCGCTGGAGTGGGCATCGAAGGTCTTGCCGGACTTGGTCTTCTTCTTCCCCGGAGCTTCAAATGACAAGTGGCTTGCAATCTATTGCAGCTGCCGCTTCCTTAGATTTTGGTTTGCCTTGAGATAAGAGCATCCTTCTTGTTGCCAGGACGGAGATGACACTTATCGGGCCTGGCATTTTCAACATGTTGTATGCATAGTGAGAGGCTGCCATGAATTTAGCAAG
The DNA here is from genome assembly GCA_021605145.1 of Aegilops bicornis. Classification (NCBI taxonomy): domain Eukaryota; kingdom Viridiplantae; phylum Streptophyta; class Magnoliopsida; order Poales; family Poaceae; genus Aegilops; species Aegilops bicornis. Next base: position 566,408,036 of record CM038671.1, on the reverse strand, counting down.
TCTTTGGACGCCAAGTATCCCATTGTAAGGCAATGGAAAGTCAAGAACGTCAAAGGTGACCCTCTCGCCTGAAGTTCAACTTCACTGCCAAATGTCACCGCAACGTGATCTTTCCTTCGCTTGCTCCTTCCGGATTGATTCCTTGGAAAGTGCGGTCTCTTCGAGCCCGCCATCGGGGATCTGGAGTTTACGAGCACCGCGGAGGAGATCGAGTTCAAGCCGCCCCGCCATCAACTAGCATCTTAGTGACCTTGAGGTTGCGGATAGTTGGTGAAACCAACATCGGCAAGCACCCGACCGCAGTTACGGCGGTGGTGGTGGTCCTCAATATCAAAGATGATAGGCGTGCTGGACCATTTCAGAGGCTTGCGTGACTTGATGGATGGTTCTGCCGCATTGACCTCCCGCATTCTCTGCTTGAGCTAGCGGTGTGAGGTATGCAGAGAAGCACCGCCGTCAACGCACATGACCTCTGTGGCTTTCTGGAACTCCTGCTCATCGGTCTCGTCATCATCCATGTCTTCATCGTCGTCGTCGTCTTCATCCTTGTCGCGGCCGCGGGAAGGTCTGTCTCCTGCGGCTGCTTGGCCTTGCAGCGGCATCCTCCTCGGCCGGACGTTTCTTGCTAGCTCCTCCAGCACCTTCTGGGCCTTCTCCTTGTCGCGTCGTTCGTATTCAGCCTTCGCTGCTCGACAAGCTGCTCGACCTTCTTGCAGCTCTGGAGGTCATGGCCCTTGGTGCGGTGGATCTTGCAAGATCGCTTTGTTGGAGCTGCCCCGCTTGTCGGCGACCGCCACAGCCTGGCAGCTGGTGCCAGCGGCAACCTCCTTGCCGGAGCTACCAGCCTTGGCTTTCTTGGCGCCACCTCCGTTGCCGGACTGCTCAACAACTAGCACATCTTTGCCTTTCTTTTTTCTGTTGCCCCGCCGCCGGCTCTTCCTTGCCGGAGTGGTCTCCTCACTATCAGATCCTCCTGCTTCAGTATTCTCTCCGGGGAATCTCCTTCCTTCCTCAAAGACGCGGCACACTTGTCCGCCAGGCATATAGCTCATCGACGTCTCTCGATCTTGCACATCGCCATCTCCTCCCGCATCCTGCGGTTTCGCACGTTCTGATGGAACGCGCTGATTACCGCGGCAGAGTGGACATCTGGAATGTTGTGATGTACGCGGCTGAATCTCTGAATGTACTTGCGCAGGGGCTCTCCTTCCTTCTGGGCGAGCACATGAAGATCGCTTTCTTGGCCATGGGGCTTGTGGCCGCCTGTAAAGGCGCCGACAAACTGATGGCATAGATCTGCCAAGAAGATATGGAGTTGTCCGGCAAGTGCATGAGCCAGATTCGACATTGGGCTCGAGCACCAGCCGGGAAGTAGTTGGCAAGGATCTTGTCGTCTCGCCCCAAAGCATCCTCGCACCGTGATGGTGTAGATCTTGAGGAACTCCGACGGATGCGTCTTGTCGTCGCATTTCTCTGGTACATCCGCTTGAAATTCTTCTTCTTTGGGCCATCGGACTTGCCGCAGCTCACGAGTGAACGCAGGGCAACCTACGCGTCTGACGGCAAGTCGCCGTTCCCTTCCGGGCGCATGCATGTCAACAAAGGGCCCAACACGCTTGTCGGATTGACGCGGCGCTTCTCTTGGGCGCCGATGCGAGTTCGAGCGTCCTCTTCTTTGTCGCTAAGTGAAGAACTTGGCACCGATCGCGACGAGCTCGTGGATCCGATGATGCGGTGGAGTCGCTGTCGAGGTGGATCCGGCGAGTCGGCGATCTTGGCCTTCGGGGCGGAGAGTGCATGGTGGTTGCACCCCCACCGGTCTCGTCGCCACCGGCCCGTGTTTGGCAGTCCTGCCGCGGCAGCGATGTACTCGGTTGCCGCGGAGCGTCGCCGCTGCTGGCGGCCGATGAGACTGAATGGTGGCCCTCCATTCATCGACCTTGTCTGGCTGTTGGAGGGTAATCTAGGAAGCAGTTGTGCTCTCGCCAAAGCTTCTGCTGGAGTGGTGGGTGGCGATGGCGAACGGCGCGAGGAGCGGATATGCTCGGACTTCTAACTATGTTAGAAGGAGCGATATCCCGGCCCAGCGATGCGCTTCGCCGCGCCGCCAGCATGTTGGCGCGCATGCTGGTCTTGAGCATCCCGAGATCCTCCAGCTCGATCTTGGTCCAACGAGCGTATGGCATTGTGAATGCCATGACGCTGTCGGTCTCGCGCCTCCTGAGACGGGCGCGGTGCATGTACGGACGCCGAGGTCTGCGCAGCCTTGTCCTTGGACTTGGCAGCATCATGAGCTCCCCCGTCGCCGTCCATTCTTCCGCCGGCGTACCCCACCACCTGTCTGCTCCGGCGGTGGTGGGTTCGTATGACGGAGCTTCCGCCGCCAAGCTTTCTTCTTGGCGGCATGTTGATGAAGATGATGAAGATCTAGCTTCGCGTGGACGCCAGTATCAGGTTCACGCAATCTCGACGCTACCCCCTACCGGCGGCGCCAAAGATGCTCGGGCAGGCTGATCTCGCCCACGAACACCTATGGGACCGGCGGACCGAGCCCCTTTCGGTTCGGCGGGGAGCGGAGGTCGCACGAAGAGCAGATCGAGGCGAAGCACGCGAGAGGTTTACCCAGCTTCGGAGCTCTCCGGAGAGATAACACTCCTACTGCTGCATGTGTGATGTGTATTGAGTTCTTGCTCAGGAGCGCTTGAGTGCTACAGTACACACCAGCTGCTAACGAGACTGAGCGTGGGGGGGAACCGACCCCCTCTACGTTGCGCATGGGCCTCCTTTTATATGCTGAAGGGGTCTCCGACAGGTGGCAACGTAGACAAGGGTACAAATGGAAAAGTAGTGGTTGGTACACCTACTTGCACAAAGGTACGGTGTCTGATGTACCATACCTAACCCCGACGGCAGGGGACAAAGGCATTAAATGCCCGCTCACGCCGCCTCTAACAGTGCAAACAGGGACCGTGTGGGCGCCACCGCTTGCCACGATGGCAATCTTGTCGGCGCGCTTGCCACCTCGCACAGCCCGGCTCCTGACCTCTCGCCACGCTACCGCTGGAAAGGTCCCAGGGCGACACGTTAGTGGATGAGCTGGAGCGTAGGTACAGGGAGGTGGTCTGCCGCGGAAAGCGCCTTGCCGTGGTTGTTGTCTTGTCGCGCCCGGAAGCTTGTCGCTCATTGGGCCTTCCCGGCAAGCTCCTCTTACCGGGGCCTTGTCTTGTAGGTGCCTTGGGTGGCCTTCCCGGCAAGCTCCTCTTGCCGGGGCCTTGGCTCCTTGGCTTGAATACTTTGTTCTTGAATGGCTCCAAAGCGAACCACGGAGGAGGACCAAGCGGTCACCGGTAAGCTTTGTCATGAGGGCTGCAACCGCCCGTGCGGCGATGTGCAAGATCGTAGACGTCGGTGAGCTATATGCCTGGCCGACAAGTGTGCACGTCTTGAGGAAGGGAGGAGATTCCCGGTGAGAATATCAAGCGGGAGGATCGATAGTGAGGAGACCACTCCGGCAAGGAAGAGCCGGCGTGGCGAGCAATGAAAAAAGAAAGGCAAAGATGTGCTAGTTGTTGAGCGATCCGCAAGAACGGAGGTGGCGCCAACAAAGCCAAGGCTGGTAGCTCCGCAAGGAGGTTGCTACGGCACCACCGCCAGTGTGGCGGTCGCCGACAAGCGTGACGGCTCCAACAAGCAAGATCAAGAAGATCCACCGCACCAAGGGCCATGACCTCCAGAGCTGCAAGAAGGTCGAGCAGCTTGTCGAGCAGCAGAAGGCTGAATACGAACGACGCGACAAGGAGAAGGCCCAGAAAGGTGCTGGAGGAGCTAGCAAGAAACGTCCCGGCCGAGGAGGACGCTGCGGCAAGGCCAAGCAGCGGCAAGGAGACAGACCTCCCCGCAGTCGCGACAAGGATGAAGACGGCATTTACGACGATGAAGACATGGATGATGACGAGACCGATGAGCAGGAGTTCCGTAAAGCCACGAGGTCCTGCGCGTTGACGGCGGTGCTTCTCTGCATACCTCACACCGCCAGCTCAAGAAGTGGATGCGGGAGGTCAATGCGCGTAACCATCCATCGAGTCACGCAAGCCTCGGAAATGGTCCAAAGACGCCTATCATCTTTGATATTGAGGACCACCGACCGCCAGAATCGCGGTCTGGTGCTTGCCGTTGTTGGTTTCACCAACTATCCGCAACCTCAAGGTCACTAAGATGCTAGTTGACGGCGAGGCCGGCTTGAACCTGATCTCCTCCGCGGTGCTCCAGAAACTCCAGATCCCTTATGGCGAGCTCGAAGAGACCGGCACTTTCCAAGGAATCAATCCGAGAAGGAGCAAGCCGAAGGGAAAGATTACGTTGCGGTGACATTTGGCAGCGAAGTTGAACTTCGTAATCGAGAGGGTCACCTTTGACGTTGCTGACTTTCCATTGCCTTACAATGGGATACTTGGCCGTCCAAAACTTGCTAAATTCATGGCAGCCTCTCACTATGCATACAACATGCTGAAAATGCCAGGCCCGATAAGTGTCATCTCTGTCCCTGGTAACAAGAAGGATGCTCTTATCTGCGCCGACAAGATCTACTGAAGCAGCAACTGCAACAGATTGCAAGCCACTTGCCGCTGAAGCTCCCGGGGGGAAGAAGAAGACCAAGTCCGGAAAGAGCTCTGATGCCCACTCCGGCAAGCGCACCTCTTCGGAGTGCTGCGCTTGAAGGAAATATGCCCTAGAGGCAATAATAAAGTTATTATTTATTTCCTTATATCATGATAAATGTTTATTATTCATGCTAGAATTGTATTAACCGGAAACATAATACATGTGTGAATACATAGACAAACAGAGTGTCACTAGTATGCCTCTACTTGATTAGCTCGTTAATCGAAGATGGTTATGTTTCCTAACCATAGACATGAGTTGTCATTTGATTAACGGGATCACATCATTAGGAGAATGATCGATTGACTTGACCCATTCCGTTAGCCTAGCACTTGATCGTTTAGTATGTTGCTTATGCTTTCTTCATGACTTATACAAAGTTCACGAAACTATGAGATTATGCAACTCCCGTTTACCGGAGGAACACTTTGTGTGATACCAAACGTCACAACGTGAATCGGGTGATTATAAAGGTACTCTACAGTGTGTCTCCAAAAGTATATGTTGAGTTGGCATGAATCGAGATTAGGTTTTGTCACTCCGATTGTCGGAGAGTTATCTCTGGCCTTCTCGGTAATACACATCACATAAGCCTTGCAAGCATTGCAACTAATAAGTTAGTTGTGAGATGATGTATTACGGAACGAGTAAAGAGACTTACCGTAACGAGATTGAACTAGGTATTGGATACCGACGATCGAATCTCGGGTAAGTAACATACCGATGACAAAGGGAACAACGTATGTTGTTATGCGGTCTGACCGATAAAGATCTTCGTAGAAAATGTAGGAATCAATATGGGCATCCAGGTCCCGCTATTGGTTATTGACCGGAGATGTGTCTCGGTCATGTCTACATTGTTCTCGAACCGTAGGGTCCGCACGCTTAAAGTTTCGATGACGGTTATATTATGAGTTTGTGTATTTTGATGTACCGAAGGAGTTCGGAGTCCCGGATGTGATCACGGACATGACGAGGAGTCTCGAAATGATCGAGACATAAATATTGATATATTGACGGCTATATTCGGACACGGAAAGGTTCCGGAAGTTTCCGGAGAAAGACGGAGTGCCGGAGGGTTACCGGAACCCCCGGGAAGTAATGGGCCTTATTGGGCCAAGAGGGGAGAGAGAGGGCTGCGCCCGGGAGGTGGCGCTGCCCCCATGGGGAGTCCGACTGGACAAGGAGGGGGGCGCGCCCCTTTCCCTCTCCCTCTCCTCTCTTTCCTTCCCCTTCCTCCTTCCTAGTTGGACTAGGAAAGGGGAGTCCTACTCCCACTAGGAGGAGGACTCCCTCCCTTGGCGCACCTCCTAGGGCGGCCGGCCTCCCCCTTGCTCCTTTATATACGGGGGGGGCACCCTAGAACTACACAAGTTGATCCTTGAGATCGCTCAGCCGTGTGCGGTGCCCCTCCACCATATTCCACCTCGGTCAAATCAGAGCAGTGCTTAGGCGAAGCCCTGCGTTGGTAGAACATCAAGATCATCACCACGCCGTCAGGTCGACTGTGAACTCTCTCCCCGGAGCTTTGCTGGATCGGAGCCGAGGAGCGCCACCGAGCTGTACGTGTGCCAAGAAATCGGAGGTGCCGGAGTAACGGTGCTTGGATCGGTTGGATCGCGAGGAGAACGCATTTACTACTTCCTCTACGTTGTGATTGCTTCCGCTACGGTCTCACGAGGGTACGAGACAACACTCTCCCTCTCGCTGCTATGCATCACCATGATCTTGCGTGGTGCGTAGGGAAATTTTTGAAATTACTACGTTACCCAACGGTGGCATCCGAGCCTAGGTTTTTATGGTTTGATGTTTTGCACGAGTAGAACACAAGTGAGTTGTGGGCGATACAAGTCATACCGCCTACCAGCATGTCATACTTTGGTTCAGCGGTATTGTGAGATGAAGCGGCCCAGACCGACATTACGCCAGACGCTTACGCGAGACTGGTTTCACTGCTACGAGCACTCGTGCTTAAAAGGTGGCTGGCGGGTGTCTGTCTCTCACTTTAGTTGAACTGAAAAGTGGCTACGCCCTTGGTCCTTGAGAAGGTTAAACGGAGTCTATTTGACGAAGTATCGTTGTGGTTTTGATGCGTGGTGAGATTGGTTCTTGCTTAAGCCCGTAGAAGCCACGTAAAATTTGCAACAACAAAGTAGAGGACGTCTAACTTGTTTTTGCGGGGCATGTTGTGATGTGATATGGTCAAGATGTGATGCTATTTTTATTGTATGAGATGATCATGTTTTGTAACCGAAGTTATCTAACCCAAGTGTGGAGCCATATGGTTGTCGCTTATTGTATGAAATGCAAGCATACTGTAATTGCTTTTACTTTATCACCAAGCGGTAGCGATAGTCGAGAAGCAATAGATGGCGTGAAGCGACAATGATGCTACGATGGAGATCACGGTGTCGCGACGGTGACGATGGTGATCACGACGGTGCTTCGGAGATGGAGATCACAAGCACAAGATGATGATGGCCATATCATATCACTTATATTGATTGCATGTGATGTTTATCCTTTATGCATCTTATCTTGCTTTGATTGACGGTAGCATTATAAGATGATCTCTCACTAAAATTATCAAGAAGTGTTCTCCCTAAGTATGCACCGTTGCTAAAAGTTCGTAGTACCCAGACATCACGTGATGATCGGGTGTGATAAGTTCTACGTCCATCTACAACGGGTGCAAGCCAGTTTTGCACACGCAGAATACTCAGGTTAAACTTGACGAGCCTAGCATATGCAGATATGGCCTCGGAACACTGAGATCGAAAGGTCGAGCGTGAATCATATAGTAGATATGATCAACATAGTGATGTTCACCATTGAAACTACTCCATCTCACGTGATGATCGGACATGGTTTAGTTGATTTGGATCACGTAATCACTTAGATGACTAGAGAGATGTCTATCTAAGTGGGAGTTCTTAAGTAATATGATTAATTGAACTTTAATTTATCATGAACTTAGTCCTGGTAGTATTTTGCAAATTATGTTGTAGATCAATAGCTCGCGTTGTTGCTCCCCTATGTTTTTATATGTGTTCCTAGAGAAAATTGTATTGAAAGATGTTAGTAGCAATGATGCGGATTGGATCCGTGATATGAGGTTTATCCTCATTGTCGCTGCAGTAAGAATTATGTCCTTAATGCACCGCTAGGTGATGACCTATTGTAGGAAGCAGATGCAGACGTTATGAACGTTTGGCTAGCTCAATATGAGCAGAATCTGCACGTTATGAACGTTTGGCTAGCTAGATATGATGACTACTTGATAGTTTAGTGCACCATGCTTAACGGCTTAGAATCGGGACTTCAAAGACGTTTTGAACGTCATGGACCATATGAGATGTTCCAGGAATTGAAGTTAATATTTCAAGCAAATACCCGAGTTGAGAGATATGAAGTCTCCAACAAGTTCTATAGCTAAAAGATGGAGGAGAATCGCTCAACTAGTGAGCATGTGCTCAGATTGTCTGAGTACTTCAATCGCTTGAATCAAGTGGAAGTTAATCTTCCAGATAAGATAGTGATTGACAGAATTCTCTAGTCACCATCACTAAGTTAGTAGAACTTCATGATGAACTATAGTATGCAAGGGATGATGAAAAAGATTCTCGAGCTCTTAGCGATGCTAAAATCGGGCGAAGGTAGAAATCAAGAAAAACATCAAGTGTTGATGGTTGACAAGACCACTAGTCTCAAGGAAAATGGCAAAGGGAAGAAGGGGAACTTCAAAAGGAACGGCAAGCAAGTTGCTGCTCGAGTGAAGAAGCCCAAGTCTAGACCTAAGCACGAGGCCGAGTACTTTTGCTGCAATGGAACTGGTCACCGGAAGCGTAACTACCCCTGAATATTTGGTGGATAAGAAGGATGGCAAAGTGAACAAGGTTATATTTGATATACAGGTTATTGATGTGTGCCTTTACTAGTGTTTATAGTAGCCCCTGAGTATTTGATACTGCTCGGTTGCTAAGATTAGTAACTTTCGAAAGCAGGAGATTCTGAGAATAAGCGAGAGACTAGTTAAAGGGGAAGTGACGATGAGTGTTGGAAGTAGTTCCAAGATTGATATGATCATCATCGCACACTCCCTATACTTTCGGGATTAGTGTTAAACCTAAATAAATGTTATTTGGTGTTTATGCGTTGAACATGAATATGATTTGATCATGTTTATTGCAAACGGTTATTCATTTAAAGTCAAAGAATAATTGTTGTTACATTTAAATGAATAAAACCTTCAATGGTCATACACCCAATAAAAATAGTTTGTTGGATCTCGATCGTAGTAATACACATATTCATAATATTGATGCCAAAAGATGCAAAGTTAATAATGATAGTGCAACTTATTTGTGGTAATCGCCGTTTAGGTCATATTATGTAAAGCGCATGAAGAAACTCCATGCTGATGGGTTTTGGAATCACTTGATTATGAATCACTTGATGCTTGCGAACCATGCCTTATGGGCAAGATGACTAAAGACTCTTGTTCTCGGAACAATGGAGCGAGCAAATGACTTATTGGAAATAATACATACCGATGTATGCGGTCCGATGAGTGTTAAAGCTCACGGCAAAAGTATCGTTATTTTTCGACCTTCACAAGATGATTTGAGCAGATATGAGTATATCTACTTAATGAAGCACAAGTGTGAAACATTTGAAAAGTTCAAATAATTTCAGAGTGAAGTGGAGAATCATCGTAATAAGAAAATAAAGTTTCTACGATCTCGATCGTGGAGGAGAATATTTGAGTTACGTGTTTGGCCTTCATATAAAAAAATGTGGAATAGTTTCACGGCTCACGCCACATGGAACACCATAACGTAATGGTGTGTCCGAACGTCATAACCGTACTTTATTTTGATATGGTGCGATCAATGATGTCTCTTACCGACTTACCAATATCGTTTTGGGGTTATGCATTAGAGACAGCTGCATTCACGTTTAATAGGGCACCATCTAAATCCGTTGAGATGACACCGTATGAACTATGGTTTAACAATAAACCTAAGCTGTCGTTTCTTAAAAGTTTGGAGTTGTGATGCTTATGTGAAAAAGTTTTCACCTGATAAGCTCGAACCCAAATCGGAGAAGTGCGTCTTCATAGAATACCCAAAGGTAACTATTGGGTACACCTTCTATCACAGATCCAAAGCAAGTTATTCGTTGTTAAGATGGATCCTTTCTAGAGAAGAAGTTTCTCTCGAAAGAAGTGAGTGGGAGGAAAGTAGAACTTGATGAGGTAATTATACCTTCTCCCTTATTGGAAAGTAGTTCATCACGTAAATCAGTTCCAAAGTGATTCCTACACCAATTAGTGAGGAAGTTAATGATGATGATCATGAAACTTCAGATCAAGTTGCTACCAAACCTCGTAGGTCTTCCAGAGTAAGATCCGCACTGTAGTAGTACGGTAATCATGTTCTGGAAGTCATGTTACTAGACCATGATGAACCTACGAACTATGAGGAAGCGATGATGAGCCCAGATTCCAGCGAAATGGCTTGAGGCCATAAAATCTGAGATATGATCCATGTATGAGAACAAAAGTATGGACTTTTGATTGACTTGCTCAATGATCAGCAAGCCATGTTAAATAAATAGATCTTCAAGAGGAAGATGTATACCGATAGTAGTGTTACTATCTACAAAGCTCGACTTGTCACAAAAAAAAAGGTTTTCGACAAGTTCAAGGTGTTGACTACAATGAGATTTTCTCAATCAGAAGCGATTCTTAAAGTCTGTCCGAATCATGTTAGCAATTGCCACATTTTATGAAATCGGCAAATGGATGTCAAAACTACATTCTTTAATGGATTTATTAAAGAAGAGTTGTATATGATGCAACCAGAAGTTTTTGTCAATCCTAAAGGAGCTAACAAAATGTGCAAGCTCCATGATCCATCAATGGACTTGGTGCAAGCATCTCGAGTTGGAATATACGCTTTGATGTGTTGATCAAAGCATATGATTTTATCTGAGACTTTTGGAAAGGCCTGTATTTACAAGAAAGTGAGTGGGAGCACTACAACATTTCTCGATAAGTATATGTGAATGACATATTGTTGATCGGAAATGATGTAGAATTATTCTGCAAAGCATAAAGGAGTGTTTGAAAGGAGTTTTTCAAAGAAGGACCTCGGTTGAAGCTGCTTACATATTGAGCATCAAGATCTATAGAGATAGATCAAGACGCTAGATAAGTTTTTCAATGAATACATACCTTGACAAGATTTTGAAGTAGTTCAAAATGGAACAATCAAAGAAAGAGTTCTTGCCTGTGTTACAAGGTGTGAGATTGAGTAAGACTCAAAACCCGACCACGGCAGAAGGTAGAAAGAGAATGAAAGTCATTCCCTATGCATCAGCCCATAGGTTCTATAAAGTATGTCATGTCAGGTACCAGATCTATTGCATACCCTACCACTAAGCTTGGCAAGGGAGTGCAATAGTGATCTAGGAGTAGATCAATGGACAGCGGTCAAAATTATCCTTAGTAGAATAAGGATACGTTTCTCGATTATGGAAGTGAAAAAAGGTTCGTCGTAAAGGGTTACGTCGATGCAAGTTTTAACACTAATCTAGATGACTCTGAGTCTCAATCTGGATACATATTGGAAGTGGGAGCAATTAGCTAGAGTAGCCCCGTGCAGAGCATTGTAGACATAGAAATTTGCAAAAATACTTACGGCTCTGAATATGACAGACCCGTTGACTAAAATTATCTCACAAGCAAAACATGATCACACCTTAGAACCCTTTGGGTGTTGGTCACATGTCGATGTGAACTATGGGTGTTAACCACATATAGATGTGAACTATTGATGTTAAATCACATGACGATGTGAACTAGATTATTGACTCTAGTGCAAGTGGGAGACTGAAGGAAATATGCCCTAGAGGCAATAATAAAGTTATTATTTATTTCCTTATATCATGATAAATGTTTATTATTCATGCTAGAATTGTATTAACTGAAACATAATACATGTGTGAATACATAGACAAACAGAGTGTCACTAGTATGCCTCTACTTGACTAGCTCGTTAATCGAAGATGGTTATGTTTCCTAACCATAGACATGAGTTGTCATTTGATTAACGGGATCACATCATTAGGAGAATGATCGATTGACTTGACCCATTCCGTTAGCCTAGCACTTGATCGTTTAGTATGTTGCTTATGCTTTCTTCATGACTTATACAAAGTTCACGAAACTATGAGATTATGCAACTCCCGTTTACGGAGGAACACTTTGTGTGATACCAAACGCCACAACGTGAATCGGGTGATTATAAAGGTACTCTACAGGTGTCTCCAAAAGTATATGTTGAGTTGGCATGAATCGAGATTAGGTTTTGTCACTCCGATTGCTCGGAGAGTTATCTTCGGGCCTTCTCGGTAATACACATCACATAAGCCTTGCAAGCTATTGCAACTAATAAGTTAGTTGTGAGATGATGTATTACGGAACGAGTAAAGAGACTTACCGGTAACGAGATTGAACTAGGTATTGGACACCGACGATCGAATCTCGGGTAAGTAACATACCGATGACAAAGGGAACACCGTATGTTGTTATGCGGTTCGACCGATAAAGATCTTCAGAGAAAATGTAGGAACCAATATGGGCATCCAGGTCCCGCTATTGGTTATTGACCGGAGATGTGTCTCGGTCATGTCTACATTGTTCTCGAACCGTAGGGTCCGCACGCTTAAGGTTTCGATGACGGTTATATTATGAGTTTGTGTATTTTGATGTACCGAAGGAGTTCGGAGTCCCGGATGTGATCACGGACATGAAGAGGAGTCTCGAAATGATCGAGACATAAAGATTGATATATTGGACGGCTATATTCGGACACCGGAAAGGTTCCGGAAGTTTCCGGAGAAAGACGGAGTGCCGGAGGGGTTACCGGAACCCCCCCGGGAAGTAATGGGCCTTATTGGGCCAAGAGGGGAGAGAGCGGGCTGCGCCAGGAGGTGGCGCGCGCCCCCCCCCCCCCATGGGGAGTCCGAATTGGACAAGGAGGGGGGGCGCGGCCCCCCTTTCCCTCTCCCTCTCCCTCTCTTTCCTTCCCCCTTCCTCCTTCCTAGTTGGACTAGGAAAGGGGAGTCCTACTCCCACTAGGAGGAGGACTCCCCCCTCCCCATGGCGCGCCCCTCCTAGGGCCGGGCCGGCCCTCCCCTTGCTCCTTTATATCACAGGGGGCAGGGGCACCCTAGAACACACAAGTTGATCCTTGAGATCGTTCCTTAGCCGTGTGTGGTGCCCCCTCCACCATATTCCACCTTGGTCAAATCGTATTAGCAGGTTGCTTAGGCGAAGCCTGCGTTGGTAGAACATCAAGATCATCACCACGCCGTCGTCTTTGTGGAACTCTCTCTCCGGAGCTTTGGCTTTGGATCGGAGCCCGAGGAGCCGCCACCGAGCTGTATCGCGTGTGCCAAGAACTCGGAGGTGCCGGAGTAATGGTGCTTGGATCGGTTGGATCGCGAGGAGAACGTGACGACTACTTCCTCTACGTTGTGATTGCTTCCGCCACGGGTTCACGAGGGCACGAGACAACACTCTCCCCTCTCGTTGCTATGCATCACCATGATCTTGCGTGTGCGTAGGGAATTTTTTGAAATTACTCGTTACCCAACAGCTTCACGTCGAGGACGCTTAACATCGAGCTCCACCGGCAAGTGTAAGAAGGCGATGGCTGCTCCACGAAGACCAAGAGGGTGTCCGCCATGAGGAGGGCAACCTTGGTGGTACCTTCACCATCGGTTTCTCTCTCGACCCTAAATAGGAAGGCGCTCGTTGCTTTCCTGGGCGAACGCCGACGTGTTTGCGTGGCAACCGTCGACATCCCGGTGTTCCTGTGAAAGTAATTGAGCACCATCTTGCCGCTTTGTCCTCATGCACGGCCCGTCAAGCGAAGAAATCAGGAAGCAAAGCAGTGGAAGCGCCAAGAGTTCATCGCAGAAGAAATCAAGAACCGGAAGCAGCGGGCCTTGTCAGAGGAGTGCTCCATCTACGTGGTTGGCCAATCCTGTAGTTGTACGCAAGGCTAACGGGAAATGGAGGCTTTGTATCGACTTTACCGATGTCAATAAAGCTTGTCCCAAAGACCCATTTCCCTTGCCACGCATCGACCAGATTGTTGACTCCACGGCCGGATGTGATTTGCTTTCATTTATGGATGCATACTCAGGATATCATCAGATCTTCATGGCGTAAGAGGATGAGGAGAAGACCGCATTCATCACCCCATGTGGCACATCTTGTTTTGTACGGATGCCCTTCGGATTAAAGAATGCTGGTTCAACATTTGCAAGAGTAGTCCATGACGCTTTTGAGCCGCAAATGCACGTAAATGTGGAAGCCTACATGGATGACATAGTGGTCAAAAGCAAGGACAAGGCGACTCGATTCAAGATTTAGACGAAATCTTTGCAAATCTGCGCAAGATCAACCTCAAGCTCAACCACGAGAAGTGTGTGTTTGGAGTCCCTTACGGCAAGCTTCTCGGGTTCTTCGTGTCTTAGCGGGAATTGAAGCCAATCCCGACAAGATCAAGGCCATTGAGCAGATTGAAGCACGAGGTAGCGTCAAGGATGTCTGAAGACTTGCGGTTCGCGTAGCTGCTCTCAGCAGGTTTATCTCTAGGGTTCTGCTGGCGCCGCCATTTTTCAAAATCTTGAAAAAGGCAGGTCCGATGCAATGGACTCCGGAAGCGGAGGCTGCGCTGCAGGACTTGAAGAGATACCTGTCCTCCACTCCAACACTTGTCGCACCTAAGCCACAAGAGAAGTTGCTGCTGTATATAGCGGCAACCAATCAAGTGGTTAGTGTTGCATTAGTAGCGGAGAGGAAAGCGGATGATGAGCTAGCAACCATGGCAGATGCATCCAGGCGACAAGCAGGCTTCACCGAAAAGCTACGTCCCGACAAGGATGGATTTCTTGAGACACATGAGAAGATCTGAGAAAAGAATGGTGCAGCGCCAGTTTACTTTGTCGGTTCCCTTCTGCAGGGGGCTAGGTCAAGGTACTACGGTGTGCAAAAATTGCTTTTTCGGCCTCCTCATGGCCTCGAGAAAGCTGCACCATTACTTCCAGGCACATGAGATCACGGTTGTCACCGCTTTCCAATCAAGAGGATATCGCAAAATCTGTAAGCAAGGTGCGGGACTGTCGCCGAGTGGGCACTTTGGAACCTGCCAAGCTTTGGCCTCAAGTTTGAGAGCACTTCAACTATCCAAAGCGAGAGCATTGGCGGAGTTCATAGCAGAATGGACGCCAACACAAGATGAAGAAACTCCAAAACGAGCATCCCGTCAAGGAAGCAAGCAAAGAGTGGGCGATGTACTTTGATGGTGCCTTCTCGGCTGCAAAGCGCCCGGTGCGGCGTGCTACTTGTTGCACCCACGGAGAGCACCTCAAGTAATGAGTCGAGATGCACTTTCCCAAGGAGCAAGCGACAAACAATACTGCAGAGTATGAAGGTTTGCTTGCCGGTCTCAGGATCGCAGTAGACCTTGGGATCAAGAAGCTCATCGTCAGGGGTGACTCACAGCTTGTCATCCGCCAAGTAAATAAGAATTATCAGAGTCCATTGATGGAAGCTTATGTTGATGAAGTGAGAAAGCTAGAAGAGCACTTTGACGGCCTACAGATAGAATATATTCCAAGAGCTCAGAACGACATTGCTGATGGCCTATCGAAGTGCGCTGCACTTAAGCTACCTGTGGAACCAGGGATCTTTGTGCTTAGGCTGACTCAACCGTCTGTAACGCCATCAACCGGACAGAGCAAGAAGAGGAAGTTGATCTCTGGTGACTACTTTCCGGCAGAGCTTCCCGAAGCCGCCGCCAAGAAGGTCCCCAAGATCGACACCAATAAAGGTCTTGAGGAGCAGTCTACTCGACAAGCCCTGTGGTTTGTTTCGTTGAAGCGACGCTCCCGACAAGTTTTGCTCCGGCAAGCTTGCCGGGAACATCAAGCTCCGGGCCGAGCCAAGACGCGTTCTCGCCAGAGAAGCGGATGTTCGCAGCAGCAGATGTGCCTTTAGTCC
Source organism: Aegilops bicornis (assembly GCA_021605145.1). Classification (NCBI taxonomy): domain Eukaryota; kingdom Viridiplantae; phylum Streptophyta; class Magnoliopsida; order Poales; family Poaceae; genus Aegilops; species Aegilops bicornis. The sequence continues at coordinate 566,392,294 of CM038671.1, read as the reverse complement.
TTGTTGTCGAAACGCAAGCTCCAGCATGGGCACAACAGATTGTCCATTTCCTTCAGACAGGAGAACTTCCCGAAGAACAAGAAGAAGCAGAAAGAGTAGCCCGACAGTCAAGTATGTACCAGTTTGTCGACAGCACACCTGCATGTAAGAAGACTCAACGGTGTGAAATTGAAGTGTGTTCACCGGAAGATGGACAAAAGCTGTTGGCAGAGATACATGGAGGCATATGTGGTCACCACATTGGCGCAGAGCACTAACGCAAAGCATTCCGCAAGGTTTCTTTTGGCCGACGACCCTCCAGGATGCAACCGCACAAGTAACCAAGTGTGAAGCGTGCAGTTCCCATTCCAAGCAGATACACCACCAGCTCAAGCTCTCCAGACGATCCCTTTATCCTGGCCATTTTCGATGCAGGGGCTCGACATCCTCGCCCCTTTCCCCGAAGTCGTCGGGGCTTTGAGTACTTGTACGCTGTAATCGACAAGTTCACAAAGAGGCCGGAAGAGGAAGCAGTGAGTAAGGTGACAGAACAGTCAGCAGTAAAGTTCTTCAGAACGATTGTTAGCAGTATCGGAATCCCTAAAAGAATCATCACCGACAAAGGCACACAATTCATGAGCCGCACCTTCATGCGATGCGTCCAAGATCTTGGCGCCAAGGTGCCGCTTTCGCTTCGCTGTTGCTCATCCGAGAAGCAACGGTCAAGCGGAGAGGGCAATGCTGAAGTGCTGCGGGCTCAAGACCAGAACTTTCGACGGGCTGCACAAGTGTGGAAGAAAATGGATTGAGGAGCTGCGGTGGTTCTTTGGTCGATCAGACGACGCCAAATCGAGCCATCGCCGACACCTCTCGCTCTAGTCTATGGAGCAGAGGCAGTTCTCCCCACGGAACTTCGTATCACGGATCGCCTCGAGTGCTCGCTTATGATGAGTTTGAGCAAGAGCAGCTGCGACAAGATGACGCTGCTCCTTGAGGAGGATGATCTTCAGCTGTGACGAGCTGCTCGGTACCAGGCAAGCTTTCGCCCGCCACCATAACCGCATAAAGTTAATGCGAGAAGTCTCGAGGAAGGCGACCTTGTTCTTCGGTAGCGTTAGGTCGATCCGCCAAGAATTGCAACAAGTTGACGCCAAAGTGGGAAGGCCCTTTACCGGGTGAAACGAGTCACTAGGCCTCAAGGCGGCTGTTCGCCTTTGAGACCGAAGATGGCATTCCGTGAGCAACTCCTGGAACATTGAGCATCTTCGTAAGTTTTACTCAGAGAAGCGCGGTTGCGGAACCTGTTCCGGCAACCACCTTTTGTACAAGTCTTGCCGCTGTTGCATGTAATCCTTTTGTACAAAGCCGGCGCGAGACCCGTGCAAAAGTAAAGCTAGCGTGCTTCGCACACCTTCTCAATTTCATGCTTTTTACTTCTATTTTGCATGTGTTATCTGACACTTTGTGCAGCACCTACCCCTGGTAAGTGATAACGAGCCATAAGGCTCCATATCTTTATTTTCTCTTATTTCTCTTTCTCAAAGAAAGGAAGGTTCCCTCGCACACAAGTTTGCCGGGGGGAAAGGAGAAGATAATGGTGTGGACCAAGCGTCGCTCAAGGAAGTCTAGCCTCAAGGGAAGCAAACGATGTAAAAGCTAAGTTGCCAAAGTTTGAGCAAACAGTTTTAAAATTTTGAAGTTATCTTCCTCGAACGACCGTACTTTGTATGGAAAACCTGTGCGCAGAGGAACCAACTTGTAGCTAGTTGCGCCCTTACTTTGTTTCGAGTCCGCTCAACAACTTAAGTGAGCTGCGACTAGTTGCGACAAGGTTACTTTGTCGGAGGCAGCACCGCCGCTGACTGACGTCCGCACTTTTCGGCCTTCATGACTCGGGGGCCCGCTAGCCACACGTTCCCTAAAAGCGAGGGGCAAAAACATACAAAGGAAGGAATCAAGTAAAGGAAATAACATAGCAATTGATACCCAAAATAGAGTTATATTACAAGATAGCTTGCCGCAGCTCTAATGGATTGTTCTTATGACATGACCAGCAGCGGCAAGAGAAAGAGAAGAACGGGCGGCCTAATCTACGCGATCGCCCTCAACCCTCTTGATTCCGCTCACCCTGTCCACGATGGGTGCGACAAGGGTCTTGAGCGCCTCCACATCAGCATCCGGCGGCAAGGACTTGAGGACGTTGGTGAGGTTGAGGCCTGATTGCGGAAGGCCACCTTCATCAGCACCTTTTGAAGAGCTCCAGCGTAGATCTGGCGCGACTCCTCGGCCAGCTGCTTTGGGACTTCTTCCCGAGTCGCTGGAGGCCGCCACCACGCCCTTGAAGAATGTGAGAGCTTGGCGCCGGGTTGGAGGTGCTCGTCGGAGGAATATCCAAGATCCACCATCCCCACTGCGCCAGCTCCTCGCCGATGGCTGCAGCAACATTCACGAGACCCTCGGTCCGGTGCTCCCACATTCTCCCTCAAGGCACTCTGGCGGCAACATCACTCGCATGAACGCCTCGTCGGCCTTGATCTTCTCCTTCAAGGCCACTTCTGCTCCTGGCGCCGCCCAAGTCTTCGAGTCAAAGTAGTTAGCTTCAACTCAAGATCTGCATTGGAGTCCTTGGCGGCGCTGGCTCTTTGCTCCTCTCGGCGAGACGGCCCTGCAGCTTCGCCAAGAGTGTAGGCGCCCTTCTCGCGCTCGTGCTTGAGTGCAGCAAGCTCCTCGCCGCCTCCTTGAGATCGGCCTCCAAGCGCGCCACCTTCGTCTCCAGCTCCTTCTTGGCGGCCTCGGCAACAAGGCAACATCCTTTGCTTCCTTGAGAGCCCCTGCCAAATGTTTGCTCGCGCATGGCAAGATCCTCCTTGTGGCTGTCAAAGGTTAACCTTCCGCTGCGCCAACTCGCCTTCTGCCTTGAGCGGCTTCGGCGGCAAGTCAGCTGTTGCTCCTTAGCTTCAGCCTTCTTGAGGAGGAAGGCTTTGCGCTCCTCGGCAAGCCACTCCCGCTCCTCTGCCAAGGACCGGAGAGCTTCCTGGTTGCGGCCCCGGAGCTCCTCCGCGCGCTTCTCGATGTCTGCTCCCACCTTCGCGACAAGCGCTTCCCGGGATTCCAGCTTGGCAGCGCGGTATGATGAAGCGGCAATGACTTCCTTGTGTTGCTCCTCCTCAGGCTCGCTGCTGCTGCTGCTTGGTCCATCGACTAGCGTCAGTCCAGCGGAGGCGAGCAGCTCTTCATCAAAAGTTTCTCCTTCGGCCGGCGCCCTGGAGCTCGACTCCCATGGGAGCTTGATGAAGACGCCATCGCCGGCCTTCAAATAGGCGCTGGCTGGGCTCTTTCGAACTCGACGCTGCCGCAGCGGCGGAGGATCGGCGGTCGGCGTAGCGCTGGCGCTCCTGCGACCTCGTGGTCGTCGGCGATCGCTGCACCCTTCGGCCACTTCTGGCGGCAGCTTTGGCAACCTCTTCGCGGCGGCTCGTCGGCGCCCGGCTTCTTCTTCGATGGCGGCGGCGGCGTGTCCGGTGTTGCCGCCATCGCCCTCCCCGCCGGCGACCTCGGTCTCCATTGGCTCTGTGGCGGATGGATGAAGAAAGTCAAGCAAATATTCAAAAACAAATCAGAAGAAGAAGAACACAAGGGAAGTTTTTCAGGCAAGAAGATTACTGTGCGAGTGGTCTCGCGGTCATGGTCTCCGCCGCCAAGGGATCGTTGGTGCCGCCCTTGCCGGAGAACTGCCCCCTTCCGGAGAAAATCTCCCTTGCCGGAGAACGCCCTTGCCGGGAATCCTCCCTTGGCGGCATAGTCGAGCGAAGGAGGCTGCTCTGCTTCCTACACAAATCAACATCGAGATATCAAGAAAGAAAAGAGCACCCATGCACGCCGAACAGCAAGAAGTAGACCATATACTTAGGCTGGGGGCTGCTTGGCTGGGCTGCTTTTGAAGAAGAGTTGCCGTGATCCGCAAGATGGTCCCAGACGCCTCCTTCACATCGCGGTGGGTTCGTCCTCGGCAGCGATCACCGGGTCTTGGCTCTCTTCGACATTCTTCCGGGCCAAGCGTCACGAAAAGGAATGGGTTGAGAATGAAGCAAATCGAGATCACGAGACAAAACAACAAATCGAAGAATTACAAGTACAAGAAAAATCTTACTCTTCTTCTTCCTCGCTGAGCTGAGTGCGGAGAGATCGAATCGCCCGCCTCCGGTCTGACGAGGCGGAGGAGTGGGTTCCTTGGACGCTTGGCGGAGCGGAACCGTGGTCTGCGAGGGCCCCGCCCGATTGCCACAGCGGGCGTGAGGTGCTCCTGGCAACAAGATTTGCCATGATGGAGTGCTGTGCGACGCTCATGGCGACTTGTCTGCTCGCCGCTTCCGCCACGCTCGTCTCCGGCCTTGCGAAGACGCCTTCTTGGTGGAGCTGGGCTCCGGCCATGCAAGCTGCTTTCGGAGGTGGGGAGGATGCGCCTCGGTGGGCTCGCTTCGACTCGGCTTCAGGCTCGGCAAGCTCCTCCTCGCCGCAAACTCCTTTCGCTCGACAAGGCTTGCCGCCTCTGCTGCCTCTGCCTCCTCCACGGTGAAGCCAAACCGCCATGGCGGCAGCTCACTGCCGCCTCTTCTTCCAGCCTGGTGGCGATGCGCTGCATCTCGTCATCGGTGGTGTCGCGAGTGAGGCCCCTCTGTTCATCGGGGCGGACCGGCATTTCTACCAGATTGTCAAAGAACTGCCACACGATGTCATCTGCCGGCTCTTGCCAAGTTGGGACAATTCCATGTGAGTCGCACGACGGCATCATTGCACGGATGCGGTCAAGCGGGAATTGTTGCACAGCCGAACGACGCCTCGGCAACCTAAACATCTCTCGATGATCGGGATCGGGCTTGAACAGCTCTAAGAGCATCGCGTCAAGCTCCAAGACGGTGAAGTTGAAGTTGAGGCCTGGGCGCAACCTCATGATATCTCGCCAGATTCTGAAACTCCTGTGCAGGTCTCCTCCTCTCCCCGCAAGGGGCGCGGCGGCGAAGAAAGTCTGCGCCAACGGTGCTTCACAAAGTGAGCCCGACAAGTCTAAGGCGAAGGATTCGGTGACTGCAATCTTCAGCCTAGCATCTTCCGGGGCCAGATTGCTCCAATCGCTGCTGCCAAGACTACCGGGTTTGGCCATGGTAAATGGCTGCGGGTTCTCCTCGACAATCCAGCACCAATCCGCCTCCATTCCTCCCATTTGCTACGGAGCTCTCCCTCCAGATAGGCTTCCTTCTTGCCGACCCTCGAGATCCAAGCGATTCCTCCGGCAAGAGGCTCTCCTCTCTCAACTCGGGGTAAAAAGAAGTGGCGGAAAAGGGCTACATTTGGGTGGACTCCGACAAAGTTTTCGCAGAGATGTGCGAAAACTGCCATGGTCAGAACGGCATTGGGGGTGAAATCAAGGAGGAGAAACCAGAAGGTGTTCAAGATGTCACAAAAGAATTGAGAAAGGCGGGCAGCCTGAGAGAAGAAGAGCGAAGAAGGGATACCCAGTCGGGGCCAGTGCAAGCAGTAGCTGGAGTACTGCCGATGCGCGGATGCGCGTCTCCGCCAACGAGAAGAGGTAGTAGTTCTCCTCGGCTCCTCATGCGGGGGGGGGAAGATGGCCCGCTCCTTCCGTGGCCAAGAAGCCGCCTAAGGCCTCGGCCGACTTCACGGCCTTCCCCTTGTCAGCTTTCGGAGCCATGGCGGAGGCGGTGGAGGAGATCGACGGCGTTGGTGGTGCTGGTGGCGATGGGGGGCGGAGCGCTGCTCTCTTCAGCCTTAGGAAGAAGGGGGGAGCAGCGGTGGTTTTTCGATGGGACAGCAACTGGCAAGGTAGGCGACGTGCCCCTGTTTCCCCTGCTTATAAAGAGGGAGGGGGCGGACGTTCCGATTTTCCGAATAAAGAAACCCCGAACTTCGCCCACGACCCCTCACACGACGCCCACATTCGATGTGTCTTGCGTTAAGTGGAGGGCGTGGTGGGTCCGGGGTGAGTTACTGGCGTGACCGGGCTGCGTGTGCCCGTGCCCTGTTTTGGGCCTGGCCCAACAGGCCTTCGGCACTGCGTGTGTGGCCAGCCGGGGCTCTGTCCGGTGTACTAGAGTAGGGGTACCCTAGTATCCCGAACTTGTGCAAGAGCGGTTGCAGCCCTCATGGCAAGGCTTACCGGTGACCGCCAAGGTCCTCCGTGATTCCTTTGGAGCCATTCAAGAACAAAGTATTCAAGCCAAAGAGACAAAGGCCCGGCAAGAGGAGCTTGCCGGGAAGGCCACCCAAGGCACCTACAAGACAAGGCCCCGCAAGAGGAGCTTGCCGGAAGGCCCAATGAGCGACAAGCTTCCGGCTTGACAAGACAACAACCGCTGACAAGGCGCTTGCCGCTGCGCACCACCTATCTCAGTACCTACGCCCAGGCGCATCCACTAACGTGTCACACAGGACCATTCCAGCGGTAGCGTGGAAGCGGCTGTGCAGCCAGCAGTACGAGGTGGCAAGCGGCGCTGATAAGATTGCCAACGTGGCAAGCGGTGGCGCCCCTGACGGTCCCTGTTTGCACAGGTAGGGCGATGGAGACGGGCATTTAATGCCGTTGTCCCCTGCCGTCAGGGTTAGGTCTGGTACATCGTATAATCGTACAAGTAGGTCTACCAACCACTACTTTTCCATTTGTACCCTTGTTCACGTTGCCACCTGTCGGAGACCCCTTCAGCAGAGATAAAGGAGGCCCATGCGAACGTGAGGGGTCGGTTCCCCCACGCCACCTCGTTAGCGGTACGGTGTGTAATCAGTATGCACTCAAGCGCCCCGAGCAAGAACTCAATACACATCACACATGCAGCAGTAGGAGTGTTATCTCCCAGGAGAGCTCCGAAGCTGGGTAAACCTCTCGCGTGCTTAGCCGCCTCGATCGCTGCCGTGCGTCGACCTCCGTTCCTCGCCCGAACCGAAAGAACTCGGTCCGCCGGTCCCATAGGTGTTCGTGGGCAGAATCAGCCTGCCCGACTTTCACTACCTCGGGCGCCTCCAAAGATGTCGGGCAGGCTGATCTGGCCCACGAACACCTATGGGACCGGCGGACCGAGCCCCTTTCGGTTCGGCGGGGAGAATGTGGAGCAGTGGACCGAGGGTCTCGTGAATGTTGCTGCAGCCATCGACGAGGAGCTGGCGCAGCTGGGGATGGTGGATCTTGGATATTCCTCCGACGAGCACCTCCAACCCAGCGCCAAGCTCAGCCTGTTCTTCAAGGGCGTGGTGACGGCCCTCCGCCGACTCGAGAAGAAGTCCCAAAGCAGCTGGCCGAGGAGTCGCGCCAGGATCTGCTGGAGCTCTTCAAAAGGTGCCGATGAAGGTGGCCTTCCGCAATCCAGGCCTCAACCTCACCAACGCCCTCAAGTCCTTGCCGCCGGATGCTGATGTGGAGGCGCTCAAGACCCTTGTCGCACTCCATCGTGGACAGGGTGAGCGGAATCAAGAGGGTTGAGGGCGATCGCGTAGATTAGGCCGCCTGCTTCTTCTTTCTCTTGGCTCATTGGTCATGTCATAAGAACAATCCATTAGAGCTGCGGCAAGCTATCTTGTAATATAACTCTATTTTGGGTATCAATTGCTATGTTATTTCCTTTACTTGATTCCTTCCTTTGTATGTTTTTGCCCTACACTTTTAGGGAACTTGTCGGGCGCTGGGCCCCTCGAGCATGAAAGCGCCGAGTGCGGACGTCCCGGCCAGCTTCTTGGTGGTGCCGCTTCCGACAGTAACCTTGTCGCTTAACTAATCGCAGCTCACTTAAGTTGTTGAGCGGACTCGAAACAAAGTAAGGGCGCAACTAGCTACGAGTTGGTTCCTCTGCGCACAGGTTTTCCATACAAAGTACGGTCATTTGAGGAAGATAACTTCAAAATTTTAAAACTGTTTGCTCAAACTTTGGCAGCTTAGCTTTTCTATCGTTTTTCTTCCCGGTAAGGGCCTTCCCACTTCGGCGTCAACTTGTTGAAATTCTTGGCGGACTGAACGCGCCGAAGAACAAGGTCACCTTCCTCGAGACTTCTGGCATTAACTTTGCGGCTATGGTAGCGGCGCAAAGCTTCTTCAGTATCGAGCAGCTTCGTCTGACAACACGAAGACGATCCTCCTCAAGGAGCAACGCGTCATCTTGTCGCAGCTGCTCTTGCTCAAGCTCATCATAAGCGAGCACCGAGGCGATCCTTATACGAAGTTCCGTGGGGAGAACTGCCTCTGCTCCATAGACTAGAGCGAAGGTGTGCGGCGGTGGCTCGATTTGGCGTCGTCGATCGACCAAAGAACCACCGGCAGCTCCTCAATCCAGCTTTCTTCCGCACTTGTGCAGCCTGTCGAAGTTCTGGTCTTGAGCCCGGCAGCACTTCAGCATTTGCCCTCTCCGCTTGACCGTTGCTTCTCGGATGAGCAATGAAGCGAAGCGGAACCTTAGCGCCAAGATCTTGGACGTCTTGCATGAAGGTGAGGCTCGTGAATTGCGTGCCGTTGTCGGTGATGATCCCGTTAGGGATTCGAAGCGGCAAACAATCGACTGAAGAACTTGATCGCTAACTGTGCTGTCATCACCTTCCTCACTGCTTCCACTTATGCGGCCACTTTGTGAACTTGTCGATTGCAACGCATAAGTACTCAAAGCCCCGACAGCTCGGGAAAGGGGCCGTGGATGTCGAGCCCCTGCATCAAAATGGCCGTGATAAAGGGATCGCCCGGAGAGCTTGAGCTGGCTGGTGTATTCGCTTGGAATGGAATCGCACGCTTCACACTTGGTTACTTGTGCGGTTGCATCCCGGAGGGCTGTCGGCCAAAGAAACCTTGCCGGAACGCTGCTTAGGCAAGTGCTCGCGCCAATGTGGTGACCACATATGCATCCATGTATCTTCGCCAACAGCTTTTGTCCATCTTCCCGGTGAACACACTTCAATTTCACACCGGAGTCTTCTTACATGTACAGTGTTGTCGACAAACTGGTACATACTTGACTGCCGGGCTACTCTTTCCGCTTCTTCTTGCTCTTGGAAGTTCTCACGTTCAAGGAAATGGACAATCTGCTTTGTGCCCATGCTGGAGCTTGCGGCTCGACAACAAGGACTAAAGGCACATTCGCTGCTGCGGGAACATCCGCTTCTCTGGCGAGAACGTCTTGGCTCAGCCGGAAGCTTGATGTTCCCCGGCAAGCTTGCCGGAGCAAAACTTGTCGGGAGCGTCTGCTTCAACGAAACAAACCACGGGGCTTGTCTGGAGCAGCATCGCTCCTCAAGATCGTTGGTGTCGATCTTGGGGACCTTCTTGGCGGCGGCTTCGGAAGCTTCCGCCGGAAAGTAGTCACCAGAGATCAACTTCCTCTTCTTGCTCTGTCCGGTTGATGGCGTTCTGGGGCGGTTGAGTCAGCCTGAGCACAAAGATCCCTGGTTCCACATAAGCTTAAGTGCAACAGACTTCGACGAGGCCATCAGCAATGTAAGTTACGAGCTCTTGGAATATATTCCATCTGTAGGCCGTCAAAGTGCTCTTCTAGCTTTCTCACTTCATCAACATAAGCTTCCATCAATGGACTTTGATAATTCTTATTTACTTGGCGGATGACAAGCTGTGAGTCACCCCTGACGATGAGCTTCTTGATCCCAAGGTCTATCATGCGACCACAGACCGCAAGCAAACCTTCATACTCTGGCCGTATTGTTTGTCACTTGCTCCTTGGGAAAGTGCATCTAGACTACGTACTTGAGGTGCTCTCCGATTGGGTGCAACAAGTAGCACGCCGCACCGGCGCTTTGCAGCGAGAAGGCACCATCAAAGTACATCAGCCACTCTTTGCTTGCTTCCTTGACGGGATGCTTGTTTCGAGTTTCTTCATCTTGTGTTGGCGCCCATTCTGCTATGAACTCCGCCAATGCTCGCTTTGGATAGTTGAAGTGCTTCTCAAACTTGAGGCCAAAGCTTGACAGTTCCCAGTGCCCTCGACAATCCTGCTGTTGCTTACGGATTTTGGCAAGATCCTCTTCATGGAAAGCGAGTGACAACTGTGATCTCATGTGCTCGGAAGTAATGGCGTGACTTTCTTGAGGCCATGAGGAGGCCGAAAAGCAATTTTTGCACACCGTAGTACCTTGACCTAGCTCCCCGCAGAAGGAACCGACAAAGTAAATTGGGCGCTGCACCATTCTTTTTTTCTGCATCTTCTCATGTGTCTAGCAAGAGATCCATCCTTGTCGGGACCAGAGCTTGCCGGTGAAGCCCCCCGCTTGTCGCTGGATGCATCTCGCCATGGTTGCTAGCTCATCATCCGCTTCCTCTCCGCTACATTAACGCATCACTAACCACTTGATTGGTTGCCTCTATATACAGCAACAACTTCTCTTGTGGCCTAGGTGCGACAAGTGTTGGAGTGGAGCATGCAGTATCTCTTCAAGTCCTGCAGCAATAGCCTCCGCTCGAGTCCATTAGATCGGACCCGCCTTTTTCAAGATTTTGAAAAATGGCGAGTGTCTGCTTCAGCAGACCTAGAGATAAACTGCCGAGAGCAGCTACGAACCGGCAAGTCTTCGTACATCCTTGACGCCTCGGTGCTTCAATCTGCTCAATGGCCTTGATCTTGTCGGGATTGGCTTCAATTCGCCGCTGAGACACGAAGAACCCGAGAAGCTTGCCGGAAGAGACTCCAAACACACACTTCTCAGGGTTGAGCTTGAGGTTGATCTTGCGCAGATTTGCAAAGGTTTCGTCTAAATCTTGAATCAGAGTCGCCTTGTCCTTGCTTTTGACCACTATGTCATCCATGTAGGCTTCCACATTTACGTGCATTTGCGGCTCAAAAGCCGCCATGGACTACTCTTGCAAATGTTGAACCAAAGCATTCTTTAAGTGAAGGGCATCCGTGACAAACAAAGTATGTGCCACATGGGGTGATGAATGCGGTCTTCTCCTCATCCTCTTCTCTCGCCAAGAAGATCCGATGATATCATGAGTATGCATCCAGAAATGAAAGCAAATCACATCCGCCGCGGAGTCAACAATCCGTCGATGGCGCGGCAAAGGGAAATGGGTCTTTGGGACAAGCTTTATTGACATCGGTAAAGTCGATACAAAGACTCCATTTCCGTTAGCCTGCGCGCATAACCACAGTGATTGGCCAACAACGTAGGATGGAGCACTCCTCGACAAGGCTCGCTGCTTCCAGTTTCTTGATTTCTTCGCGATGAACTCTTGGCGCCCACCGCTTCGCTGCCCGACTTTCGCTGACGGGCCGTGCATGAGGACAAACGGCAAGATGGTGCTCAATTACTTTCCTAGGAACACTGGGATGTCGACGGTTGCCACGCAAACACGCCGATGTTCACCAGCAGGAAAGCAACGAGCGCCGCTTTCCTATTTAGGGTCGAGAGAGGCAGCGATGGTGAAGGTACCACCAAAGGCCGCCCTCCTTGGCGGACACCTTCTTGGTCTCGGTGGAGCAGCCATCGCCTTCTTACACTTGCCGGTGGAGCTCGATGGTGCGTCCTCGACGGTAGCGCAACACTCAAGAGGTGCGCTTGCCGGAGTGGGCATCGTAGCTCTTGCCGGACTTGGTCTTCTTCTTCCCCGGAGCTTTAGCGGCAAGTGGCTTGCAACTGTTGCGCTGCTGCTTCCCCGGTAGATCTTGTCGGCGCAGATAAGAGCATCCTTCTTGTTGCCAGGGACAGAGATGACACTTATCGGGCCTGGCATTTTCAGCATGTTGTATGCATAGTGAGAGGCTGCCATGAATTTAGCAAGTGCTGGACGGCCAAGTATCCCACCTGTAAAAGGCAATGGAAATTCAGCAACGTCAAAGTTGACCCTCTCATTCCTGAAGTTCAACTCGCTTCCAAATGTCACCGTCAACGTGTTCTTTCCCTTCGTCTTGCTCCTTCCCGGATTGATTCCTTGGAATGTGCCAGTCTCTTCGAGCTCGCCATCGTGGATCCGGAGTTTCGGAGCACCGGAGGAGATCAGGTTCAAGCCGCCCCGCCGCCAACTAGCATCTTAGTGACCTTTGAGGTTGCGGATAGTTGGTGAAACCAACATCGGCAAGCACTCGACCGCAGATTACATGGTCAGGGTGGTCCTCAATATCAAAGATGATAGGCGGTCGGACCATTTCGCAGGCTTGCGTGACTCGATGGATGGTTCTCGCCGCATTGACCTCCCGTGATCCTCTCGCTTGAGCTGGCGGTGTGAGGTATGCAGAGAAGCACCGCCGTGGAACGCACATGACCTCTCGTGGGTTTTCTGGAACTCCCCGCTCATCGGGTCTCTGCCATCATCCATGTCTTCATCATCGCTGCCGTCTTCATCCTTGTCGCGTCGCTGGGAGGTCTGTCTCCTTGTTGCAGCCGCTTGCTCTTGCCGCGCGTCCCTCCTCGGCCGGACGTTTCTTGCTAGCTCCTCCAGCACCTTCCCGGGCCTTCTCCTTGTCGGCTGCTCGTATTCAGCCTTCTCGCTGCTCGACAAGCTGCTCGACCTTCTTGCAGCTCCGGAGGTCATGGCCCTTGGTGCGGTGGATCTTGGCAAAGATCGCTTGTTGGAGCCGCCCCGCTTGTCGGCGACCGCCACTGAAACTGGCATTTGGTGCCGGGCAACCTCCTTGCCGGAGCTACCAGCCTTGGCTTTCTTGGCGCCACCTCCGCTGCCGGACTGCTCAACAACTAGCACATCTTTGCCTTTTTTTTTCAAGGTTCTTGCCCCGCCGCTCTTCCTTGTCGGAGTGGTCTCCTCACCATCGAATCCTCCCCGCTTCAAGATTCTCTCCGGGAATCTCCTCCCTTCCTCAAAGACGCCGCACACTTGTCGGGCCAAGGCATATAGCTCATCGACGCTCGATCTTGCACATCGCCATCTCCTCCCGCGATCTCGCGGTTTCGCGACGTTTCGATGGAACGCGCTGATTACCGCGGCAGGTGGACATCCGGAATGTTGTGCCAGACGCTGGCTGAATCTTCCGAATGTATTTCTGCGCAGGGCTCTCCTTCCTTCCGGGCGAGCAGATGAAGACGCTTTCTTAGCCATGGGGCTTGTGGTCACCGTAGAAGGCGCCGACAAACTGATGGCATAGATCTGCCCAAGAAGATATGGAGTTGTCCGGCAAGTGCATGAGCCAGATCTCGACATTGGGCTTGAGCACCAGCGGAAGTAGTTGGCAAGGATCTTGTCGTCTCGCCCCGGCAGCTCGCACCGCGATGGTGTAGATATCGAGGAACTCCGACGGATGCGTCTTGCCGTCGTGACTTCCTCGGTACATCTGGCTTGAAATTCTTCTTGCTGGGCCATCGATTTGCCGCAGCTCACGAAGTGAACGCAGGGCAACTCTACCGCAGACGGGTAAGTCGCCTGGTTCTTTCCGGCGCATGCATGTCAACAGAAGGGCCCATCGCGCTTGTCGGATTGACGCCGCTTCTCTTCGGGCGCTTCGATGCAAGTTCGAAAGGCCCTTCTTGCCGCTGCTCGCGGAAGAACTTGGCGCCGATCGCGACGCAGCTCGTGGATCTGATGATGCGGTGGAGTTTGCCGAGGTGGATCCGCGAAGTCGGGCTATCTTGGCCTTCGGGCGAGAGTGCATGGTGGTTGCACCCCACCGGTCTGCCGCCACCGCCCGTGTTTAGTGGTCCTGCCGCGGCAGCGATGTACTGTTGTTGCATGGAGCTGCCGCTGTTAGCGGCCGATGAGACTCGAATGGTGGCCTCCATTCATCGACCTTGTCGGCTGTTGGAGGGTAATCTAGGAGCAGCTTGTGCTCTCGCCAAAGCTTCGCCGGAGTGGTGGGTGGCGATGGCGAACGGCGCGAGGAGGCGGATATGCTCCGGACTTCGACTATTTTAGAAGGAGCAAGATCCGAGAGATCCTCCACCTCGATCTTGTCCAACGAGCGTATGGCATTGTGAATGCCATGACGCTTGTCGGTCTCGCGCCTCCCCGAGACGGGCGCGGTGCATGTATCTGGACGCCGAGGTCTCAAGAGCCTTTGTCCTTGGACTTGGCAGCACCGTGAGCTCCCCGTGCTGCCCATTCTTCCGCCGACGCCTACCCCACCAATTGCCCGGCTTCCGGCGGTGGTGGGTTCGACGCGGACGGAGCGTCCGCTGCCGAAGCTTTCTTCTTCGGCGGCATGTTGATGAAGATGATGAAGATCTAGCTCGCGTGGACGCCGGATCAGGTTCACGCAATCTCGACGCTACCCCCTACCTGGCGCGCCAAAGATGTCGGGGCAGGCTGATCTGGCCCACGAACACCTATGGGACCGGCGGACCGAGCCCCTTTCGGTTCGGCGGGGAGCGGAGGTCGCACGAAGAGCGATCCAGCGGCGCACGCGAGAGGTTTACCCAGCTTCGAGCTCTCCGGAGAGATAACACTCATCACGCTGTGTGTGATGTGTATTGAGTTCTTGCTCAGAGCGCTTGAGTGTTACAAAGACACACCACCGCTAACGAGACCGAAGCGTGGGGAACCCCTCTACATTGGCGCATGGGCCTCTTTTATATGTCAAGGGTCTCCGATAGGTGGCAACGTAGACAAGGGTACAAATGAAAAGTAGTGGTTGGTACACCTACTTGTACAAAGGTATAGTGTACAAAGGTACCATACCTAACTCCTCGACGGCAGGGGACAAAGGCATTAAATGCCTGTTCACGCCGCCTCTAACAAAGGCAAACAGACTGGCTGGGGCGCCATCGCTTGCCACGATGGCAATCTTGTCAGCCGCTTGCCACACTCGCATCACCGCTGGTCAAGACAGCCTTCGCCACGCTACCGGGAAAGGTCCTGTATGGCAACACGTTAGTGGATGCGCTTGGAGCGTAGGTATAGAGAGGTGGTCTGCCATGCAAGCGCCTTTGTCACGGTTGTTGTCTTGTCGCTACCGGAAGCTTGTCGCTCATTAGCCTTCCGGCAAGCTCCTCTTGCCGGGCCTTGTCTTGTAGGTGCCTTGGTGGCCTTCCGGCAAGCTCCTCTTGCCGGGGCCTTGTCTCCTTGGCTTGAATACTATGTTCTTGAATGGCTCCAAAGGAACCACGGAGGACCTTGGCGGTCACCCGGTAAGCCTTGCTGCGGAGGGCTGCAACCGCCCGTGCTCAAGTTTGGGATACTAGGGTACCCCTACTCTAGTACACCGGTCAGAGCCCCCGGCCTGGGCCACACACGGTGTCGAGCGCTGTTGGGCCAGGGCCCAAAATGGCACGGGCACACGCGCCCGGTCACGCCAGAATCTCACTCCCTCGATTCCACCATGCCCTCCTTAACGGCACGCATCGAATGTGGCGTCGTGAGGGATCGTGGCAGACCGGGGTTTCTTTATTCGGAAAATCGGAATGTCCGCCCCCTCCCTCTTTATAAGCAGGGGAAATAGGGGCACGTCGCCTACCTTGCCAGTTGCTGTCCCATCAAAAAACCACCGCTGCTCCCCCCTTCTTCCTAAGGCTGAAGAGAGCAGCGCTCCGCCCCCCATCGCCACCAGCAATGTCGGGGCAGGCTGATCTGGCCCACGAACACCTATGGGACCGGCGGACCGAGCCCCTGTCGGTTCGGCGGGGAGCGGAGGTCGCACGAAGAGCAGATCGAGGTGAAGCACGCGAGAGGTTTACCCAGCTTCGGAGCTCTCCGGAGAGATAACACTCCTACTGCTGCATGTGTGATGTGTATTGAGTTCTTGCTCAGGAGCGCTTGAGTGCTACAGTACACACCAGCTGCTAACGAGACTGAGGGTGGGGGGGGGGGGGGGAACCGACCCCCTCTACGTTGCACATGGGCCTCCTTTTATATGCTGAAGTTGTCTCCGACAGGTGGCAACGTAGACAAGGGTACAAATGGAAAAGTAGTGGTTGGTACACCTACTTGTACAAAGGTACTGTTGCAAAGGTACCATACCTAACCCCGACGGCAGGGGACAAAGGCATTAAATGCCCGCTTCACGCCGCCTCTAATAAAGGCAAACAGGGATCATTGGGGCGCCACCGCTTGCCATGATGGCAATCTTGTCGCCGCTGCCACACCAAGACCACCGGGCTGCACAGCCTCTCTCGCCACGCGCTACCGAAAGGTCCTGTGGCGACATGTTAGTGGATGCGCTGGAGCGTGGTACAGAGAGGTGGTTCTGCACTTGCAAGCACCTTGCCGCTGTTGTTGTCTTGTCGCGCCGGAAGCTTGTCGCTCATTACCTTCCGGCAAGCTCCTCTTGCCGTGGCCTTGTCTTGTAGGTGCCTTGGGTGGCCTTCACGGCTAGATCCTCTTTACTGGGCCTTATCTCATTGGATTGAATACTTTGTTCTTTATTGGCTCCAAAGGAACCACGGAGGACCCTGGCGGTCACCCGGTAAGCCTTGTCATGAGGGCTGCAACCGCCCGTGCACAAGTTTGGGATACTAGGGTACCCCTACTCTAGTACACCGACAGGAGCCCCCGGGCCTGGGCCACACACGGTGTCGAGCGCTGTTGGGCCAGGCCCAAAACAGGGCACGGGCACACGCGGCCCGGGTCACGCCGTAACTCACCCTGGACCCACCATGCCCTCCACGAACGGCACGCATCGAATGTGGCGTCGTGTGAGGGATCGTGGGCGAGACCGGGGGGGTTTCTTTATTCGGAAAATCGGAATGTCCGCCCCCTCCCTCTTTATAAGCAGGGGAAATAGGGGCACGTCGCCTACCTTGCCAGTTGCTGTCCCATCGAAAAACCACCGCTGCTCCCCCCTTCTTCCTAAGGCTGAAGAGAGCAGCGCTCCGCCCCCCATCGCCACCAGCACCACCAACACCGTCGATCTCCTCCACCGCCTCCGCCATGGCTCCGAAAGCTGACAAGGGGAAGGCCGTGAAGTCGGCCGAGGTGCAGCGGCTTGCGGCGCTGCAGAAGGAGCGGGCCATCTTCCCCCCCCCCCAGCTCGCCGCGAGGGAGCTTAGGGAGAACTACTACCTCTTCTGGTCGACGGAGACGCGAGCGCATCCGCAAGACGGTTGGGTACTCCCACCGCTGCTTCGAATTGGCCCCGATCGGGTATCCCTTCTTCGCGCTTTTCTATCGCGGGCTCGCCCGCTTTCTCTGAATTCTTTTTGTGACATCATGAACACCTACGGGTTCCGCCTCCTTGATTTCACCCCCAATGCCGTTCTGACCATGGCAGTTTTCGCACATATCTGCGAAAACTTTGTCGGAGTCCACCCAAATGTTGCCCTTTTCCGCCACTTCTTTTTACCCCGAGTTGAGAGAGGAGAGCCTCTTGCCGGAGGAATCTCTTGGATCTCGAGGGTCTGCAAGAAGGAAGCCTATCTGGAGGGAGAGCTCCGTAGCAAATGGGAGGAATCGAGGGCGGATTGGTGCTGGATTGTCGAGGAGAACCCGCAGCCATTTACGGCCCAGCGCCAAACCCGGTAGAGGTGCAGCAACGATTGGAGCAATGTCGGCCCCGGAAGATGCTAGTTTGAAGATTGCAACACCAATCCTTCGGCTTAGACTTGCCGGGCTTCATCAGAGGCACCGTTGGCGCGAGACTTTCTTCGCCACAGACGCTTCCTTTGCGGGAGAGGAGGAGACCTGCCTGGGAGTTTCGTAACGCGCCAGATATCATGAGGTTGGCGCCCAGGCCTCAACTTCAACTTCACCGTCTTGGAGCTTGACGCGATGCTCTTAGAGCTGTTCAAGCCCGATCCCGATCATCCGTAGATGTTTAGGTTGCCGAGGGCGTCGTTCGGCGTGCAACAATTCCGCCGCTTGACCTCGATCCAGGTAATGATGCCGTCGTGCGACTCACATGGAATTGTCCCAACTTGGCAAGAGCCGGCAGATGACGTCGTGCGGCAGTTCTTTGACAATCTGGTAGAAATGCCGGTCCGCCCCGATGAACAGAGGGGCCTCACCCGCGACACCACCGATGACGAGATGTAGCGCATCGCCACCAGGCTGGAAGAGGCGGGAGCAGCTGCTGCCGCGGGCGAGTTTGGCTTCACCGTGGAGGAGGCAGAGGCAGCAGAGGCGGCAAGCCTTGTCGAGCGAAAGGAGTTTGCCAGCGAGGAGGAGCTTGCCGAGCCTGAAGCCGAGTCGAGCGAGCCGGCCGAGGGCGCATCCTCCCCACCTCCGAGCAGCTTGCCGCGAGCGAAGCCCCCAGCTCCACCAAGAAGGCGTCTTCGCAAGGCCGGAGACGTAGCGGGGCGGCAGACGGGCCATCAGCCACAGCGCCGGCAGCTGGCGCTCCACAGCGGCAAGTATCAAGCTGGAGCACCTCACGCCGTGGTAACCGGAGCGGGCCTCGCAGACCACCGGTTCCGCTCCCGCCAAGCGTCCAAGGGAACCCACTCCTCCGCCTCGTCGTACTGGAGGCGGGCCAGATTTCGATCTCTCCGCGCTCAGCTCCGACGAGGAAGAAGAAGAGTAAGATTTTTTACTGTACTTGTAATTCTTCGATTTGTTGTTTTGTCTTGTATCTGATTTGCTTCATTCTGAACCCATTCCTTTTCAGGACGCTGGCCCAGAGAATGTCGAAGAGAGCCAAGACCCCGGTGATCGTCGTCGAGGACGAACCCACTGCGACAGCAGGAGGCGCGTCCGGGACCATCTTGCCGGATGCGGCAACTCTTCTTCAAAGCAGCCCCCAGCGCAGCCCCCAGCGTAAGTATATGGTCTACTTCTTGCTGTTCGGCGTGCATGGGTGCTCTTTTCTTTGCTGATATCTGAATGTTGATTTGTGTAGGAGCAGAGCAGCCTCCTTCTGCTTCGACTACCCCGCCAAGGGAGGATTCCCCAGCAAGGGAGCGTTCTCCGGCAAGGGAGATTTCTCCGACAGGCAATTCTCCGGCAAGGGGACGGCACCAGCGATCCCTTGGCGGCGGAGACCATGACCGCAGACCACAGCATGTAATCTTCTTACTGAAAACTTCCCTTGTGTTCTTCTTCTTCTGATTTTGTTTTTGAATATTTGCTTGACTTTCTTCATCCATCCGCCACAGAGCCAATGGAGACCGAGGTCGCCGGCGAGGAGGACGTGTGCGGCAACACTGACGACGCCGCCGCCATCGAAGAAGAAGCCGGCGCTGACGAGCCCGCCGGCGAAGAGGCCACCAAAGCTGCCGCCACGTAAGCCGGGCGAGGAATGCAGCGATCAGCGACCACGAGGCGCGAGCAGGCGCCAGCGCTACGCCGACCGCCGATCCCTCGGCCGCTGCGGCAGCGTCAGGCTCCGAAGAGCCCCAACCCGGCGCCTATTTGAAGGCCGGCGATGGCGTCTTCATCAAGCTCCCATGAGAGTCGAGCTCCAGGGCGCCGTCCGAAGGAGAAACTTTTGATGAAGAGCTGCTCGCCTCGCTGGATCGGGACGCTTAGTCGACGCGCCAAGCAGCAAGCAGCGTGGCGAAGCTCGAGGAGGAGCAGCTGCTGCAGAAGCTGCTGTCGCTCTACCATGCCCGACAAGCCAAGCTGGAATCCCGGGAAGCGCTTGTCGCGAAGGCGGGAGCAGACATCGAGAAGCGCGCGGAGGAGCTCTGGGGCCGCAAACAGGAAGCTCTCCGGTCCTTGGCAGAGGAGCGGGAGTGGCTTGCCGAGGAGCGCAAAGCCTTCCTCCTCGAGAAGGCTGAAGCTGAGGAGCAACAGCGGCTTGCCGCTGAGAAGCTGTCTGCGCAGGAAGGCGAGTTAGGCATGCAGCGGAAGTTTAACCTTGACAGCCACGAGGAGGATCTTGCCATGCGCGAAAGCAAACATTTGGCGGGGCTCTCAAGGAAGCAAAGGATGCTTTGCCGCAGCTGCCGAGGCCGCCAAGAAGGAGTTGGAGACGAAGGTGGCGCAGCTTGGAGGCCGATCCTCAAGGAGAGCGGCCCGAGGAGCTTGCTGCACTCAAGCACGAGCGCGAGAAGGACGCCTCCACTCTTGGCGAGCTGCGAGGGCCGCCTTCTTGAGAGGGAGCAAAGAGCTCAGCGCCGCCAAGGACTCCAATGCAGATCTTGAGTTGAAGCTAACTACTTTGACTCAGACGCTGGACGGCGCCAGGGAGCAGGAAGTGGCCTTGAAGGAGAAGATCAAGGCCGACGAGGCGCTGCTGGCGAGTGTTGTTGCCGCCCAGAGTGCCTTGAGGGAGAATGTGGAGCACTGGACCGAGGGTCTCGTGAATGTTGCTGCAACCATCGACGAGGAGCTGGCGCAGCTGGGGATGGTGGATCTTGGATATTCCTCCGACGAGCACCTCCAACCCGGCGCCAAGCTCAGCCTGTTCTTCAAGGGCGTGGTGACGGCCCTCCAGCGACTCCGGGAAGAAGTCCCAAAGCAGCTGGCCGAGGAGTCGCGCCAGATCTGCGCAGGAGCTCTTCAAAAGGTGCTGATGAAGGTGGCCTTCCGCAATCCAGGCCTCAACCTCACCAACGTCCTCAAGTCCTTGCCGCCGGATGCTGATGTGGAGGCGCTCAAGACCCTTGTCGCACCCATCATGGACAGGGTGAGCGGAATCAAGAGGGTTGAGGGCGACCGCGTAGATTAGGCCGCCCGTTCTTCTCTTTCCCTTGCCGCTGCTGGTCATGTCATAAGAACAATCCATTAGAGCTGCGGCAAGCTATCTTGTAATATAACTCTATTTTGGGTATCAATTGCTATGTTATTTCCTTTACTTGATTCCTTCCTTTGTATGTTTTGCCCTATGCTTTTAGGGAACTTTTTCGCTGGCCTCGAGTCATGAAAGGCCGAGTGCGGGATGTCAAGAGCCTCTTTGGCGGTGCCGCTTCGACAAGTAACCTTATGTTTAACTAGTCGCAGCTCACTTAAGTTGTTGAGCGGACTCGAAACAAAGTAAGGGCGCAACTAGCTACTGAGTTGGTTCCTCTGCAAGCATGGGTTTTCCATACAAAGTGCACGGTCGTTCGAGGAAGATAAATTAAAAATTTTAAAACTGTTTGCTCAAACTTTGGCAACTTAGCTTTTCTGTCGTTTGCTTCCCGGTAAGGCTAGACTTCCTTGAGCGACGCTTGGTCCACACCATTATCTTCTCCTTTCCCCCCGGCAAACTTTTGTGCGAGAGAACCTTCCTTTCTTTGAGAAAGAGAAAGAAGAGAAAATAAAGATATGGAGCCTTAGGCTCGTTATCACTTACCAGGGGTAGGTGCTGCACAAAGTGTCAGATAACACATGCAAAATGGAAGTAAAAAGCATGGAATTGACAAGGTGTGCGAAGCACGCTAGCTTTACTTTTGCACGGGGTGCGCCGCTTTTGTACACAAAGGATTACATGCAACAGTGGCAAGACTTGTACAAAAGGTGGTTGCCGGAACAGGTTCCTAACAACCGCGCTTCTACGGGTAAAACTTATGAAGATGCTCAATGTTCCGTGGAGTTGCTCACCGAATGCCATCTTCGGTCTCAAGGCGGACAGCGCCAGGCCTAGTGACTCGTTTCACCCGTAAGGCCTTCCCACTTCAAGGCCAACTTGTTGGAATTCTTGGCGGACTGAGCAGCGAAGAACAAGGTCGCCTTCCTCGAGACTTGGCATTAACTGCGGCTATGGTAGGGGCGCAAAGCTTGCCGGTATCGAGCAGCTCGTACCAGACGGCACGAAGACGATCCTCCTCAAGGAAGCAGCGTGTCATCTTGTCGCACCTCGCTTCTTGCTCAAGCTTCATCATAAGCGAGCACTCAAGGCGATCCGATATACGAAGTTCCGTGGGGAGAACTGCCTGCGCTCCATAGACTAGAGCGAAAGGTGTCTGGCCAGTGGCTCGATTTGGCGTCGTCCTGATCGACCAAAGAACCACCGGCAGCTCTTCAATCCAGTTTCTTCCGCACTTGTGCAGCCTTTCGAAAGTTCTGGTCTTGAGCCCATGCAGCACTTCAGCATTTGCCCTCTCCGCTTGACCGTAGCATCTCCGATGAGCAATGAAGCGGCACCTTGGCGCCAAGATCTTGGACGCATCTTTGCATGAAGGTGTGGCTCGTGAATTGCGTGCGTGTTGTCGGTGATGATCCCGTTAGGGATTCAAAGCGGCAAACAATCGACTGAAGAACTTGATCACGACCGTGTCGGTTGTCACCTTTCCTCATCGCTTCCACTTCCGGCCACTTTGTGAACTTGTCGATTGCAACGCATAAGTACTCAAAGCCCCGACAGCTTCGGGGAAAGGGGCCGAGGATGTCGAGCCCCTGCATCAAAATGGCGGAGATAAAGGGATCGCCTGGAGAGCTTGAGCTGGCTGGTGTATCTGCTTGGAATGGAACCGCACGCTTCACACTTGGTTACTTGTGCAGCTTGCATCTGGAGGGCTGTCGGCCAAAAGAAACCTTCTTGCCGGAACGCTTTGCCGGCAAGTGCTCTGGCACCAATGTGGTGACCACATATGCCTCCATGTATCTCTGCCAACAGCTTCTGTCCATCTTCCCGGTGAACACACTTCAATTTCACACCGTTGAGTCTTCTTCTGTACAGTGTGTTGTCGACAAACTGGTACATACTTGACTGCCGGGCTACTCTTTCCGCTTCTTCTTGCTCTTCGGGAAGTTCTCCTGTCTGAAGGAAATGGACAATCTGCTGTGCCCATGTTGGAGCTTGTGGCTCGACAACAAGGACTAAAGGCACATCCGTTGCTCGCGGGAACATCCGCTTCTCTGGCGAGAACGCGTCGGCTCAGGAGCTTGATGTTCCCGGCAAGCTTGCCGGAGCAAAACTTGTCGGGAGCGCCTCGCTTCAACGAAACAAACCTCGGGCTTGTCTGAGCAGCATCGCTCCTCAAGATCGCTGGTGTCGATCTTGGGGACCTTCTTGGCGGCGGCTTCGGAAGCTCACGGAAAGTAGTCACCAGAGATCAACTTCCTCTTCTTGCTCTGTCCGGTTGATGGCGTTACAGACGGTTGAGTCGGCCCGAGCACAAAGATCCACTGGTTCCATGGTAGCTTAAGTGCAACAAGACTTCGACTGTGCCATCAACAATGTCGCTTCCGAGCTCTTGGAATATATTCCATCTGTAGGCCGTCAAAGTGCTCTTCTAGCTTTCTCACTTCATCAACATAAGCTTCCATCAATGGACTCTGATAATTCTTATTTACTTGGCGGATGACAAGCTGTGAGTCACCCCTGACGATGAGCTTCTTGATCCCAAGGTTCATCATCGATCCCGAGACCGCAAGCAAACCTTCATACTCTGCAGTATTGTTTGTCGCTTGCTCCTTGGGAAAGTGCATCTGGACTACGATACTTGAGGTAAGCTCTCCTGGGTGCAACAAGTAGCACTTGCCAAGACCGGCGCCTTGCGTAGAAGGCACCATCAAAGTACATCAGCCACTCTTTGCTTGCTTCCTTGACGGGATGCTCGTTTCTGGAGTTTCTTCATCTTGTGTTGGCGCCCATTCTGCTATGAACTCCGCCAATGCTCTGCTTTGGATAGTTGAAGTGCTCTCAAACTTGAGGCCAAAGCTTGGCAGTTCCAAAGTGCCCACTCGACAATCCTGGCCACTGTTGCTTCGGATTTTGGCAAGATCCTCTTATTGAAAGCGTGACAACCGTGGATCTCATGTGCACGGAAGTAATGGCACAGCTTTCTCGAGCCATGAGGAGGCCGAAAAGCAATTTTTGCACACCAGAGTACTCTTGACCTAGCCCTCGCGAGAAGAGGCCCGACAAAAGTAACCGGGCCTTTGCACCATTCTTTTCTCGCATCTTCTCATGTGTCTCGCTAGCAGATCCATCCTTGTCGGGACCGTAGCTTGCGGTGAAGCCCCCTCGCTTGTCGCTGGATGCATCTCGCCATGGTTGCTAGCTCATCATCCGCTTCCTCTCTCGCTACTAACGCAGCACTAACCACTTGATTCGTTGCCGCTATATACAGCAACAACTTCTCTTGTGGCCTAGGTGCGACAAGTGTTGGAGTGGAGGACGGTATCTCTTCAAGTATCTTGCAGTACGCCTCCGCTTCGAGTCCATTGCATCGGACCTGCCTTTTTCAAGATTTTGAAAATGGCAGGGCGCTTCAACGAACCTAGAGATAAACCTGCTGAGAGCAGCTACGCGAACCGGCAAGTCTTATTATCTTTATGGCGACCAGACCCGAATGGATCTAGCGCTACGTGCTCGATGTCATCCTCGGATCGATGTCGACACCACACAAGATGCCGAAGGATTTATAGCAGAGTAGCAATGACACACTTATTACATCGTTATCAAAAAGGGAACTTAATACAATAATATCCATTAATGACATAAAATAATAACAGCGTAAGGCTAGGAATACAAGTGAGTCCATCAACTCCAGCGGCATCACCGAGTATAGAACCACGCACCTAACACCTTATCGAGTGCGAAAAGTCTGCAACGTGAAAAGTTGCAGCCCAAAACGGGTCAAGACATGGAATATGCCGGCAATGTAACACATAGAGAACAATGAAGCAACAAGCCTATACTACATGCATATATGGCTGGTGGTAAGGCTCTCTGATTTACATTTTTGCATAAAGCTGATTTTTCCCTACATCAAAGGAATAATTTTATTTAACTATCATGGTGGTTGTTAAACATTGAGAATGGTTGACAAAAGATCCTCAATCCCAATTAAAAAGTACTCATTAAAACCCAATAACTTTATTATTAGAGTAACATGTTGAGATTCACATGATATTCAAGTACTAGATACTCAAGATGTCCATAACCGGGGACACGGCTAATCATGATTAGTTTATACACTCGCAGAGGTTTGGCATGACTTTTCCCCACAAGACTTCGATCGCCTCCGCTTGGTTCTCGCACTACATGGTGTTTGAGAGGCGGATGACCGAGACATAGTCTTCGTAAGCTGCTTAGCACCTTACATGTGGGTAGATCGCACCAACCTACAACCCCTACATCAGCTAGCCTACCCGTAAGAGAGTTCAAGACAACTTAGTCAACTACGCCATGAGCCCATAATTGGCTTGTGGGTGCACACGGAAGTTTCTAGTTTGAATAATCTTATGATCCCTTAGAGCACAGGTGGCGGTCCAGAAGAAATACAGGCAAGTCCTGATAGAAACCAGGTGCCTCAATCCACCCAGATGTGTGTTTAGGTTGCCACCTTAGATAAACCATTAATTAACAATCTCACATATGTCATGGATATTCACTCACCCAATCCACGTCTACTAGCATAGCATAGCATAATAAGCAAACGCAGAAGTAACTCCCAAGGTTTCATAAGTAAACAGGTAATAGGTACTACCTCAATCTACTTCCCATCCCACAATTTAATTAGATCCTAACCATGCAAGTGTTTGAGGGTTTGATCTAATGCAATAAAAGCGGGTAGTAGAAAAGGCATGATCAAGTGTTACTTGCCTTCTTTGATGATCCATGAGTCCTAGAGAGATTCAAGTAACAAGCGGCGACTCCGGGTGATCTAACGCAGACAAACAACAAGCATACAATAAGTACTCATCTAATGCACAGTGGAAATCTCGAATAAAAGATCTAACCAGATAGTTCAATTTAAGAACCACAGTTGCAAAAGA
Source organism: Aegilops bicornis (assembly GCA_021605145.1). Classification (NCBI taxonomy): domain Eukaryota; kingdom Viridiplantae; phylum Streptophyta; class Magnoliopsida; order Poales; family Poaceae; genus Aegilops; species Aegilops bicornis. The sequence continues at coordinate 566,366,853 of CM038671.1, read as the reverse complement.
ATCGAATCAAATAAAGCATCGAAAAGTCGGAACTCGAGAGAGAACGACTCGGTTTAAGCAATCTGAAATTAGGTCAAAATTTCATAGTAGCAAAACTCTGTGTAAGTAGGGTAGTTTAACGGCGGTTTCAGAATTTAAACTCCAGGCGCTTGAATCACCGATTCCGATAAACGAGCAAGAAATAAAACAGATTTGAAAATCGGATCGTAAATCGAATCTGAAAAAATAATGGATTAAATCCGATTTAAAAAGAAAACGACGAACGGATTAAATAACGGACGTTCATATCGTAGAACCAATCCAACGAACGTTGCTCATTGAAACGAACGGGTCGGTGAACGTTCACTAAATAAGAAAACCGAAAAAATAAAATCAATCTAGGTTTTTGAAAAACCGAACATCGCCAAAAACCGGATCGGTCTTTTAACAAACCGGATCGGATCGGATCGGGCGGCTACCTCCGGTGATCGCCAAGCGGGCTTCGGCGGCAAGGGCGAGGGGCGGCAGGGTCGGGAGGGGCGGCGAGGCGGCGGGGCTCCTGCCTGTGGCGGGCGCGGCGTTGCCGGCTGCCAAGGATTCCGGACTAGAAGGGCGTGAAGGGTGTGAGAGAGAGAGGGGGGGGCGGCGGTATTTAAGGGAGAGGGGCGGCGGGTGGCTTGGGGAGGGGCAAGTGTTGGGAGGCGGGCGGAGCTGACTCCGACGGCTGGCGAAGGCTTGCCCCCGAAGGACTCATGGGCAAGGCGTATGCCGAGGGAGAGAGGGAGGCGGTCTGGGCCGGGTGGGTCAGCTGGGCCGGGCTGGGCCTTGGCCTGTGGAGGGGGGGCGGGCGCGATTATTTTTTTTAAATTAAAACAAAACGAATTAAAAATACCAAATGAACTCCGATTTAAATAAAACAAATTTTCCCCGACTCCTAAAAATGAGTCGAACAAAATGAACTTTTAAAAACGGCAACATGCAATAATTTTTTTTAAAATGCTCATTTTTGCCTAAGCAAAATAAATCTTTCAAAAACCAAATTTGATTTATTTATAAAATCTTCGTTTTTCCTAAATGTTGGGAAAGTCATATTATTCCCTCTCAAAATATTTTTATAGGAAAAACTTTATGAAGATAATTTAAATAAATCCAATGATCTCTATTTCCAAAATTTGAGAAATCCCAAATTTTAAAATAATGAAACTTCCAACTCTCTCCGAGGGTCCTTGAGTTGCGTGTAATTTTCTAGGATCGGAAAATGCGAGAAAAAATTTGATATGCATGATTACCTAATGTATAAAATTCCAAATTTAAAATTTGGTATGTTACAAACCTACCTCTTTAAGATGAATCTCGCCCTCTAGATTCGGGTTGGCTAGAAAATAGGTGAGGGTGGTCCTTGAGCAAACTTCCTCTCTTTCCCGTGTGGCTTCATCCTCGGTGTGGTGGCTCCACTTGAACTTTGCAAAACTTGATAACCTTGCTCAAGGGTAACTCACCGGCATAATCGAGAATCTTAACCGGTTTTTCCTCATATGTCAAGTCATCCTTCAACTGAATTGCCTCCAGTGGCACTGTGTCTCTTAACGGTACCTCTGCTATCTCGGGGTGACATTTCTTCAACTGAGAAACATGGAATACATCATGAACTCCTGACAGTCCTTCTGGTAATTCCAACTTATAAGCAACTTCTCCCATGCGTTGCAAAATCTTATACGGTCCAACGAAACGGGGTGCTAACTTTCCTTTAACTCCAAAACGCTTAACTCCTCGGCGGGATACTCTGAGATATACTCTGTCTCCAACTTCATACTCAATCGCTTAGCGCTTTTGAATCGGCATAGCTCTTTTTATGCAGGTGGGCTACCTTGAGCCTGTCTCGAATCAACTTAACTTTCTCATTGAGACTCCTTAATCAAATCTGGTCCAAACAACCGGCGATCTCGGTTTAGGTCCCATAACAATGGTGTCCTGCACCTTCTTCCATACAAAGCCTCGAAGGTGCCATCTTCAAGCTGGTTTGGTAACTTGTTATTGTAGGAAAATTCTGCATACGGCAAATTATCATCCCGGCTAGATCCATAATCTAGGGCACAAGCTCTCAAGATATCTTCCAAAATCTGATTGACTCTCTCGGTCTGTCCATCGGTCTGTGGGTGGAAAGCTGTGCTTTGAATTCCAATCGGGTTCCCAATGTTTCGTGGCAATGGTTCCAAAATTTCGAGGTAAACCGGGTTCCTCTATCAGTGCACGATGCTCCTCGGAACTCCGTGTAAGCACACAATTACGGTCATGTATATCTTTGCCAACTTAGCACTGCTATAGGTGGTCTTGATCGAATAAAATGAGCTACCTTTGTTAAACGGTCGATGCTATAACCCAAATCGAGTCATATCGAGAACGAGTCTTTGGTAATCCCGTGATAAAATCCATGCCTAGTTTATCCCACTTCCATTCGGGTATCGGCAATGGTTGTAACAATCCTGCTGACCACGATGCTCTCGCCTTTACTTTGACATACATCGCAAACTGCTACATACTCCATAATATCCTTCTTCATTCCGGTCCACCGTAAAGTATTCTTCAAATCCAAGTACATCTTGGTATTTCTGGGTGAATCGAATAGGGTGAATCATGAGCTTCTTGTAAAATCAACTTCGATCTACGGGTCATTGGGCACATAAACACGGTCTTCAAACCATAGGGTATCGTGCTCATCCTCACGAAATCCTTTAGCTTTTCCTTTGCTCATTTTCTCCTTTATAGAGGCAACTTCCTTATCTGCCTTTTTGGCTTCTCCGATTTTGTCCATCGCTGTCATGAATCTCCAATGCTTTGCTACATAGCCTCTCGGAACTATTTCCAAACATAGCTCTCGAAGGTCCTCGGCTAACTCATTGGGTATTCCTCCCATCATTAGGGTATTGACGTGGCTTTTACGGCTCAATGCGCCTAAAGCTGACATTAGCCTTCCCGGGTGATAATGCAATCTCATGTCATAATCCTTGATAAGCTCTAACCATCTCCTTTGTCCTGAGATTCAATTCCTTACGTGTGAAGATGTACTTCAAACTCTTGTGATCCGTATATACTTCACAATGATTTCCAATGAGAAAATGTCTCCACGCCTTTCAGGCATGCACAACGGCTGTTAACTCCAAATCATGAGTGGCATAATTCAACTCATGGGGCTTAAGTTGTCGCGGAAGCATACGAAACAACTCTTCCTTCCTCGCATAAGCACTGCTCCAAGTCCTCGGCGTGAAGCATCATAATACACCTCATAATCCTTAGTCCGATCTGGCAATATCAAAACTGGTGAGGTAAATCCAATCTTTTCTTCAACTCCCGAAAACTTGCCTCACAGTCCTCGAGTCCATATGAATTTGTTTTCCTTCTTCAACAATTTCCGTCATAGGCTTAGCAATCCTTGAGAAATTCTCAATGAACCTTCGGTAGTATCCTGCGAGAGTCCAAGGAAACTCGAATCTCTCCAACTGTCGTTGGTGCTTCCCATTTGGTTACGGTCTCAACTTTTGTGGGGTCAACTGCTATTCCTTCTCCGGGATATAACATGTCAGAGAAATCCAACTTCCTTTAGCCAAAACTCACATTTGCTTGAACTTGGCATACAACTGGTGTTCCCTCAGTTTCTCCAAAACCAATCGCAAATGTTCCTTGTGTTCCTCTTCATTCTTCGAGAAAATCAAAATGTCATCAATGAACACCACGACGAACTTATCCAAAAAAAAACTCCATAAACACTTTGTTCATCAGGTTCATGAAATAGGCTGGTGCGTTAGTCAGTCCAAATGACATAACGGTATACTCGTATAGTCCATATCTCGTGGTAAATGCTGTCTTGGGTATGTCACGCTTCCCGAATCTTCAATCGATGGTACCTCGATCGCAAGTCGATCTTGGAAAACACCTTGGCTCCTTGCAAGCGATCAAACAGATCATTTATCATAGGTAGTGGGTACTTGTTCTTGATTGTTACTTCATTCAATCCACGATAATCAACAACCATTCTTAACGATCCGTCCTTCTTCTCCACTAGCAAAAGCGGGTGATCCCCAAGGTGAAGAACTTGAGCGTATAAAACCTTTATCCAAAAGCTCCTTAATCTACTTCTTGATTTCCGCCAAACTCCTGGCCGGCATCCTATATACGGTCGCTTCGATATCGGGCCTGTTTCGCAACAGCAATGACGCGATCAAAACTCAATGTCTCTATCCGGTGGCATTCCCCGGCAACTCTTCCGTGAAATACATCAGGAAAATCCTTCACCATCGGTACTTCTTCCCGCACCACTCACGATAAGCAATTAACTTGCGCTCTTCTCGCCGATGCCGTGATACATACTTAATCCTTCTTCCTTCCGTGTGGTGAGCAAAATTGACTTTGTGGTGCAATCTATGTTTCCTCCATACCTTGATAACCAATCCATACCTAATATCATATCTAATCCTTGGGATTCCAGAACTATTAGGTCTGAGGGGAAAACATAGTGTCCAATCCTTAATGGCAGTCGATCACACCATTTACTAGCCATGTACCGCCTCCCGTGAGGTTACTAGCATGGGTGACCTAAGGGCTTGGGTTGGTAACTTGTACTTATCCACAAATCCCTTGATATGTATGAATGCGATGCACCGGTATCGAAAAAGAACAAGCTAAGATAAATGACTTAACCAAAAACTTACCGATTCTTGCATCGGGCTGATCTTCAACCTCCTCCACTTCAATGTGGTTCACATCTCCCTATTGAAAGGGTTGGGCTTCTTTCCAGAGCTTCCATTGCCATTTCCATTCTCGTATACAGATAGTCATTTGCATAATGCCCGGTCTTGCGGCACTTAAAGCAAGTAATATGACTCAGGTCTACTTTGGATGGTGTTGTGGGTTGGTGCGATTACGTCCATTGCTTCCTCCATTCCCGTTCCCATGCAGGTTCTTTATTATGGTTATGCGAATTACCTCCTCCATGGGTATGCTGAAACTGAATTCCGGATTGAGGGGTATAACGAGGTTTCTGCTGATCTCAAGAGTTATACTTCCCTTGCCCATACTTCCGCTTAGGGGTCTCAATTTGCTGCTGCTTTCATTCAATCATGAGGGCTCGGTCTACTCACTCCTGGTAGTTATTGAAACCGGCTACCATCAGCGGCATCTTTGAACTCATCATTCAGTCCTTCTAGAAACTTCTCTGTTTAGCTGCATCAAGAGCTTAACGTCATCCGGGGCATAACGTGCTAGTTTACTAAAGTCATCCACGCATCTTGTACTTGAGTCCTTCCTCCTTGGCGTAAATTGCGAAACTCACGCTTCTTCATGGCCATAGCTCCTGCTGAAACATGGGCAAAGGTCGTAAAAGCTTGCTTTGAAATTGATCCCATGTGGCGGTGTCTCTGAGGTAAGTGGCTGTGAAATTCTCCCACCATGCCGCTATGCGGGTCCTTCAAGCTGATGTGCTGCAAACTTCACTCTTTCTCCATCCGTGCATCCTGCAGTGGTCAGCTCCTTCCTATCTTGCGGAGCCAGTCATCTGCTACAATTGGCTCGGTGCTACTGGAATACACCGGCGGGTTTAGTCTAAGGAAACGAGTCAGATGATCCGCAGGTGGTGGTGGTGGTGGGTTGTTGTTGTTGTTGTTGTTGTTGCCACAGTTACGCACCAATGTTTGAATCAGGGTGATTCGCTCATTGGATCAGTTGGGTGATCTCTGGCGGAAAAGCGAATCCGAGTCGCGTCTCGGAGGCATCCGATGGGTTTAGAAAAGATGAGAATTTAGAATAGAATGAGGTCTAAGGGGAATCACTACCCAAATACACATGAGCAAATACACACAAAATCACTTCATTCAATCAAACAAAGGCTTACAACGATCTAACTATCGCAAAAGTGCGTTTACTATAAGGTTTACATGGAGGGAATACTACTAATATGTGGGGGACTTCTACTAATTTGAACGGTGGAAGACTCCATAATGTCTCGGCCCAAACCGTCTTCAAAGTCGGGTTCACTTGGATCCGAATCGGTGTCGTCGATGTTGATGTAGTCGCTTGGGCAATCGACATCTTGGTCTTCATTCCTAAGCGCCCAACTTCTTCTTGGTTCTTCAATCTCGTACTTAAGATCGTTATTGTGTCTTGCTAGAGCTACGATCTCGTCCATATAGTCCTTGCGAGTTGTCTTGAGTTCTTCTTCAAGTTCGATGATCCTTCCTTTGCATTACGCAACTCCAACATATCATTGCACATCTGGTTCTCCACGGCGTCGAATGTGCCGGTTTTAACTCATGGATGAATGCTGCAATGGATCTATCCTTCTTAGTGCCGACGGCGTCCCATTTGTCATCTCGGCGTCCGCAAATCTGGTAGATTGTGTCCCAAGGTCTTCTTGATAAACTTCTCCAATGCGTCCCATGGTGATGTGAGCTGCCATGCTCTTTCCCGAGACTCCAAGTTGGTGCAATCGAAAACACTATCTATATGCTTGGTGATTGGGGCGAATGTCCTTCCCGAACGTGAGCGTGAATCTTCGGTAGCTCCTCTTCGAGCAGAGTGGCGTTGAAAGTCCGGTGAAGCTTGGTAGTCCAATGTTCGTATTTGGTAACTTCCTTCAAGTGAAATCCAAAAGGTGTGCCTTCATCGGTTGGGTGTACTTGATCTTCGCGTCCTTCATCCTAAAGAGAGTAGAAAAGATGAGGAGTTAGAAATGAGAAGAGTAGGGATCTATGGCTTTATCTTAGTGGTCGTGTCCCATACGGTCGGCGTGTGCTCGATACCATTCTACGTAGCGACCGGAACCGAATGGATCTAGCGCTTCTGCGCTCGGTGTCATCCACGGATCAAGAATGTCGACACCACACGATGCCGAAGGATTTATAGCAGAGTAGCAATCACACACTTATTACATCGTTGTCCACAAGGGAATTTAATACAATAATATGGCTTAAGGCCATCTAATAATAACAAATGAAGGCTTGGAAGACAAGTGAGTCCATCAACTCCAATCGGCATCGCGAGTATAGAACCACGACCTAACACCTTACTAGGTAAATGCGAAAAAGTCTGCAAGAACGTGAAAAGTTGCAGCCTAAAACTGGTCAGCACATGGAATATGCCGCAATGTAACACATAGAGAACAATGAAGCAACAAGCCTATACTACATGCATATATGGCTGGTGGTAAGGCTCTCTGATTTACATTTTTGCATAAAGCTGATTTTTCCCTACATCAAAGGAATAATTTTATTTAACTATCATGGTGGTTGTTAAACATTGAGAATGGTTGACAAAGCATCCTCAATCCCAATTAAAAGTACTCATTAAAACCCAATAACTGTATGATTAGAGTAACATGTTGAGATTCACATGATATTCAAGTACTAGATACTCAAGATGTCCATAACCGGGGACACGGCTAATCATGATTAGTTTATACACTGCAGAGGTTTGTGCACTTTTCCCCACAAGACTCGATCGCCTCCTGCTTGGTTCTCGCACTACATGGTGTTTGAGAGGCGGATGACCGAGACATAGTCTTCGAAGCGCTTAGCACCTTACATGTGGGTAGACCGTACCAACCTACAACCCCTACATCAGCCTAGCCTACCCGTAAGAGTTCGCACAACTTAGTCAACTACGCAGAGCCCATAATTGGCTTGTGGCTGCACACGGAAGTTTCTAGTTTGAATAATCTTATGATCCCTTAGAGCACAGGTGGCGGTCCGAAGAAATACAGTAAGTCCTGATAGAAACCAGTGCCTCAATCCACCCGAGATGTGTGTTTAGGTTGCCACCTTAGATAAACCATTAATTAACAATCTCACATCATCATGGATATTCACTCACCCAATCCACGTCTACTAGCATAGCATAGCATAATAAGCAAGCGTGAAAGTAACTCCCAAGGTTTCATAAGTAAAACAGGTAATAGGTACTACCTCAATCTACTTCCCATCCCACAATTTAATTAGATCCTAAACATGCAAGTGTTTGAGGTTTGATCTAATGCATAAAAGCGGGTAGTAGAAAAGGCATGATCAAAGTGTTACTTGCCTTCTTGATGATCCGCGAGTCCTAGAGATTCAAGTAACAAGCGGCGCACTCCGGGTGATCTAACGCAGCAGACAAACAACAAGCATACAATAAGTACTCATCTAATGCATAGGAAATCTCGAATAAAAGATCTAACCAGATAGTTCAATTTAAGAACCTGGTTGCAAAAGAATCGAATCAAATAAAGCATCAAAAGTCGGAACTCGAGAGAACGACTCGGTTTAGCAATCTGAAATTAGGTCAAAATTTCATAGTAGCAAAACTCTGTGTAAGAAGTAGGGTTAGTCGGAACGGCGGTTTCAGAATTCTACGAAACTCCAAAGCGCTTTGAATCACCTGATTCCGATAAACGAGCAAGAAATAAAACAGATTTGAAAATCGGATCAAAATCGAATCCGAAAAATAATGGATTAAATCCGATTTAAAAAGAAAAGCAACGGATTAAATAACGGACGTTAGATTAGCAGAACCAATCCAAGCGAACGCGTTCATTGAAGCGAAGCAGGTCGGTGAACGTTCACTAAATAAGCAAACGAAAAAATAAAATCAATCTAGGTTTTGGAAAAAAAACCGAACATCATAAAACCGGATCGGTCTTTTAACAAAACCGGATCGGATCGGATCGGGCGGCGGCTACCTCCGGTGATCGCGGCCCGGGGCTGGGCGAGGGGCGGCGGGTCGGGAGGGGCGCGAGGCGGCTCGGGGCTCCTGCCGGCGGATTTCCGAGACGGCGGCGGACTTCGGCTAAAGCGGCGAGGCGGGGAGTGAGAAGATGGGGCGGGCGGTATTTAAGGAGAGGGGCGGCGGCGGGTGGCTTGGGGGAGGGGCAAGCCGGGGGAGGCGAGGCGGAGCCGGACTCGACGGGCGGGCGTCGTCCCAGCCGGGACTTCGAGCGCGCGGCGTCACAGGCGACGGAGAAGGAGAGGCGGGGCGCTGGGCCGGGCCTGGCTGGCTGGGCCGGCTGGGCCTTGGCCCAAGGGGGGGGCGCGTTTTTTTTAAATAAAACAAAACAAATTAAAAAAAATACCAAATGAACTCCGATTTAAATAAAACAAATTTTCCCTGACTCCTAAAAATGAGTCGAACAAAATGAACTTTTAAAACGGCAAGCATGCAATAATTTTTTAAAATGCTCATTTTTGCCTAAGCAAAATAAATCTTTCAAAAACCAAATTTGATTTATTTATAAAATCTTAGATTTTCCTAAATGTTGGGAAAAGTCATATTATTCCCTCTCAAAATATTTTTATAGGAAAAACTTTATGAAGATAATTTAAATAAATCCAATGATCCTATTTCCAAAATTTGAGAAATCCCAAATTTGAAAATAATGAAACTTCCAACTCTCTCTCCGAGGGTCCTTGAGTTGCGTGAAATTTTCTAGGATCGGAAAATGCGAGAAAAATATGATATGCATGATGACCTAATGTATAACATTCCAAATTGAAAATTTGGGATGTTACAATTACATCCTTGACGCGCTTTGGTGCTTCAATCTGCTCAATGGCCTTTATCTTGTCGGGATTGGCTTCAATTCCCACGAGACCACGAAGAACCGAGAAGCTGCAGGAAGGGACTCCAAACACACACTTCTCGGGGTTGAGCTTGAGGAGTTGATCTTATGCCAGATTTGCAAAGGTTTCGTCTAAATCTTGAATCAAGTCGCCTTGTCCTTGCTTTTTGACCACTATGTCATCCATGTAGGCTTCCACATTTCTGTGCATTTCGCTCAAAAGCGTCATGGACTACTCTTGCAAATGTTGAACCAGCATTCTTTTAATCCGAAGGGCATTCAGACAAAACAGTATGTGCCACATGGGGTGACGAATGCGGTCTTCTCCCTCATCCTCTTCTGCCATGAAGATCTGATGATATCCTGAGTATGCATCGAAATGAAAGAAAATCACATCCGACTGTGGAGTCAACAATCTGGTGCGATCTTGGCAAGGAGAAATGGGTCTTTTGGGACAAGCTTTATTGACATCGGTAAAATCGATACAAAGCCTCCATTTCCCGTTAGCCTTAAGCCTTGCGACAACTACGAGGATTGGCCAACCCGCGTGGATGGAGCACTCTACGACAAGGGCCCCTCGCTTCCAGGTTTCTTGATTTCTTCCGCTGATGAACTCTTAGCGCTACTTGCCGCTTGCTTCGACTTTATGCTTGACGGACGCGCATGAGGACAAGCGACAAGATGGTGCTCAATTACTTTCACGAGGAACACCGAGGATGTCGGGCGGTTGCCGCCAAATACGTCGCGGCGTTAAGCCTGAGAAAACAGCAGCCTTCCTATTTAGGGTCGAGAAAGAAGCAGCGATGGTGAAGAGTACCACCGGTCTGCCGTCCTTAGGCGGACACCCTCTTGGTCTGGTGGGTAGCCATCGTCTTCTTACACTTGCCGGTGGAGCTCCGATGGTGCGTCCTCGACGGTAGCGCAACACTCGAAGAAGTGCGCTTGCGGAGTGGGCATCGAGAAACTCTGCGGACTTGGTCTTCTTCTTCCCCTCGAGGGCTTGATTGAGTGGCCTGTCTATTGCAGACTCTTTGCTTCCGGTAGATCTTGTCGTGCAGATATAGAGCATCCTTCTTGTTGCCGGGGGCAGAGATGACACTTATCGGGACCTTGCATTTTCAGCATGTTGTATGCATAGTGAGAGGCTGCCATGAATTTAGCAAGTGCCCTAGGCGGCCAAAGTATCCCATTTCAAAAAATAGAAGCAATGCAAGCTAGACACCACATTCAAGATGCAACCAATATGACTACTTGAAGTTCAAGCGTCCCGCCATAAATGGCATTTCAACTTAGACAGCGTGCTACTTTCCTTGAAAGATGCGGTCTCCTTGCAGCTATCATTTACGAACCTGTTAAAAGATGCGGATACAACTGATGTCTTAAGTGGACCTTGAATGCGGATGGTACTATGTACTAACCAACATCGGCAACACCGACCTCGATTAGGTATAATGTATAAACTAGCATAGATGCAATTTAGCAGTTAGAAGAATTACAATTTAGACTCCATATGCAACATGCAACCCGCAGGATCCTTTGCTTGAAGTTGGCAAGCTGGATGCTGAGTGTATGCGAGAGAAATCAACTATAGACCTACATTCACTATCTTCATAACGCCATTTCTTGAGAATCATGTGGGAATGACCTTTCATTCCTTAAATGCAGGATCTTTATCCTGATCCATTGACTATCATGTCATGATTGATGAGGATACACAAGAACAGGGGCGTTTCTTGTAGCTCCTCGGCACCTTCCTAGGCAGATGTCTCATATGTACAAAAGCGTTCGAAGGCATGTCATATCGAAGGTATAGTGTGTGAAAGCTACGGATGCAATTTAACCAAATTGGAAGCAATAAAGCTCTTCATTGGAGTGGTGAGCATGATCATCTGGCACGAGAGCCCGGAGGTAGTGCCGCCACCAGCGTGGCGGTACAGGTCCTTGGCTGATGCATATACCATGGGCTCCTTGGCTTTGGGCGATTCACGACTAACTATTTGTGTGGATGGGCTCCATGGTGGTTCATGTAACTGGATCTTTCACTTATCTTGATAAAGACCGACTTTGGCCTTTTGAATACAAGCTAGACACCATATGCAACATGCAACCACATATGACATCGTGAAGTTAACAGCACTTGATGGTGGTTCCTGCAGCGAATCATCAACTCGAACTCGTTGCGGGCCATCTCCTCTGCATACTACACCCTTTAAAGTCTTGAAGCGATATGCAGCCTAGCAACACACCATCTTTGAGTGACTTCTCTCTTCTCCTTTTACATACATCGGCGGCTCCTTATAGAACACAATTGTGAGAGTATGGGTGAATTTGCGAGAACTGTGCCTTTGTAATAAACGGTTTGAGTGGCTGAAAAATAAATGACAGGAGGGTAGCTCTGACTTGCATGGCGAGGATGACATTAGATCTCGTATGATTTTTTAATATATGAGCACGAAATGTTACTCCTCAGTACACCATGTGCTATCAAGATAAGATGGTGAATAATAAATAGATCAATATGAGCAGGATGATCTATAAGGAATGGGAAGATGGCCTTCGTCTACCTCCCGGCGGAAGTGTTGGCGATCTTTCTTGGCTTAGCTGACCCGGACCTCCGCCGCCCACCATCAACCTACCGCACGGATCGCGCTTGGCGGTGCCCAGAATCCTTTAATCCCGGTGATCTCTCAGGCCCGGCATCTAGGCCCCACCCTAAAGATAAACGCCCGAGAACCTTCCCCAGTGTAAAGGGACTAAGCGCACATTCCGAGGCTGGCGGATAATTGATCAGCTTCTCTTCCGGTCTTTCGTCTAGAGTTCGGCGTCCTCTTCTTAGATCGTCGTGAAAACTTGAGGAGAAACCTCGCGAGTTACGGAATCTAGTAATCAAAGATGCGGTGACTAGTGTCTGTCGAGGGTGGATCATGCGCCCGAGTCGGTGATCTTATGCAGGGAAGAGAGTACCATGGTTTCGGTTGCGGTGTGGTCTCTCCTTCATATGTGGAGATCTTCTTCTTTTGCAGAGGCGTCACCGTTGGAGGAGGTCTTGAAGCGATGAACGAATGGTGGCCTCCATTCGCCGACCTTGTCGGTTCTGTTGTGGCATGTAATCTAGGAAGCGGTCAAAGCTGCTTTGAGTGGTGGGTGGCGATGGCGAAGCGAAGCTCAGTGCGGTGGATATGGTCGGTTCTAACTATGTTAGAAGGAAGCAGCAGCGGTCTTCGGCGCATGATGGCGTGGTTGAACTAGCACATGTTCAGCGCGGCTCGAGCCTCGGCAACTACTGCCGTGGAAGTGTTGCATTTGAAGGTTGCGGTGGGCGGCAGCGTCGATGTCGATCTCGGCGCTCTGAGGAGGCGGCGGTTGATGAAATGTCTTGTGAGCGAGGAGTCCTTGAGATTTGGCTGGTGAAGTCCCCATTCGCCGTCCATTCTTCGCCGGCGTCTACCCCACCACTGTCTGCTCCGCTCGGCGGTGGTGGGTTAAAGCATGTGGACGAGGATTTCACCGCGAAGCTTTCTTCTAACCCGGTAACGTATTCGAATGATGATGAAGATCTGTGCTTTCCGGCGTGGGCGGCGAAGATCGGGGTTCCGCGCCAATCTCGATGCTACCTGCTGTGGACCTGCGCGCCAAAGATCGCCGAGAGCAAGCTGATGATCGGCCCAGCCCCTGAACACCTATGGGACCCGGTGGACCGAGCCCATTCCCGATTCCCGTTGAGGCCGAGTCACGAAGAAAGCGGATCGGCTGAAGCAGCGAGAGGATTTATGACCCTGCCTTCGGAGCTCTCCGGAGGAGAATAACACTCCTACTTGCCATGTGTGATGTGTATTGAGTTCTTGCTCGGGGCGCTTGAGTGCTACGGTACACACCATTGCTACTTGACGAAACTGAGTGGGGAACCGACCCCCCTCTCACGTTAACGCGTGGGCACTCCTTTTATATGCTCAAAAGGGGTCTCCGACAGTGTGGCTTAACGTGAACAAGGGTACAAATGGAAAAGTAGTGGTTGGTACACCTAGCTTATGTACGATGTATGCGATTGTACAGTCTACCATACCTATACCACGACGGCGGGGACAAAAGGCATTAAATGCCCGATCTTCACGTCGCCTCAATAACGGTTACCAAAAAAGAGGACCGTCGAGGGCGCCACCTACTTGCCACCTCGCACCGCTATCGCGACAACCTCCGCCACCTTGGCGCTACCGAAAGGTCCTGTATGGCTGACCGCGTTAGTGGAATCGCGGCTGGAGCGTGGAAATCTGAGAGATGGTGCTTCCCTTGACAAAGCGCCTTGCAGCCCGGTTGTTGTCTTCGCCAGCCCGGAAGCTTGTCGCTCATTGGGCCTTCGGCAAGCTGCTCTTGCGGGGGGCCTTGTCTCCCTATGGGTGGGTACCTTGGGTGGCCTTCCCGCAAGCTTCCTCTTGCGGGGCCCTGTCTCCTTAAGCAGAATACTTTGTTCTTGAATGGCTCCATAGGAACCCACGGAGGACCTTGGCGGTCACCCGGTAAAGCCTTGCGCGGAGGAGAGCTCCAACCGCCCGTCGCACAAGTTCGGGATACTAGGGTTACCTACTCTAGCATACACGGCGGAGCCCTCGAGCTTCGGCACAGGTTTAGACCCACACACGCACGTGCCAGCTGTTGGAGGCCAGGCCCAAAACAGGAGGCCTGCAGACACCGTGGCCGGATCCGGTCTGGTAAGTAACTCACCCCGGACCCACCACGCCCTCCACGAGCGGCACGCGCCAATGTGGCGTCGTGTGAGATCGTGGGCGAGATCGGGGGTTTCTTTATTCGGCGAGAATCGAACGTCCGCCCCTCCTCTTTATAAGCGAGAAGCAGGGGGCACGTCGCCTACCTTGCCGATTCTTTGTCCCATCGAAAACCACCGCTGCTCCCCCCTTCTTCCTAAGGCTGAAGAGAGCAGCGCTCGCTTCATCGCCACCGGCACCACCAACGCCCGTCGATCTCCTCCACGCCTCCGCCATGGCTCTAGAAATGACAAGGGAAGGCCGTGAAGTCGGCGGCGGTTCTTGACTTCTTGACTGGCGGAAGGCAGGCCATCTTCCCCCCCTCAGCTCGCCCTTGAGGCGAGCTGAGAGAACTACCTCTTCCGGTCGGCCAGGCAGCATCCGCGCTGAGGTACTCCAGCCTCTTTGCCGAGATTATTTAGGCCCCTGCGACTGGGTATCTCCCTTCTTCTCTTCTTGCGGGCTCTGCCCGCCTTTCT